>CM057449.1:728090000-728715000 GCA_016271365.2 Neoceratodus forsteri | reverse complement strand
CAGGCCAAAGAAAGGCAAGCCACTCCACAAAAGCAGCAGTCCAGGGGCAGGGACAGGCCCTTTCACAGGCCTTTTTCCAAGCCCAGGCCTCCTCTCTTTTCCCACAGAGGGTTTTTTTCTGAGGGAGGGGCAGGAGGGGGATAAGCAGGGCTGCTTCCTCCTCCCAGTTTAAGGCTCCTGCCAAGCAGACACCCTGAGGTGTCAGCCTGGGTAAACTCCCCAATTCCAGTAGGAGGCAGGCTGGCATACTACTTTCAGGCCTGGAAGTATGTGACCTCAGACAAGTGGGTCCTGGAAGTAGTAAGCCAGGGACTGGCCCTCAGCTTCAAACGGTTCCCAAGAAAGAGGGCCAGGTCTTTTCCACCTGCATCAGCCTTTGAAACCATTGCCCTAGAGGCAGAGGTTTCCTCTCATCTAGCTAGCTCTCACAACTGTAGAGGAGGTTCCTGCTCAACACAGGGGAAAAGGACTGTACTCCAGGTACTTCCTTACCCCAAAGAAAACAGGGGAGTGGTGACTCATCCAGACCTAAGGTATTTGAACAAACACATTTTAAAGCCAAAATTTAAAATGGTAACTCTGAGAATAATCATTCCCTCTTTAAGGCCAGAGGATTGGCTAGCATCCCTGGACCACAAAGATGCCTACTTCCATATTCCTATCAAGTGCTCCCACAGAAAGTACCTCAGGTTCGAGTTGCCATCAGGCCATTATCAGTTCAGGGCCATGCCATTCGGCCTAACATCAGCTCCAAGGGTGTTCACAAAGTGCCTTGCAATAGTGGTGGCTTACCTCAGAAGACAGGGTATCACAATTTTTCCATATCTGGATGACTGGATAATTGTAGGTCAGTCATTACACCAGGTCAGGTCAGCTCTGCAAACCACCCAGGACTTGCTCAGCTCTCTGGGGTTTCTTCCCAATCTTCCAAAATCTGTTCTCAAACCAGTACAACTTCTCACCTTCATAGGGACAGAATTGGATACTATCCAAGCAAGAGCTTTCCTTCCCCTGGCAAGGGTGAAGGCCCTAGTAGATCTTGCTTCCTCTTTTCGACCTCAGATTTCTCATCCAGCGAGACAGTTCCTTCAACTTCTGGGCCACATGGCAGCCTCCACTGCAGTGGTACAGGAAGCCAGGTTTCAGATGAGGGATATTCAGTTCCACCTAAGGTCCTTTTGGTCACAGAGAAAGGACTCTCTCACCAAACTGATTCCAGTAACTCAGACTCTGGTCCAAGCTCTCCAGTGGTGGCTGTACCAGGACAACCTCAGTCAAGGAGTTCCATTTCTCCCTGAAGTCCCATTAGTAGTTCTAACTACAGATGCTTCTCTCCTAGGTTGGGGAGCCCACCTGGGAGCCCTGACAGCTCAAGGAGTCTGGTCTCCACAGGAGTCTCTCCTTCATATCAATCTCCTGAAACTCAGGGCAGTTTTCCTAGCCCTCCAGGGCTTCTCAGATTCAGTCAAGGGCAAGGTGGTCCAAGTCAGAACAGACAACACCACCACAATGTGGTACATCAACAGGCAGGGAGGCACGTGGTCCACGGCCTTGTGCACAGAAGCCATGAAACTGTGGTCTCTGGCCTATTCTCTTCAGACTTCCCTGGTAGCAGTTCACCTTCCAGGAAAGGACAATGTACTAGCAGATACCCTGAGCAGAATTTCACAGGGACATCACGAATGGTCCCTGGATCCTCACGTCCTGAAGGTAATCTTCTCCAGGTGGGGCACTCCAGAGATAGATCTCTTTGCAGCACCGGACAGTCATAAACTTCCTCTGTTTTGTTGCAGACCTCCAGTCCTGGGGACAGTACCCCTGGATGCTCTCATTTTGGACTGGAAGGGCAGGTTTATCTATGCCTTCCCTCCCTTCCCTCTGCTGTTCAGAGTTCTGATGAAGATCAGAACTCAACCCTGCTCAGTGATACTAGTGGCTCCAGATTGGGCCAGACAGCCTTGGTATCCTCTTCTGCTGTCCTTGACAGTGTCGCGTCCACTGTCTCTTCCCAGGAAATCCAATCTCTTGTCCTCCTCCCAGGGGCGGATCTAGTACCCCAGTCTCCAGTCTCTCAACCGCAAGGTTTGGCTTTTGAAGAGTTAGAATATGCAGCACTACATCTCTCTCAGGGAGTTCTGGATATTCTGAAGGTCTCCAGGAAACCTACCACTAGAAAAACTTACAATTCCAAATGGAAGAGGTTCAGTATTTGGTGTTCTCAGAAAGGCATTGTGCCTGATTCTGCAGACATCTCCACAGCCTTAGATTAGGTAGTTCATCTGAATGGTCTAGGCCTCAGGCCTGCCACCCTGAAGATACATCTAACAGCTGTCTCTGCATTTCTTTCAGCAGGGAAGGGCTTTTCCCTGGCATTGCATCCTGTTTTCAGGAAGTTTTTCAAAGGTCTGGTTAACATTAACCTTCCCTTTAGAGAGCCTAATTCGCCTTGGGATCTTAATGTCTGCATTGCTCAGCTTATGCAGTCACCCTTTGAACCTCTGGCTTCAGCCGAGTTGAAGTACTGGACCTGGAAAACTGTGTTCCTGGTTGCTACTGTATATTACTTCTGCCAGGCGTATTAGTGAATTACAGGCCCTGTCAGTTGAACCTGACTTCATATCCTTCCATAGGAATAAAGTGGTCCTATGAACCAATAGGAGGTTCTTGCCTAAAGTGGTATCGGATTTTCATCTGAACCAATCTAAATCTCTCCCTGTGTTTTTCACTGACCATTCTTCTTCAGGGGAAAGAATATTGCACAGTTTGGATGTTAAAAGGGCTCTTAGCTACTACATAGAGTATACTAAAGCACACAGAAATGATTGTCTTCAATTGTTTCTCACTTACAGTGAAGTGGGGAAAGGTAAGCCTGCCATGAAAAGAACTATTGCCAGGTGGATTGTTTCTTGTATAAAATTCTGCTATGACAAATTGGGTAGAACACCCCTCTCAGGCCTGAGGACTCACTCGACTAGGAGTACAGCTGCTACTCTGGCTGCAGCCAGAGATATACGCCTTGTTAGAGATCTGTAAAGCAGCCACCTGGAAAGCAGTACATACATTCACCAAGCATTACTCCCTGGACATCCAGGCTAGGAGTGATGCTAGGTTTGACACAGCAGTACTGCAGAGACTGTTCCCAAAGTAGGTTCTGCATTCCCTCCTCCATAGGGAACTGCAAGGTAGTCTGCATTATGTCAGAATACAGCAAGACTTCATGTTGTTTGAAGAAAAAATTACTCACCATAGTAATGTTGTTTCTTCTAATGGAGTCTTGCTGTATTCTGACATCCCCCCTGCCTCCCCTCTCAGAACCTAGTTTTTGGGAAGTGGGCTGGTAGGTATACTGTTGCAGCTCAGGGGTGTACCTTGTACTCTCCCTCTTAAGAAGTGGGGTAGCTGTTATTGTTACTTTCTTGTGTTTTTATAGTTAATATTGTCACTACCTTTCCTTCTTGAGTTCTCGACTTGAGTCTTTTTGGACCCCAATTTTTTGCCCTTTGACTATATGCTTTGAACAATTTCCATACTATAGTACTTAGTTAGTTTGCTCATCGGAATCTGATGGTTACACTGGGAAGTACCACAGACAGAGGTTTGAAAACCGAGCTCGAGCTCAACGTTCTATGCTTCTGCATAGAGTTAACTCTTTTCTCTCAGGGGCAGTTCAAGTGCTGGGGGCCTTGGGCTAACTGCATTATGTCAGAATACAGCAAGACTCCGTTACAAGAAACAACATTACTATGGTGAGTAATTTTTTCTTTCGACACTGTCTCCCATTCTCTCCTGCTTACCTATCTTTCTGTTGCTGAGCTCTCAGATACTGCTACCAGCCAGTTCCATTATTACCTAGTTGGAAGAACACAATATGTTCAGATCTCCGACAAAATACCTCCCCTGCTTCCCGTAACTACAGGGGTCCTCCAAGGCTCAGTGCTCGGCATGCTGTTATTTTCTGTCTTCTTAAATGATCTTCCCTCTGCCTGTCTTACCACCTCCATCCATATGTATGCTGACGATACTGTCCTCTATACATCTGGCCCCTGCTGATGTAGCATCTAGATTTCAGGCTGATTTTGATAACATTCAGCACTGGTTTTGCTCAAATCAGCTATTTCTGAATACCAGGAACACAGTCTCCATGACCTTCGGCACTAGGCAGAGACTCTCTTGGCATACATCCCCACCCTCCTTCCACACCGACGACGGGACTTTGCTCGAGGATACCTCCTCATTTTGCTGTCTTGGGGTCTGGTTTGATCAGAACCTCCTGTTCTCTGGACACATCAATGCCATCCACAAAAAGTTGTATTTCAAACTGGGTGCCTTATATAGAAACTGTGGTTGCCTCCTGCTGCCAGCTTGTCGTGCTCTGATCCAGAAAATGATACTCCCCATTTTTGACTATGGTGATGTAGTCTGCAGTGCCACTCCCAAATTTTCCTTAGCCGGGTTGGACACTATTTCACTTCTGCTGCCATTTTGCTCTTGACAATCCTCCATACACCCATCACTGCAACCTCTACCAATCTCTCTCCCTCCCTTCCCTAGCTGACAGATGACATATCCACTGTGCCTCCTTCCTTGCTAAATTTTGGTTTCACTCTCTTCCCCTCTTACCTCTCATCCTCTGTCTCTCTCAAACCTTCTTCCTACCACTCCCTTAGAAATCAAGACTCATAAACCCTAAACCTTCCTCACAGATCTTCATCTACAGGCCAGTCAGCTTTCTCCTACCACTTTCTTAAAATATGGAACTCCCTCCCCCAGCCTGTCCAGCACTCTGCCTTACCTAAAATCCTCTCCGACCTCTTAAGGAAACTTTCCCCCCTCTCTGTACTTGTGCCTAATCTAAACATATTAAATAAATACTCCCTTGCCTTATTTTTTGCCCCCTAGGTTGCACATAAACTGTTAGCACTTACAAATGTTAAAAGTTAAATCACTCTGTCCCTTGTAATCTGTCAGAGTGACCATGTTTTGTTTTGTTGCTGTGTTCTTTAAGTTTTGCACTGTTTATAACGTTGCCTATAGATGACTCAGTATCTTGTTGTCTTCTGATGTATACTGTATATCAAACTTTATACCCTCTGCAAAATTTTAATTGTTACATGTGTAAGTTTATACCACATATGATGTTTCTATCTGTTTGTATCTCTTCCTTTTATTCCTTTCCCCCCTTCCCAGGACACATCTGGAAACAAAGCTTTTGCTCAGTATGTCTTTCCTAGTAAAATATTTTAAATAAATAAATATTTTGAGAAATATCTCATTATAGCTCTTCCCCCTTTTAGAGCTACCAAGCACATTTCTTTGCGGTCTGCTAATGTAAACAGATTTGTGTATTTTGTTCAGTCGTGGCATAACTGGTGGCCGAAAAAAAAGATTCAATTTGCATTATTACCAATATTCAAGAATTCCTTATAAGAATATGGAAAAAGGTGCCCAAAATTCAAACATTTAATAACTACTTGTCTTTGTAGTTGGCAGAAAAAATCTGTAAAACCCATGAACAAGAACATATACTATATATGCCATGTAGAACACAAATGCACTAGTGTTTCAGTGTTCCATAGGTCTAGTCAAAGGGATCCTTCAGTTTTACTGATTGTATAAGCTGCTCAGTGCTTACCCTTAACAGATCCAGAGTGCTGGCACACAGAACCTCGATCATTCAAGTAAGCACAGGCACTGCAGATATTTTCATTAGTCTGCAGAATAGCTACTGAGGGAGGGGCAAAGCAGTTATTGCTCGGACGATATTGAGATGCCATGTGCTCTTTGAGCCAGTGGATTGAGGTATTTTTCCATGGCAATCCATTGGTGGTACCTCAAGGAACCAGCTAGAGAAGCTGCCTACAAACTGGCATTCAGTGCCCCCAGCAGTAGAGGCAAAGTAAATAATGACTGGTAAACCAAGTACCTTGAGTAACTCAATGGGCACAAACATATGGTGCTTTGCTGCCAGTATAACAAACATTTAAATGAATTAAGTAAGTAATAACCCAGGACAGGGTGTGCTGTTATTTGGGATTAACTCACACCTGGGTGCATTGTGAGGCATGAGGCCGCAGGCCGGGTATCCTCACAGCATCCGTGGGGGCATTAATCCCCAAAAACAGCACACCCTGGAGTGGGTTATTGCACTTATAACATAGGCTATGTCAAACCCAGCACAAGATCCCCCATAAAAGGGGTTTTCCTACTGTTTAAACCCAAAAAAGGTACTGTGTCCTTCCACCGTGCAAAATAGTCCCTAAAAAATGCACAGTTCATTGCTATTATGCACATAGAAATGTCACACATACAGTACTGACATGATCGTTGACATTTCTTGTGCATAATATGCTCTGCTTCCCTGCCTGACACATTTCCTTTGCCCCACCACCACCACCTCCACACATGCACTTACAGTTGGACAACACATGGAGCCGAAGTGCTGGCTGGCTATCACTATCAGGTGCCCGACCACTTGGTTGACAAACAAGGAGTACAGCTGTAGTAATGCTCACTGATACGTGGACTGCAGGCAGCTGCTGGCTCTCAGTCCACGGAATGCAGGGAACAGATGTGAGAGATACATGCAGGGCAGCTGCATTCCTACATGACATGTTTGTGTCTCTGAGTCCCTCTCTCTCACTGTGCCAGCCAAAACAAAAGTACTTTGGGGGTGGATGCCACTCCTGCTGTGAGGTGCACTCTCTACCCCTGCCCCCCCTGCAAGCCCACTACGCAGTCTCTGTCTCTCCCTTTCTCTCTCACCTGACAATGAATAGCCACATGAACACACTAAGGATGGTTACCACTGATTGCACTCCGGTACTGTCTTGTGATCTCACACTCGCTGATGTGTCTCTGTCCCACTCTCTCTCCCCTGCAGTCATATAGCCCCCAAACACAAACTGGACCACAAACAGAGGAGATTACACTCAGACCCCCCAGACAACTGGTAACACCAGCAGTGGACGCCACCAGCGATGGGCTCAGACTCAAGACTGCGGGCTGTCACTCAGCAGGGCTCCCTCAGGGACAGGGAGCCTGTATGCGGCCGTTCAACAGCTGCTGTCCACTGCATGCCGACATGGACAACTGTGGAATCCACAGACACAGAGAGAGAGAGAGAGACAGAGACAGAGCAGCACAGAATGTTTCAGTGACTCAGCATCTCTCTCTCTCTGTCTCTCGCGCCAGGGCTGGGAAGCTTACCGCACTGTGCACATCGTCGGCACACACCGCTCTGCCTGCCTGCTGCAGATATGCCTGTGCAAAAGCCTTTGTGCACCTTGCAGTCCCATTACAATCTGGTGACAGAAGCTCCCTGCTGGGAATATACCCACTCCACAACTGTCACTATGGCACGGTGCTGGGGGGAGGTTGGAACCTCCACCAGAGAACACACAGCGGGAACCCAACAACATTCCCAGACAAAGAGAGACAGAGAATGAGAGAGACAAAAGCACACATGCACAGGATTTATGCAGTAATGGTACCTGCTCTCTAATCTCTATCTCTCTGTCTCAGGAGTACTCCCTTTCCCCAAGGCCCCAGAGCAAGGTCATTAGGCAAGGCTTTTGGCCTTTTTGTTTAGTTGTATGGTAGGGCGGCACACTGCATATTAAAATCAGTGGTGGGGACAATTTCATTCTGAGGCTTGTGGGCCACTCTTAACTGTATGGGAGTCAGGGGATAACTTGACACTTTTCCTCTAACATCTCTTGTTTTTGTGTGGCTGATGGCAGGCTGTGACTGTGCGGCAGATGTAAAGGGGCACACAGACATTTCTCATGCTATCTATTGTGGCAGTAATAGGGACAAAAAAACAAGCATTTGTCAATGCTGAAGTTCGCCGTTGGTATTGGTATTGTACTGGGTGGGGCAGAACAAGTCTGTATCTGTAATGCATTATTGTGTGCTTACAGTCCCCAGTGTTTAGTAACAGTCAGAAACACAAATGTAATGAGGGACAGAATGAGGGACAGAGGGAAATGTTGAGGCAAAATCAGCTACATCCCTAAAAATCAGAAACAATTGAGAGGTATGCGCCTACGGTTTTAGTCACTTTCCAAGTACTGGCTCATAAGAACTCCACACAAATAGGGCTAATAGTGAAAAAAAATATTCTTACCATTTATTAAAAAGTAGTGCAGATAACAGTCCTACACCAGCAGTGTGCACAAACAACCCGCCAAGGTTATGATGTCATAGTGGACATAAATTGACATTTTGCTTGGGAGTCCCAAGCTTTCTCAGAGTAATCTCCATACAGCAAAAGTGCCCCTTCTATAGAAGTTCATATACAAATAGGATAAAACCATACATAACAATGTGGTTCAAACCAACTGCTCTTGTAATGACTGCACCATTTTTAGAGGTCAAACAATGACAGCTTAAATTCAAAGCTTCTAAAAGAATGCTAATAAAACAGCCTGCTAAAAATACTTAAGGGTAGCTAAAACTAAGTACACAAAGATTACTCAATGCTATTCAAATATTTAGAGGGCTGAAAAAAAAGTATTATCACAGATACAAGTAAATATTAATGCCCCCAAACAATAAAACTGAATTGTACTTACACCGATGCTGTGCTCATACTCTGTACTACATAAATGCCTCTAACTCCCTAGCATGACCTAGAAAAAATTATATATAAACCATGCCAGGGAAAGTATGGTAAGAAGGTTACTAGCTTCAAAGAGCCCTACTGTAAAAAATACATATTATAGAGTATAGCGGCGAGCACATAGTAAAAACATACAAAACAAATGGGCAATTCTGCTATTGGATTTATGAACTGGGAGCACGGGCGGGTGGTAGTTTTAATGGCAACATCGATTTGTCTGCTTTTTTTGTAAATTTTTTATGATTGCTGAATAGACATTCCATTGGTACGTAGCTTTAAACTGCAGATCTACTCGTTTGTACTGTTTTTACGTGTAGTTCCTTATGGGTTTTTATGAGAGGTTTTGCTCATAATGGATCTCCTTGGGTTTTTAGGAGGTGGGGTGTTTGTAGAGTTACTGCTGGGTGTCTAGAAACCTCCCTTGTTTTTAATATAACTGATGCATTAATAAAATTTTCTGCAATTAATTTCCTTACTTTTTCAGATAGTATAATAGTATCTCCATTTTATTGTGAAACATACAAATTGTCATCAGATAAGGACTGCTAGGCCCATCCAATCTGCCCATAAGCCCTGTACTTGATTACGCCTTCTGTCCCTCCCTCTGCTTTACCTCTACGGTTCCCCTATGCCTGTTCCATGCACGTTTAAATCCAACCACAGTGCTTGCTCCTACCACTTCTTGTGGCAGACCATTCCATGTGTTCACAGGTACTGGTGGCATATCCTGCTAGGGCCCGGGATGTGAGTGTGTTGAGAGAGAGAGAGACAGACAGACAGACAGATGCAAGCATGATTCTGCCTGCCTGAATGCCCTGTACAGTGTACACACATTGCACAGCCACACTGAGGCCAATATTAAAGATTTATTTTGGCAGCCTGCTCTTGCCCTGTGTACACACACAGCCACACTGGGCCAAGAATAAAGTTTGTGATTTCTGTAACTATAACATTTCTCTTTGTCCCCCAATCCCCCAATGTCTCTGTCTCTCTCCTCTGGATGGTGGCACAAGTCAAAGATTTATCTTGCCAGCCTGCTCTTGCCCTGTGTATACACACACAGCCACACTGGGGCCAAGAATACACTTTATTGTGATTACTGTGACTATAACATTTATCTTTGGCCCCCAGTAGTCTCTCTCTCTCTTTCTACTCTGTATGGTGTCACAATTTTTTTTATTGCCAGCCTGCTCTTGCCCAGTGCACACATACAGCCACAGTGGGTCCAAGAATAAAGTTTATTTGTGATTTCTGTAACTATAACATTTCTCTTTGGCCCCCAAAGTCTCTCTTGCTCGCTCTTTTTCTCCTCTGAATGGTGGCACAAGTCAAAGACTTATTTTGCCAGCTTGCTCTTGCCCAGTGCACACACACAGACACACTGGGGCTGAGAACAAACTTTATTTGTGATTTTTGTAACTATAACATTTCTCTTTGGCCGCCAACAGTCTCTCTCTCTCACTCTTTTTTCTCCTCTGGATGGTGGCACAACTCAAAGACTTATTTTGCCAGCCTGCTTTTGTCCAGTGCACACACACAGCCACACTGGGGCCAAGAATAAACTTTATTTGTGATTTCTGTGCCTATAACATTTGTCTTTGGCCCCCAATAGTCTGTCTGTCTGTCTCTCTCTCTCTCTCTCCTCTTAATGATGGCATAAGTCAAAGATTTATTTTGCCAGCCTACTCTTGCCTTGTGTGCACACACAGCCACACTGGGGTCAAGAATAAACTTTAGTTGTGATTTCTGTAAGTATAATGCTTCTCCTTGGCCCCCGGTAGTCTCTCTCTCTCTCTCTCTCTCCTCTGGATGGTGGCATAAGTCAAATAGTTATTTTGCCGGCCTGCTCTTGCCCCGTGCGCGAGCGCGCGCACACACACACACACACACACACACACACACAGAGCCACACTAGGGCCAATAATAAACTTTATATGTGATTTCTGTGACTATGGCATTTCTCTTTGTCCCCCAATAGTGTCTTTCTCTCTCTTTTTCTCCTCTGGATGGTGGTACAAGACAAAGATTTATTTTGCCAGCCTGCTCTTGCCCTGTGCACACACACAGCCACCCTGAGGCCAACAATAAACTTGATTTGTGATTTCTGTAACTATAACATTTCTCTTTGGCCCCCAATAGTATCTCTCTCTCTCTCTCTCTCTCTCTCTCTCTCCTCTGGATGGTGGCACAAGTCAAAGACTTTTTTTGCCAGCCTGATGTTATCTATATCAGTCTTCACCATTCATCACCTTTGGGTTACTGGCCAGAGGTTATGACTCCACAGGAGCTCTTTTTTTTTGGATGGGCGGAGTTGACGCATCATCGGCGCTGCCCTCGAGGCTGATGCACTGCGTGGCGCTCATGGGTTGGCCGTTAGGTGTTGTTGACTCCGCCCTCCCGCCAGTTCTTCATCTCCCGCCATCAAGGTCACCTCGTGGGAAGCTCCAAGAAGAATTTCAGAGGCCTGCCTCTATAGTTGAAACCTTCGGCTACATTTTCGACTTTGTGTCATTGCGTAGTCCGACGACTCTGTATATCCTGCTGGTTCTGTTCGCTCCACTCAACGTCGCCTGGTAAGACTGTTCTTTATTTTATTTGCTTTGCGACGTCGGGTCTTGTTTTGGTGTTTTTTTTCCAGTAGGTCATGTCTCGGTCGGAGGGCAAGAAATCTTCTAAGATGGGATGGACCCCCAATGCGAGGGTGCCCATGCGGCCGTAAGTACTCCATCACCAACCAGTACGACCGATGCCTTGTGTGTCTTGGCTCACTTCACGACATGGATTCATGCGATGCCTGGTTCTCCATGGACCGCCGGGTCATCAAGCAACGTACGTGGAAAGTGGGGCAAGCTCCGCCGACTTTCAGGGGTCAGGCGCGCACTCTTCGGGCCAACCAGCGTTCTCTCGGCCTTTCCTCCGGGTCCCCTCCCAGTTCTATATGAACCAAGGAGGAGGGGGCCTCTGCCTCTTCTAGCCTTGCTGTGGCAGAGGTCCCTCCTGCAGTGCAGGAGGCCCGGTCTGTCCCCCCCGGGGGACAGACGGGAGGCGCCACTTTGGCAATCACCCCTTTGGGGGAAAAGGCTCCCCCGGTGTCGCACCCGTAGCTTGGAATGCCTGGGTCAGTGCCGTCCTCAATGCTGTCTGTCGGCACCATTTTGGGCCTTGGCACCTTTCACGGTGCCGTGGGCCCTGATGGCGCTTTCGTCAGTGCCGGTTCGTCGCTTGGCACCATTGCTGCTGGCGGTGCCGATCGTGGTGCCGATGGGGCTGTCGGTGCCATGGCAGGCTGTACAGCGTTGTCCCTATTTGTTTCTTGCCCCAGCGCTGTTCACAGTGCTGGGGTTGAGCATGGAGCCATGTTCAGTTCTGGGGCCATTCGCGGCTCCGAACAGGGACATGGCGGCGTGGGGGTTTCGGACCTTGTCACCATTCGCGGTACCGAGAGCACTGTCGGGGCTGTCGTCAGCACCGTCTCTGTCCTTGGCGCCGCTCACAGTGCTGTGGAATGGGTCGGTGCTGTGGGGGTCTCTGGCCTCAGTGCTGTTCGTGGCACCGAGAGTGCAGTTGGAGCAGTCATCGGCGCCGTTGCTGATCTCAGCGCCGCTTGCGGTGCCATGGGTCGGGATGGCACCGTGTCAGGCTCCAGCTCCGAGGCTGCTGCCCTTGTTGGGGCTGTGTCCTCTTCTAGCAACATTCACGGTGTGGAGGAGGGCACCAGCGTCGACTCTGGTGCAGTCTCTGGTCCTGGTGCCCTGTTCACTAGGGATGGCAGCGGGCGTCCGAGCACTGTTTGGCACAGGACTTCATCTCCACCTCTTTGGAGGAGAACGAGTCAGACTCTGAGTCAGATATGCAGTCTGACTCTCTGGAGTTGGCTGCAAGCTTGGACACTCTGGTAGTGTCCACGACAGACTGGAGTTAGCCCCCCTCTGAGGAGCGGACAGTGACTGCCGGGGCCAGGGTCAGGGGTTCTGACCAGCAGGCAGTGGTGCAGGCCACCATTTCTCTGCAGCCTGGCCTTGGAGGGTTCTCTGACCCCCAGCGGTGGTACCCCTCCTGGTGTGCCTGGATCGCGGACTTTGTGGCCGATCAGAGCACCCACGGGAGGGGAGGGTGCTGCTCCTTGGATAGCCCCTTCAGGGGTCAACTGGGGCTGTCAGTTGCCTAGGCTGGTTCTCTCAAGGAGGAGGGCACTCTCAGATTCTGAGGGGTCGAGGGGCATGGGGTCTGTGCGGCGGCCTTTTTCCAGAACCCACCCAGGCTCTGGTAGAAGCCGTAGTGTGGATCTCCGCTCTTCCCCCTTGGTTTCCATGAGAGGGTCCCGTTCTTTGGAGGTAGGTGACCATCCTTCTGAACCTACATGGTCCCAGTCACCTCACGGGGGGGATTCTTTAGGGCGCAGCCTAGGCAGTACCAGTTTGGTTATTCAGCTGTCGGTTGTGGAGTCTTCCAGAGCACCTTCTTTCCCTAGGGCTCCCGGTGCGCTCCCTAGCCCAGGCGGAGGTCAACCAATTCCCATTGTTGGTTCTGCCCCTATTCCTCTGCCACCTTCTCCTGCGCTCCCAGGCATTCATGATCCTAGTGGGCCTCTCTCCTGGGAGCAGTTCAGAGCTCAGGCTGCTCAGTTTTTCTCTTACATTAGGGCAATGGTCAAACAGGTTTTTCAACCTCCTTCTGAGCAGACAGCTTCTGAAACTTTCAGGTCCTCTGACTCTTCATCCCCCTCTTCTGGGGAGAGAAGCCATCTGTCCACATCTCTCCAGCTGCTGATCTCGCTGAGTATCAGCAATTCCTCATGAGGATGTTGGAGGACCTGCACATTACCCCTCCCACTCTACACAATCCAGAGCATTCGGCGCACGCCTTTCTAGGTGATTTCAGCAGTATCCCCCCTGGCCTGCTCCCTTTTGGGAGGCGTCATTGCGTTCCTGGCAGAGACCCTTTTCTGGAGTTCCTGCCCCTAGGGATCTCTGCCAGCGGTACTGTGCCCCCCCTGAATTTCCAGGTTCCATGCCTCATCCTCAATCAGGATTGACGCAACTGGACACTCCTGATGGACTTTGCGCCCTTCACCGCGACCGGTTCCCAGATCAAGATTCTTCAGATTTTGTCTTCTGGGAGAGGAGGACCTTCTTCTCGGCTTGGTTGCTGCTCTCTATTGCAGCACATCAGGCCCACTATGCATCCTGTGACAGATTTTTGTGGTCCAGGCTGGGTCAGCTCCTAGCCTCCATGCCTGACACGGAGCAAACCAGACAAGCCATTGCACTCTCTGCACGTGGCCTGGAACTAGCAAGGCACCAAGCAAGGGCATCATATGATACCAATGAGGTAGCTACCAGGGTCGTAGGGACAGCGATCTGCACTAGGCAGAGGGCATGGCTGTGTCTTTCCCGGTTGTCACCCTTGGCCCAGCATAGGGTGATTAACTCTGCCCACCAGAGAATCTATCTCTTCTCCCGTAGAGGTGGCGTCTGTCAGGGCAACTCACTCTCCCCACACTTGGGCCTCTCCAGGCCCTGAAGGTTCTCCCTCTTAGTGTGTCTCCCACTGAGAGCTAAGGGACTCAGTATCTTAGGGTTTAAAACCCCCTTCAGGGGCTCGGCACTCACCCAAAGGTGATGAATGGTGAAGATTGACACAAATAAGATATGGAAATTATGTACCTACCGTAATTCTGATCTTTTTGTGTATCTTCACCATTCATCACAATCCCACCCTCCATCCCCCTGGGGCCTCAGTATCTGGGTCCCCCTCCCTCTCTTACCCCCTCCTTTCTGTGGGTCAGGAGTGGGGTAAACTGGGGCACATAGGAGGATACTTCTTCCTTAAGAGTGGAGTGGTCAGGAGTGGGGGCACTCCTTCCTCAGTGCTTTGGCTCCACCCCAGTGGGGTAGGGGTTGGCAGTTGCCCCATTTTGTTTCCTTCTGCCCTTCTCCCCGTCAAGCCTTAATTTCCTTTGATTTCCTTGTCCTGTGGGCATAATCTCAATTAATTTAAGAAACTAGGTTTTTTACACCAAAATCCCTTTGGGGGGGAGATATCCCTGTTTTTCCTGTCTTTCTTCCAGAATAGACAATTCTGCTTATAGGAGTTGTGCCATTATTTCTATGCCTGCAGTTCTGGCAGTTAGCCTCTTGGCTACTCCTTCACAGTTCCTATATAAACTGGAGGCTAGTCAAGGGTACTGGGTATGTTTCTTCTGTCCCCCCCCCAAAAAAAAATTTTTCCTTACCTCTAAAGACCTTTTCCTCCCTTCCTCCTCCTTTCTACTTCCAGAGATTGGGGCCCCTACCCAATCCCCCTTAGTCTTCGAACTTCTTCTGTCCTCTCAGTCATTTATTTCTCCTTTTAGTTTTATATCTTTTCCTTTGTCTGTTCCTTGGACTTCCTTGTCCCACCCTCCCAACCCTCTGTCTAACCTCTACAGCAACTCAGAACTGGCGGGAGGGTGGAGTCGACAACACCTAACTGCCAACCATGAGCGCCACGCAGTGCATCGGCCTCGAGGGCGGCGCCGATGGTGCGTCCACTCCGCCCATCCAAAAAAAGAGCTCCCGCGGGGTCAAGACCTCCGGCCAGTAACCCAAAGGTGATGAATGGTGAAGATATACAGAAAGATCAGAATTACGGTAGGTACATAATTCCATTTCTTGCCCTGTGCATGCACACAGCTACACTGGGGCCAAGAATAAACTTTATTTGTGATTTCTGTGGCTATAACATTTTTCTTTGGCCCCCAGTAGTCTCTCTCTCTCTTTTGTTAGTCACAGCAGAGGCAAGGGCATCATGAATAGGGCTGGAATTTTTCGTATGATAATTTTTGAAGATTCCTGGGGGCCGGGACGTGCAATGACACGAGCATCTGCCTCATCCCCTCTTGCCTGAGGTGTCAGCAGCGGAGTACCCCCATCCTCCGCCAGAGGTGCACAATACACCAAACACTCTTCCCCCTTCCCACCAGAGAAGGAGAGCAGACCCTGGGACACTCAATCCTACTGGCCCCAGCCAGCTCTCCAACTCCCGAGTCCGTCTCCGAACCCGGGCTGTAGGCGCAGCCAGTGAATGCTTGTATGTTGCCATGATAACTTTGTAATTTTTTCACATTTTGACCCCAAATGTTCAACATAGTCTTCTTATCACCTTACCTCATAAACCCCATAGGTGAAAATGTCTTAATCCGTGGTAAAACGCCATTCTCCGCCACAGATGCAGAAAGTTGTTTGGGGCAGAATGTGAGAAATGACAGCTGTAGTGTTCATGAGGTGGTGTGAAAAAATGGCTACGTTGAAAATTGGGAGTGAAAATATGAGAAATTGGCAAAGTTATGCGCATGCATAGGAAAATGTTAACGAGTGAGCGTAACTCAGACGTTTTTTGGTATTTTTGCTCCAGATTTTCAACATGGGCTTTTTGGGACACCCCTCATGAGCAGTGGCACTGCCATTTCATTACTGAGCCCTGAAAGGTGATTTTTCACAAGGATCGGGCCACAGGAGCGCAAACATATTTTGGGCAGGATGTGAGAAATGACAGCTGTACTGTTCATGAGGTGGTGTGAAAAAATCTGTATATTGACAATTTGGAGTGAAAATATTTAAAAATCCGAAAAGTTATGCACCTGCATAGAAACTGCACAACACACGCTCCTAACACAGCCATTTTGGGGAGTGTTTTCACCAATTTTTCAACATGGGCTTTTTGGGACCCCACCTCATGAACGGTGGCACTGTCATTTTGTTACTCAGTCCTGAAAGGTGATTCCACACAGTGACCGCGAAATCACCTTTCGAGACCGAGTAATAAAATAACAGTGCCAGTGTTCATGAGATGGGGTCCCAAAAAACACAAGCTGAAAATTTTGTGCAAAAAAGACCTAAAAATGGCAGAGATATCAACATAAGTTCAGAATGCCATTAACAGCCATTATACGCCACTTACCTAGATTCTTCAGTTCGCGGTTTGGCTTTGAAGAGTGCAGACGTGTCCCGGTCCTCAGAAGATGCCAGCCACTGACCTCCGAAGGTAAGTATGGGGTAAGGGGGGATAAGGGGAGGTGGATGCACAGAGGGAGGGTCGGGATGAGGCAGGGGAATGGGGGAGACGCCGAGGGACTGTTTTCTTCTTTACAGGTTTAATTTAAAAAAAAGAGAGACGGAGACTGTTTTCTTTTTTTCAGGGATAAAAAATATTTGGGGACACTGGGGTGGACTTCCCAGTGTTCCAGAGTGGTGGAGGGAGTAACATAACTGGAGACACTGGGATGGGCTCCCCAGTGTCCCACAGTACAGGAGGCATCGTGCACATGGGGATTGGGTACCCCAATGTTGGACAGTACTGGGGGATTGCCGACACTGGGATTGGGCACCCCGATGTCAGCCAGTACTGGGGGCAATCGCCAATATGGAGATGGGGCACCCCGATGTCGCACACTACGGAGGGATCACTGACACGGGGGTTGGCACCCTGATGTCAGACAGTACTGGGGGGATTGCTGACACGAGATTGGGTACCCCGATGTCGGACACTACAGGTGGGGGAATCGCCGACATAGGGATTGGGCACAAGTGCGAACTTAAAAATGAAGTGGCAAGACAAAAAAAAATGATGTGGCAGCCGCCCCCCTCGCCCTGCAGTTACCCATGCCTATGAGAAGATGCCACCTCTCCCGGCTCAGCCTAAGCCATTTAATCCCCTGCTATGTTCCAAAAGCAAACCCCTGCAGGTATGGATACCGGGAGCTGCCGCTGCCTATCCTCAGCTGAAGAGGAGGAGTAGAAGGAGGACTCATTCATCTTGCAGTGGCATGGCCAGCAGCTGGCAGAGCCTGACAGATGCATGGAGTAAGGGGAAGGCAGTAGAGAGAGACCATGGTCAGCAAATCGCACTCCATTTGTCCCTCATAATACAGATGCTTATTGCAGAAAAAGTGTGTGTGGGGTGGCTTGTAGGATGGTGGAGGCATGGAAAAGGGGTCAGAGCTGGTAGAGAAAGTGTGTGTGTGTGTGTGTGTGTGTGTGTGTGTGTGGCGGGGCGGCTTGTTTAAAAGGTGGCAGTGGAGAACAGCGGACAGAGCTGTCTGCAACTTTATGCAAATGAAAGTAATGAAGCGCTCTCTCTCTCTCTCTCTCTCTCTCTCTCTCATTGGAGCACGTCATTTCTTTCAACTAGAGAACGTCTTCTAGCTGTAAAACTCTGACTAGTGTCACAGTCTGGTTGCATGCTCATTGGTCTGTTAGGAATGAGCCCACTGTAGATTGCTCAGCATTGGACTTGTCCCCGACACACCTCCGAAATGTCGTTCTACTGCAAGACGCTTTCATGCGTACGCGCAAGGAAACATAAAAATGGTGGCATTGTTAGAATTACTGTAGGACAGACTTTGGGATAGCTACAAACCGCTGCCACCTACAGGTAAACTCAAAAAGAGCTTTTCATGTGCTTTCAAACTGTGAGGGGCACTGTTGATTTTTTTAGCTTTTAGTTACCTGGTAGGTGCACTAGACAGAACATTTGCCTATTTTCAGGCATAACCTAGTAGAATACATTCATAAATGTCTTCTAAAAGATGCATTATTTTTATCCCTTTGTTGCTGTATGTGTATATTTTAGTGTTTTCTTTAAGTTATTGATGATATACGGAATTCTTTTCGGTTAAAAAAAATGTAGGGTCAGATTTTTTTAACTGGCTTTTTGTGGTGCTGCTTCTTTAAATAAAGAGCTACCAATCAGGTGGCCATAAATACAAACCAGAATGAAAACAACCATACATAAAACATGATTAAAAGCTGTGTATTATATATGCCAGGTTCAAAGTGTGTATTAACCTTTTTCATGCCTGTTACTCTGAGTGTGGTTTCTAAAGTAGTTGCATCTCTCTCTACCCAAGCAATCATTTGCTACCATCAAAGATGGAAACATATGCTGTGCACAATAAAGCCAGTCCACCTTCCTCTATAAAACTAGCATAAAAGAATGGAAATGCTCCCAGCCTACAGCAAGTCTCTTTCCTTACAACACAGTCCCTTAAAATAACCAGGCACAGGTGATTCATCCAATAACCTTATGTAAAGAAAACTATATCCTATGGGAAGGATGTGCCTGAGCCACAAATAATTCCCTCCTCCCTTGTCCACAAGTAGACATGAACATATGAAGAAACCAGCAGAAGAAGGCCATTTGGTATATCTAGTCTGCTTGTATTGTAGGGTCCACAGCTTGAGCTACTGTCGCTGCCCTCCCCACTCCTCCCATCCTCCCTACCCATGATCCTTACCTTCCCCCTATGCCTATCCAGCCTCTCTTGAAACTGCCCATTGTCTTCAATGAGATCACCTTTTCTGGCAGCGCATTCCAAGTGTCCACCATCCTCTCAGTGAAGATGTGCTTCCTGACCTCCCTCCTAAATCTCTCCTGCCCTCCAGCTTAAGACTGTGCCCTCTCATGTTATGGTTGCCACTCAGCTTAAAGAGATCCTCCTTATCCACTGTATTTATCCTTTTCAAGTACTTGAAGGTCCCAGTCATGTCCCCTCTCTCTCCTTTCCTCCAGGGAGTACATGTTCAGTCCCCTCAACTGCTCCTCGTATGTCTTACCCTGCTGACCTGCTATCATCTTTGTAGCCCTTCTCTGGACCTTCTCCAGCAGGTTAATGTCCTTTCTGAGGTGTGGGCACCAGTATTGAACTCCATACTCTAGATGTAAGTAAGTAAGTTCAGGTTATACAAAGACATGCTGCACAGCATAGATTTTAAAGAATTATAAAATAATATCCACTTCTCCTGTGCTGTATAAGCCTTACAGCCCGATTATTAAACATGCATTTCTCCCTCAAGGGAATTAATGAAATAAAGTCTGTGAGTTCACATAGACTTATACATAATATTAGAAACAGAGCAGCATTTATCTGTTATCCAGCCATGTAGACTTGAAAGGTATTCAGCCAAAGGCTTGTGGCATAGCTAAGTTTTACATCAAAGGCTTCCTCCAGCCAGTTTGGTATTAACCTTTGACTGTTCAAGTTTATTCATTATCTCACTGAATGGATGATGGTTTATTGAATTCTCAAATCCTGGAGTCTGTAGTTCAGCCTATTATAAATGGCCCCTTTCTTCTGAACACCCACAGAAAAGTCCTGAAACATAAAAGAATGCTTGTCCTTCCAAGTCAGTTGTCCTTTTTTCTGTGTACAAAATCTGTTATTTATCCCTGAAGCTCAATAGCATGAAATAATTGGTCATCGTAGATCTTTCTAGTCTCCCTCTCACTGGTCCATCCTTTGTACAGCCCTGTCTCTAAGCAAACTAATTAACCATTGTACCTGTTTTTTTGGCACAACATTACAGCTTGCATACCTCAACATTCTGGAAAATGCTAACCATGTCTGTAACCTGTCAATTATCTGCATGTACTTTGTAACCATTAGCTTCTCTGTTTTTCACCTTGTAATGTTATTCTGGGTCTTCCATGAAAAAGGGACCTTTGGGGCTCAGCGGACTTACCCGGTCATCAAAATTTAATAAATAAATAAATACCTCCTCAATAAAGTACTACTCTTTGGTCTTAGCCATAGAGGCACTAGGACCCTGTGGTAATCCAAACCATTACAGCCACTGACATCAGTGCACAGCACTGACATCTGTCACCATGGGTGCGCTACTACCATATACAGGAGTGCCGGCCCCACTTGCCTAAGCTTCATTTTTCCCACCATTATAGAGCATGACATTAATGCCAATGTCTGTCTGATCAAGGGTTGGAACTTCTGCCCTGTTCATCTAGTTTATCATAATTGCCATCAGTAGTTATGTTTTTAAAAATGAAGATTGTGTTTGCAGAAAAAGACCCAGAGGTCCATCCAGTCTGACCGTTTCCCTAGCTAGTTGCATGTTGGCCTAATACTGGGCTAGATTTAGAGATCTGATAGCCCAAGTGGCTAATTGTCTGCCACTTCCCCAGGTGACCCTTCCCCTCTTTTGTCTGTGGGTCCCACTATTCTCTTATATGTATGTCAGTGGCTCAGTAGGTAGCACACTCGCCTCTGAGGCTGGGAGATCAGAGGGCTGTGGGTTCAGTTCCCACATCTGGCACTTGGGTTAATATCCTAGTACTGACACTATAGTGCAGCGTGAGAGGGGTGCTGCACTTCTGAGGTGCCGTCTTTCAGATGTGACATTAAACCGAGGTCCCATCTGCCTGGATTGGTGGTAGTTCAGGTGGATGTTAAAGATCCCATGGCACTTACCGAAAAGAGTAGGGGAATTCCCCTGGTGTCCTGGCCAAATTTCTCTCATTCACTAAAAATACCACCAACAGCTTAATCTGGTTCAAGGTCAGTTGGCTTTCATCTGTATCCCCCTCCCCCGGGTCGTGCCTGAAAATAGGCAGGATTTGTCTAGTGTACTTACCCGGCCAACACTAAATAAATAAATAAATAAAATATATGTCCAACCCGTGTTTATACTAGAGCTAGGTGGACTCCATGATTCGGGGAGTTGATACCCATCTCCAGCCAGGGGTAATGGTCAGATGTCTCCCAGGTACATCAGCATGGAGTGACACTGACCGAATTGCTAAAATTGTTCACAAAGCAGGAGAAAACATTGATGTCCTAGTACACATAGGGATTAATGATCTCGCCAGTCGGTCAGTTGTGGAGACCAAGGAACACCTGACCAGGCTGGAGTGACAAACTATCATCTATTTCGTCCGGCATCTCCTTCTCTGAGATCCTGCCAGTCTGGGAGAGGGGAGCAGATGGACGGAAGGTCAGAGAAGGGGAGATAGGGGAGCTAAACACGTGGCTCAAGGGCTGGTGCCAGGAAAAAGGACACAGATTTGTAGGGAACTGGCAACAGTTCTGGGAGCGAAAGTTCTTTAAATTTGATGGACTGCATCTGACTAAGGAGGGAGTCAGTGCATTGGGGCAGAAGTTTGACGTCTTTGCAGAATATTTAAATTAGCAAATGGGGAGAGGGGTGCAGCACCCCATACGTCGAATGGGAAGAACACCCTTCCCCCCCTCAGCTAGTGGTCAAACAGGGATTCAGCAGGTTTGCAGTTCATTTGTATCACCAGGTAAGAAAAAAGGTTTGTCTCCCCATACGACGCACAGGGGTAATGCCAAACCTCACCCAACAACTAACACACCAAAATCTGGCCAATGGAAAATCATGTACACAAATGCTTACAGCCTGGGAAATAAGATCCCAGACCTGCAGGCAATAATGTCAGAGGCTAAACTGGGCATAGCAGCAATTAGTGAGACATGGTTTACCAGTAACCACACTTGGGAGACTTCAGTACCTGGCTATGTATTGTTCAGAAGAGACCAAGGTGCAAAAAGGGGGGGGAAGAGTGGCCCTGTATGTCAATGAAAATATCAAAGGTACAGAAATCAGAATACACATAAGGAGCCAGAAGAACTGTGGGTCACCCTGAAACAGGAAATGGGAAGCCATAGGAACTGGGGTTGTCTACAGGCCCCCAGACCAGGGGAGAACATAGACACATTACTGTTAGAAGATATACAAAACATGACAGCTAAAGGAGGTTCTGATAATGGAGACTTCAACATGCCGGATACAGATTGGTCAATACCAGCAGGAACATATGCCAGAACTAGACACATAGTGGATTCCTGCAGGGGAGGGCCTCAAATAACTGGTACAGCAACCCACAAGAGACAGGGCTATCCTAGATCTAGTACTGACTAACAAGGAAGGGATCACAGATCTCCAGGTAGAAGGTCACCTGGGGGCCAGCGACCATCACATGATATGGTTCAATTTGGCTACTACATCTAAATCATCCCATTCCAAGGCAAAAATATGGGACTTCAGAGGAGCTGACTTTGATAAGATGGCCAACAGAGTTAAGCTAGCCCTGGCAAAAAGAAACACAGGTGAGGGTACAGGCAAAGTGGGGCAAGCATTAAGGATGCAATACTTGAAGCAACATCCCATTGTGTTAGACAGAAAAGGAAGTGCAAAAGAAGAAGGAAACCACTTTGGTTCTCAAACATAGTAGCAGAAAAGGTCAGAGCCAAAAGGCTGGCTTTCAGGAAATATAAGGGAACACAGCGGGATGAAGATAAGGAGACACACCAAACTGCCCTAAGGGAAGCAGGGAAGGCAGTAAGACAGGCAAAGTCCCAAACTGAGGAAACACTAGCACAAACAGTAAAAGAAGGTGACAAAACTTTCTATAGATACATTAGTGAAAGGAGAAAGTCCAGAGGGGGTATTGCTAAGCTTATTGGAGAAAAGGGAGCATGTGAGGAGGAGGACCATGTAAAGGCATCTATCCTAAATAGATACTTTTGCTCAGTATTTACTGAAGAGAAGGTAGGGCAGGGCCCACAGCTCAGCATCATGGACACAGGGGGAGGGAGGTGAGCACTACTCCCTTCACAAAAGAAAGGGTCCTACAAGAGCTTGCTAAGCTCAGGGTGGATAAGGCAATGGGACCTGATGGCATACATCCCAGGGTACTTAAGGAGCTAAAGGTGGAACTAGCAGAGCCATTAGCAGAACTGTTTAGTGAGTCTCTGAGCACAGAAGAGGTCCCAGCAGACTGGAGAAGGGCTCATGTGATCCCGCTCCACAAGAGTGGTAGCAGGGAGGAGGTGGGGGACTACAGACCAGTCAGTCTTACCTCAGTAGTGGGCAAGATTATGGAGGCACTCCTTAAGGAAAGGATAGTACAACACCTGGAATCCATAGGGGCACAGGATCCAAGACAGCATGGGTTTACAAAGGAAGGTCCCGTCAAACTAATCTCATAGATTTCTTTGACTGCAACCAGAGTGGTGGACCAAGGGGGAGCAGTTGATGTTGCCTACCTTGACTTCAGCAAAGCTTTTGACACTGTTCCACATAGAAGATTGATAAATAAGCTGGGTAGGCTCGGGGTGGGTCAGAAGTTGGTCAACTGGGTGGCAAACTGGTTGACGGGCAGAAAACAGAAAGTGGTGGTAAATGGTATACAGTCAGAAGAGATGCAAGTCACAAGTGGGGTACCTCAGGGATCAGTACTGGGGCTAGTCCTCTTCAACATCTTCATTAGTGACCTTGCAGATGGACTAGAGGGTAAGGCTTGTCTGTTTGCAGATGACACCAAGATCTGCAACAGAGTAGATGATCCAGATGGGGTGGGCAGAATGAGAAGAGATCTGGATAAACTGGCAAAATGGTCAGAAGAGTGGCAACTGGGATTTAATACAAAGAAGTGCAAAATCATTCATATAGGGAAGAGAAACCCTGAAGCCACCTATAGGCTGGGAGGGGAGTTGCTAGCAGTCACAAAGGAAGAAAGAGACTTGGGCATCGTCATCACTGATGACCTGAAATCATCCAAGCAGACCTCTAAAGCAGTAGGTAAGGCTAGGGGGGTGTTAGGGTGTATTAGTAGGGGTATCACAAGTCGTAAGAGGGAGGTAATAATCCCTCTTTACAAGACACTAGTTAGGCCCCATCTGGAGTACTGCGTGCAGTATTGGAGACCACACCTTCACAAGGACATTAACCAAACTGAGGCAGTCCAGAGAAGGGCAACCAAAATGGTGCAGGGACTGCATCAGAAGACATATGAGGACAGATTAACAGAGCTCAATATGTATACCCTTGAGCAAAGGAGGGAGAGAGGTGATATGATCGAGGCATTCAAACACCTTAAGGGCATTAACAAGGTGAAAGAGTCTAACATGTTTAAATATAAGAAAAATAGCAGGACAAGAGGACACAGCATGAGATTAGAGGGGTAAATAGAGAAATGAGGAAATTCTTTTTCACAGAAAGGGTGGTGGATGCATGGAATGGCTTCACCACAAGAAGTGGTGGCTATGAATACAGTGCAGGGCTTCAAACAGGCATGGGATAGGCATAAGGGAGCAATACAAATGACTATGAATAGATAGGCCACTGACAGAGCAAAGGCCGATGGCACATTTATAAGGTAGAAAAAGAAATGGGCAGACTGGATGGGCCTTGCGGTCCTTATTTGGCGTCAACTTCTATGTTTCTATGACTGTTCCACCCAAAATTCAAACCCCGGATCAAAAGCGCTTATCCATGGACGTGGATAAATATGGACTTCACTGAAGAAGTCCAGTTCCAGATCCGTGGTAAGCTACAGAGCCCGTCTTTCCATGCTTTAGTTGACTGTTGCTATGAGGATGCCATCGGCACACTCGCTTCACGTACGGGCAGCCAGTGGCATCCAATTGGGTAACAGTCATGTGATGCTGCAAGGGAAAAGTCATGTGATGCTCTCACAGTATATAACTATGGTGAGTGTGTAACATGGCCGAGAGGTGTAGGAGGAAGCAAGCAAGAGGGAAGGGAGAGTGTTGTTGAGCAGCTGCTACTACTATGGAGGATTTTTGTGTGGTTGAACATTCAGACTGGCGAGGTGACTAGTGCAAGTGAGTTACAGACGGTGGAGAGAGACAGCAAGAGAGACCTACTTGGGGTGGGGCAGAAAAACAGTCATTGAGGGGATGAGGAGAGGATCGAGTCATCAGGGAGAGAGAGAGACTACTGGGGTTGGGGGCCAAAATAGAAAGAATGACAGTCACAGAAATCAGTGAATCACACAGAAAAAAATAAAAAATTGTTGGTCCATTGAGAGGAGCCACGAGAGAGAGAGAGAGAGAGAGAGAGAGAGAGAAAGAAAGACAGAGAAAGACTTAGTTGCCTGTGGGGCTACAGGGCAGGCAGATAAAATAAATATTTGACTTTTTCCATCCAGAGGCATCACCAGGGGAGAGAAAGAGACTGAAAGAGAGACTACTGGGGGCCAAATATACAGTGATAGAAATCACAAATAAAGAAATACATTATTCTTTGTTATTCTTGTTGGTCCATCAAGAGGAACCAGGAGAGAGACAGACACAGAAAGAGAGAAAGAGTGACTTAGTGGCCTGGTGGAGCTATAGATTACAGGGCAGGCAGGCAGGCAGGCAAAATAAATCTTTGACTTGTGTTCCATCCAGAAGAATCACCAGAAGAGAGAGAGAGAGAGAGAGAGACTACTAGGGGCCAAATACAGTCACAAAAATCACAAATAATGAAATACATTCTTTATTATTCTTGTTGGTCAATCAACATAGAAACATAGAAGCATATAGAAACATAGACTTTGATGGCAGATAAGGACTGCTTGACCCACCCTGTCTGCCCATTTCCCCTACCTATTGGATAAGCTGCAGATCCTCGTTAACCAACAGCCTACTTCTTCCTAACCCCCACCAGAATTGCTTTAAGTCTGTCCCATACATTCTTGAATTTCCCCACTGTTTTTGACTCAACAACCTCCTCAGGAAGGCCGTTCCATGTCATACCACCCCTCCATGAAAAATAC
This sequence comes from Neoceratodus forsteri, assembly GCA_016271365.2. Taxonomy (NCBI): domain Eukaryota; kingdom Metazoa; phylum Chordata; order Ceratodontiformes; family Ceratodontidae; genus Neoceratodus; species Neoceratodus forsteri. The sequence goes on along the minus strand of CM057449.1, from coordinate 728,689,019 downwards.
TTCCTTATGTTGCACCGGAGCTGTGCCCCCTTGTTCTTGCACATCTCTTTTTATGAAAGATGCTACTCTCTTGGCTTTTGTTGATTCCCTTGAGATACTTGAAAGTTTCTGTCATGTTCCCCCTCTCCCTCCTTTCCTCAAGGGTATACATATTAAGCTCCTTTAGTCTCTCCTCATATGGCTTCTGGTGCAGACCCTGCACCATTTTAGTTGCCCTCCTCTGAACTGCCTCCATCCTGCCTATGTCCTTGAGGAGATGGGATCTCCAGAACTGCACGCAGTACTCCAGATGGGGTCTCACCAACTGTCTGTACAGAGAGATAACAACTTCTTGTTTTCTACTGGTGATGCCTCTCCCTAAGCATCCCAGTATCCCCCCAGCCCTCCTTACTGCCTTCTCACATTGCTTGCCCACCTTTAGGTCATTTGATATGACTACCCTCAGGTCCCTTTCCATTTTTTTTTATTTTCTTTTTATTTAATGGATGTGACCACAAGTAAGCTGCAGTCAACAGTACTAGTTTCCAGCATACAACTCCTTTACAATGCTTTTATATGTAATTGATAGTCAAGGATTGAAGTCATGTATCTGATTAAAGTAACATGTTTACAAAATGACTGTGTTTATTATTTCACCAACATTTCACCCCCTACTGTACTATGTCTTAAATATTTTTTTCCCGTGATATCAGCCAATACTATCTAAGTGAAGGTTGCCCCTGTTTATTATATTCCGGCCTGAGATATCCCAGGTAATTACAAACTGCTATAGTGACACATCAAGGAATGAAGTCCGGATTATGACTTGATATATACATCACCCATGGCCTCCAGAACACCTCATGCACTGCAATTTTGTTATGCAGTGCAGCCTTAGGGATTCCATGTGATAAATATTATACATCATCCCCCTCCAATCTATTACAGTGGGGTGTATCTGGTGACATCCATCGTCTTGTTATAGCCTTTTTGGCTGCTAAGATATAAATAGATAATAAGGTTCGGTGCCAAGATGGGTGATGGGAGGGAAATATAGCCAATAACACCATCTCAACAGTCAATTCTATCCCCTCACCCAGAGAGTCCGATATCTCTTGTAGTATACACCAATATGGTGTCAACTGTGGGCAAATCCAAAACATATGACCAAGGTCAGCATGTGAACACGTATAATGTCTCCAACACCTACCATATGAGGAGGGGAGATACTTGGTAAGTTTGGCAGGGGAACGAAAGAACCTAACTCGGCACTTTCAGGTGAATTCACTGAATATTGTAGAATGAGTTATCCTGCATGCCATTTGGGAAGCTTGTATCCAACCTTGTTCTGAAATCTCTATTTAAGATCCCTACACCAGCTTTTTAAAATTGAAAGTGACAAATCACCCATCCCGTTCCTAAGAATATGATATAGATGTCCTACCTGATGTCCCCACATATAACCAGACAAGGTATCTTCAAGATATTTCCAGAACATTGGGATTGGATCTGGCAGTTTAGGCACTGTATCCTTCTGTCTCAGAAGGTAGTTTTTAACCTGAGTGTATCTGTAAAGGTCACTTTCTAGTAAATCATAAGTTGATCAAAGAGTTTCAAATGTGGCAATACCCTCCTGGAAAAGAAACTGCCTGAAATATTGGAGTCCCACCCTTCCCCATTTTGCAAACGTGTGGTTTGTAGTAAAGGGGAAAAACCTATCATCCTCTGAGATTAATGTATGGAAGAAAAAAAATTCTCTAAAACCCTGTTGTTGTTTTTTTAACCAGTATCATTGCTTTAGAATTTGGGAGGAGAAGGGTATAAAGTCCCGTATGTGAGGAGTCTTAGTTACCGGGGCCAAGGTTATCTTTGTTATATCGTACAAATTGTTTAAAGCAAATTCTAGGTCTTTCCAGGGCGCCTCAAAAGTTGGAGCCAGCCAAAGGGTTAATATTTAAAAAAAGGCCTCAAAGCATAACATTTTAGGTTTGGTAAGTTGGCTCCACCCTGAGAGAGCGAGAGTTTCAACAATGACATCCTGATCCGAGGCCTCTGACCATGCCAGATAAAGTTTGAGATAATTTTACCCCATGATTTAAAATAAAAAGTGGAGGGAAAAATAGGGATAGTTTGAAATAAATACAATAATTTTGGCAAAATTGATCATTCGAGTAGATTTTATTCTTTGGAAGAAATTTAAAGGTAACCTAGACCAACTAGACAAGTCCGCCTGATTTTGCACCGACAGGGGTTCATAATTCAGTAGTTCCAGATTGACTAGGTCCTTAGGGATTATAATGCCAAAATATTTAAACCTTGTTTGGTACCATTTTATAGGGTATTTATTTTTAAGAAATTGAGGTGGGGTACAATATAATGGGAGAAGGTCTGTTTTGGCTACATTAAGTTGAAAACCTGAAACCGCCGTAAAATGTTCCAAGGTTTCCCATAAAGCCAAGAGGGAATTCTCTGGGGAGAGGGCTGTTACCAATATATCTTCTGCAAAAAGGGCCACCTTATATTCTTTCTGGCCTGTGGCGACACCCTCTATCCAGGTGTTACTTTGGATTGCCTCCGCCAAGGGTTCGATATAAAGGGTGAATAGTTGGGGGGATAAGGGACATCCCTGTCTCGTGCCCCTTTGTATATCTATTGGTTGAGATAGGGATCCATTTATTCGGATATATGCTTTAGGGGACATGTAAATATTTCTCAGGCTAGTAAGAAAAGAGTCTAGGAAGGAAAATTTTAGAAACAGTGGTCCATAGGAATTCCCACCCCACCTTGTCAAATGCTTTATCGGCATCTAGACTTACAATTGCGGAGGGGATCTTTCTGGCATGAATATATTCAATAAGTAATAAAATCCAACATAAATTATCAGACATATTTCTCTGCTTTATGAAGCCAGATTGGTCATGGTGTATTAACTGAAGAAGTATGGGCTCCAGTCTTTTGGCCCATATGGCCATAAATATTTTATAGTCTACGTTTAAGATTGAAATTGGGTGATATGATGATGGAAGAGTAGGATCTTTGTCCAGGCCAGAGGGGCACAGGACCCTAGGCAGCATGGATTCACAGCGGGAAGGTCATGCCAGATAAATCTGATAGATTTCTTTGACTGGGTGACCAAAGTAGTAGATCAGGGAGGGGCTGTGGACATGGCCTACCTAGACTTTGGCAAGGCATTTGACACAGTCCCACACAAAAGATTAATATACAAGTTAGCCAGCCTGGGAGTGGGTCCCAAGATGACAGCCTGGGTAAAGAATTGGCTGGAGAATAGGACACAGAGAGCAATAGTAAATGGAGTCCACTCAGAAGAAAGGAGGGTTACTAGTGGGGTACCACAGGGTTCAGTATTAGGACCGGTCCTCTTCAATGTCTTCATAAGCGACATTGCGGAAGGACTGGAAGGAAAAGTATGTCTCTTTGCAGATGACACTAAGATCTGCAACAGAGTTGATGCACAGGGTGGGGTGGAAAGGATGAGAAGGGACTTGGCAAGGTTAGAGAAATGGTCAAATGTATGGCAGCTTAGATTCAATGCTAAGAAGTGCAAGGTAATGCACCTGGGAAACAAAAACCCAGGGGAAGAGTACACAATGGGGTGAGATACTAACAACAACAAAAATGGAAAGGGACCTGGGGTAGTCATATCAGATGACCTAAAGATGGGCAAGCAATGTGAGAGGGCAGCAAGGAGGGTGGGGGATACTGGGATGCATAGGAGAGGCATCACCAGTAGAAAACAGGAAGTTATTATTCCTCTGTACAGACAGCTGGTGAGACCCCATCTGAGTACTGTGTGCAGTTCTGGAGACCCAATCTCCACAAAGACATAGACAGGATGGAAGCTGTCCAGAGGAGGGCAACTAAAATGGTGCAGGGTCTGCACCGGAAGACATATGAAGAGAGACTTAAGGAGCTTAATATGTATAGCCTCGAGGAAAGGAGGGAGAAGGTTCATGATAGAAACTTTCAAGTACCTCAAGGGAATCAACAAAGTCCAAGAGGGTAGCATCTTTCAAAAAAAGAGGTGTGCAAGAACAAGAGGGCACAATTTGAAGATAGAGGGGTGGCTCAGAGGTAATTTAAGGAAGTATTTTTTCACAGAGAGGGTTGTGGATGCATGGAACTGCCTTCCGGAGGAGGTTGTGGAGTCAAAATCAGTGGTGGAATTCAAGCATGCATGGGACAATCATAAGGCAATTCTGGGGGGTGGGGGTAAGAAGAAGTAGGCTGCTGGTTAACTAGGATCTGCAGCTTATCCAGTAGGTAGGGAAATGGGCAGACTGGGTGGGCCAAGCGGTCCTTATCTGCCGTCAAATTCTATGTTTCTATGTTTCTATGGTTTGAGTAAAGGAGTGAGAACAGCATAATTCCAAGATGGAGGGGGGCTTCACCCTCGTTCACTGCTCTACATGCCGGCAAAAAACTGGGGAGCAGCTGGGGAATAACATTTTTTATACCACTCAGGGCTAAAGCCATCCGGGCCTGGGCATTTCCTAGATTTAATATGTTTTACCTGTTGGAGGATCTCTTCAGGTTTGATGGGGCATTCCAATTGAGTAATCTGAAAATCAGATAATCCAGGTAAGGAGAGCTTGTTAAAAAAATCAGATATCTGAGTATTTTGCTCTTGGGATGGTTGGGGACTGCATATAAGGTCTCATAAAATTGGGTAAAAACTTGTTTAATTTGGTCCTCCTTATAGGTAGTATTGCCTGAAGTGGTAGATTTTATTTTTAGAATTGTAGACACCCTTTTATTAGCCGTCAGTTTCCAAGCCAGTAATTATGCCCCCCTTGCTCCCCCCTCATAATTATATTGACGTAGGTAGTCCAGGCTCTGGAGAGTCCTATAATCTAAAATTGTTTGGATGTCTTGTTTTAACCCTCTAATCCGCCTTTGGAGGGCAGTGTCGCCTCTATATAGCAGCTGGTATGAAGCCAATTGATTCATTAGGAAATTGAGGCTGGCATTTTGCTTTCTTTGTTTCTGGGAGGCGTATTCTAAGATCTCTCCTCTAAGGACAGCTTTCAATGTATCCCACTGAATTGTTAAAGATACTTCTGGAGTTAAATGATCTGTGGGATACGTCTCCTCATGGATTCCAGAAAATCCGGCTCTTTAAGAAGGGACACGTTAAGTCTCCAGAGCCTGAACTTCTTTTGTTTACCCAGGTCTATTTTAAGGATTAACGGATTATGATCTGATAATATCCTGGGTTCAGTTAAAATATCTTAAACTAATGTAAAATGTTCCCCAGTAACAAAAAAGTAATCCAGCCTAGAATATGTTCTATGTGCCCAGAGAAAAAAGTGTATCCTGGAACCGAGGAAAATAATCTGCGCCAGACATCTTCTATACCCATAAAGGCCATGTTCCCTTTCAGATATCTACTGGCTTTGGGTAACCTATGTGGTTTAGTGTTAGACGAGTCAAACTGTGGATTAAGAACAAAGTTAAAGTCCCCTCCCCAATAATCAAGATCCCTTTGAGCCTCTCCATCGCTTGATGCAGAAAGGCCTGTACCACTGGGAGAGATGTCTGTGGAGGGAGATAGGTATTTACCAGAGTTATTGTCTGGGAGTATAGTTTGCCTATTAAAATCACATATCTGCCTTGTGGGTCCTGGTAGGTGGCCTGCACTTCTAATGGGGTTGTGGAGGGAATCAAAATTACTGTGCCCCTCTTACGTCCTCTCAGATGAGAGGAGGCCATTACCTTATATCGTCCCTCCCAATGTAATTTTGAGTGTTCTAGGGAAGAGAGGTGGGACTCCTGTAGAAAATATAAATCCGCTTTCTGTTTTCCCAAATGTTGCATAAACTTGTAACGTTTAACAGGGGAGTGCAAACCATTCACATTTTGAGAAAACATTTTTCCCGGAACATTAGCCATTGTCATAGAGGGAGAGAACTATCCTGGACAGGCTGGCACTTTGTCCGATCCACGAAGGGTTTAAAAACTTAGGCTTAACGTCTTTGCTAGTATCCCACCCCAACTCTGGTGGCCTTATAAGACCAAACACAGCACTTCCAGAGCGTGGGGAAACCTCCAACTTAGCCGCCCTTTGGTCTACGGGCCATCCAGATGTTACAGGGCTGTGAAATCTCCAAATTAAGGTTGTGTCACCATCCTTTTTTTTTTTAAATTATCAAAACCATTAAACCTAACCTTCTACATAACTTCCAAAACCTTTGAACAATAACCTGGCTCCTAATGGGGGCAACTTTATACAGTCGTACTTTCACTTGTGGGGGAGATAAAATCATCTCACACCCTGATCCTAGGGTCTAGGATCTCCTTGCCCTAGGAAAGTGGGGCACCACTCACCAATATGTGGGTATAGACACATCTGAGAAGGACAACCTTCTCTAGAAGCAGTCTCCAGCTACCAACAGAAACTGCTCCTGTATGGTTGAAACATAGCTTAAAAGGTATTGCAAATGATCTCTAGACTCAGTGTTACTTTGGGGGGGGATGAGTTCCCACCCACCTGGGCAAAACAACCCCATGGTGGGTTTGGAAATGATCCCTGAAGGAGTACCCGCAACCAAGGGAACTAAGAATAAGCTCCTAACGTGAGGGGGAAGCATAATATTATAGGAAAAGAAAATAAGCCCCTCGGCCTCTATAAAAGCTGGCCATGTCCCTCACGCAGTAGACTAGTATTGTCTTGAAATTTATAGAACATGGTCCCCCCTCCTTTGTCAAGACTGTAATCGAATCAGAGAAAGGTTAATATATTTTTTAAGGGGGTTTCTCGGTGAGGCATGGGCCTCTTGGAGATCCCCCCCTTGATGGGAACCCCAGTGGATAAAATTAAAGCATGTGGTTCAGGTAACAATGCTCTACTAAAAAAGGCCACTTGTTTACCACCCCTGTATTGATAAACATATATTGTTGCCACAGGGACTGAATGGATATCTCCCCTTCCCCCTCTACTGCTGTGACATTAACAATCCGCCCGTTTTTGCAGGCCTGAACCCCCCCTCATATAATAGGGGTCAGAGCCAGGGAGAGGTGGGAAATAGGGATAAGGCCATTCGTTCCCAATCCCATTTAGTTGTTAACTCATCTCCAGGGAGCATAAATAATTAAAGTAGATTAAAGTTAATGTTCAGTCCTATTAGGCCCCATGTGGATTATGAGTCCGAAATATCTGATCCATTTTACAATCTCTGTGCTCCCTCTATAACCTCATTGCCTGGGAAAGTGGCCCTCCAAGACCTTTTCTGGTTGTTAGTCTCTCCGGTGTCCTGCAGTGATTTATTGCTGTAGTCCCCAGTGTTCATCGTTATTGTTTCCACATCAGTAGGGCTTCATAGTGTAGAATCTGTCTCCTTCTCACCAGGAAGGCGGGGGGGCAGCCAGCCAGATCATCTCGTGGAAGGGGGAGAGAAAGGTGCTCCGTGGGCACCACCCAACAGCCAGATGCTTTAGAGGCTAGTCTCTTATTAATATATTATAGTTTATGTATGGAGGAGCCGACACCAGAGAAATAGCCCTCCCTCGACCCCACTCACAACATGATGCCTGACCCCTCCTGTGCCCCCCATCACTCCCCACGAGCAAACTATACCTGGTATGAAGCTCAGTTCCTACTCAACTTGTAGGGTTGGATTCCGTAGTGATTGCACTTTGTCCATGATACTGTGCAAATGTTGATGATCTATGGCTGCTCGAGACTTGCCCTGAGAGTTATTTCTGGAGGGTGCTGCTATTTCCCTTGTTATTTGTTTAGGGTCATTTTTAGATAGTATCCCTCTTTGGAGCAAGTCCAATCTAGCCTCTGCTGCTGTGGAGTACGTTGTAGATGCATTGGGGAATTGAACAACCAGTTTTGCTGGATAAGAGGTGCGAAATCATAAGTTTTTGGCTCTAAGGGAGGGGAACAAGGGAGAGTATTCCCTTCTCATGCGTTGTGTTGCCAGTGCGTAGTCATTATCAAATAGAATACGCTGCTCTCCCCACATTATCTTCTGCTTACGCCAGGCCTTTAATAACAACTGATCTTTCTGATGAAAGCTTACAAAGCGCATCACAAATGATCTTGGATGTGCATCAGGTCTTGAAGGGCCCTAGGAGCAGTTTCAATGTCTATTTGGAAATCTGGGCCCAAATCCAGGGCCTGGTGCAGCAAATAGTCTGCAAACACTGCTGGGCCATCCCCCATCTTCCCCCCAGAGATACCATACACACTGATGTTCTTGCGCCTTCCCTGATTCTCCATATCCTCCAACCTCGTTGCTGTGTATAATTGTTCCTCGGCTAATTCCTGCACTGCTCTCTCTAAGACCGAGATTTTGTTAGTGTTCTCAGTAATTTGGACATCTGTTTCAGCTGCCCGAGACTGCAGGTCGGTGAGATCTGTGCAAATTTATTTTAGGGCATCCCTCATTTCAATGATGAATTCAGAAATCACCAACAGAATTGCCTCTGAATTGGATATTTCAGGCATTTGTTTCTTTTTTTCCTTTTCTTTTTCCCCGTTTCCCCCATTTTCTGTCTAAAAGTGGGGAGCAGGCAAGGTGGCATCAGAACTCTGCAGGCCGCTCTTCTCGTCCTCTGGTAAATCTCTCAACTGCTGAAAGCGGTTTCGGTCGTGGCATGCCATACCGCACAGGTATGTTTTAAAATAGAACTTGGTGTTTGATTCTCCTCCCCACTGTATCTATGATAGATAATGCCAATTATATATGAAATCCAAGTAGTTTTGGGCAGGAGAAGCCTGAAATAGCTGTGGTGGGGTGAGAACTCAGTTTCCCTGTGCCTTCACGCCGCCATGTCCCAACCGAAGTGTCCCTTTCCATTTTTGTTGTTGTTAGTACCTACCCCCCCACCCATTGTGTACTCTTCCCCTGGGTTTTTGTTTCCCAGGTGCATTACTTTGCACTTCTTTACATTGTATTTAAGCTGCCATACTTTTGATCATTCCTCCAACCTTGTCAAGTCCCTTCTCATCCTTTTCACCCCCTCCTTGTGTATCAGCCCTGTTGCAGCTCTTTCTGTCATCTGCAGAGGCATACTTTTCCTTCCAGTCCCTCTGCAATGTCAGTCATAAAGACATTAAAAAGGACTAGTCCACAGTGCTGAACCCTGTGGTACTCTGCTAGTAACCCCCCTTTCTTCAGAGTGGACTCTGTTTACTATTACCCTGTATGTCCTGTTGTCCAGCCAATTTTTTTAACCAGGCTTCCACCCTGGGACCCACTCCCAGGCTGGCTAACTTGTTTATTAATTTTTTTGTGTGGGACTGTCAAATGCCTTGCTAAAGTCTAGAACTACTTTGGTCACCCAGTCAAAGAAATCTATTAGATTCGTCTGACATGACCTTTCTGCTGCGAATCCATGCTGTCTTGAGTCCTGTGCCTCGCTGGCTTCTAGGTACTCAACAATTATTTATTTCAGAAGTGATTCCATCATTTTCCCTACCACTGAGGTCAAACTAACAGGTCTGTAGTTTCGTGCCTCTGCTTTGCTCCCACTTTTGTGAAAGGGAATCACATCCACCCTCCTCCAGTTCTCAGGTACCACGCCATCCTCCCATGATTTGTTGGAAAGGGCAGTCAGTGGTGTCACTAGTTCTCCCCTTAGTTCTTTTAGAATTCTGGGGTGAATCCCATCAGGTCCCATCGCTTTGTCCACCTTCAGTTTCAGGAGTTCTTTCAGAACCCTTTCTTCTGTGAATGGACTGGTATCGACCCCCCTATCCAGAGTGCTTCTATCGATCAGATTAGGCACCTCCCCCACCTCTTCTTTGTGAATACTGAGCAGAAGTATTCATTAAGTATCTCTGCTTTTTCGCTGTCACCCTCTGCCCACCCACCTCCTTCCCTTTATTAAGCCTCACTGTCCTCCTTGGTCTTTCTTCACTCCTCATGTACCTATACACGGTTTTATTCCCCTTCTTAACTGAGTTGGCTATCTTTTCCTCGGTTTGGGCCTTTGCTATTCTGACTGCTTTCCCTGCTTCCTTCTGCTTTAACTGGTACAGTTCTCTGTCCTGCTCCTTCTGTTTTTCCTTATACTTCCTGAATGCTATCTTTTTCTGCCTAACCTTCCCTGCCACCTCTTTTGAGTACCATAGTGTTTTTTTCCTTTGTTTTGATTTATTTGCTTCACACAAAGAGGAACCAGGAGAGAGAGACACACACACAGAAAGGGACAGAGAGAGGCTTAGTGGCCTGGTGTGGCTATTTATTACAGAACAGGCAGGCAAAATAAATATTTGACTTTATTCTTGTTCCATCCAGAGGAGTCACCAGAAGAGAGACAGAGAGAGACTACTGGGGGCCAAATAATAGAGTCACAGAAATTACAAATAAAGAAATACATTATTACTCTTGTTGGTCTATTGAGAGGAACCTGGAGAGAGAGAGACACACACACACAGAAATGGACTTAGTGGCCTGGTGAGGCTATGTAGATTACAGGGCAGGCAGGCAAAATAAATATTTGGCTTCTTTTTCCATCCAGATTCCAGAGGGGTCAACAGGGGAGAGAGACAGAGAGAGAGAGACTACTGGGGGCCAAATAATACAGTCACAGACATCAAAAATAATGAAATATGTTCTTTATTATTCTTGTTGGGCCATCAAGAGGAACCAGAAAAGAGAAACACAGAAAGAGACAGCGAGAGAATCAGTGGCCTGATGGATTTATAAATTATAGCCTTTTGAGTCTCCCCCTGCCATGGAGTGGCAGCACCTCCAAGAATGTTACGGAGCCTGCCACCTCTCCAAGGCACCTACCCAACCCCCTGAAGTCCTCCTGTACCTGCTGTATGTTCACCTCCTCCCTGGCTAGGTCACTTGTCCCCAGATGGACCATGACCTTCAGTTCCCCCCTCCTAGCTATTGCTGTGGAGATCCTCTGGATTTGCCTCCCCTTCCTCCAAGCTGTGCCTCCTGGAAGGCACTTCACCTCCCTCTCCTCCCTGCTACCTGTTCCCAGATCCAGTCCCCAGACTACTGAGTTCCCCACCAGAAGTAGCTTCCTCTTCCTCTGGGGTCCTCCACCTCACGCTCCTGGGTCTCCATTTTGGAGGACCCACTCATCCTCCCTGGTTGCAACCTCAGGTTCCCTTGTGGGGCTGACCTGCTCATCCTCCCTGGTTGCAACCTCAGGTTCCCTTGTGGGGCTTACCTGTTCCTCCAGGACAGCATTTTTAGTTGGACCAGATCGGGGATGTGCTTCTGGCCCCCCTCCCTCAACCTCCCTGACCTCACCATAGTCCAGCCAGTCCTCTGCCCAGGCAACCGTTGTGGCAGTGACTGCGGATATGGTGGCCTCTGAGTGTAGGCAAAGGTTTCCAGTACTCCTGCCAACTCTGCCCAGAGACTGGCAACCTCTGCCCTTAGCCCAGAGAGGTGCCTGCATATGGGGCAGTACCACAGTACCCAGAATGTCCTCCTGAAGACTGGTGCTCCGCATCCACTGCACTGCACCACTCCCTGCATTTTCCTTTCCTACTTTTCTATTTACCCACTTTTTAATCCTCAGTGTGACAGGGTTGAATAACTAAGACTCCATCCTATTTGTTACGCAGAAAGAGTTAAACACAAGGATCTGTTCTGTCCTCTTCTTTTCTGTCTCTTGTCTGTCTGGTTGGCCAACCAGATGTTCTCATGAGACCTAGGAACTGATCAATCCGACGGTCTTGCAATTCTCTGCCTCTCGCTAGCTCTCTGCCTTCATTTGCTGTTTTTGTCTTTTCTTTCCCCTTATGTATTTGCATTGATGGTCTTCCTATGCTTCCTGACCTGTGCCTCAGCGACACTCGGTAAGCCCTCCTGCTGTTTTTTTTTTTCTCTCTCTCCTCTCCTTTACTGTCTACTACTTCTGTACTGCAGTACTGAAGAGGTATCCGCTCTGAATTGTTGTTGCTGTGGTAGATTGACCCCCTTTAACTGTGCTCACTTCAGTTCTCCTGTGGCCTCAGGAGGTTGTACCCTGACAGTAGCCTGTAAAGACAGTGGAACCCTGGAGCGGGTGGGTGGGCTCTTGGCATCTGGGTCCTGCAAAAAAAACAATCAGCTTATTGTAACAGAACAGTTTATGAATCAGAAAAAATGAAACCAAACAATCAGCTGCAACCCCAGTGAAATCCCTGAAAATGCCAGAAACTTACCAGCAAACAGAAGCCCCTACTCCTGCCCAAACAAAATGGCTAAGCCCACTGAATTTCAGTTAGGAAAACACAGCAATTTAAACAAAGCTAATCCCCTGTGTGACCTGCTTTAGTAAACTTTGCAATGAAGTACATGAATTGCCCTCCGACTAGTGTCTGTTCAGAATGATTGTTTAGTTCAGCTGGTAATGTCATTACTGACACATGGGCCCAGATATTCAAACTGTGCCAGTCTGAGGCGCAAGCCCCTGCGCTGCTCAAAATAGTTGCGCAGGGGTGTGGCCGGGGTGATATTCAAAGGAGTTGCGCTGTTGAGCAACCCTTTGAATATCACCCCTGAGCTACAGCACTTGGCAAGATGGCGAGTGAACTGTTTTCACCGCAGCTGCCAGAGTTGAGCATTAATTTGCGTGGCGCATACCATTGCGCCATGCTCAAATTTCCATATTCAAAAGGTGACATGCAAATGGGGCCATAATTTATGCAAGGCGAGGGGGCCATTTGCATCTATTTATGGCCCCATTTGCATGCCATTGCATGTAGGTGCGCCGATCCGAGGACTTGCTCCTGGCCACCCTGCCAGGCAGCAGCCGTCCGGGGACCGACGCATAATGCAGCCCGATCAAGGGCATCATAAAGTTACATGACAATTTCCCCACACATCTCCCATAGCCTGATCAAAGGGCAGAACACGACATGTCCCCCCCACATGACCTACAGCCCGATCGCTGGGCAGAACACGACATGTCCCCCCCTTGACAGCCCGATCAAGCAGCAGAACTCTCATGAACCCCCAGTGCCCATCGCTGGCAGAATGTAACCCTCCTCCCCAACCCGAATAACTCCCAGGGTCCAGAGGTACCAGTCGCCCATCAAGGGCAGAATGTTACAGAGTACAACTCCCCAAACATCTCCTGGTGTTCAGTGTCCCCCACCACTCCACTGCTCTAAGCCCTCCACCTCGCCCCCTGCAGCCGGCGGGCGACAGTATTCCACCCGCCAGTCACGACCGACTGTTTGGGCTGTACCACGCAGAGCTACAGCCAATGGGCATGCAGCCCATATTGTACATGACAGTCCAGATCTGTAAATGATCATTCACAAATCTGACTGTTGGTACTGGCGTGCGATGTCCCATTGGTTGTAGCTCTGCACCAATGGGCGGCAGTCTACCGACAGTGTAGTCGGCGGGCGCGCGGGCAGGCGGTGGATGCTGTCGCCTCGCCGCCGCGGGGAGCGGGTGGAGGCTTCTGGGTGGGTGGGGGGGACACTAGACACCAGGGAGATGTTTGGGGGAGTTGTGTTGTGACATTCTGCCCGCGATCGGGCTTTACGGTCCACTGACCACCAGGGAGTTATTCGGGTTGGGGAGGGTTACATTCTGCCCGCTGATCGGGCACTGGGGTTCACAGGTTCTCAGCTCCGTGATCGGGCTGTGGGAGATGTGGGGGGACATGTATAGGCCCTGCCCGCGATCGGGCTGTGGGAGATGTGGGGGACAGGGTACGTGTTCTGCCCGCGATCGGGCTGTGGGAGATGTGGGGGGTTCATGTGACCTGTACTGCCCGATCGGGCTGGTGGGGGGCACAGGGACCGAGTTGGGGGCCAGCCAGGATGGTAGCTGCTGTTGCGCCTGCAATGCAGCAGCTCACCTGTGGGTGGCCCTCAACTTAAGCCTTTTTTGGCTCAAGCTTGTGCGGCGTTAGGTTGGGGTTGCGATGCACAACTCTGCCAACCTGACTGAATATCGGGTTGCGCAGGTTATGCATGGATCCTCCCCCTCCTGTTGAGCATGCATTCATTTGCATTGCTCTCTTGCATGACTTCTGTTGCCAGTGGCATAACGCCTCCTGCTGAATATCGCCAGAATGGCGCATTTTGGACTTGCGCATGTGCAACCCTGTTGCGCATGGCGCAACCCTTTTGAATATCTGGGCCATGATCTAGTTTGACACCAGAAAATGCTGAGCATTTGACTTTTCTTAAAGGCAACATTCCTCACTTTAATTTCAAATGTGATATCTGAATTAAATATTCACTGACTAGTCTGAGCAGGCCCTATCCACAAAACACTTTCAATAATTTGTGCCTGTGGTTAAAATATTTAGTGAATAGGGTTTACTACATGAGGTAGCAATTAATGGCAACAAGTCAGGACAGACTAGGCCAGGCCAGAATTACTTGAATAATCACATGAGCACAGCCACATGAAAAATAATAACATTAGTGGGTTCAGAGTCCAAATACAGCAAGCAACTGCATTTCATGTCACAAACTTACTTGGTGGTAGCAGGTACCACTATCTGATCTGGAGGGTAGGATACTGTGTCTTCTACTACTTGTCACATTTTGTCATCACTACTAGTACACTACCTGTCACTTTTTGTCATCACTACTAGTACACTACTTGTCACTTTTTGTCATCACTACTAGTACTACTTGTCACTTTTTCTCCTTAGCAACTGATTAAAAAAATATTATTTTACCACCAACCTGACTGTACTGTAGTATTACTGTTTAAATTTTCATACAATGGATGGTTAGCAGAAGCCTGAACCATGAAACTGAATGCTCTTAGTGTAATATATTTCTCACTTCCCCCATATTTGGCTGCGATTTTCTTACAGACATAAATGTAACTAAATTAATTTCTTTACTGTGTATGCGTGATATGCTAGCCTGGCTATCACACTACATCTCACTTACAGTAACTAGGCTGAGATTATTGTATTTTACGTACTTAAATTACTTGGCACTGGTTGGCAGCAATTGTGGAACTAGGAAGGATGTAACTGTGTTTCATCAGGTCTTCACGTGGCAGTGGGAAACGCGATTTTATGACTGCACTGCACTTGACCAGTGTAATGTGACTGTCTGCCTGGGTGGTGATCAGTATGTCTTTCAGTTCTTGTTTAATAAACATATTCAACGTGTTGATCAATAGAACTAGTAATAGAAAACATTACAACCTGTTGGATCAGGTAGTGTCCCATACCACAGTACACCGGGACATGCAATGCCGTTGTATCATTCATATGGGTAGGGTTCGTGGGCTCTTACTACTGCTCATTTAATGGAAGGGTTTTATGCCTAAGGTTCGATGGGCGGAGCAACAACGTCACTGCCCTATCGAGCTTAAAAGGTCACAACATCCTGGGCTTTGCCAGGATTCTTTTTCGTTGCAGCCAGAGGCACTGCTCCTTTTCCCTCCTCCTGCCTGTCTCTGGCTTCTTGTTGGTCTCCATGGTTTGCAGCGCCTCCAGTTTGCTTCTTTTCCCACCTGGCAGCTCACTGCCTTGATCCCTAGTGCAGCCACTGGCTCTCTCTCCACCCCCCCTGTCTCCTGTTTCACATGCCGCTTGGTCTCGATTCATCGACCTACTTCTGCGGCCCTCCTCGCCTCCGCTAGCCAGGCTTCTGCGCCCGCACCGTCCTGTCCTTTCCGCTCTGTTACTGCCCCCCCCTCTCCTGTCAAGCATCTTGTGCTCCGGCACTCATGCCCTGCCTTCTGTTGTGGTCCCTTCCTCCTTCATACCTCATTCTTCTGCCAGTGCTTTCGAGCGTTCCTATCCCACCGTGTTCGTTTCTGCGTTTTGCGGTGCTCAGCCTCTGGCTCTCGCATCTACCCCATGCCGCATTGTACAGCATCCATTTTGTGCTCCCTCCCAGTTTTCCTCTCTGGTGGCTCCCTCCCCCTCCCTCCCTTGTACCTCATTTTGCCTGTTTCTGCTTCGGGCATCAGCTGCCTTTCTTCAGTCCTTGCTCAATCAGATCCATGCTGGCTTTCTGGACCCGCGCTCACTTAGCACCGTGGCTCATCCCTATGCTCTCACCTTTCACTCTCTTGGCTCTCAGGGCTCCATTCAGCACCTGCAAACAGGCTTCCCTGCCATACTCATTCAGTTCCACCCGTACTTCCTGTCTTCCCCACCTCTGGGAACTTCGCTCCATTCCTTGTTGCACTGGTGCTCCATTCCAGCCCTGGTCAGGGGCCGTGTCCTCCCTGTCTGCCTGCCTTTTGGTACTCAATGGTGCATCCATAATTGCTTGCTTCTGCTTTGTATACACCGGCTGGTACCTGCTGGCATTTCAGTGGCACGCTATGCTCCCCTTCATCCATTATCCTACAATCGGTGAGACATTCCTGCTTGTCTTTCCTATAGTTTTTGCAATTTACATTGTATTTGGATTTTATGCAGTTCCTAGCTCTTCGGGACTTAGTCATACTACCACCCTTCACCTTTTGCCGTCATTCAGGCTAACTCATACTGTCCTGTAGGGCGTATTTTGCAGCAGCCTGTGTTCTCTTGATGGGCAGCATGCACACTGGTTGTTCCAATTGTATGTCTATACAATGGAACTTTCTGGAGTCATGTGCATCTTCTGCCTTTGGAACCAATGTATGCTTGCTGGTATTGTAACTTTTAATTGTTTTTTTCTATAACACAATTTCTAACGTCTATGTTTTCAACCTGTCAGCATTTTCTTGGCTCTGGTGTTTCTTTCAGATTCCTTCTCTGATTAGAAGCACCGTGTGGATTCTAACTGTGCATTTCTTCTGTTTTTTTTTCTCATCCTACCATCGCCTTACCCAGTTCTTGCCTACCCTCCATCATCGTGCCTCATTCGTTTCCTATTTTATCTTACTCATCCCTGCCATAAAGGATTCACTCCAATCAAGGCTGCACTCCCTTGCCCTGTCATCGATATTGCATTTTGGGCATACCTATCAAGCCTCATATCCACCTCATCAAATCGCAGCCCTCCCACAGCATGTATGAGGTTCCTGAGGACCACCTACATCCAACTCGCCCTACTTCAGTTCTCATCCTGGATCGCTGGGTCCTATGCTATCCCTCATTGTACCTCATCCATTCCTGTTCCCTTCCTCGGCCTAGCGTTTATTCTCGTCCTGACTGTCATGGATTCTTTCCACTCATGGCTTCCCTCCTCATCATACATCATCCAATTTGACTCCCCTTGGTCACCATCCTGGCTTACTCTCTGGTTTGCATACCCTCTGGTTCCTGACATGCCTACTTGGCCTCCGAGAATGCCTCCTTTTGAGGAGCATCATTGTTCGTATCGCTCCATACGGCATGATACCTTTGTTCAAGTTCTTTTCAAGTTCATTCCCATCTCTCCTCTTCTTCCAATTCCATACTGGCTCTTCAGGATTCACACCACTTGTGGCCTGCTATAGATATTCTTTTTGGGTGTACCTACCATAACCCCTATGAAACCTATTAACCGCGGCCATCCTGTGACAAGTATCGAGTTCATAACTCCAATCATATTGAGTTCATAAATCCAGTTATCATTCACTCAGCATTACCTCAAGGTTTGTACATCACTTACTTGAACATTCCTATCATTGAATTCCATACTACCTCATCGACTACAACCTCAGGGTCTAATCGTTCACATCGCATAATCAAGTATGACTCTTCAACCTCCATGTCTGCTCACTCGCATCGCTCAATCAAGACAGTCTGCATTCTCATCTGTCTCCTCATCAGCACATCTGGAATCTCCTCATGAGCACATCTGGATACCCCTTGCTCCTCTGACTCATACATGGATTTACTCCCTCCCATCCTTGCTCCTCTGACCTACTATCTCTCATCGACTACTCGAGCATACCCTCCTTGGGTCCCTGCTACCTCATGTTCCTTATTTAATCTGTGCTTCTTTGGAGTTTTTTTCCCTATCCCATCATCATCCTCCCTACTTAAATCCCTTATCTATGAACCATTCTCTTTACCAACATATGTCCTCAAATCAAACGTCATCAGCCTGGAGGGAAGGCGACCTAGCCCTTGGATCCCCAGCGGTTTCCTCCTCAAAGGTTTTTTTTCCTCTCCTCCGTGCCAATGGTCATAATATTAGTTAGAGTTAGTGCTTTTATCTCATTAGTTAGTTAGGTTCTGCTGTTGGATGGAGGCAGATGGTGGCCGGCTTTTCCCCCTCTCCTTAGGAAGTTAGCCCTTCTCTTCACAGAATTCATTCATCATCCTCATCTCTTCGAAGCTTGACATCTTTGGGCATTCTTTTTGGGCTTCTTCCTAACCTACCTTTAGCCGATGCATTCATTCCCGGCACCTGTAGAGGGGGAACCCTTCTCTAGGGTTCCTTGCATCGTACCCCTACAGGGTGGTATATCCCATGGACAGAGAGGCGGAAAGTCACAAAGCAAATCATGTTACACAAGCATCATTTCATATTATCTCATTCAGTTGCGTAAGCACATCAAATGGGAGGGCTTTAAGCCCGCGGTTCGATGGGTGGAGCAACAACATCACTCCCCCATCGAGCTTAAAAGGTCACAACATCCTGGGCTTTGCCAGGATTCTTTTTCATTGCCCACCATCCCCCAGCGGCTGCCTCTCTTCCTGTGGACTTCTTCCTAACCTACCTTTAGCTGATGCATTCATTCCCGGCACCTGTAGGGGGGAACCCTTCTCTAGGGTTCTTTGTGTCATACCCCTTCAGGGTGGTATATCCCATGGATAGAGAGGCAGAAAGCCACAAAACAAATCATGTTACACAAGCATCATCTCATATTATCTCATTCAGTTGCATAAGCACATCGAATCATTCATTATATTCGTTTCTTTGGCCTGGTCTGCTGTGACTGGAACATCCATCAGAATAATATACCCACACAGCAGCATTAATAAACAATATCTTAGCTGTCTGCAGTGTTTCATATTGCTTTGTGGTATGATATAGGTACTTGCAGCTGTTTGTCTCTCTCTCTCCCTTTCTCTCTCAGCACACTCACGTCATGGGACCGAGCAGGATATGCCGCCAGTACAGGCCAGTCATGAAGGAGCTAGTAGTAACTGCTTTTATTTAGCAGTTTTACTTTTATTTTTATACAAAGAATGCATTAAATTATTTTCTTTGGGCCTCTGTGTTAAATATGACCAACTTTTATGCATTTTATTGCATTTTTTCATAGATTTATAGTGTATGGGAAAGGGTTATTTTTACCTGAAATTGACTGGTTTCCAGTGCTGTTGTACCATTGATGTGATGTCAAATAGTTGTTGTACCATCTTGAGTACGTCACATCAATGGTACAACAAAATGGAATGTCTTTCCGCATGCGCGTTCCTCACACCTCCACTCTTCAAGATATGGCTGCGGCAGTGAGAGATGGCCATGGAAGACAGCGGCACTGAACAAATCCCCGGCATGGAGTAAGGGCACATTCATTCTAGAAATGCTCCATTGCTGTTTTACTGTAGCCCATACACTATAAAATATAATGAATGGGCACCAGTCAACAACACATGGAGTTCCCTTCTCGAGGTTGTCATGCCAATGGTAACCCTCTTGAGCTTTGCCCTTGAGGTTTACTAGGTTGCAATGACAACCTGATGAAGGGAACACAGCATTGTTGTTAACTGATTCCCATCCATTATCCTCTATATAAATAACCAGATTAAATCAGAACCCCACCATGTTCCAGTTCTTATTTAATAAGAGTCAGAACTTCATTGAGTTCTCCCAGCCCTAGTTTATATCCTGTCACAGTCTTGGCTTCAACTACCTCTCTGGACAGTCTATTCTGTTTGTCTACCATCCACTACATGAAGAACTTCCATACATCCCTCTTGAATTTCTCCTCCCAAGTCTCCACCTGTGTCTTCTAGTCATTGTGCTCTCATTCCAATGAGTAATAAGTCCTTATAAAATGGTCTTTTTATTTCCTGGCATCTCACTGGCTGGTACCTTGGCCGGGGGGGGGTACATTAACTTATGCTAGATGCCCAGGAAATAAAAAGTCCCAGCCCAAACCTGCCTCATGCCCAGCTAAGTATTCTTGTGCCCAGCCTGCTTCCTCATTGGCTGAAGCACTGGGCACACAATCTCAAACTGCCGCCATTTTTTTTTATCACTTAGTGAGAGAGCGAGGGAGAGCCCCCCACACACACACACACACACTTAGTCCTAAGACCAGACATGCCCAGTAATTTAAAAAGAATCACAGCACTGTAAGTAGAAAAAAAATTAAAACCACCCTTTTTTATTTGTTTACTTGTTCTTCTGTTCGCTTACTGACCGAGTGTGACAGTTCCTTGGTACAATCCTTGACTGCATTATGCCCCTGTTCTCTCCAGCTTTTAAGGAAAGAAAAAAAAAGGAAAGAACCTTCTCCTCATCAGTAAATTGACACAACATGCAGATGCCCCTCCAGCTATGCCCCAAGACAACAGTACCTAATGATTCCTGTCCGCTGGCAGTTTTGTTGTCTTTTGCAGCTCCTCGATTTGGTACCTGTGTGGGAGGCTCACTCGCTGTACTAAACAGTGCTCGTCTTCATGGTTCTGGTCCTCAGGTAAGGCAGCGAAGACCAGGAACCCGTAAAACAACAATAGAAAAATAGAAAACAGTAATAACACAGCCTCGGTCCTCAGGGCAAGCAGCGATGACCAAGAAACTAAATAAAAAAAGTTGTTTCAAATCCACATGGCAGACAGCAGGGATTGGAAGTTCCCCACAAAAATCATGTGCTATTCCAGTCCCCAGAGCAGGTGGCGGGGACTGGAAAAAAACAGGAAAAACAGTCTGATTCGTTTCCAGTCCTAGGGCAGGCAGCGAGGACTGGGAAACTATAAACAAACAAAAACGAAGGAAAAAAAAAATGAAGCAGGGCAAGTGCATCACTGTAATAAGATATAAACAGCTCCCCCTAGTGACAACCAGCAGAGTAACCATTTCAGCAGTATAGAGACTACTTTACCAAAAAAGGACTAAAAATACATGTGTAATCATTTTTTATAGAATTACTGTCATTTTTTTTTTGTAATCCTATAAAAAAATGACACGTAGCCCATTTTCTAAGTGCAATAATACCCTCCAGGGTGGGCAGTATAGGCAATACTAGACCTTCCAGGGGCTATTAGGCCCTCCACCTGTGGCGCCGGGCCTCGACACACCCCTGGGCAGTACGGTACTGCTCAATACCACCCACCCTGTTGGGTATCATTGCTTGCTTAGAATCCACCCTGTTGATTCCGTGCAAGAAGTAAGCAATAAGACATGATGGGGTGTGCATTAGACAGTTCTAATACACAGCTAGGGGGATGTAGTGAGGCACGATGTCACGGGCCGAGTGCGTCCAGTCCCCTAGCCATGCATTAGAACTGTCTAATGCACATCCCCGAAGTGGCTTATTGTGCTTATTAAATGGGCCTGTGTATTCTAAATGGGGGTTCTAGTTTTAGCTGTGCATTAGACACATCTAATGCACAGCTAACAACCAATCAGATTGCTTGAAATTCTTTGGCCATTTTATAAATGAACTTTACGTACCTACTGTAATTCTTGATCTGCCTGTGTATCTTCACCATTCATCACTGGTGGGTGGTTGGCCAAAGACAAGCACCCTGCGGGAGCTTTTTTTGTAGGAGGGAGGAGCCAGTGCCATTGGCACTGCCCAGGAGGCCAACGCATTGCGTGGTGCTCACGGGTTGGCCAGTAATAGGCGTTGGCTCCTCCTCCACCTCAGTTCTGCATGCTGGAGAGACAGAGGAAAACAGGAGATAGAGAAAAATAAGGACAGGGCAGGGGAGCCTGAGAGACAGCAAAAAGAAAAGATGTAAACCGAAAAAGAAATAGGCTAACCAGAGGACAGAGGAGGACCTGAAAGGTTATGGGCCAAAAAAGGCACCAGTCCCTGGATGGCCAGAAGGGCAGAAAGGGAAGGAAACAGAAACAGAGAGAATTAAAGCGATGGGAAGGAGAGGGGAAGGGCCAAAGACCCATCCAGGAATTAAAGCTGGCAAGGACAGATCTCCCAGAGGGTAAGACTTCAACAAGGAGAGTCCGAGGGAACTTGAAAGAATCCTGCCAAGATGGGTAAGGCCCCCCAAACCCTTAACCCCTAGGAGGATTCTCCCCCCTCCCCCCATTACCGTTCATCAGAAGAACCGACAGGGTTCGGGGGGAAGGAATCCCACTATTAAAATGTCCCTCCCCAAAGGGAAGGAAGGCAGCAAAGGATTAGAATAACAAGGGTGGGGTGGAGGGAGTTTCAATCAGTCCCAGAACCCCCCCCCAATCCAGGAGACCCAAAGGCCAGCGCACCCCAGGGGATTAGCCAACCCCCGAGATCAGTCCCAGGACAAAGGGGGAGGGGCCCACCAGAAGTCCCTGCGTTGGCCCAGACAGAGGCCCTACTTGCCCTCCTCTGAGACCCTCTTAGAGGTCTCCTAGAAGGCCACCAGGAGAAGGAAGGGGAAAGAAAACCCAGCAGAGTCCCATGGAGGAGGATGAGCAGGGAGGGGGCACGGCTCAGGGAATGAGGCTTGTGAGGGGAAGGTGGGTGGGATTCAGTGATAAATGGTGAAGATACACAGGAAGATCAAGAATTATGGTAGGTATGTAATTTTCATATCTTCCCTATGTCAATCTTCACCATTCATCACTGGTGGGTAAGTACCGAGCTCCCCCCAAAGAGGGCCAAGTAAATCCCTAAGAGAATAGCATCTCTCAGCACCCCCATGGGGAAAATGGGTGGGGGAGACCATCCACTGGCCAGTTAGGGCTCGGACTGATCAGGGCAAGGCGGAGTCCCCCATCCCCTGGTGGAAGGAAGGTGCCCCTGCAATTCCCGTCTTGCCCTGTGGGAAAAGAGATGGGTCCCTTGGAAGGAGGAGGCCAGTAATCTACACCGGGCCAAAGGTGACAACCTCGAAAGGCAGATGCCATCCGCCTAATCGCAGATCACTGTCCCTGCAGGTCATGACGTTTCTTCATTGGCGTCGTAAGATGCCCTTGACTGGTGCCTTGCCAGCTCCAGACCTATAGCAGAGAGGGCTATAGCTTGCCAGGTAGTCTCCAAATTGGGCAGCGATGCTAGCACCTGGCCCAGCATCACCCACAGATGCCTGTTATAGGCAGCGTGGTGTGCCTGATGCGAAACAATGAATAGTACCATCCGCGCAGAGGAGAAAACTCTCTGCCCCAGACAATCGAACTCCACAGAGTCAAGATCCGGGGGTCAGTCACGGACCAGACGTCTATGTCTGGAAGGGGTATCCACACCCGTCAGTCCCGAATGGGATGAGGCAGAGAGCCTGGTGACCCCTGGGGTGCTCAATACCACCTCCGGCAGTTCATGGGAGCTGGAACTGTGGCATATCGAAGCTGCCAGGTGTTGTACGATGCCTCCTGGAAGGGAATTGGCCAGGAAGGGACCATCAAATGGTGTACCCTGAATTCACCTATGAAGGCTTGTGTCTAACGCTCAGTGTTGTGACAGGCAAAGTATGTAATGTGCAAGTTCCTGACCAGCCTCACTAGGAAGCGCTGTTACTGGCGTTGATCAACATCTGAGGATACATGAATGGAGGATTCCTCTTCCTGAGTGGAGGAAAACGAGGAGGCCGAGGATCTGGCGGAGTCAGACTCTGGCTGCGGAGGGATAACCCATTGAAAGACCTGTTCATCCACAGCCCTAACATACTGGGGGAAATCCGCAGCCCGGGATCTGAAATGTTCCCAGGTCAAAGGTACCGAAGGGCCAACATGGCCTGGGAGAGGGGGAGCTGGATGAAAAGGTATGGGCATATCTGCCACCATATGTGACTTGCCTCTGCCAGGGCTGGAAGACCCAACAGGTGATCCTGGCATAACAGGGAATCTATAGGTCTGCAAATTCACTGACGTGTAGGAGAAGCTTCACTATGAGGGGACCGAGGCTGCATGGATCCAGAAGGTGGCCCCCAGCCCCACCCAATAAGGACTCCCTCGAAGGGGATGAAGGAGAGAACCTGGGTTTAGCACTGTGGCTCCTCCCTCACCCCATCCCCATAACCCCGTTGACTCTGAGGAAGCCCTCTTCCTCGCACCCTGTGCCAAGGAACCCCCCAATTCCCGCAACTCCTCAAGGAGAGTCACAGAGGAGGGAGGTTCGGTCTTGACTTTGATAGAGGGGATGGCACTGGGAAAAGCATCCACCCCCTTCCCCAAAGCCCAGACCACTGCCCTTGCAGCAGCAGGACCACCAGCATGCACCTGACCTGTCAAGCCACCATCGTCCCGAGAGTCAGCGCAGGCTACAGCCACGGGGGAATACCTGGGAAGGTGCAAGAGTACTAGGCCATGGAAAATCCTCTGACTCTGAGGAGTCAGATTGCCAGTCCAGATCAGCCTCCAAATCATCCAGCTCTGAAGAGGAGACAATCCAGAAGAGCTCTGGACCGGGGGCCCTGGGGGCTCACCCACCTGCAGTGTCTCGGGCCGGCCTCATACTCCTCGCGGCATTGCCCTGATCACCAGAGCCACGAGCGGCCCCGAGATTCAAGGTGGTGCCGAGGAATGCCCTGCACTGGGACCCACAGCCATGGGCCTCAACAACAGGACAGCCTGCACCTCCGAAGAGGTGACTGCCAGAGCGGTGCTCCTGGGCCAGCACTGAGTGGAGCCAGACCGGTCTTCTGGAACTGAGGTAGGAACCTCCTCTATGGCAAGGCAAGAAGAAGAGGAGGCCCTCTCTTCACCAGACCGTGTAGGCCTGGGAAAAGGCCCAGAGGAAGTGCAGAGAGTTCTGCACTTGGACCAACAAGAACGATGCCGGCCCCCATAAGTTGGCAGAGCCCTGCGACTTTTAACGTGCGGTGCTCCAGAACATGGTGGTCCATAGAGAAACAGGCATCGCAGGTGTCCATGTCATGCTGAGATCCCAGGCAGGTGAGGCAAACATCATGCCAGTCAGTAACGGAAATCTGTCAGCTGCAGGGACACCGACGCATAGGAGGCCGACCTGTTTTCTTTGACTATTTCTTGTCCTGAGGACCAGGCATGATGCAACGGTAAATAAACACAAAAACAGTAATAGACTCAACACTGTTTAATAAAAAGGAACAATCTTACCGGCTGGAAGATAAACAGCGTGAAGTGGGCTGCAGATCCGAGGTGGGTGGCGGAGTCGACTGGTGATGGAGTTGAAGGAGTTTGGCATTGATAACGGCCCTGAGGAACAAAGGCTCTGAGTAATGAGGCTTCGACATCAGACATAGGCTGCAGTGTCGCAGTGAAAATTCCGAGCTGTTGTCTCAACAGCGGGAGAAGCAGAACTGAGGTGGAGGAGGAGCCAACGGCCATTACTGGCCAACCCATGAGTGCCACACAATGCGTCGGCCTCGTGGGCGGTGCTGACTGTGTCGGCTTCTCCCTCCTACAAAAAAAAAAGCTCCCATGGGGTGCTTGTCTCCGGTTGACCATCCACCTTTGATGAGTGGTAAAGACTGACACTGGGAAGATCTTTACATCTCAGTCATATCCTCCTTTCATGTTATGGCCTGCCATTCTTTCCTCATACACCTTCCCTTTCTGCCCCTGGATCATCTTTGTGGCCCTCCTTTGTATGGTCTGTCTGCTGTCCCTGTCTTTCTTGAGGTGTGGACTTCAGAACTATGCACAATACTCCAGGTTCGTCCTTACCAGGAACCTGCAAAGGGACAATATTGCCTCCTTCCTCCTACTATAAAATCCCCTTCCAATACGTCCTAGCATCCTGTTTAACTTCCCATATGCTTTGCTGCACTGAGCTGTGGACTTGTGGCTGTCACTAATGATGGCCCCTGTGTCTCTCTGAGATGACTGCATTATCTTAACTCCACCATCCAGTAGTTTGTATTAGTGTTTTTTTTCTACCAGTGTGCATCACTTTTCAGTTTTTGTGTTGAACTTCAAAAGCCATTATCTGTACCAGTTTTCCAACTTTTCATGATCTATTTTCTTCTGTGAAACTCCCTCCTCTGTGTCCATTCTGCCACAGATCTTAGTGTTATCAGCAAAGAGATACACATTATTCTGGATTCCCTGTCCTATATCACAGATGATGATATCAAAGAGCAAGCACTGGTCCCGAAACTGATCCCTGCGTTACCTCACTTGGGACTCCACTAGACTCTGAGCCACCCCCATTTATGATCAGCCTCTGTGTCCTTCCCTTGAGTCAGTTTCTTATCTATCTGGTTAGTTTGTCCCCTGCCTCTAGGTTGCCTGGCTTTTCTTTACTAGCTTACTGTGTGGAACTACACTGAATCGCTTGCTGAAGTCAGCAGTAACACAACCCTTTCTAGGGACATGGATATGTTGTTCATCCACACTGTCTGGCAGGTTCCTTGCCACTTTAAATCTTGCCGGAAGGTCTTCAAGTTGGCTCCTCCCACCCACCCGGGTGGTAAAACTCTTGGCTCCGCCCCATGATGCCAGATCTTCCTTACCGCTTGGAAGCTCAGGTTCCCTCCTTAACGCTCTGCGTGATAGACTGGATCCTAATTCTTCGGTTCGTCCGAAACTCGTTTTAAAATTTTCAAGACTTCGGTCTTCCTTTTCCCTCGTGGCTGCGATGGACAAATCGACTCCTTGTTTTCGGCAGTGCCCTTGTGTGCAGAAGATGTCCAGGACGGACCTGCACTCCACGTGCATCTACAGGCCTAGAACACGACTCTCAGGCCTGCGAGTCATGCTGTTCATTCTCGGCCAACGTCCTGGAGGACTGCGCTGCCCAGTTGAAGCTTGGGCACCCCGAGAAGTGCTATCCGCTGGTAAAGTCGAAAGAGGCCCGTTGGGCGGTTACCACAGCAGCTGGCTCGGCTGAGCAGCTCAAGCAGATGATCGCCCTGAAGGAGGAGGCAGCCCAGGCCGTATCTTCCTCCTCCTTGGTCGCGGCATTTATCACGCTCTCTTTGGGTACCTCATATTCTGCTTCGTTCAAGGAGCTTTGCCAATCCTTTTCCACAAAGGGAGAGGGGCCATCGGGACATTCCTCTCTGTCCAAAAAGAAGGATTCTAAGGGTAAGTCCCATCATTGGCGTTCGAGGGAGTGGGAGAGGTCCCCTTCCCTGGACAGCCGACTGTTGACTTCAGTCAAGGTTGTGGCTAAGGCTGCTGGCTTCATGGCATCCCTGTCAGGTCAGCTGGCCGAGACTCCCATCGACGCGGTCGAGATTTTTCTCGACCCATCAGACGGGTTGTCGACTGGTGAAGCCGACAACCCTTCTTCACCGGTTCCCCTGGTGGAGACCGAGGATCTGCCTGCACCCCCGGTGCAGCAGTCCCCAGTTAAGGTGTCCAAGCCGAGGGAAGAGCAGGTGTCCCCCGCTCCTTCCCAGGCCTGTCCTCAGAAATACTGAGGATCTCGGTCTCGGTCTCGGACTTCTTCTCGGTCTAGCCGATCCCACCGACATCGGCGGTCTTGGTCTCGGCACTGAGGTAAGCGGTGACGCCGCTCGTCCTGGTCTTCCTCCTCGGATGAGGAGAGGCTTCGGCACAAATTGCGTAGATGCTATGAGGACCTGATGTGGCAGCAGTTACTTTTGTCTGGGAGCAAGTCGACACTGACGCCCTCCCCGGCCATCAAGTGGCTGTCACCTGAGCGGCCGAAACAACCTCTCGCTGCAGTCAAGATGCCCAAACCTGGGCCGGTTGTTCGTCTGAAACCTGCTGCCCCACCGATTGTGGTGGAACCTCCGCCTCCACAACCGAAATCGGGGGCGCCGACCAAGGACTCTCGGTTGGGTCAAGGCCTGCCCTACAGGTTGTCAGTCACCCTCACTCCTGACCGTCCTCGGCAGGTGGAGGGTGGCTCAGGCCCTAGGCAGCTCTTCACGGACTCCTCGGAGTCTGACGACGACTTCTCCCTGTTCTCCAGGCCGATTGACCTGGAGTCCTCCGGAGGCCAGTCACTGGACGAAAGCCCATCGTCCTTCATGGGTCTGCTTTGGCTCATCTCAGAGTCCACCGGGATGCAGCTCGAGCCCATATCCAAACGGGCCAAGTATCCCCTCACGGAGATGCTGGACTGAGGGGATTCACCCACGGAGGCCTTTCCAGTGGCTGAGGCCATTGTGGGCCCAGCCCTGGAGCTTTGGCAGTGGCCTGCTTCCTGTCCTGTACCCTTGGCCAGGATGGCCAGGAAGTATGCGGTCCCTACCGGCTCTTTGCCCGGGTTTTTGGAACACCCCTCTGCCGAGGGGTTGGTCACCGATAGTTTTCCGGCATTCTGGGAATGCCAGGGATGTGGATAAGCCCTCCGACAAGGAATCCAAAAAGCTGAACTATGCCAGGTGCAAGGTGTACACTGCGTCCTCCCTTGGCCTCCACCAGGCCAGCTCAGCCGTGCTGATGGCACACTTCTCCTATGCCCTCATGGGCTCCCTCGATGAGGTGATCCCTCATCTCCCGGCCGACCTGCAGACCACGGTCCGGCAGGTTCAGGACCAGGGTAGGGTGGTGGCGAAGCAGCAGCTCCAAACAGCTCTGGACATAGGAGACTCCTGTGTCAGATCGGTTGCGGCCGCGGTGGTCATGTGCCGCAGAGCATGGCTGAGGATATCCACCTTCACGGCGAATACCCAGCACAAATTGGCAGACGTCCCCTTCTTGGGGACCAACCTCTTCGGCCCTGGAGTGGAAGGTCACCTCCAGCGGATCGAGAAGTCCAATGCCACTCTGGACTCGGTCACCTCTGCCCAGAAGGACAAAGGCCGCCGACAACAGCAGCACAAGCCCTTTCATCCTTCTGCGTCTGCGGCACTTCCGGCCCGACAGCACCAGCACCAGGGCCAGCAGGCTTGTGCTTGGCATCCCAAACCCAAGCCCACGGCTTCCTCTAGTAGGAAGCAGGGAGGTAAAGGCCCAGGAGGTCCCTCCTCCAAGCCTGCTCATTGACGGGTTGAGGGGTGTTGCCCCCAGCCTCATCACTCCTCCCTGGGTTCCCCCCTTGGGGGGACAGCTCTGCCACTTCCTTTCCACCTGGTCCACTATCACCACAGACTGCTGGGTGTTGGAGGTGGTAGGAAAGGGCCTGCCTCTGGAGTTCAACAGGCTCCACCCTTTCAAGCCGTCGCCTCGGGGAGACCCATGGGGTCCTGACCTCACTAATCGGCCCTTGAGCCACGTGTGCCCTGCTCAAGAAAGAGGTGATCAGGAAGGTGGCGGATCCTCCTCCAGACCTGGGGTTTGTGTCCAGGTATTTCTGGTCCCAACGGATGGGGGCTGGCGCCCCATTCTCGACCTGCACAACCTGAACAGGTTCCTAAGGTCTCGGACCTTCAGGATGGTCACTCTGGCTCAGATAATCCCATCCTTGGAACGAGGTGTGTGGTTCTGTTCCTGACCTCCAGGATGCATTCTTTCATGTCCCAATCCATCCGTCTCATCAGAGATTCCTCCACTTCAGAGCAGAGGGATCCCTTTACAAGTTCTGGGCCATGCCCTTCGGCCTCTCCCTAGCTCCCAGGGTCTTCACCAAATGCATGGCAGTGGTGACAGCATTCCTGCGGCTCTGAAGGGTCCTGGTGTACCCCTACCTGGATAACTGGCTGACTGCAGCCCCCTCCAGAGTGGAGGTGGAGCAGTCCAGAGATCTGGCCCTCCAGGTTTGTTTTCAGATTGGCCTCCTCATCAATGAGGTCAAGTCAGAACTCGTGCCAAAGCAGGTGATACATTTCATCGGGGCAAAGCTCAACTCTCTTCGAGCCAGAGCATGGCTCCCAGTGGACAGGGCCGAGGTTCTTTCCTCCTTTGCCCAATCATTTCAGGTTGGGCAATCGCGCCCTGCCCGGGACTTCCTGTGCCTCCTGGGCCTCATGACGGCCTGCACTAGTGTGGTCTGTTGGGCCCACTGGTACATACGTCCCCTTCAATGGGGACTGGCCAGCCAGTGGTCACAGTGCTTCGATCCATTGGATCAGCTAGTGACAGCTCCAGGCGCTTTCCATAGAGTCTCCTTATCTGGTCTTCCACAGGGACAAGGTTGTCCTGCGCCCCCACCTGAAATTCCTTCCGAAGGTGGTGTCGGAGTTTCACCTTAACCAGGTGTTGACTCTGCTGGTGTTCTACCCCAATCACACCTTGGAGGCTGAATATAGGCTCCATACTTCGGACCCTAGAAGAGCGCTCGCTTATTACAAGGAGCGGACGGCTGAAGTTCGGGGAGAGGTTCGCCAGCTGTTTGTCACCTATGCTGAAGCCGCACCTGGCAGACTTGCAGCCAAGCAGACGATAGGCAGGTGGGTCACCTCCTGCATAGATCTCTGCTATTGGTTGGCGGGCATGGAGCCTCCCAGAGGGATAAGAGCTCATTCTATCCGCCATACCGCTGCACTGGTGGCTGCTTCCAGGGATGTCCCTATCCAGGAAATCTGCAGGGCTGCTACCTGGAAGTCAGCACACACCTTCATCACCCACTACCACATTGACCTTGAGTCACGCCGGGATCCTGGTTTTGGGGCCTCGGTTCTCCAGTCTCTATTCCCTAAATAGGGGGTGTGCACCTTGCCTCCCTCCTCCCGGAGAACTGCTAGGAGTCTGCCAGACAGTGTGGATGAACAACATATCCATGTCCCTAGAAATACAGGTTACTCACCTGTAACAGGAGTTCTAGGAATGGTATATGTTGTTCATCCACACCACCCACCCGACCTCCCCGGCTCGACGCTTCCAGCGGGCTAGATCTGGCGTCATGGGGTGGAGCCAAGAGTTTTACCACCCAGGTGGGTGGGAGGAGCCAGCTTGAAGACCTTCCAGCAAGATTTAAAGTGGCAAGGAACCTGCCAGACAGTGTGGATGAACAACATATACCATTCCTAGAACTCCTGTTACAGATGAGTAACCCGTATTTTCTGGCCACTATCCACTGCCTTTGTGACCCAATCAGAGAAGTCAATCAGGTTAGTATGACAAGATCTCATTGTTACAAAGCCATGCTGCCTCCTTCCTGTCCTGCAGCTTATTTGCCTCCAAGAATTCAGCTATCTGTTCCATGATGATGGTTTCCGGCAGCTTGCTTATAGTCAAGGTTAAACTGATCAGTCTGTAATTTCTCGGATCCTCCCTGTACGCGCTTTTGTGAAGTGACACCACACTGGCCACCCTCCAGTCCACTGGAGCCACCCTTGTTTTCACTAAACAGAAAAAAAATTTCCAATGATGCTGCCACTGTCTGGTTTATGAATTAACACCAAATATAAGGAATAAACCAAACAAAATAATATATATCAGGACAACCATTTACACACAAGACAAAAGACAATTTTCAAGCCAGAATGAAAATATATCATTGTCACTTTCTTTTTTTTGTAATAACATTTTGTTGGAGAAATCTTTTTCATAAAACAAGAGATACAGGTAGTACAGAGTCCAAGGCAGTATATAGTGTAGTACAGAGAAAACACATCACTTAGTCATGATTACAACAGTATGGGAGGTAACAAGGTTCACAAAAGTTTGTACAGCTTGCTAATAGTACCAATCAGAAAGGCAGACATTACTTACAGAGTAAATAAATAAAGCAATAAAATCAAGGGACAAAGTTGACATCCGCATCTAATTTATATAGTACCCAGTATTACCAAATTTCCTCAAAAACATGGGTTCCACATTAAGATAGTGACTCCTGAACAGCGAGGAGTTAAAACGGCACCAAAACACACTGTGGCAACATATGGTGAACTTTCTGTTAGTGGAGGGCTACACCCCCTGCACCCTCACACCCCTTTACTTAATATACCAACTCCGGGGGGGGGGGCCAGAACCATCAGTCGCCAATACGGCATGCGCTGTGTTTTGGTGCCATTTTCACTCCTTGCCATTCGGAAGTCGCTATCTTGACGGGCTACCAAAAATGTTATTTGCTAAAAGGAATCTGTACTATTGCAGTCCACTTTACATATACCTGACCCTTACAACCCGTTCCAGCCATAGAACATTAAAGGCTTATGTTACAAGAACTACAAAATACAGTTTTATAAATTTTCCCAAGTCCCCAAAAGCACCCCGCCATCTTTTCTTAGTGCCATTACACATTTCCACATAACTTCCCTCCTGATGAGATCCATGCTGTCACCATCTGGTGAATGCATGTATGTCTAGTCACCAGAAAACTTTTGTATTTCAGTGCACAGTGTGCACCTATGACAACTTTTGTCCCGATAACAAATGCACACATACCAGAGTAAAATGCTGAACGTTCATTTCTCCAAGGTCCTCCAGTAGCATAATGTTAATGCCAGCTGTAGAAAGCTCACTGCCCGGTTCATTTCTGTTTTAGCAGCGCTGCATACACATGCCGCCACGTCACATTAAAGTGAGTGTGCATACCTGCATAAGATCAGCTGTCAGGATCCCATGCTATTACTGTTGAATGGGGCAAAATATACACAATGTCTAATTCCTGCATGTCCCAGTGAATGATGTATGCAGGAACTGCTATAATGGGGTGGAAAGTAAAAATGAGCATGGGATAAGTTAATTTAGCTATTTGAGCTGGCCTGCCTTACCTCCAGCCACACTAGCGACCAGGGTTCAGGAACCGACCAGGGTTGCTCAAGGTCTGGCCAGGTGAGGGAGGACTGAGCATCCCAGGATGGCTCTCCTCCCTAAGATGGGGGGGGGGAATCTGAGTCCAGTGGCTTACCTGCCACCTAGCAGAGGCTGGGTGGCAGCACCGGCAGGACCAGTAGATATGGGGGGATGCGTGCTGACACAGCACACGTGTGTCAATACGCCCGTGCATGTGAGCATCACTTGCTGATGTCCCAGGGGAAAAAAACAGAGGAAAATGCCCCTGCCCACTCGGCATCCCCTGCAGGCATCGCACAACCCTATGTAGCTGGCCACCCACCAGTACGGCTTTGTGTAAGTGGTGGTTAACCTGAAAGTCCATGAGACGGATCAGTGATGGGGCTGAGGGGATGCTGCTGGGACTGGGGACGCAGGTGGAGAAACAAACAAAGAAAACAACTTTAGCTATTTGAAACTGAGCATCATGAGCATGTGTCAGCATGAAGCGGGCCCACAGTAATCAGTTTTAGCCATGAGCATGCGTCAGTGTAACATGCGCTCACAGTAATCAGTTTCAGATAATTAAAATTAACTTATTCCATGCTCATTTTTTACTTCCCACCCCATTCTAGCAGTGCCTGTACACATCTTTTACTAGGACATGCAGGAATTAGACAGTGTTTATATTTTGCCCCATTCAACTGTAATAGCATGGGGGGGGGGAGCTTTGGAGCCCAAGCTGAGAAGCAGAAAGTTCCAGCAGCTCTGTATCTTAAGCTTTAAATCTCTAGAAATTGACCTTTTGGAGGTATAATCCAG
This sequence comes from Neoceratodus forsteri, assembly GCA_016271365.2. Taxonomy (NCBI): domain Eukaryota; kingdom Metazoa; phylum Chordata; order Ceratodontiformes; family Ceratodontidae; genus Neoceratodus; species Neoceratodus forsteri. Next base: position 728,655,766 of record CM057449.1, on the reverse strand, counting down.
TGAAAAGTTTAGCAGAATTAGAAAGAGGAGCCAGAAATATATAAAATGGGCAACCCTCGTAAGGATAAAGGTGGTGGTTCAGGAGGAAAATCTGCCAGGAATCCTCAACCCTTGAGGCCAGGCCATGAAGCACAAGCCACAGCAACACCAGCTACTGAGGAGACTATGGTGTCTATCGAATTGAAGTTGCAGAAATTAATTTCCTCAGTTTCGGATTTAAATACTAAACTAGATACCTTTGGTACAAGGGTGACAATCATTGAGACAACTGTGGAAACCATGAAAATGGTCCTGAGTGACATGAAACAACAGATGGAGTCATCTGCAGCAGCCACCACCATGTTGGTAAAATAAAATACGCATTTAAAGGTCTGACTGGAAATGCTGGAAAATCAAGCACGAGCAGCTCACATTCGTATATTGGGTTTGCCGGAGGGGATAGAGGGCGACCATCCCGTCATATTTCTGCAGGACTGGTTGGCTGAAAAACGTTTGCCAGAAGGGCAATCATTACACTGTAGCCTACAAAAAGCCTACTGAATTACTCCTTGAGGCTACCGGGAGGATTCTGATACTCCATGCACTCTGCTGGTGGTCACGGATGGAGTGGGAACCCGCGACAAGATTTTGAGGCTGGCCAGGTAAGCAGGAACCATCTCCTAAGATGATCGTACTGTTTATTTATTCTCACCCCAGGAATACTCCAATATTCCTAATGCTTCTGCAGTATGCCTCTAAGCCAGATCTGCCCGGAGATAGAATGCTATGCTTATGATGAAATCATTGGCATGTGCCACTTTTCAAATGTTGCCACTACTCAACTGTCTACATTCTAACCCTCAGATTTCTCTCTCCGCCTGTCAAGACTAGATGCCTGGAGATCCTCTCTTCATCATCTCATTCTGTCATGTGAAAATTTATAAAATATACATAAGTATTTATTGTTTTTCATTTGCTGCCTCTATTCTTTATAATTTTAAGCTAACCCATAAGTTTTTAAGTGTTAAATTATGTGTTTCCTCGGTTTCTCCCGGTACGGCATAACTGGGGGTACACCGGGGTTTGTTTTAGATTTATCAGAGTTTTCTGACTAAAAACTCCATTAGTTATATTTAATTTTATTAATTTAAACTTGTTTTTAGAACCGCTAATCCCAGTCCTTGAACCGTTAGCTTCGGTTCACTTTTACTTCGGTTCCCAGTTCCAATCGGTTCTCCATCAGTTCCGGAACCAACAGCAATTGCCGTATATACTTTAATTTAAACAAATTTTCAGTGGTTGCAAAGTTTATGTGTTTTACATCTAGAAACTGAAAAAGGAAAAACTGGTAATCCCGGTTTTTAATGTTTTTGAGTGTGGTGAATTCTGCTGAGACATAGACAGTTCAGCAGTGTGAAACCTGCGTTCATGTCTTGACAGAATTATTAAAAATGCCTGAATAAGGCTAAAAGAAGAAAACTGTCACCACCTCAGGGTCCCTCGAGCTCTGACCAGTCGACACCCTAAAATACTGTGAGTGAAACCACAATAATAACTACTGTAACTGCTACCCCGAGACAGGTATACAAGCAGTTTTTAAGAGGCTTGCTGAACTGGCTAACTCCCTGGTTCCCTCTAAAATCAAGAGAAAACTAAGCACACAGAACCCCCTGCTGGACAGCATTTGGAGACTTCTGTGCCTGTTATAGAGCCTGCCAATTCCTGCAGATTGCAGGCTGGTAAAGATCATTCAAGCTTACAAAGGCTGTCTGCTTTTGAGCAGCAGACCTCTACAGACAGCTGTCTCCTTTGATCATTTTTATGTTGGCGCGCTTGCGCAACCAACATCTCGGGCAGTGGGGATTTGGAAGCACGACCGCTGTTAGGCGAATGCAGGGCATGCATCAGTAGGGGCGTCCCTCATTTCCCAATCAGCCTGCATGCCAGCGTCACACCATGCATACTAATGTGGCGAGTACATCTAAGGAAAGGTCTGCTGCAATCCAAGCAAAGCTTGTCAGACGCAGCGGACCCTTCCTACATGCCCAGCCTCATAGTATTCATGGCAGGCTGGCTGCCAGCTTGCTGTGGCCGTAATGTATGTGCCGATGGGGGAGCCCACTCCCTGTTGGCATAAAGCATCCCCATTTCTTACATGCCGAGGGGTGCCAATCCCCTCGGCTCATGCCCCCGCTTCCTTGTGTGCTGGACGGTGGTGCCCAATCCCCATCGGCATAAATTCCTTTGTTCTGTGCCGGGAGGGTGCCCAATCCCCGCCGGCAGCAGCAACCCCCCAACAGTTAGGTGGCACGCTGGGAGCCCACCCCAGCATGCCAAATCCCCTGTGAAAAAAAACTGTCTCAGATGTTGTTTTGTGTTTTACACCCTGTAACACAAAAATGGTCCATCGTAGTCTCCCTACCCACCGCCCGCACCCACCCACTGCACACCCTGCCTCCACCCACCCCAAACTTACCTCTGAAGCTCGGCGCGATGATCTTCGGTGGACCGGGAACACGTCTGCACACTTCAAAGCCGACTGCGAACTAAAGAAATGCCGTAAGCTGTATAGTGGAATAAATAGGGTTTTTCAACTTTGATGCATATCTCAGGCATTTTGGGACTTTTTGCACCAAATCTTCGACATGGGTTTTTTGGGACCCCTCCTTATGAATTCTGTCACAGTTATGGAGTTAATCGGTCCTGAAAGGTGATTTCGCAGTCACTGCGTGGAATCACCTTTCAGGGCCGATTAATGCAAGGACAGTGGCAGTGTTCATGAGGTGGTCTCCCAAACCGCCTATGTTGCAAATTTGGTGGAAAAAATCTAAAAAATGGCTGTTTTACGAGCGTGCGTTGCGCAGTTGCTATGCACACTCGTAACTTCACGAATTCGCAATATTTTCATGACAGATTTTCAACATTGTCATTTTTTTACACACCTTTGTGAACAGTACAGCTGTCATTTTTCACATCCTGGCTGAAATGTGTTTCCACACTTCCGGCGCACAATACCACGGTTGCTGTGGGAAATCAGTGTTCTGGGCAGATTACAAAAATGACAGTTACACTGTTCATGAGTAGAGGTCCTAAAATGCCTATGCTGAAAATCTGGTGATGATACACCATGACATGACTGTGTTACGAGCGTGCGTTGCGCAGTTTGCACGCACGCTTGTAAGTTTGCGAATTTAAAATATTTTCACTTCAGATTTTCAACATTGCCATTGTTCTGCACCTCTTTATGAACAGTACAGCTGTCATTTTTAACATCCTGACCAAAATGTGTTTTCGCAGTTCCGGCGCAGAATAGGGCGGTCACTGTGGAAAGTCCATGTTTGAGACATATTATGAAAATGACAGTGACACTGTTCATTAGCAAAGGTCCTAAAATGCCTATGTTGAAAATTTGGGGCCGAAAGTCCATAAAATTAGTGTTTTATGAGCGTGCATTGCATAGTTTGCACGCACGCTTGTGACTTCACACATTTGTAATATTTTCACTCCACATGTTCAAAATTGGCATTTTTCCACACCTCCTTATGAATAGTACAGCTGTCCTTTTACATATCTTGCCTGAAATGTGTTTTCGCATGTCCGGCGCAGAATCGCACGGTCGCTGTGTGAAATCAGTTTTCGGGGCAGTTTGAGGAAATTATGATGACACTGTTCATGAGAAGAGGTCCTAAAATGCCTATGTTGAAAATTTGGTGACGAACGTCCATAAAATGACTATGCTGCAAGTGTGCATTGCGCAGTTTCCATGCAGCCTTGTAACTTCGTACATTTGCAATATTTTCATGACACATTTTCACCACTGGCATTTGTGCACACCTCCTTATCAACAGTACAGCTGCCATTTTTCACAGCCTGACCAAAACGCGTTCCCGCAACTGTGGTGCACAATGGCATGCTCGCTGTGGGAAATCACCTTTTGGGACACATTAACAAAATCACAGCGCCACTGTTCATGAGGGGAGGTCCCAAAATACCTATGTTGGAAATGTGCCTAAAAAACTCCCACAAATAATTGGGTTGCGGACATCTGCTGTGCAGTTTGTATGCATGTTCATTGCTTCACCAATATTTCATATTGCCACTCCAGATTTTCAATGCTGCCATTTTTTTTGCCTCCTCATGAATAATACAGTTGTCATTCTCCACATCCTGCCCAAAACTGTGTTTTCGTCCCTCTGTCACCAAATGCCAGAGCCACTGTGCAAAACCACCTTTCAGCTAACAAAGTGATTGTGCCGCTTTTCATGAGGTGGCCTGACAAGCAGCCCATGTTGAACATATAGAGTGAAACTACCACTACACGCCTACGGTGTTAGGGTTTCCAACTGTAGCACCCCACCCAGTATGGACTGACAGGCATCAGGGCTGTGACTTGGGATCATCGGATGTAATGCTCACGCCATTCCACCCCCCATGCCCACCCTGCAGCCACTGACAGGCATCGTGGTGTGTCTTGCACTGTTTGGCCACAAACTTCACCCCACGCTCCTATACTGCACCCACGTTAGCGTATTTCTTTATGGAATGGGGTAAGTATGATGCCCAAAGACCCCAAAGCACACCATGACACTTGTCAGTGTCTAGAGGGTAGGGTGAGGTACACTGGCATGAGCATTATAGCTGACGACCCAAAGGCACACCCCATTGCCTGTCGCTCTCTACGGAGTGGGAGTGGGGTTGGTGCCACTTCAATACTTCACTGCCATTCCTATTATGCGCCTCTACCTCCACCACTGCCAATGCCAATGCCAGAGCGACAACATTCGGCATTGACAAATGATTGTTACTATTAATGTTACAGAGGAGAAATATGTACTTATAATGAAATGGACAAAAGGGAACCTATTAAACCTAGTTTTTTCCCCTAAATAGTAGTTTGATTCTTTCCACAGAACTTGAGGATTATTCCTCACACTCCATAATTGTGAGATATGACTGGGCTAACACCCACCAAAACCTTCTCCTTCCTGTGAATAGATATATTCATCAACAAGGGTACTTCCAAGATTTTACGAACTCCTAAGCTCTGTCTCCCATCTTCATAAGAGGAAGTACAAGACATAATAAACTGAATAAGGAGGGGCTGAATTGTTATTCTCCCACTCTGTCCACTAGGGGTAGTACAAGTGATAGCCTGTGACAAGGCATATATACCCCTGGCATTTATCAGTTTTCCTAGCTATCAGGTAGGCAAACTTTCAAGCTTATATCAATACCATAAGTTAATGGGTAGTTGGCCCCTGCTATAGCAGTCAAGGTCCAGACTCTTCTGTCAGATGACCTAGCTGAAACAGCTAATTTTGGTTTGGAGCCAAATATCAGTCTCAGATGTCTGCTGATTCTAAAGACTTTTACTAGGGATGGTAAATTCAATGGGTAGAAGAGGTTTGCCTGGTTGCAAGTGTAACCTCCCCTGCAAATGGGGGTTCCCAGAAGTCTTCCAGGAGCTTGCCTGAATGCTCCAAGTCTGGGCGGTGTTCGGCATCTGAGCTGTTTAAATGTGGTTCCAAGTGAGTGCTGTTTGAGCCTCCACGTACTGTCTCTTTAAGAGCTGTCTGCTTGCAGACTTAATTAGTTTGTATGGGGGGACTGTGTATTTAATGCTCGAATCTCGCCCTACCTGCTGTCAATTCGCTCCGTCACTGCCGTCGCTACATGTGCAGAGGGAGCCTTGTTGAAAGATATAACTGTTTTGTCAGAAATCATTTAGAGTGACTGAGAAAATGTAGTTTGTCTAACCTGTCTTCATTTCAGTATGAACTATTTCAGTGTAGCTTTTTTCATTTTAGTCCTGAATAGCTGACTTGGACCAATCAGGATGATAGGTAGACCCTAAAATGGAGCCTGTGGACGAATCAGAACTTGGACTCTTAATTTTGAGCCAGCCACAAGGGGATTGTATGGGCAGTGACTCTGGAAAATGTAGTTTTGACCTTGGCACCTTTTTCTACCAACAGAGGCAGTCTTATTGTGAGTGACAGCTGAATCAGCCAACAGAATAGTGTGGAGCTAAAGGAAATGCCCTGATCTGTGACTGGAAAGATCAGATCAGTTGTGGCAGTGAAGAGAGAAGGAGCTGTGTGCTTCTGCGGTGTATAGTTTCGCGCGGGAAGTGCATGTGAGGCCCTGAGTTTTGGTCTGCAGCCTTTGTGAGTGCCAGCTTGGACTGAATCTGAGTTGTGAGGAGAAAGAAGCACTAGAAGTGTGGAAACCAGGCTCACCCTGTAGAAAACCAGAGAAATTGCTGAATTGCGCTCGGTCTGTCAGGAACTGAAGCTGCTGTGTGTGCTCCCGGGTATTTTGCAGTAATTGCGATCGGGATCGAGGAGCAGCCTGCCTGGTATAGTACTTGCCTTTTACATATGAATGTGCGTAGTGCTTGTGGAGAATCACTATTTCCAACCCCCCGTGCTGTGTGCTGTGTGTTGAAGCAGGAAGCAAACCCCAGCTTGTCTCGGACTAAATCTGGTTGCTATCAACTGCAGTGGAGTCCAGTCACAAGGACCTTGTCTCCATGCCCTGTTGTTCTGGCAATCCAGAAGAACATCCACCATCCGGTTCTTGCTTGGGTATTGTGAGTACAAATCAGGGTATTCCCCTGCAGCCTGTTTTCATTCACAAGTGTGTCATCTAATTCTTGTTGTTTCATTGCTTCATGGACTGAGCCATTCGGCTCCGGATTACAATTGGGTATTGTGCATATATTTTCTTCTACAGGGCCCTATCTATCTGCACCTGCCGGCCAACCCTGGGCAATGGACCTGGCTAGCCGCCCCCAACCTGGGTACCCAGAGTGTGACTTTTCAGCCCCTGTATGTGCGCACAGTACTGTGATTTAATGCCACCAATTAACCTGATTTCCCCCTCCCGTGTTACTGCCCCCTTAATAAATCAGATTTGTTGTTGTTATACTATATCCTGTCTGTGGTGTTGGTACTTATGGAAACAGTATTGTGTTTTGCTGTGTATGTTGTTTAACCTTATTTTACAGGGGGTCCTCAGAGACATGCTGCAGAATCAGTCTCGAGGGTAAGTGGTATCTATGTGAGTGAACAGTGTGTATACGTGGGGTATTGGGGCTGTAACTCTGGTGTACTGTGTGAGCCACTAGAGGGAATAAAAGGGTGTCTCAGTGTCCCAGAGGGCTGTGACCAAACCAGTCTAACCACTATAAACTCTGACCTCTGGGTGGAGGCACCTGCCATAGGACCTAGGCCCCTCAACCTGTCCGTAGTCAAACATGCAATGATAGTAGCCCTTGGGATCGAGCCACCTAGGGGTTACACAAGTCACAAACCTCATTTAGGATACCAAGACTGGATTTCCCAGCCAAGGATAACTCCCTCTTTGGGGAAAAGATAAAGCTTTAAAAAGGGGTGCACGAATACAATACAGTAGCAATTCTGCTCAAGAAGAGGCTTCCCCTCCCACTAAATCACATAGGATGGGAGGCAGATCTTTTCACAGCAGGCTCCTTTGGTTACCAGGCCATGAATGCACCTTTGCATCTACAGTGCCCACAGCAGTGATACTTCAGGAATTGACATGACCTCCCCACCCCATTAAAAGCAGGTTTGTTAAACCTGTTACTGTCAAGTACAGTGGAACCTGCTCTATTACAATAAAGGGTACCACAAAGAAAATGGGGAGTGGGGGCCTGTTTTAGGCATATAACAAAGCCAAAGTTCAAAGTACTTGGCAGTTTTTCCTTCAACTTGCCAGTTTTTCCTTTACCTAGATCACTGGCTGGGGGTTTGTAAAATCATCCCAGCAAGTGTGAGCATCTGCAACTCACCCAAGGGTTCCTGGAGTCCTTATGCTCCTGATACCTCTAGAAAGTCTGTCCCCAGCTTGCTCAAGTACTATGGTTCATGGGAGCAAAGCTAGATACCCTGCAAAGCAGGACCTTAACTGCCTCAGGGCAGGTCAAGGAGTATCCCACGGTTAGCAGGCTTAACCAACCTGAATAAACCAAATACTCCAGCACAGTTTCTTCACCTACTGGCCATATGGCACCTGCCACTGACAGTCCTGGAATCCAGGTTACAGGTGAGGGACATTTAATTTTACCTCAGGTCTCACTGGGGTTAGGGTAAGCACCCCCTTTTCAAAACTGATCCTGGTAACAAGTGTTTCTGACCCTCCAAGGGTGGAAAGAGGAAACCAACTAAGGGTTTCCTTTTTCAGCAAGAGTCCCTATCAGTTGTTCTAGCAACAGACGCATCCCTACTAGAGTGGGATTCCCATTTGGGGTTCACACCATCCAAGGCATATAATCAAGTGCAGAGTCACTCCTGCAGATAAATCTGCTGGAGCTAAGACTAGTGTTACTGCTACATATAACCCCCCTGCAAATGGGGGTTCCCAAAAGTCTTCTAGGAGCTTGCCTGAATGCTCCAAGTCTGGGCGGTGTTCGGTGTCTGAGCTGTTTAAATGTGGTTCAAAGTGAGTGCTATTTGAGCCTCCACGTACTATCTCTTTAAGAGCTGTCTGCTTGCAGGCATAATTAATACTTTTCCAAGGGGACTGGTGTTTCCCTGCTTGAATCCCGACTGAGCTGCGGAGGAACCGCTCCAGTTTGTGGTCGCTGGAAGCGAAAAGGGAGCCCATCTGAATGCTGTAACTGTTTGCTGGTAATCATTTAAAGCATTAACAAAATTGTAGTTTGTCTAACCTGCTTTTGTTACAGCTGGGACTCTGTGTGTGTTGCCCTCCATTTTGGACCTAAACTGCTATGCTGGGCCAATTGGGTTAAGGGAGCCCTAAAATGGAGACTCTTGGACCAACCAAAATTTGGACTCTCTTTGGAGCCGGCTTACAAGGGCAATGTATAGCTAGTAATTCTGGGAAGTGTAGTTTGGACCTTGGCGCCTGTTTTCACCAACAGAGGGAGCTTTGGAGTGATTGACAGCCGGATCCACGAACTGGATCTGTTGGAACCTAAAGGAAATGCCCTGCACTGAAGCTGGGAGATCAGATCAGTTGTGACAGTGAAGAGAGAAGGAGCTCTGTGCTTTTGAGGTGTATAGTTTAGTGCGGGAAGCACGTGTAAGGCCTTGAGGTGCGGCCTGCAGTCGTTGTAAGTGCCAGTTTGGACTGAATCCGATTTGTGAGGAGAAAGAAGGAATTCTGAAGAGTGGAAACCAGGCTCACCCTGTAGAAGACTGGAGAAATTGCTGCATCGCACTCGGTCTGTCAGGAACTGAAGCTGCTGTGTGTGCTCCCAGGTATTTTGCAGTAATTGCGATTGGGATCGAGGAGCAGCCTGCCTGGTATAGTATTTTCCTTTTACATATGAATGTGCGTAGTGCTTTTGGGGAATCGCTATTTCCAGTCCTCATGCTGTGTGTTAAAGCTGGAAGCAAACCTCAGCTTGTCTCAGACTAAATCCGTTTGCTATCAACTGCAGTGGGGTTCAGTCACAAGGACCTTGTCTCCATGCCTTGTTGTTCTGGCAATCCGGAAGAACATCCACCATCCAGTCCTCAGCTTGGGTTTTGTGAGTACAAATTGGGGTATTCCCCTGCAGCCTGTTTTCAATCACAAGTGTGTCATCTAATTTTTGTTGTTTCTCTGCTTCATGGACTGAGCCCTCTGGCTCCGGAATACAATCGGGTGTTGTGCATATATTTTCTTCTACAGGGCCCTATCCATCTGCACCTGCTGGCCAACCCCGGGCAATGGACCTGGTTAGCCCTCCCCCAACCTGGGTACCCAGAGTGTGACTTTACAGACCCTGTATGTGTGCACAGGACTGTGATTTAATGCCACTAATTAACCTGGTCTCCCCCTTCCGTGTTTTATTCCCCCTAAATAAACCAGATTTGATGTTGTTAAACTTTAAACTGTCTGAAGTGTCAGTACCTACATATCAAGCATTGTATTGGTTTGTGTATGTTGATTAACCTTATTTTACAGGGGGTCCCCAGAGATGAACCTCAGAATCAGTCTCGAGGGTAAGTGGTACTTTATGATTGAACAGTGTGTACATGTGGGGTATTAGGACTGTAACTTCTGTGCATTGTGTGAGCCACTAGAGGGAATAAAAGGGGGTCTCAGAGTCCCAGAGGGCTGTGACCAAGCTAGTCTAACCACTACAAGTCCTGACCTCTGGGTGGAGGCACCCACCACAGAACCTAGGCCCCTCAACCTGTCAGTAGTCAAACAGGCAGGGGTAGTAGCTCTTGGGATACTGCCACCTGGGGGTTACATCTTGGAGGCTCACCGCTGGGATTTTGTGTCTTCTAGTGGCCGAAATTACAAATAACTGTTAAAAATAAATGGATACCCCAGCAGAAGTGGCTGTACACCAGTTAGTGAGGTGGAGTATTGGGCAGGAGATCAACCCCCAAAATGCTATACTTAGCTTGGATATCCTGCTGGGTACCAGTACGGACACTGTAGAGGGAGTACTTTCCAAGGTCAAATGTTTAGGAAACCCTGTGATGGTGGGGCGGCTGGCTGATCTGCTCACCCAAACTTTCATGGCTCTAATAGAGTGTAAGGACCCTATAGACAGTTCTAAAGTGCTACAGACCATTACACCAGAAGAAGCCCTCACTGCCTGGAGAGTGATAACTAAAGACAGTAAAGACCCCGTGGAGAATGAGCCCCCCCCCCACTATCTGAAATTTTTGAGGAGAAATTTGCTAAATTGTTGCTGGAGGAAGGGAAAACTGTGGAGGATTTAAAGAAACTATTATTGCCACCTGAGAACGTTCCTCCACCAACACCGTCTCCCCCTTCAGCACCAGTTATTGCCCCTCCTTCTGTGCCAGTGCAAGTCCCTATGTCTGTACCTGCCAATAGTCACGACTCTTACGCAGGTTGAAAATTTTCTCTGGCACCCTCCCCACCCCACAAGGGGAGGATGACTGGGAGACCTGGATAGACTATGTTGCCCCTCAAGTGCTAGAATGGCAATGCTTGGAAGCAGAAAAGCGAAAGAAGGTAAGTGAGAGCCACCGAGGTCCTGCTCTGGCTACCACCCATGCCAAACAGGCCAGTAGCCCTGAAGTGACTGCACAGGACTATCTTGAGGCCTTGGAGAATGTGTATGGGAGCCTAGATTCCGATGAGGACCTGTGGTGGAGAGTAAGAAATGCACAACAGTACCAAGGGGAGTTGTTGTCTGTGTGTGTATCTTGGCTGGAAAAATTGTTAAAAGAATGCCTCAGAAAGGGTAGTTTGCCAGCGATTGAATTGGACTGAACCAGGCTGCACAGGATCCTTAAGTCTGCCCCCTTCTCAGAACTGCTGTTGCTTCAGTTACGCCTGGCCAGTCGACTGGAATCCCCAACCTCCTATGATGAGCTAATGAGAGAAATTCAAGGAGTTGAGAAAAGGCGACCCCGGGAGGGACTTGCACCAATAGCTGCTGCTACGACCTGAGTGACTGAGGGTGACCCATCAAGTGAAGTTCAGGGGCAGAGGTTGGCAGTTAATGAGTGCTCTGAGAAGGAAAAGGGTGTGCCACCATGGAGTGAACTGCTGAGGTAGATTAGGAAAGCAACAGACAGTCTCATTATGAAGGCCACTCCTACGAGTATGGGCAACTGACACTTGCCCGACTGCTTCTGCTATATGGTTGGGGGTGCCCACCCAGTAACCTCATGTTGATGACAGCTCAAAACTTGATGTCTTGACTATGGAGGTGAGGGAACTGAAGAGATGTCTCCAAATGTCCAACCCACCGACGGCTGAGGTGGCACCAAGGTTTTCTATTAATAGTACCAATGCCGCAGCCCCCAATGTGATGTCTCAGTCACCCCAAACTTCAGCAGACATATTTTGCCATAATTGTGGAAAGGATGGGCACATGAAGAGGGAATGCTGGTCTCGGAAAGACTTAGAGAGAGTGGTGAGCTGGCTACAAGGAGAGCTTTGGAGCACAAAACAGTGGTTAAGAGGTGCACAAAATAACCGCAGTGAAGGTCCCAGAAATGCTAACTCACGTCCCTTTGTGGCTAGATCATCTGCCCAGGCCCTTGCTACCTCCTCTCCAGACTGGTCCAGAATAGTGGGTCCCTCCATGAAGACCACTGTGAAGGTGAATGGAGTGTCTACAAGAGCTGTATTGGACAGTGGCTCCCAAGTGACAATTATGTTTCAGGACTATATCAGAAGCATCTGTCTGATGTACCCTTACAACCGTTGGAAGGACTGCATGTCTGGGGGTTAAGTGAGAAGGACTACCCCTATTTCGGGTATATCCAAATTTGGTTGTCTTTTCCCACTTCCGTGGCTGGAGTGGCCGAGCAAGTAGAGACCCTGGCATTAGTGTGTCCCCCTACTGGACTGTATGATTGGATTCTCCACTGATTGTGACTAATGCACATATGTTTGGACGGCTGGCACAGTTGTGTTATGAAAAACAAGGGCCAAGGACTGGTAGAGCTTTGAGAATCCTGGCCTTGATCAAGAAGGCCTATGAGGCACAGAGAGATGCTGAAAAAGTGGACCCAGGGGAACCGGTTGGAATTGTCTGGAAGAAGGATCCTGAGTCTCTGATTCTGGTGCCAAATGCTCAGTGTACCTTACAGGGGGAAGTCTGTATCAGAAAGGATGTCAAGAATAAAATCCTCATGCTAGATGCACCAGGTGATGGGAAATTGCTGGAAGGACTGCTGGTCAAGCCAAGTATTTTGCCTGCCAGAGCCCATGCTTATGCCAGAAGGGTAATGGTTCAAGTTCATAATGTGTCTGATAGAGAGATTCGAGTAAATAGAGGTTACACCCTGGCTAATGTACATTGTGCAGATACTGCAGTGCTACCCAGTAACAAGTGTTCAGGGGAGAACGACAGAGTGATGCCCGACTTGTTTGATTTTGGGGACTCCCCATTGCCAGCCGAATGGAAGATTAGAATTAGTAGAAAACTTGCCCAGAGAGACCAGGAGTTTTCTTTAAAAGAATGAGACGTGGGATGTGTGCAAGGAGCTGAGCACCATATCTGGCTGCATGATGAAAGGCCATTTCATGAGAGGTCTTGACGCCTGGCCCCTGCTGACATAGATGATGTGAGGCGGCATCTGCAAGAGATGCTTGCTGCTGGTGTAATACAAGAATCCAGAAGCCCATATGCTTCACCTATTGTGGTAGTGAGAAAAAAGAATGGGACGATAAGGATGTGCGTGGATTATCACACCCTGAACTGGTGGACTATCCCTGATCAGTATACAATGTCCCGCATCCAGGATGCTTTAGACTGCCTGAATGGTAGCAAGTGGTTCTCCGTGCTGGATCTTCACAGTGGGTACTACCAGATCCCGATGGCCCTAGAAGACCGTGAGAAGACAGCCTTTATCTGTCCGCTTGGCTTCTATGAATTCATGAGGATGCCTCAAGGGATTTCAGGTGCCCCAGCCACTTTTCAACGACTGATGGAGTATGCAGTGGGGGACATGAACTTATCAGAGTGCCTGGTGTACCTAGATGACGTTATTGTGTTTGGCAGCTCACTGGAGGAACATGAGAGCAGATTATTCAAGGTGTTGGACTGACTGGAAGACTTTGGCCTAAAACTGTCCATTGATAAATGTCAATTCTTCCAAACATCTGTAAAGTATGTGGGACACGTAGTCTCCACCGAGGGAATAGAGACTGACCCAAGTAAAGTTGAGGCCTTGACCACCTGGCCACAGACCCACAACCTAAAAGAACTGCAAAGATTCCTGGGATTCTGTGGCTACTATCACCGTTTCATCAAGGACTATTAAAGAGTGATCCGTCCTTTGCTTAATCTTACTCAAGGTTACCCTCCTACCCACAAAAAGTACAAGAGGTCGGTTTCTTCTGAGCCTGAGAGAGTGTATTTCCATCCCAATGAAGTATTTGGAGCCAGATGGACACCTGAGTGTGAAGCTGCTTTTCATGAGATTATATATCAACTTACTCATGCTCCTGTCCTTGCCTATGCAGATCCAGAGAAGCCCTATGTCTTGCACACTGCTGCTAGCCTGCAAGGATTGGGGGCCGTATTGTACCAAGAGCACGAGAATGGCCTGAGACCAGTGGCCTTTGCCAGTAGAAGCCTGACCCCATCCGAAAAGAACTATCCTGTACGTAAGTTAGAGTTCCTAGCTTTGAAGTGGGCGATTGTTGACCAGTTCCATGAGTACTTGTATGGGGCTAAGAAACTAGTAAAAACTGACAATAATCCTTTGACCTATGTGCAGACTTCAGCTAAGTTGGATGCCACTGGCCACAGGTGGCTTTCTGCATTATCTACATACGACTATGCTGTTGAATACAGAGCAGGCCTGAACCACATAGATGCTGATGCTCTCTCCCCGAGGCCTGTTCCCCTGAATGACTGGGTCAGCCTGTCAGAACCTGATATTCGAGCACTGTGCCAGAAGTTTGACAGGGAGGAACAAATGTCCATGGACATAGTGGACTGTATGGTGGATTGTTTGGTACCCTCTGAGAATTGCATACCTGCTGCTTATTGCCACTTTTCTGCAATAGACATTGGTGCACTGCCTCAGCTGGACAACGACAGTATTCAGCGGGCTCAATCCCGAGATCCCATGATCAAAACAGCTTTAGAAGCCCTCTACGCAGGGAAAGATGTGTCCAAATTACGCTCCACTGATTTGAGAACTGCGTTGTTATACAAGGAAGGTCCTAAGTTGAAACTGATCAATAGACTGTTATACAGAGAAATGGTAGACAGAGGGGGACAAATAGACAAACAACAACTAGTGCTGCCCACTGCCTTTCGAGACTCGGTGCTGAGGTCCCTACATAACCACATGGGGCACCTTGGTATAGACATAACACTTGACTTGGTGAGATCCAGATTCTGTTGGCCTAAGATGGGGGCTGATGTTGAGCAACACATTCGAACTTGTAGTCGCTGTTTACAGAGGAAAGCCTTGCCCCAGAGGGCTGCCCCCCTTGTTAATATCACCACCAGTGCACCCATGGAGCTGGTCTGTATTGATTTTCTGTGTTTGGAGTCAGATCAAAGAAATATTAGTAATGTGCTGGTGGTCACTGACCATTTTACGAGGTATGCCCAAGTTTTCCCCACCAAGGACCAGAAGGCATCCACTGTGGCAAAAGTACTTGTAGAAAACTTCTTTGTTCACTATGGGGCACCACAAAGAATCCATTCTGATCAAGGGAGGGACTTTGAGAGCTATTTGATCAAAGAGATGCTTTCTCTGTGGGAAGTGCGAAAGTCCAGAACCACCCCTTACCACCCCCAGGGGGACTCACAACCTGAACGTTTCAACCGCACTCCGCTAGATATGCTAGGCACCCTCCACCCAAAGGACAAGCCTAGATGGAGCCAACAAATCAGCACCTTAGTACATGCCAACAACTGCACCAAAAGTGATGCCACTGGGTTCTCCCCCTACCGCCTGATGTTTGGAAGAGAAGCTCGACTGCCGGTAGATGTATGTTTTGGAGTTTCTCCTGATGGGGTTCGAGCTAATAACTATCTCCAGTATGTGCAAAAATTAAAGGCCCAACTAAATCATGCATATCAACTGGCTCAAACTATGGCTGCAAAAAGAAATCTGGCCAACAAGGAAAGGTATGATAAAAAAGTGAAAGCCCTGGAACTCCAGGAGGGAGATCGGGTGTTGCTAAGAAATCTGGGACTGCATGGCAAACACAAGATTGCTGATAGGTGGCACCATCTCCCCCACATTGTGGTAGACAAACTAGATGATCTGCCTGTGTATAAAGTAAGGCCTGAGAATAATTCAAAAGATGTTAAAACAATGCATAGAAATCATTTACTGCCCATTGGAAAAATCTTGATCGAGTCTGAGCCCCCAGAAAGTGCTCCCTCTGGACCAGTGACCTGAGCTGCTGCAAAGCAAAAGCAAAGCAAGTCTGCACCTACAGATGCTGAGTTAAAGTGTTCCCCACAAATACCCCCGGTTGAACAGGACTGTCAGTCCATATCAGAGGAAAGTGAGTGCGGCCTTGAATACTACCCTTCTTACGAACTGAGTCAATTGTTTCGGGGCAATCCCCATGTCAATTCTGGAGATGAAGCTGGGCCTTCTGGACTGTCTAAGCCCCCAGCTTTGTCCCTGGAGCCAGTGCTCCCAGAAAGTGAAGTGCAAAGCATCAAGTCAGATGATATGTATTCATTGTGTATGGTTGAACTGTTTGAGCTTTCAGAGGAGGAAAATGATGGACTGGGACAAACTGGTGATATACCAGGACAAGAAGAGTGTGTTGAGTGCCCTGATAGTTCACTGCCAGTGTCAGAAAACTCCCCATGTGAGCCAAGTGTTGTGGACTCTGAGATTGCAAATCATGGAGCTGAAAGTGCCCCAGGTTCTAGCCTCTCTACCCCCAGGGAGACTCCCCTGGCAAGTAAAGACAGTGCTGAAAGTGAGTCTAAAAGTGCAGAGACTGTAGCAGTTACCCCTAGAAAGACTGGTCGAGCTGTAAAGCCTGTAATGCGCTTAAGCTATGATTCCCCTGGGAGGCCTGTGGACTTGCCTCTCAATGTTGTCCATAAAGGAATGTATGTGTCCCTGTGCTAACTCCAAGTTACTTTTGTTGCCCTCTAGGTATGGTGCCCCTGCCCCATCCAGCCCCACGGTAGCTGATAGGGAAGGGCCCCGTCTCTTCAGGTTTCATGTACAGGAGGTAATAACCTGAATTATGGTACAATGTGTGTATAATACTGTGTAAAAAGTGATGTACTGAAAAGTTTCAGAAATGTGTTTCTGGTAAGGTGATATGTTGACTGATAATTACATGTATAAGCCTAATGTGATACTGATGTAAATGTATATGGTTGTATTGAAACTTATGGGGGTACTTACTTGACGGGGACACCAAGTTTTTCCAGGCCAGGAAGGACGTTACCCCCCTGCAAATGGGGGTTCCCAAAAGTCTTCTAGGAGCTTGCCTGAATGCTCCAAGTCTGGGCGATGTTCGGTGTCTGAGCTGTTTAAATGTGGTTCCAAGTGAGTGCTATTTGAGCCTCCACGTACTGTCTCTTTAAGAGCTGTCTGCTTGCAGGCATAATTAATACTTTTCCAGGGGGGCTGGTGTTTCCCTGCTCGAATTCCGCCTGAGCTGTGGAGGAACCGCTCCAGTTTGCGGTCGCTGGAGGCGAAAAGGGAGCCCATCTGAATGCTGTAACTGTTTGCTGGTAATCATTTAAAGCATTAACAAAATTGTAGTTTGTCTAACCTGCTTTTGTTACAGCTCGGACTCTGTGTGTGTTGCCCCTCCATTTTGGACCTAAACTGCTATGCTGGGCCAATTGGGTTAAGGGAGCCCTAAAATGGAGACTCTTGGACCAACCAGAATTTGGACTCTCTTTGGAGCCGGCTTATAAGGGGAATGTATAGCTAGTAATTCTGGGAAGTGTAGTTTGGACCTTGGCACCTTTTTTCACCAAAAGAAGGAGCTTTGGGGTGATTAACAGCCGGATCCATGAACTGGATCTGTTGGAACCTAAAGGAAATGCCCTGCACTGAAGCTGGGGGATCAGATCAGTTGTGACAGTGAAGAGAGAAGGAGCTCTGGCTAGGTGTATGGTTGCTTCAGGAAGCACAAGTGAGGCCCTGAGGTTAGCCTGCAGCCGTTGTAAGGTGCCAGTTTGGACTGAATCCAATTTGTGAGGAGAAAGAAGGAATTCTGAAGAGTGGAAACCAGACTCACCCTGTAGAAAACTGGAGAAATTTCTGCATCGCGCTCTGTCTGTCAGGAACTGAAGCTGCTGTGTGTGCTCCCAGGTATTTTGCAGTAATTGCGATTGGAATCAAGGAGCAGCCTGCCTGGTATAGTATTTTCCTTTTACATATGAATGTGCATAGTGCTTGTGGGGAATCACTATTCCCAGTCCCCGTGCTGTGTGTTGAAGCCGGAAGCAAACCCCAGCTTGTCTCGGACTAAATCCGTTTGCTATCAACTGCAGTGGGGTTCAGTCACAAGGACTTTGTCTCCATGCCTTGTTTTTTTGGCAGTCCAGAAGAACATCCACCATCCAGTCCTCAGCTTGGGTTTTGTGAGTACAAATCGGGGTATTCCCCTGCAGCTTGTTTTCAATCACAAGTGTGTCATATAATTCTTGTTGTTCCACTGCTTCATGGACTGAGCCCCCCGGCTTCAGATTACAATTGGGTGTTGTGCATATATTTTCTTCTACAGGGTCCTATCCATCTGCACCTGCTGGCCAACCCCGGGCAACGGACCTGGCTAGCCCCCCCCCCAACCTGGGTACCCAAAGTGTGACTTTACAGACCCTGTATGTGTGCACAGTACTGTGATTTAATGCCACTAATTAACCTGATCGCCCCCTCCCATGTTTTATTCCCCCTAAATACACCAGATTTGATGTTGTTAAACTTTAAACTGTCTGAAGTGTCAGTACCTACATATCGAGCATTGTATTGGTTTGTGTATGTTGATTAACCTTATTTTACAGGGGGTCCCCAGAGACGAACCTCAGAATCAGTCTCGAGGGTAAGTGGTACTTTATGATTGAACAGTGTGTACATGTGGGGTATTGGGACTGTAACTTCTGTGCATTGTGTGAGCCACTAGAGGGAATAAAAGGGGATCTCAGTGTCCCAGAGGGCTGTGACCAAGCTAGTCTAACCACTACAAACCCTGACCTCTGGGTGGAGGCACCCGCCATAGAACCTAGGCCCCTCAACCTGTCAGTAGTGAAACAGGCAGGGGTAGTAGCCCTTGGGATAACACCACCTGGGGGTTACATACAGGTCAGAGCAGACAATACCTCCACACTGCACTACATAAATAAGCAGGAAGAGATAAGGTTAAATCCTCCCTGCACAGAAGTCATGAAAATATGGAGTCTAGTATACTCTATGGGGGTTTCCTGACAGATTTTTCTTCTGCCAGGCAAGGATAATACATTGGTAGGTACCCTGACTCAGATCAACCAGGCTAATTTCTAATGGGCCTTGAACAGTTAGGTGGTGCAAGTGATCGTTAGGAAGTGGGGCACAACAGTGGTAAACTTGTTCGTATCCCAACAGAACTACCACTTGCCACAGAACTATTGCACAGCTGATCGGGAAATAGTCTCCCTGGATATTCTGGCTTTGCTTTGGTCAGTGAGGCACATGTGTGCTTTCACATCCCTTCCTCCTCCTCTTTGGTGTACAGAGCATTGCTTGGGCTCAAACCCAAGTCAGTATTAACAGTTTCTGTGGCACCAGACTGAGCCAGACAACATGGTACATTCTGCTATCCTCTGTGTCTGTGGCTGGGTTAATGCATATTCCTCAAAAAGCATATTTTACTGCCTCCAATAGAGGGAGGCTCCTGTACTCCAACCTCAACTCACTTGGAGGTTTTGGAAATCTAGAATATGCATGCTTGCATCTTTCTAAGGTGTCTTGGGCATTTTAAGGGGTTACAGAAAGCCTTCTGTTGGGAATACCTATGTTACAAAAGGTGAAAGGTTTTCTATTGAGATACCAGCACAGACTGGTGCCCCAGCTGTGCTGCACTATTTTATCTATTTACAATCAATGCGCTTACAGCCCAGTATCTTAAATAAAAACAAAAAACATTTGCTTATATGTCAGTTGCAGAGTATTTTCTGGTTTTATACTCTCTTTAAAAAGTAAAAAAGGGGTTCTTTAATTGCCTGGTCTGCCTGCACCTCTCACAGGGAACCAGTGCCTGCATGGGACCTAAATGTGTGCATAATTAGGCTCATTGGTTCCCCTTTTTGAACCTATACATTCAGCTCATTTGAGATGTGTCACATGGCACAGTTTTCCTTGTCCATTAAACAGGACTACACCTCATCCCACAGAGACAAAGTGGTCATGAGAACACACAGGAGGTTTATTACTAGACTAGAGTGATTCCTAAATGCCATTTGAACCAACACATTACCTTATTTGTGTTTTTCACTGAACACTCTAGTTCTGGTGAAAGGAGACTCCATAGCCTGGATGTCAAAGGAACTTCTATCTATTACTTGACAGCCACTAAAGCCCATAAGCAGGGCAGAAAACAACTATTCCTGACATATAAGGATACAGGTCAGCAGGGCTTCAGTTAAGTCCATTTTGGGAGTATTTAACTTCCAAAAATAAGGCAAAAACTTCCAAAATAAAGAGAGAGGAAGTCATTGACTTCCAGATGTAAAACCAAAAATTAGATGACTTCCAAAACTGCAGGCATGGAAGTAAGAAATGATGGATTGTTCTGAAAGAAATTGTATTTTACCAGTGACATATTATATTAACATCCATACATTTGTCCTTCCAAGAATATTGACTTCCAACAGTGGGATCTTGGAAGTATTTTGACTTCCAAAAAATGTTGACTCCTGGAAGTTTTTAGACTTCCACTGACAATAAATTAACTGAACCCCTGCAGGTGAGAGAAACAGTGTCAGCATGGGGCCTGTACATTTATCTTACCAAGTTCATGGGTTCCTCCTTTGAACCCATGTCTTCCGCAGCACTAAACTATGTTACATGGCAAATGCTACTTTTAGTGGCTATCACCTCACTCAGACCAGTCAGTGACCTTCAGGCCCTATGCATTGAGCAGGACTACATCCCTTCTCACAGGGATAAAGTTGTTCTTAAAACTGATAGGAAATTCCTTCCCAGAGTGTTTTCAGACTTTCATCTAAACCAAGCTATGTATCACTCCGTTAGTGTTTTTTACTGAGCATTCTTATGCTGGTGAACGTATATTGCATAGTCTTGATGCAAGGGGGCTTTTAGCTACTGCATGACAGCTACTAAGCTCCACAGGCAGGACAAGACACAGTTTTCCTCATTTATGGGGATATGGGAAGGGTTAATCCAACATCTAAAGGTTCACTTCTCACTAGATGGTCCAGTGTATTTAGTTTCGTCATTTCACAGCAGACAGAGAGGCCTAAGCAGGGCTCAGAGCCCACTCCACAAAGGGGGGGGGGGGCAGCTGACACACTGGCAGCTGCCAGGGATGTCCTTTTTTTAGATATCTGTAAAGCAGATACCTGGAGGACAGTTCACACATTTACCAATCATTACAGCCTGGATATGCAGGCTAGGGCTGATGCCCAGTTGGTACAGCTGTCATGCAGAGCTTGTTTCTAACATAGGTTCTGTTCCCACCTCCAAAGGTACTACTTTTAAGTCTGCAGAAGAGTTAGGAATATTGGAGTATTCCTGGGGTGAGAAGAAACAGTTACTTACCATAGTAACCTTGTTTCTCCCAGGGGATACTCCAATATTCATAACTCTCCCACCCTGCCTCCCCTTCCAGAACCAGTGGCTTCTGCATTCCATGCTGTACCTTAAAGGTATATATGCCACATTCTGGTTTTTATTGAAACCAGTTTCAGTGGTTTTTCACCTTTCAGGTGATTCTGACATTGGAGAATGCATCGTTTGTGAATATATCTTGGTATATTCTTCTTTCAGTTGAAGGCTAGTTGTGGGAGTCCTAAAATTACTAAATTTTACTGATTTTAAATCTTTTGGGCCCTGTCTTTACAAGTGTCCATGAAATCTGAGGGTTAGAATGTAGGCAGTTGAGTAGTGGCAGCATTTGAAAAGTGGCACATGCCAGTGATTCTATCATTAGGATAGCATTCTATCTCTGGGTAGATCTGGCTTAGAGAAATACTTCAGAAGAGTTATGAATATTGGAGTATCCCCTGGGAGAAACAAGGTTACTATGGTAAGTAACTTTTTCTTCCCAGACATCAGCTATGTGACCTGAATGCGTAGCAAGAAATTTGATGGTGTTCGGAAGAAGCTGAGGGATGCCTCCATTTCTCACACAATGGTATACCCTGCCAGACTGAGGATTATCCATGATGGCAAAGTTTGGATGTTTTCTGATCCCACCAAAGCAGGCAAATGGGTCTCTCATTTCCAGTCCAGTACCCAAAATTGAAGCAGGGCATTCGAGACTGAAAGTCTTGCAATGGAAGAGACTGATGATGTTTGAACTGGGTTAAATATAGCTCCCTAAATTTCTGTAACTATTTTGCTTACCAGTGCATGATTTAATGTATGAAACAGGACTTTAGACTTTGAATACTGTGTCTATGATTTGTTCTATGCATATGAGTTAAGCTCTTTATACCTAAATCACATCAGAGACAAGAGGGGCTATAGTTTTTTAAGTCGCCTTCTCTTATGTCTTTAGTAATGGCCCGTTTAGTGCCTTAAGATGTTTCTAGAGTTTTTAAAGTTCTTAATGAATATTAAACACCATGGATATGCACTGTTGGATTAAAAGTTATTTATGAGAGGCTTAGTAATCAGCGAAAGTATATGTCAGTTCTTTAAATCCAGGGACAGGCTTGCCCCTATGTATGGTGCTGATTAATAAGGCTGTGAGATACTTTGGTTGGGGTGCTGTTGGTAAATGCTACCTTATCTGTTTTTATACAGGTAGATCTTTGTCTTTAGCTACATAGTATGATGCCACAAGCCCTTGATAGGGCGTGCATTGTTGGACATTTATTTTTGAACTTTAATTAAACAAATACAGTCATATTGCTCGTGGGCTTCTCTTAGCAGCAATTGCCATACCTTTTAGTTCATGTGTAGAGTTTGGTTCCCCCAACCCCCGATGTGGTATCATAATACCTAAGATGCACATCTCCTAGGATTAAGGAGACTGAGTTCTCCATATGGTATATCACTTTTGTACTGGCTTTATCTTAGCTATGGAATATGTTATTTGTGTAATGACACTTTTAAATAAAAAATAACTTTCAAAGGGTGTGCTACTGGTGCAGTTTTTGTAGATCTTTCTAAAGCCTTTGATTTGGTAAATCATTCTTTTCTTATCTCCAAACTGCAATCAGTCGGTTGCTCCACTGAGACCACAACTTGGTTTCAGAGCTACCTCTCCGATCGCTCTCAGTCAGTGTGTATAGGCTCTGCCACTTCTTCTGCCCTGTCTGTCTCTACTGGGGTTGCACAAGACTCTATTCTAGGCCCCCTACTCTTCTCAGTTTTTGTAAACTCTCTCCCCTCCAACTGTCTTTCATGTGAATCCCTCCTTTATGCCGATGCCTTGTTATATTCCATAGTGACAACTCCCTCCCTCACTTATCCTCTGTTCTTTATCAAAATCACTGCACTGCCTATAGCTGGTTTACTGACAACTTGATGGGGGTTAATGCCAAGAAGACTAAGACCAAGCTTTTTGGGTCTAAGCCATTCCTTGCTAGGATTCAAAGCTAATTTCTCTCTCATTATACACTCCCCTGAGGCCATGCCCTCAATATCATCCCTAACTTCAAATACTTGGGGGTTACCCTGGACCCCTCACTTTCCTTCACTGACCACATTAACCTCATTGTCCGTAGGATCAGTCAGAAGCTTGGTGCAGCCTATCGCATCAAACGCTACCTAACTGCTGAGGCCCGCTTGGCCATTGCCAGTGGTAACCTTCTTCCTATCTTGGATTACTGTTCACCTATTTACTCGCATGTCTCTACTGCCCTCCGATCTAGACTGTCATCTGCTTACAACAGTATTTGTCACTTTACACTATCTGCTCCTTATTCTGCTCACCACTCTAACCTCTACTACTCTCTAGGCTGGCTCTCACTACAAGATCACTTCGATTTTACCCTGGGGTGCCTCGTAGATTCCATAATTAGATGTGGCCCTGCTTCCCCCGACCACCCTCTGCAAGTATCGAACCTTGGCGAGGTACCTTCAGTCCTTGGCTGTCCCTCCCCTCGATACTCAACAAAGATGGGTGAGAACACCATATTGGCCGCTGCCCCTGTGCTCTGAAATGGGCTTTCAGCTACACTCAGATCCTCTGGCACACATCTCTCTTTTAAATGCATTTTAAAATTCTGGCTCCTCTCCCTTGACAAATATAATTGTCTGTCCAGTTGGCCTCAACCTTCCCCATCCTGCTTTGTCCCCTCTTGCTATGACTTGACCCTCCTCTTCTGCTCTGCTCCTCCTTGCCATTTTTTGCCTGGATTCTGGTATGCTAATAAAGTAAGTGGGAGGGGTATTTCTTGTTGTTCATAGTACACTGCTTTGTAATTGTTATTTGCAATGTTTGTATCCAGTTTTGTTTATCAACTGTTATCTACTGTTCTGCAGTTGTTTTTACATATAGAAACATAGACTTTGATGGCAGATAAGAACCACCTGGCCCACCCAGTCTGCCCATTTCCCTACCTATTGGATAAGCTGCAGATTCTAGTTAATCAACAGCCTACTTCCTGCAACCCCCCACTATAACTGCCTTATGTCTGTCCCATGCATTTTTGAATTCCCCCACTGTTTTAGACCCCACAACCTCTCCAGGAAGGCAGTTTCATGCGTCCACCACTTTCCATGAAAAGAATTTCTCACATTACCCCTGGAGCCGTCCCTCTAACTTTTAAATTGTGCCCCTTGTTCTTACACATCTCTTTTCTGAAATATGCTACCCTCTGGACTTTGTTGATTCCTGTGAGGTACTTAAAAGTTTCTATCATGTCCCCCCGTCCCTCCTTTCATCAAGGGTATACATATTAAGCTCTCAGTCTCTCTTCATATGGTTTCTGATGTAGACCCTGCACCATTTTAGTTGCCCTCCTCTGGACTGCTTCCATCCTGTCTATGTCCTTGCGTAGATGAGGTCACCAAAAGTGCACACAGTACTCCAGATGGGGTCTCACCAACTGTCTGTACAGAAGGATAACCACTTCCCTTTTTCTACTTGTGATGTCCCTCCCTTCGCATCCCAGTATCCACCTGGCTCTCCTTACTGATGTCTCACATTGCTTACCCACCTTTAGGTCATCTGATATGACTACACCCAGATCCCTTTCCATTATTGTTGTTGTTAGTACCTCCCCTGCTATTGTGTACCATTATTAATTTTGATACTTCTCTGCTTGCTCAATGTATGTACCTCTTCTCAATGTACTGTTCATCACTCGTGCCTTAATGGCCTGGATTATGCCTGAAAATAGTCCCTCGGACCAGTGCACCTACCTGGTAAACAAAGTCATAAATAAATAATTTAAAAAAAAAAAAAAACAGTAATAGCACAGGATCCTGTCAGCCTATGTTATGCAGGTGTGCGCACTCACTTCAGAGTGGCGTGGCAGTGTGTGCATGTGGCACTGCTACATTACAAGTGAACTTTGCAGTGAGCTTTCTACAACCAGTATTAACATTACTCTACTGGTGGACATTGAAAAATAAACATTCAGTATTTTATTCTGGTATGTGTGCATTTGTAATCAGGACTTATGCTGCCATAAGTGCGCATTGTGTATGAAATACATGAGGTTTCTGGTGGCTAGATATCCATACTCTCATCAGATGGTGAGGCATGGACATCAGAAGGGACATTATGTGGGAATGTGCAACAGCAGTAGTAAAAGATGGCGCGGTACTTGGGGGGGGCTGTAAAAGTTTACAAAACTATATTTTGTGGTACTTATAGCACCAGGCTTTTATGTTCTATGGCTGAATTGGGTGGCAAGGGTCAGCTACATGTAAAGTAGAATGCAATGGTACAGATTCCCTTTAATGATTTTGTAAGTATGCTTCTCTAACTGGTAAATCGAGGCAATCTTGGCCTGCCAGTTGCCCAGGGTCAGTATAGTGGATTTACACCAAAGACTGGTCAGCACTTTTTTTTTTTTGCATCTGCTAATAACATAAGGAAGAGCTTCAGTTGCCTTCCTTTGAGGGACACTGATTCTGCTGGGATGGACAGCAAGATCAGTAAGGGAGTGATCAGTCCAGAGTAGCTAAATGTTATTTCTGTTGCCTCCCTCAACTAGTCCTAGTAGTCCTGGACCTTGGGCAAACTCCAAAATATATTAGACTGATCAGCTTTCTGTTCATTATAGATAGCCCTGCCAACAATGGCATCTGTCCTCCGCCATGAACTTCTTTTGAAATACTTGGGTTTGGAAGAAATAAATTCTACATTTCCATGAGAATGCTCAAAGACATGGGGTCATTGTTTGTATGCTGAGAGAACATATTTTACCCAGTGCTCAAGGGTCTATGTGGTGCCTAACTCCTGGCTCCATTTAATTAGAACTGACTCTGTGGATTCCCTGAAGTGCACTGTCAGTGCCCTATATAGTTGCCCCACCAAGTGAGACTCCAGACTCCCTGTTTGATGGTGAATCAGAAGGGCCAAGAGGCCTGCTAACTGATCTTGGGGCTGACAACTGTTTTCCCCAGGCTCCCGATATAGGTGCAGGCCTGTGTGACAGGGTTGAAAAAGACCCTGTCCCAGTTGTTATGCAGAAACAGTTAAACACAAGCATCCATTCTATCCTCTCCTTTTCTGTCTCTTGTCTGTCTGATTGTGCAATCTGATTTTCTTGTGAGACCGAGGAACTGATCACTCTGATGGTCTCGCGATTCTCCACCTCCCACTAGCTCTCTGCCTTCACTTGCTGTTTCTGTCTGTTTTCCCCCTTGCTCATCTGTGGTTATAAAAATATATGTGGATCTTCATGTGAGACTGGGATCCCTCTGGTTTGAAAATGTTTATAGTTATATTGTTGAAATAATTGTAAAAAAGCTGTTTGGAACTCAGAGGGTTAACCTTAAGAAGCAGCACAAGCTCTTTTGCAGAGCTGTCCACAGGAGGTTAGTTCTGGGACACCTTGTTCTATTTTATTGCACCTGTAAGAAAAGAAACTGACAAAGTACTGATACATTTTGTGAGAAACCTGATATATCTTAATGAGTTCGGGTTGCAGAAGTTAATTGCCAGGCAAATGCTTCTTATAAAAAGAGAGCAATCTTTTGTAAGAGAGAGACTGAAACTTAGAATTAGAGATATCCTCAGAGGAAGGACTTTGTTTTGTTTGAACTCCCTATGTTAAAAAAAACATTCTGCACAAATTTTTTAAAAATTTTATTCTATTGTTATTGAGAATAATAAAATGCTACTTGCAAATTCTATAACTGCTCCTAGTTTTCCTGTGCTTCCTCACCTATGCTTTGATGACAGAGGGTGTCAGACTGAGATTTACTCCCTGCATACTCTAAGCCAGGAGTTTTGTACTTGGGTAGTACAGCTGGTACCAGGGAGGTGTGCCCACTGAGCCTCGGACAGTCCCTTTTTGAGGGGCGATCCGGGGTTAGTTACATAAATTCCAAACAGGAAAGTATTGAACATTGCAAGGTACAGACAACGGGACGGAAGCTTACATAGAAGGTATAACATTGAGATAACAAACATTCATTAGTAATGCGGTCAAGATACATTACATTGAAGTGCTTTAAAATATACAGGTACAGTTATCGGATAGATTTAGGTCGACTCAATATAGGCAATACATTCCAGGAGCTGAGAAGGTTAATCAGGGAATCAATGATAACAATTGCACTGGTTCCGTTCTTTTTATTTATTTTTTTTGTCCAGCTCCCCCACTCCCTGAAGGGAGTTCAGCCCCTGCCCATTTACCACCCCCCCATGCCCAGGCTTACTCCCCTGGGCAGGGCCGACAGGTGGGTGCCCCCTTCCCACAGTCCATGGTAATCTTCCCAGGCTTACTCCCCACGGTGGGGCCATGGGAGCGGGACCCTATCTGGTGGACACTTTTGGCAGTGGGGCCGGCGGCAGAGCAAGGCATCATGCGTGGGGCTGGGATTTTGTGGCAGTTGTACCTGGGGGAGGGGGCAGGGACGTGCAGTGATGGCCTGCATTCATCCCTGCCCCCACAGATAACAGTGCCAGCACAATGGATCTTCCCCAGTCTCCACCAGGGGTCTGTGACATGCCAGACACACTACCCCTCCCTCTGGAGAAGGAGAGCAGTCTCAAAGATGCTCAGTCCTTCTCTCACTGGCAGGCCCTCTGATGTCCCGCGTCCATTTTTGAACCCGGGTTATCGGCTTTTCAGCCCGATGCACTGCCTCTGCATTGGCAGGCCGGCGCACTGGTTCTGTTCTAAGTGATGTGCTTTAAGGCCCTTCTTAAATCTCCACAAGGATGAAGCATAGAAGAAAGGTATGGATCCTGCAACAGCAAACCCAGGTGTGATTACCACAATAATGGCAGCCAAACTAGAAGCAGATACAAAAGTCCAAACTGAGATTGTACAACCAGAACCAGCAATGGAAGAAGAACAGGCAGGGGCAGAACCTAAAAGCCTGTCTGCCTTCTTCAAATGGTGGACTATACAACAAAGAGAGACAGAGAAGCAGAGAAAAGAGGAAATGCTGTGATGGGGCAGTGATGGCTGACTGTCTTGCAAGTTATCAAAGCTGGAGGATCTGGCACAGGTCCAGCACAGCAACAAAACTCGAGCAACTTAAAAGATATTAAAACTTACAAAGTTGTGTCCCTCGGGTGATATCGAAGCATACTGATAACTTTTGAAAGAGTTGCCACAGCCAGCCAGTGGCCAAAACAGCAATGGGCAATCAGGCTTGTACCTTACCTGACAGGTAAAAGCCAGCTTACCTACAGCAGTATGGACATTGCACAGTCAGAAAACTATGACCTTGTGAAATGAAAAATCCTGAAAAAATATGACATTTCAGGAGAAACCTACAGGCAACGACTCTGGTCCCTGAAGTACCACTCAGTCAACAATCCTCAAGAAGCCGTCACTCGACTCAGAGAACTCATTAAATGGCTCCAACCAGAGGGTAAAACAGTCCCACAGATCATCTACATATTTGTAATGCAGCGATTCATCAACATCCTCCCCATAGACGTGCAGCTTTGGATAAAGAACACCGACCAGAAAGTGGGAAAAAGGCCATTTCTTTGGCTGAGGAGTATCAGACGGCCAGACAAACACTGCAGCAGCTAAGTAATAGTCAAAGACTGGGAAGACCCTCTTTTTCCCAGTTTAACTCCAGATCAGATAAAAAAACTAGTGAGTGTAACAAATTTGCACCCAAAGACTTTATTTGGTATAACTGTAATAAGCCAGGCCATGTAATCCCGGGTCGCCCCTGAAAAAGAGACCTCCGGGGCCTAGTGGGCTTACCCGGTCACCAAAATTTAATAAATAAATAATAAATAATATTGCAAGAAACTGCTGTAAGAATAAGCACGGTAACACTGGAGCAGATTTTGCCTTAGCAAATTGGGACAAGTATTCAACAGATGTGAAGGTGGGAGATAAGACTGTGAAGGGACTTATTAAATCGGGAAGCAGACCAAACCCTAGTGCATGTTGAAGTGCTGGTAAACACTATGCAAAAGGACCAGGTGCTAGTGTTATCTGCATCCACGGAGATACTCAATGCTATCCCACCACCCAAGTGACTCTGAATATTAATGGGGTGTCGCACCAAATGAAAGTGGGGGTAGTACATAAGTTACCTGTACCTGTGATTATTGGAAATGACTTTCCAGGATTTACTTAGATCTTCTTCGGGGGTATCTCAGTTATCAGATTACACCGTAGGAACTTCACCGCTGGTGAATGAGGAATCCACATGAAAGATTTTCAGAAATACAACTAGGCCCACCCAAGTCATGGACGTCGATGTCAGCCGACGTCATCAACCCTATAAAGGTGCAGGCAGGCCCATGCCCTCCTCAATTCTTTCCTGCCATCGATTTGCAAGCACAGTTTCCATGGAAGAGCTGTTGCAGTGTTCGTGCCTTTTTGCATCCTATGGCCTTTTTTCTACACAACCCTTACAAATCTCTTTTCAGAGCTTTATTTTCATTTTTCTTTTATGTCGAGAGTTAAACCTTCAGCTTCTCTCTTCCATCACTGAAGATTGCTTCCAACAACGAGCACTCTGTGTGTGTTTGCTGATTTGAGCCCAATCACGACACCTCGGACTATGAGCTCTGCCAACAGTCTAACCAAACCACCTATAAACAACATAGAAAGGCTCTCCGTACCTTCATGGAACAGCAGGTAGCCAGCTCTGAGCCGGGGTCTTCTGGGGTGCTGGCCAGCCAGTCGCCCTCCAGATCACTGCTGTCTAAGTCCTGGTTCACTCCAAGCCCATACTGACAGTGTCTCCACCTGACTCTCAGGGCGCTCGGCCATCAACCTCCAGGTTGTCGACTCCTCCTCCATCAACAACAGGCTCATCATTGATTACAACCTCTTCAAGACCCAACCCTTCCTTGTCAAAGACTACAGGCTCGTCGGATGTGCAGTCGGGTCTGGCGACTTCAGTGCCATTGACCCATCCTCCAGCAGCCATGGACTTGAACGATGTTCTAGCCAGCTTCACTGAGGTGACTGTCCAGCAGTTTGTTGCCTTTAACAGGCCTTCATTGCTAGCACCTTCACCAATGCCTTCATCATCGACTCCAGTTCATCGTTCCCGGGAGCCAGCCTGAGGACTGTCGACGGCGAATCAGATGCCAGACCCAGATGATGAGGTTGATGTCGAGGAGGAATACCACCCTGACCCCATTCTTACAGATGAGGTAGAGGAGGAGGAGGGGGAGAAAGAGCAGTATAACACTTCAGATAAGTTCACAGCCTCCTCTGTCAGTGAAGAATCAGTCAAGCATACCCCCAGGTCTCCACCTGAGGATAAGTCATTCTTCAACATTATGAAGCAGCTGTCTTCCACTATGGGGTTTCAGACAGAGGAGGAGGAGAATGCCACCAGGAAGGACCTCGCGGATTACCTGGAAATCCTCGAATCACCCACAAAGATTATTACTCCCATGCTTCCAGCCCTCAGAAATGCTACCACAGCAGTCTGGCACAGACCAGCTATGGTGCCAGCTATGCCCAGCAGAGCTGATAAGCTCTACAGTGCCCCTCTGTGCATTCCTTTCTTGGCTGCCCAGGCTAAAACTGACTCAGTGGTCATCAAGGTGACACATGACAGGTCTAAGGTGCCCAAGCACCTTAGTTCCTTGCCCCCAGACAAAGAATCCCGTAGGATAGACCTTTGGGGCAAAATGGCATATACTTCCTCTACCCTTGGCCTGAGGATAGCAAACTACCTGTCTCACATGGTGAAATTCCAGAACATCAATGCCAGAAAGGGCAAGACGGCTGTCCAAACCCTTCCTGATGGTGCCCAGGAACAGGAATTGCTCCAATGCTTCCAAACTGCTGAGGATGTTGGAAGGCATCTTCTCAGAACCAACTACGATTTATCTGGTACTACTGCCAGAGCAGCTGCCACTGGCATCTGCCTCCATAGGGATTCATGGCTCAGGGTTTCTGGGATTGCTGCTGATGTGCAAAACAAGGTGCTAAACGCCCCTTTTAATGGTACTAAACTCTTTGGTCCGGATGTCCAGGACATCATTAATGATCTGCAGGCCTCAGGTATGGCCATTAAGTCCATCCATTCCCTCTACCACACTCAACAGCATGGTATGAGGCACCCTACTTTTCGTAAGCAAGTTAACAGACCAGGCTCCGGCTCCTGTCCGTGGGGCAAATGCAGAACCCAGCTTTTTTTGCCTGCCCCCTCCCATGCTGGAGCAGCAGCCAAGCATCCCAGGACTGAGGCTCATCCACTGGCCCCACCTCAGCTTGACTCCTTTCTGGACCCCCTCCTCTAGTCCAAGCCCAGGAGGTGGCAGTCAGAGGGCAGTTCTCCCTCCATTTGAAGCAATGGAAAACCATAACATCAAACGCCTGGATCCTGCAGATCACAGAGTGCGGTCATACTCTGGAGCTCGTCCAGCAGCCTCCAGATAACCCCCCCACCTCCCTTATACTACCCTCTGGCTCATCTGTCTGTTCTCCAGGAGGAAGTGCAGTCTCACTTGCTGTAGCGGGCAATAGAACTTGTGCAAAAGAGGCAAAGAAACCAGGGGTTCTGTTCAAGATTCTTCCTGGTTCCCCAAAAGACTGGAGATCTGAGGCCAATCTTGGATCTGAAAGACCTCAATCTTTATGTCCAGTACAAAATGTTCCAAATGGTAACCTTACCAGGCCTATTCCCCCTCCACAAGTCTGGGGACTAGCTCTGCTCACTGGACATGCAGGATGCTTACATTTTATGCAGTGTCAGTGGCTCAGTAGGTAGCACACTCACCTCTGAGGCCGGGAGATCAGAGGGCTGTGGGTTCAGTTCCCACATCTGGCACTTGGGTTAATATCCCAGTACTGACACTGTAGTGCAGCACGAGAGGGGTGTTGCACTTCTGAGGTGCCGTCTTTCGGATGAGACATTAAACCGAGGTCCCATCTGCCTGGATTGGTGGTAGTTCAGGTGGATGTTAAAGATCCCATGGCACTTATTGAAAAGAGTAGGGGAAAGTTTTATTGAAACATAAAATCGTACAGCAGTAAACAAAACATGATACAAAATAGGAAACAACAAAAAAAGTCAGAAAAAGAAAAACTAAAATGAAGAAAACTTAGAAAAAGGAAACTAGTATTCAGCAAATCAAGTAACTGCAAAATCTGAGTCTGTAATCCAAGGAAGGACCTTCCAAAGTTCCAAAAGTGTCGCCTCAGATAATAAAGTACTTTCATGCACATAAATGTTCTTTAAGTCCTGTACAATTTTTTTCTCAAGCTCTAAGTAAGAGCAATCTTTTTGCTGTAAAGTAAACAGACAGCGTACCATCCAGATATTCCATTTAATAATGACAAAAACAAAGTTCAGGGTATCCGTGTGCCAAAATGACCACTGGGGAGAAAAAACTCCATACACAAGATTTGTATAAGAAACCATCTGAAACAAGGGAGTAGCCCAAGCCTGTGCCAAAAAAGACCACCAATTCCGAATAAAAGAACAATCAAAAAATAAATGAGAAATAGTTTCGGGTTCAGTAATACACAATAGTCTAGAACACATTCGGTCTTGGGACTGCTTATGTTTTTGATTTGCCTTTACATTAATCCTTTCATGGCAGGACAGCCAGTGGAAATTTCACATATGGGCAGGCACCCTCTTACATCTTAAAAGAAACAAAAGGGAAGAAAGGTGTTGGCTAGGGCACTTTTCAAAGGGCAACTGTATAGCACAAACAGTCAAGAGTAGACTATTATATAAAACTTTATGAGAATGATTTAATAACATCTGATATCTTCCATTGTTTCAGATGTAAAAACATATGTTTCATGTAAATCGGTATACCAGCAGTGTGTCGTAGCACAGTTAGTGAATTGCATTCCCACTGATGAAACCATAACCTACAAGAGTCATAGAACCAAGGTTCCCAACCCCTTTGAGTATTAATCAACAAAGGCCTGAGATTTGCAGTGAGAAAAATACATGTAAAAAATAGCAGAGGATTAATCATGTGAATACCACCCGCAGCGATTGGTAAGTAAGTGACATTCCTCTTTACGGGATTTAACCTGCTCCCCCAAAGAGCCTGAAAAACAGGCTAAAAACTGCAGTTTCCAGTTGTTTAGGGATAGGGAATATATAGCTCAAATAGAGAAAGGTCAGAATCAAATAGGATTTAATCAAAAAAACACGTTTCTTTTTCCCAGTCTGCCCCCTATTCCAATAGGCCACCTTAATTTTACCCTGTTGCAGTTTAGCATCCCAGTTAAAATGATCAGAATCCAGAGTCCCCCAAAAAAAACCCAAAATACGAATAGGGCCCACAACAAAACGTAAAGGGCTAATACAGTCCGGGGGGGCTAATGTTGAACCTAACCGAATACCCAAACTCTTATCAAAATTTAAAACTGCACCGGAAAAAATCACCAAATGTGGAACACAGCTAAAGAGAAACAACCACAGAATGCTCATCGGCTACAAGGAAGCAAACATCATCAGCATACGCAATAGCCGTATAAGGCGAGAGCAGGGCAGAACTAGAGATAGCATGAATCTGAGGATGGGCATTCAAACGGCGGAGCAAAACATCCAGGAAAAATGCATACAACAAAGGGTTCAAAGGACAGCCTTGACAAACCCCTCTCTTGATGGAGATCATTGGTCCCACCTAAACATTCACTATTGGCACAACAGTAGCCGTCCTGTAAAAAGCACGAATCCAACGAATAATTACAGCCAGTACATGCAAAAAATGAATTGCTTCCCATAAAAAATCGTGACTAACAGAGTCAAAGGCCACCTTCTGGTCTACAGAAACAACAAGCCCCGAAACCGTGTCCGCATAACCATGAGAAAATAACTCTCGAAGGAGAATCAAATGGTCAGAAATTCTCCTATTGGGCACAGAACATGATTGTGCAGGATGCAAAAACACCTCTGCAATCCCCACCAAACACTTCACAATAATTTTCATCAATAACTTAAAATCAGTGTTTAACATACATAAAGGGCGCCAATTCTCAAGAGAGTGAATATCTCCTTTCTGCTTGTATATATAAATCAAAGTACCCTTCGCAAATTCCAAAGGAATAAATTCGCATATCAACAGGGAATTAAATACAGATGTAAGTTCTGGAACCAAGTGGTCACCCAGCACCTTATACAAGGCAGATGGGAGACCATCCGGACCAGGAGTCCTCTGTAAGGGTAAGGAAGAAATAGCCAGTTTCAGGTCCTGCTCTGTTATTGGTAAACACGCCTGGTCCAGACTCAGCTGTGAAGGGGCTGGGATAGCAAGGTAACAATACAAGGTCGCAGGATCACCAGCTACTGCTGGGAGAGGAGAAAAAAGGGCTGACATATAATCTGTCACAATCTGACAAATAACAGGCTGAGAGGTACATAAGGTACCTGTAGAATTAGCAAGGCATGACATAGTTTTCTGGGCAATTTGATGGGAATTAGACTCAAAAGGGCAAACAACATCACGTGTTCCCGTAATACTAAATTTGTGTTGATGATAAAGTTGTTGCGATTGTCGAGATTGGAAATTCAACATATCTTCCTGTATTAAATGTAATTGCTGAGAAAGGTCTTGCCCCGTCGTATATGCTATTGTTAACAGGGACTGAAAATGTACCCTCTTCTGCAAATAGTTCAAGTATTCCCTCCTACATTTCCAGCGACTATAATTTTTCAAAAAAATGACCAAATCATGCTTTGTATCAGTCCACCACTGAATAGGGTCCTCATAACATATAAAGACAGATTTATGGGCCTGAAGAAAGGACAAGAGAGACTGCATGAAAGTTGGGACTTGTAACAAAGATGTGTTGAATTTCCAAAGTCCAGGACCTTTATGGAAAGGGACAGCAGATCCAAAACCAACAGAAAGCAGTTTATGGTCAGAAAATGCAACAGCCTGTACTAAGGCAGAAGTAAAAGATAAGGTACTAGACAAAAAAACAAAATCAATTCGAGTAGCCAATTTACCACTTTGAAATATAGGAGTATGTTGTTTAGTAAAAGAAAAATAGGCATCAGTTAAATGAGCGGTGCGGACCAATTTCCCCAGTTCATGAGAATCACAAAACAACTTTTTAGTAGTAGCGAAAGAGCTCTTATCATGAAAACTCAAACCACAATTAAAGTCACCAGAAAATAAGACTTGAAAAGAGGTGTGCAAGTAGGGGCGAAGTAAATAAAAAAAAGCTATACGTGCAGTCTTAGTCTGAGGGGCATAAATATTAATCACCTGATAGGGACAGGGCCCAAGTACAAAATCTAAAATGAGCACTCTACCAGGGGCCACATCAAATAATTTAAGCAAGCGGAACTCAGGGACACTAATTAAAATCCCCAGTCCCGAACAGAAGTCCTGACCTATAGACCAAAAAGAAGGGCCCAATAACCAGTCCTTCTGTGCTTGTTGGATCTCTTGTGTGGTATGAAGTCTAGTATCCTGCAACAAAAAAATTCCCAAGGGCAAAAGCCGCAAAAAGGAAAAAAACAATCGCCTTTTTGCCGTACACTTCACACTATTTACATTAATAGTATGGCAAGCAAAATGAGACATAGCACATAAACAGGGCAGAGAAACACATCACGATTTCCGTTTCCCAACCACCTTTTTCCCCTAAAGCTTCACTCTGGCCTTCTGCTTCTGAGAAAGACCTGTACCAAGTTGAAAGTCAGAGTCAGTAGTTCCATCAGGAAGAGAAGAAGCAATGGAGGAAGAGTCAGACTCACCTCCAGCATCATCTGAGACAGGTTGAAGAAGCTCAAAGGAATTAGACAGGGGCACAGGGGAGGGCTCCAGAACCAATGGAGGGGAGGGTAATACCCGAGGGCTACTCCTCATCGACCTCCGACGAGCAATACTGGCGGGCACTCTGGGGGGTGGCATATTACTTGGACCTGGAACAGGGTCAGGGACAGGCAGAACAGATTGGGCAGGTGCAGGGGTAGGAGAAGTCGCAACTATGGGGCTGTCAGGGAAAGGAACCACCAGAGGCTCTACACCTGGGACTACAACAGAAGCAGAGACCTGAGGTAGAGACTGTGGGACTACAGGAGGTGGTGCAACC
Source organism: Neoceratodus forsteri (assembly GCA_016271365.2). Classification (NCBI taxonomy): domain Eukaryota; kingdom Metazoa; phylum Chordata; order Ceratodontiformes; family Ceratodontidae; genus Neoceratodus; species Neoceratodus forsteri. Next base: position 728,619,555 of record CM057449.1, on the reverse strand, counting down.
GAGGTGGCACGGATACGAGCCTTCTGTGCTTGAGTAATAATAAAGCGCTGATCCACCCCACCATCATGAAAATCCTGATTATGGGCAGCCCACTGACAGTTCTGAAACGTATGCCCCATCTCATCACAAAGGTTGCATTTACACGCATTCAGACAGTGAGCCCTCACATGACCCAATTCACCGCAGATATTACATTTCATCTTATCATACACATTGCTAAGGTGAGAGGGGTCACCACACCAGTAACAAGCCTTAGGCTGGCCTGGGTAAAACAGAACCCCCCCTATCACGACCTATAAAACAAGAGTTAGGTAAGTGTACAGGACCAGAGTCATTAGTATTCAGCAAGACCTTAACCTTCCAGCTCCCAGTCCAGATAGTCTCTGTGTCCAAAATAGCCTCAGGCTGACCCTGAACATTACAGTGCTGTTTCAGCCAGTAAACAACATCAGCCACATCAACACCCTCATTCTGAAACAAAATAGTAATAGTCTTAAAGGCTGGTTTGGAAAGGGGAATAGCCTGAAATGAGGTCCATAAAGCAGTGTTCCTCAAAGCATGATACTTGGACCAAAAATGTTCCAAGCCACGAGACGTTTGAAAGCTTATATCAAAAGTGGATTCACCTGAGATGTGAATCATGGCATATATTTCATGAGAAGAAAATTTTAAGGAATCCTTTATAAGTGTATGCGCTACATACACACGATCTGGAGGCTCAGGTAACCCCCCCCATATAAGATAAGCGAACAGCATTATGCCTCTTAGCAGCCTGGATCGGGAATTTAAACAAAGAGGAAAAAGAACGACTCGGCTCAGCCTTCTTAGGGGGTTGCTGTGGTGAAACTGGAGCCGGAGTCCCCAGAGATAAAGCAGGAGAAGAAGCCCGAAGTGGAGAACCCTGCAAATGTTCCAAAACAGGGTTCTGTGTTAACTCCAATTCCTTCGGCAAACACAAGGGGTCAGGAGAAGCTGCAGACCTACCAGATTCATGCTGCAGCTCAGGGAAGTCTTCGGGGCGAGGGGACCACATTGGAGAAGGACCCGAGATCCATTGCCCAGCAACAGGCTCCTGCACCCAGTCAGCACCTCGCAATGCTGAATCTACAGTCCAGGTAGGTGCTGCAAGTGGATTCAAAACCGGGGGTTCTAAAGTAGAGGGAGACAATACCGCAGCAGTCACAACAGAAACGGTACTCACGGTAGTCAGCTGGGAGGCGGGCGGCAAAACAGCAGCAGTAGATGCACTAGGAGCTTCCGGACAGGCTGGAACAGCAGTAGATAGGGGTATCACCGTGGTCTGTCCTCTAGAACCACCAGACACAGCAGGAGGAAAATTAGTGCACACACCGGAATTATCAGCTCATGGCCGTTTCAGTTCTTGGTGTAACTTCATTTTAGTAATCGCAAAATGGCGTTCTGCTGTAGCCAAATGTTCCTGGATCTCCTTTTCTGCAGAGCAAGCAACATCAGGGTCAGAGGAGGAAAGATCCTCCATTATTCCAACAGTAGGCAAGGAAGATTGAGAATCCATTTCACTATGAGATAGCAGAGGTTCAGGCACTGCGTCCTGCATATATAGTTCAGATCCTGAAGCAGTAACAGTAACCTGCATAACATCCTTAATTTCATTCGAGGTCTTCACAAAATCAGAGGCAGGAGCCGAGACCAAGTCTCCCACCTCCATAGCTTCCTCCACAGCAGGCAAAGGTGCGTCCGCCATCTTGGACAGAGGTTCCCCCTCTGAAGAGTAGGGGCATTTTTATTTGAAAAGAGGACTCCAAAACAGGCATTGAGACATACATAAAAAACAAATAGATACAGGAATTATAGGTAACAGAAAGAACTAAACATAAATAACAAATACAAACCTCAGAATAACCATGCAACACAATTAACCCATAAAAAAGTACATTTCACTGTACCATGTTTACAATAATCGGTATCATAGACAGTTCGTAAAGTAATAGCAATATTAGAAAGGAGTTCATCAAAGGAAACCTTACGTTGTGAAATCCAGAAACAGAGAGATTGCCAAATATAGAACCTGATAACAGAAAAAATTAATAACAAAGAGTCAGCAGGATACTTAGACCATTCACCCCTATGAGCACCATACATTAATGTACCATAGGAAAGAGAACGAAATAAGGGCTCATTCCACTTGTCAGCCAAGAAAGCCCAAAAAGCTTGGGCATAAGGACACTGCAAAAAAAAGATGGTCTTGTGTCTCCAACAGGGAAACACAAGACTCACGATTACAATACCTGTCACTAAGTTGTTTATGCTTATGTGAGTTACCGACAGGTATTCTGCCATACAAACTCATCCAAACACTATCCCAGATAAAATCAGGCAAACGTCGATTGGAAAGTAACAAAAGAATATTGTCTTGGGACTTGGATGGACAATCAGGAAAAAGCAAAACATCAGGAAAGTCAGAGGAAACAATATAAGTATATAATTGCTTTCTGTGCATAGTTTCTAAATGAGAAATGGAAACTCTCCATTTCAATAAATGTTGAAAAATCTCCACACCATACCTGGGAAAAAGGTGAAGTCTAGCAAAGGGAGTGGACTTCCCTAACTTCCAGAGAGGCACACCTTTCGTAAACCATGTCCTGACATAGGGAAACCAATACTTCCATCCTGGCCTAAGAAGAGGACTTAAATTATATGAAATAAAAATACTAAGAAAAAATGCCACTGGATGAACCATAGCTACTCCACCTTGTTTTATACTCCTATACGTATAACCACGTTTGATAGGATTCAATCTACTTTCCCAAAACGCTTGGAAAAAAACACTAAACAATGAAGTAAATAGAGACACAGGAGGCGGAAACACATAACTAATATAGAGAAAAATAGGCACCATCAAAGATTTAATAAGCAAAACTCATTTTCTTTTAGAAATTTGTTTACCCTTCCATCTAGTAACTAATAACTGAGCCTTAGTCAATTTACGAGACCAGTTTGCAGTTGCCATATCACCATCACCAAATTCAAGACCCAGGATAGTTATCGAATCTTTAGAAATCGGAACACCTGCAAGAGTACCAGAGTCTGGAATAGAGGAATTACCTAAAGGAAAACCTCTACTCTTTATGTAATTAATCTTAGAACCAGAAGACCTAGAGAAAAGAGTCAATACATTACTCACAATAGGGCCCTCAGTGACATCCGAAAGACAAAGAACCAAGTCATCTGCATAAGCCATATTCTTAAAGGGAGAGATGCTAGCGTCAAGACGCACCCCTGCCAAACCCATATTAGTATGAATCATTCGAAGCAAAACATCAATAAAAAAGACATACAAAATAGGGCTCAATGGACAGCCCTGCCTCACTCCACGTTTCACTGCAACAGGAGTGCCAATCCAGCCATTAACATTAGGAAGTAGAAGTGCCGAATGATATAGAATCTGGATCCAAGCAATAAAACCTTGCGGTAAACCATAGGCTCATAAAACTGAAAACAAAAACTCATGGGAGACCCGGTCAAAGGCCTTTTCCTGGTCAAGGCTAATTATATAACCATTCAAATGACCAGATTGGGAAGCAGTAAAAAGTTCACGTAAAATCACTAAATTATCATGCTGAGTCCTACCTGGTATTGAACACGATTGATAAGGGCTAATCAGGTCATGTACACACAAAGATAAATGATTCAATAAAATCCTACTCAAAATCTTTAAGTCTGTATTTAGTAAACTTAATGTTCTCCAATTTCGCAAATCTGCCTTAAGTCCCTTTTTGTAAAGTAAAATAACCAAAGCAATATTCATCGAAAGTGCCAATACTGAAGTAGACAACATCTGATTGAACACCCATACCAAAACAGGGACCAGTTCTTCCTGAAAAGTCTGGTAAAAAGCAGCACCCAAACCATCTGTGCAGGAGAGGAATCCACATGCAATGCAGAAATAGCAGCACGTATTTCAGATTCAGTAACATCACATAACATCTGCTGACCGTCAGACGTAGATAACTGTGGTAACTGCAAGGAATCAAAATCAAACGTGTCATATGAAACATCGATATCTTTTTGATATAAGTTACCCAAATAACCTCCAACAACTTCAAGCAAGGCTGAAGGAGTCATAACTAAGTCACCTGTCTCAGAAGTCTCAGAAGTCAACTGCGTGATTAAACGTTGACTAACTCGATCCTTACAATATTGGAAAGGATCTAAAGCCCCTTTATGCAACTTCAAACCAAATCTGTGTTCATATTCTAAAGACTTCGCTCTATCATAACGATATTCAAACATCTGTGTTTTAACATGTCGAATTTGGACACCATAATCAATCTTCTCAGTCTCATTCAAAGAAACCAACTTCTGCAACTGAGATCTGAGTCGTAAATATTCCAAATATCTTGAGGTAACCTTAGCACGAGAGAAAGATTGAAAAAAGGATTTCCAATCCTTCTTAGTGTCTTCCCACCAAGAGGCTGCATCATCATACAAATCAATAACAGAAAGTCTAGCATTCAATTCTTTCCTCCAAGCATTCTTCAGAGACTCATCAGCCAATATGGAATTATTCAATCTCCAGAGATTCTTTTTACACCTAGGAGCCCCATCCCAAGTCAAACAAACAATAAGTGACTTATGATCAGAGAATTCTCAAACACGTAAAAACACTGATTTGACCTGTAAAATAACCAAAAGAAAAATGAAATCAATCCTCGTAGACTGAGAATTTTTAAAAAACGTATTACCACCAGCAGGATAAACACTACGATAAGCATCCTGAAGCTGAGCTGTGTCCAAAATCTGTAACAACTTATTAGAATCACAGAACAGCTTTGATGTTTTCAAACCCCTATCTTTAATACTAAGGGCACAATTAAAATCACCAGCCCACAAAATCAAATGAGAAGTATGCAGATAAGGGTGAATGTCATGAAACAGAGCTACACGTAGTGCCTTGGTCTGTGGAGCATAAACATTAATTAATCTAAATCTTTCCCCTTGAAAATTTATATCCAATAGTAAAGCCCTCTCCGGGCATATGTCCACCAATTTGGAAACTGTCAATGCCGGATTAGTAAATAATACCCCTATACAAAGAGATTCACCATTAGACCAGAAAGAAACCCCCGAAGATCACAGGTTACTAGCTCGTTTCACTTCACAAATAATCTTAAGTCTGGTATCCTGGAGACAAATAACATCACTGTGCAGGTGTTGCAAACAAGACAAAGTAGTAACCATCTTCCTATAGCGCTTTATACTATTAACATTAATAGTGGAAATAGTCAAAGAATCCATGAATAGGAAGAAAAAGTAGGGAAAACAAGAAACAGGACTCAGGGAAGAAAAAAAAAATGTACAGATCATGAAACTTTTGAAACACGTCTACGTTGAGAACGTCTAGGAAGACTCTCAACCGGTTTCATGTCTCCATAATCGCCCTCTGAAAAATTATCTGTGACTACAGAGGTCCTAGAGGAGCGGTCTGAGTCATCTCCCTCAGACTCATCACCAGCAACCAGGACTGCAAAGTTGTTACCCACTTTCCAAGACTCAGAAGTACTAGCACTTGGAAAAGCCATAGGGGTAGGACGAGCATGGATAGTCTTTCCTGATCTATGTCTTTTCTTAGCAGTAACCGTTTTAAAAGGCAAAACAGGGGAAGGGGGGGCATCTCAGAGTCATCAGATCTGTGCTGTAAAGACAAGTCAGACGTAGAGGGTTTAGGAACTATAGGAGGAGTAGAGAGTGTAGTGGGAACAACTACAGGTGACAGTGGAGCAGTTTGATCCTGCATAGAGACAGAATCAGGATCACCCAGACCACCGTTCAAAACTTTTAAAGTTTGCGTATTAGGCAATGGAGACCTAGGCCATATACCACCTCCAGTAGGGGGCATGTCAGGGACGGTATCCATATGTTGAGCAACAACAATCAATCCTTCCTGAGAAGGACAATCCTCCCTATTATGGGATGCCCAAGGACATTTAGCATATCCATGTCCGGTTTGTTCACATAAGTTACATTTGAACAAATTAAGGCACGTAGAAGCCTGATGACCAAATTCAAAACAGTGAGAACAATGTGGTGTGTCACACACACCGTATTAAGATGTGTTCTTGAACCACATTTAAAACAGGACTTAGGCTGACCAAAATAAAACAAACTACCTCTATCTTTCCCTAAGAAAAAACTATTGGGCAGATGCTGGGGCCCACTGTTCATAGAAAAAAGCTTAACACGTAACTTCCAACCCCCATTCCAAATCCTTTCACTATCAAGAATAGGCACAGGCCTATCCAAAACATCACATCTTTTATGCAACCAAAAAAGAATATCTTCAATATGAACCCCCTCATTCCGAAACATGATAGTAACCAACTTAACTGCAGGTTTGGTTAAGGGAAGAGCTAAAAAGGGAATCCAAAGAGGAGAGTTCTTAACGGTATGATAAGTATTCCAAAACAGTTCTAAACCTGTAATAGTTTTGAAGCTAATATCATAATTGGAGTTACCAATGTGAATAAGTGCATAAATATCTGAAGACACAAACTTCATAGAACCCTTCAGCAAAGCTTTCGCAATACACAATCTATCTGGCTGGTCTTCCAAGCCACCTTTATAAATCAGTCGCACTGCATTTCTACGGGGTGCAGGTTCACCTTTATTTGCAAATAAATCAGAAATTTTAAAGGGGGGAGGACCCCTGACTTCCTTCAATGAGACAGAGCCAGTATTTTCAGAAGCAGTAGCCAAAGTAGATGCCTGAACAGGCGACTTAGTAACCCCCGGTTTAACCACTGCAGGAATAGAGGGATCAGGCATCAATGACTGAGCAGTAGGACCCTGAAAAATAAATGAATCATCCGCGCCAGCAACAGGAGAGTTATATCTTTTCACAACGTCATCACCAGGGTCAGGTATCCATGTACCATCAGCATGTTTCAACCACCCAGCCTCAGTAATCGCCTTTTCAGGGGACCACCCTTCACAAGGTGTAGAAGGTAAAGGGAAAAGAGATAACTTTTCAGAAGGAGAACCCACAGTAACAGACGCTGTGTGTGTATCACCCACCCTGTGAAGCACTTCACCCACCCTGAGAGGAACATCCCCTGGCTGCGTAGTAGAAACCATTGTAACAGATGAACCAGTATCCCCTTTCAAAACAGCACTAGTCATACCCAAACATTTTGTTGCCTACTTAGGCGGTACATTACTAGTCTCCGGCTGTGAAGAAGTGATGCTCTGTCGACTGCAGACTGCAGGGATTCGGGTAGGAGTGCCAGCGTTACCAGACAGATCCGTTTGCAGCATCTCACACATCGGAGAAGGTAGATTTGCATCACTAGAGAGTGACGGTGAAGTATGGGAAGCAGACAGGGCCGAAACAGAGCGCAATGTCGCTATTTCACTTAATAACTGGACCTTGCGACACATATATTGCTCCTCTTCCATAAGCACATCACTTAACAACCGTTCCTTATCGGTAAGCCTTTGAACAGTATCAGCATAAGCAGCACGCTCTTCCGGGGACTCAACCACAGCAAAATTCACCATTTCTGACTAAACAAAAACCTCTTCAGGCAAGGAAGCGTCCTGAAAGGCAGTAAACACAGCAGCAGCCTCTAAGTCAGCAGGAGCAGGGGAGGAGGCCCGCTCCCCTGTCCCAGACACATCCATCTCCTCCGAAGCCGGAGCTGAAGTGGCCATCTTCCTGCAGACAGCCAAAGGTTCCCCCTCTGACGAGTAGGGGAAATTCCCCAGTGTCCAGGTCAAATTTCCCTAATTCACTAAAAATACCATCAACAGCTTCATCTGGTTCAAGGTCAGTTAGCATTCATCTGTATCCCCCTCCCCGGGGTCGTGCTTGAAAATAGGCAGGATTTGTCTAGTGCACATACCTGGTCAACAAAAAAACCAATTAAAAATAAATAAAATTTGTAGCCAAAGACATGGTCAGATATTTCACGAAATTTCTAAAGAGATTCTCTCTGCTGTTCCTACTGTGGAACTGCAGAAAGCAGGAGATTTCTCTAGAAATATAACATAAATTTCTGGAAATATCTGACCTTGTCTTCGGCTGTGACTGTACCTGCACATTGCAGTCTTCCCTCCTCACAGGAGGTTTCTCCACTTCACCTTTCAGGGAGAACATTGCCAGTTCAAGGTATTATCCTTTGGCTTATCTTCTGCACTGTGTGTCTTTACCAAGTGCTTAGCATCCGTCGCAGCAGTCCTCAGATGAGAGGGACTGTATGTCTTTCCGTACATGGATGACTGGCTTCTTGAGGCCCCATCTAGGGAGCAGCTGTTGTCCACTCTGGAGCATATTCTTCTGCGTTTTTAGTCTGTGGGCATAACAGTCAATCTGCCCAAATCTGTGTTAGTTCCGTCCCAAAGACTACAGTACATTGGGCGGTCCTGGACTCTGGGCAGGGGAAGGCCTTCCTACCTCAGAACAGTGTAGAATGTCTCATATTCCAAATGCAGGAAGTCACCCAGTGTCAGTACATCCCTGCCAGGCTGTATCTACAGCTCCTAGGACTCATGGCCATTCCTATGGTTTCACTAGCCAGACTCCACATGCACACCCTGCAGTGGACCTTCAGGGTGCAGTGGGACCAGCAGACAGACGAGTTGGATCAGCTAGTCCTGGTCTCCTCCCCAGTATGCAAGGCTCCTCAGTGGTGGATGGTCCCCTTGAACCTCCTTTAAAGGGTCCCTTTCCAGCTTTCCTCCCCAAGTCAGATCCTAACCATGGATGCCTCGGGTCTGGGCTGGGGAGCCCACCTGGGTCCCTTCCAAACTCAGGGGTCCTGGTCCCTGTGGGAAGCCACCCTGCATATCAATGTCCTAGAGATGAGAGTGGTGCTTTTGTGCCCTGCAGGCCTTCCAGAATCATCTGGCCCCAGGCCAACTGTTGGTGCAGTCAGACAATCTGAGTGTTGTCTACTATGTCAACAACGGGACTCACTTGTACCCCCTTTGCAGGGAGGCCATGAGAGTGTGGTATTGGGCACTGGACCGCAGTCTGACACTCTCTGTGGTCCATGTGCCAGGCATCCTAAACACCCTGGTGGACAGTCTCAGCAGGACTCAGTCCAGCATATACAAATGGGAACTTCTCTCATCCATAGCAGAATATCTGTTTGACAGATGGGGTTGTCCAGAGTTGGACCTTTCTGCATCTCCACACAACACAAAACTGCCCAATGTCTGCTCGCTAGATCCAGGGTCTGGAGTTTTCTGGTGAGACGCATTGTCTCTCTCTTGGAACAGGAGATTTCTGTATGCATTCCCTCCGTTCCCACAAATACAGAGAGCACTGACCAAACTGTAGATGGAAGGGGCCAGCATGGTCCTGGTGGCTCCGTTCTGGCCTTGCCAGATATGGTTTCCTCTACTTCATCAGCTGGCAGAGGAACCTCTGGTCCCTCTGCCCCTTTGCAGGAATCTGCTGACCTAGGATCGGGGGACCCTGGTCCATCCAAATCTGCTGTCTCTCCATCTGCATGCATCGCTCCTGAGGATGTAGCCATTGCCATGTTTGGCATCTCCAGCAGGGAGGCAGATGTACTAGTGGCCACTTGCAAGCCCTCAATTCGTGCCACTTATGCCTCGAAGTGGAAACAGTTTGCCATCTGGGCTGCCAAATGTTCCCTTGACCCCTTCACCTGCCCAGTGAAGCATGTCATGGACTACCTGATCTCTTTGTCTGACTCAGGCCTCCAGTATTCCTCCATCAAAGGTGCACCTTTTGGCTATTTCTGCCTTCCACAAGCCTGTGGGTGACTGCACTATTGCTCAGCTGGATGTCTCTCATACCTTCCTCTGAAGCATCCTGCACCTGAAACCCCCAATCTGTTCTTCTGTCCTGGTTTGGGACTTGAATTTTATTTTGGAAAAATTAACCCCGTCTCCTTTTGAGCCAATCGTGACTTGTGATTTGTGCACTCTCTCTTGGAAAGTGCTCTTTTTAGCTGTAATTACTTCTGCTTGAAGAATTGCAGAGCTTCAGACCCTCTGGTACGAGGAGCCTTATTTGATTTTTCACAAAGACAGGGTGTCTTTGCGCACAAATCCTAAGTTTCTTCCTAAGGTGGTTTCTAAGTTTACACTCAGTCAGTCCACCTTCCTGTTTATTTTCTGGAGCATGCCAATCCAGGGGAAGCACTGCTCCATACTTCAGATGTGTGCAGAACTTTGAAGTATTTCCTGCTCAGGACTAAGGAGTCCAGAAAGTCTAAGCAGTTGTTTGTTTGTCTCACCCCAGGTAGAGAGGGTGCTTCCATTTCCAAGCAATGTTTATCCAAATGGTTGGCAAATAAAATTGTATTCTGTTTACAGTAAGTATGGCAAAGAATTGCCGGGTGCTGTCAAAGCTCACTCCACCAGAGGCATGGCTGCCTCAGTGGCTTGTCTCAAAGGGGTCTCAACCACTGACATTTGCACTGCTTCCACCTGGAGCACAGTCTACACCTTCACCAAGCATTACAGTTGACATTGCTTCTAGAGCCCATGCAGGATTTGGCAGGGCTGTTCTGCAAGGACTCCTGTCTTAAGTTTATGGAGTTCCTTGATCGGTTCAGTTTTCCAGGTCTTCTGTCTTAAGTTTATGAAGCTCCTTGACTGGGTAGGTTGTTTCACCTCTCCTGTCTTAAGTTTATGGAGATCCAGCCTCCCAGACTGTCCATTTACTCTTGTCACTGCTTAGGACTCGTTCCTACGGTGTAACCTAATAACTGAGATACCCCCGAAGAAGACAGAACAGTTACGTAAGATCTTACCATAACAGTAGATCTTCAAGGAGATCTCAATCATCAGGTCTATTCCCTCCCACCATACCCCTTTTTGGGGCTCCTATTCAGGACCTGGCTATATTCAGGACCTGGCTATCTGCTGTGCTGTTTCCATCATTTCTCAGAGAGCCGGGTCCCTCGTTCTCCTCGGGTCCCTAGGGCATCAGCCTTGCTCCCTTCTTCTCCAGAGGGAAAGAACTGAGGAGGGCATGGGCCTGCCTGCACCTTTATAGGGTTGGCGACGTCTACTGACGTCGATGGCGTCGGCGGGCCCAGCTGTACTGCTGAAAATTTTCTTTTTGAATTCCCCATTCACCGACGGTGAAGTTTCTATGGTGTAACTTGATGACTGAGATCCCCTCGATGATCTACCGTTATTTTAAGTTCTTACATAACTGTTCTTTAATCACAGAGGGAGCAAAACCTGCTGTTTCAGCAGCTGTGCTAACAAACGCACAGGCAAAGAAAATCTCAGATGGTGGGGACTCTTCCTTTCATTGATTTCGATTTGGACTTCTTTGAACACAGCTCCAAGATCCAGAAGTCCAGGAAAAAAGAAGACACCTGAAGAAACAGTGGCAACGAAAGACTGATGGACATAAGGGGTTAATATATAAAAATGCTGAAACTAAACTGATAACTGATTGTGATTTTGTTTCGGAGCAAACTAGCAATGTTTCTCTCCAAGGTTATTTTGAGCAGCTAGGGGTGAAACAAAACAGGGTGAACCAATGTTCAAAAAAATTTAATGGATTGCTGTACAGAGTTTGGGCTAAACCTCAGACACAGGAACATACAGAACAATTGGTTATACCACAAAAGTATAGACCAGAGTTGTTACAGATAGCACATGATAGTCCTATGGCTGGTCACTCAGGGAGGGATCACACCCTTGCCAGATTGCTGTACAGATTTTAGTGGCCTGGGATTCATGAAAATGTTGCTGCCTATTCTTGTACTGAATGTCAGAAAATAGCCCCAGTGACTGAAAAAGTCAAGGTGCCCCTACCCTTGATAGATATGCCTTTCGAGAGAATTTCAGTGCCCTTTAGACAGAAGTAAAAAGGGTAATCGATTCATTCTGGTAGTATATGACTATGCTACTCGATACCCAGAGGCAGTTCCAGTGTGTACTGTCACAGCCCCAAAAGTGGCAGCAGAGCTTGCCAAAATTTTCAGCAGGGTGGGCATACCTAAACAGATTATTACTGATGAGGGTAGTAATTTTGGTGCTGCATTGCTGAAGGAGCTGTACCAACTACAAGGTATCACTACCCTAAGAACCTCCCCTTATCACCCTCAGACAGACGGTCTTGTTGAGCACTTTAATTAAACCATAAAATGCATGTTACAAAGGTTTGTAAAAGGTGAAGGAAAAGAACAGGATCAATATTTACCTTAACTGCTGTTTGCTTTCAGAGATGTCCCACAAGCATCAATAGGTTTTTCACCCTTTGAAATGCTGCATGGTAGACAACCTAGAGGGCCACTACATGTAATAAAAGAAACATGGGAAGATAACACCACTCAGAAAAAATCTATTACATCTTACATGTGCCCCCTGAGAAAGTAGCCGGCAAAATTCACATTACTCTTATTTGGGTTGGTTATCACCTGGTTGTACATTTGCTTATTTTCTGGGCTGTCACATTTTTCAAGCTATTCATGGTAAGTTTTATTACCCACTTTCTTATTTGATTACTATTCATGTTCCATCAACAAATTTGAGATCTTCATTAGGTACCACGTTCCATATTCCTTTCACAAATCCAAATCCGGCTGTCTCTCCTTCTCAAGTGCAGCTCCACTTTTTGGAATGAACTACTGGGCAGGTTATGCTCAGATATGTCTTTAAGGATTTTTAAATCTAATTTTAAAGAGTATTCACATTCCTTGGATGTTTGTTTTTCTTGATGTACTGTTTTTCTGTTAATTATGTACTTTGTTGTTTGTTTGTTTTTTGTCGGATCGGGCCTGAAAAAGGACTTTTGTCCAGTGTTCCTACCCGGTTAACAACATTTAAATAAATAAATAAATATGTTGAAATTGCCCGTAGTAATCAGGAAGAAGCCCCAAACCAGCAGAACGCATAATATGACCATGGGGTAAAGAAAAAGTTTTTGATCCTGGTGAAAAGGTCTTGCTTCTATTATCCACTTCTGAAAACAAACTGTTAATGAAGTGGCAAGGGCCTTATAAAGTACTTAGATGTACTGGCATAGTTAACTATGAGGCTGAGACCCCTGATAGGGAAAAATCCTACCAAGATATATCATGCTAACCTCCTGAAGAAATGGGTTGAAAAAACACCAAAGGCTGCTTTGTTAGTTTTACCAGAAACTTCTACAGCAGATATTGATACCCACCCCCCACCCTGGGCTGTCACGTGACTTATAGCTGACTCCGGTCACGTGACCCTGTCCATGCCCTTGCCAACCACACTGTATCTCACTGTGCTCCCCCTTAGCCAGTTATTCACTTTGGCCACGAGAGGTCACTGTTGGACCCCTCTGAGGGATGTAACATTTTACTCTCCCTCACCTAATCTTGTTGCAGGCTAAACTGGGCTACTATCCCCCCTCTTGCCCTTAGTCCCTTTTATCCTTGTACTCTCCTTCCCACCTCTCACCTTAGTCTCCTTACCCCATTGCTCACCTCGCTCTTTCTCCCCCCTCCCGGAGGTGGCCTCGAACCTATTTTTCTAGTGCTAGAGTTCTAGCCTAGACATATGTTCTAACCACTAGGCCACACAGCCTGTTAGGGACCTCTCTTCCACTACCACTGTTATCCTACACCACCCAGTAGCCACTTGTGGTACTCCAACTCACCTTAACTACCCTTCCACCAGATAACTTATTTCTATCTAGCTACTCCCTACCACTGCGCTCGTCACTCCCTCTACTAACAACACAATGTACACCAATATCTACTATTGTCTCTGCCTCAGTCTAGTCCCTTCCCTGGCCTCTCTACCTTCTCTGACTCAACTCACTATCCCCTGCCCCCCCTACTTCCCCCAACCTACTCTCCCCACTCACTCTACTCCAGTCCATTACCCCTGGCCTCCCCATGCTTCCATATTTCCCCCCACATATCTCCTAGTCATCCCAAATTATTCCAAACTCACCTCCCCACTCTCCTATCTCCACCCCCCTTTGCCCTCTACAATCAAAGTTATCAAATGGGACCACTCATTTTCCAAATTACTTGTTACCCTCTTGCTCATCTCTGCTGGTGATATTGAATCAAACCCTGGACCAACCCGTCCTCCCCCTACACACCTCCCCAAAGGCTTAAAAATTGCTCATCTAAATATAAGAAGCTTGCTTCCCAAGCTCTCCCTCCTCCAGCCGATCATGCTGGATTTACATCCGGATGTTCTGGTACACTCAGAAACCTGGTTGTCACATAAGATACCTGATACTATGCTTGCCATGCCAGGCTACACCCTTGTTAGATAAGATAGACCCAGCATTGGCAGAAGGCATCGCAGTGTATCTATCCTCCAAACGCCAATACTTCCCTGTTCTGTCAGTCTTGTCTCCTTCAGAATACAAACTCAGCCTAATTAAGCTATCCCTCCCCATCACACTGCCTGTATTTATTGCTGGCACATATTGTTGCCCCCGGTCTCCCTACATCGTCCATAATTGAACTCTTCATGACTATCACCTCACATACCACCTCTGGTGAGCTATGTTTACTAGATGACTTAAATGTGGATTGGCTCTCTCCTACCAACAATACTACATGTGCTAAAGTAAACTCCCTAAACCTGACACAACTAATCACCTCTACAACTCGACTAAACTATAAATTGCTCAAACACACCCTGATAAACTAGGCCCTCACCTCCCATCCCCACCGCATAGTTGACTCTGGTATTCTCCCAGATTCCCTTTGCGACCACCACATGATATACTGCATCCGTAAAGTCCACCAGTCTACCCCCTTCCCCTCAAATTGCTCCATTTATGTTCTTTTCATTTGCTAAACTTAGCTCCACTTCTCAATGACTTACATAGCACCGATTGGTCCCCCATCTCAACTGCATCCTCGGTCGACACTACCCTCAATTAATTTTTGTCAAAATTCCTGGAAATCTGGAATCTGCATGCTTCCCCCAAGTTAACCAGAGTCAAAGGTTCACACCTTTCCTGAATTAATGTGGAACTGTTGGCCTGCATGCATGCCAGGGATCAGGCCTGGGAGGCCTACATGAAAACCAAATCCCACTATCTCCATCTCCACTACAGGCAACTCAGAAATGCCTGCACCAAGGCCTCCCATTATGCAAAGTCGGAATATTTCACTACATCCTTTCACACCAATTTAAGCCATCCCTCCTAGTTCTGAAGAGCAGTCAAATCCCGCTTCTCTTCACCCTGCCACCCCAACACTCATTCAAGGGAATGACCTTCCATCTCTCGCATCCACCTTCAACACTTTCTTCATATCCTATGCCTCCTCACTACTCTCCACCCTCCCCATGTATATGTCCACTGCATCCCCAGACCCCCTACTCTCTCCAAACTCCGCCACCAACACCCACCCATTCTCATTCTCTTTCATTTCGCCATATGATGCTCTAAAAGCCCTCCTTACCTTCTTGAACCCCTCCAAGGGCGATGGCCTAGACCCTATTCTGCTGTATCTCTCAGCCCCTGCTATAGCTGCCCCCTTGGCCTCCCTTTTCAACCTATCTTTTACCCAATCCTCAGTCCCCTCAACCTGGAAACACTCTAATGTTATTCTTCTCCCCAAAGGTGGTGATCCCTCTAGCCCAGGTAACTACCGCCCTGTCTCCTTACTACCTATCTTAGCTAAGCTCCAAGAATGGATTGTCCTCACCCCTTACCTTGACTCCACCTCATTTTACACCTCTTTCCAGTCTGGCTTCCACAAGTCCCATTCCATAACCACCTCCCTCTTACATCTCACTGACTCCGTGCTCACCAATATGGATCAGAGACACGTTACCTCTGCCATATTTGTTGATTTGGCAAAAGTCTTTGACACAGTATCTCACTCCATCCTTCTCCAAAAACTCACTGATGCTGGCCTAAACTCCTCAGCCACAGCGTGGTTTTAGTCCTACCAGACAGGCAGATCCCAAATGGTCAAGATCACCTCCTCCCTGTCCCCTTCCCTCCCCATCACCACTGGTGTTCCACAAGGCTCAGTATTTGGCCCCATATTTTTTTTGTACACTCAATTTCTTTCCTGGTCATCGGCTACTGGGGCATCTCTCAGGCATAGACCCACTCAACCGCACCTCCACCTCTCGCCTGAACCCCTTCCCCGACCGAGGAATCAGGTGCTGGGTCCACCATCTCCTGCCAGCCCTTACAGGAGGAGGCTTAAACCAGAGAGAGTCAAGTCAGGGTCAGGGCCAGCACTGGGCATGTGGGTTTGGCCCCCAGAGTCTTACCATTGCCTCCCCAGCAGCCAGGGCTTTCCCTTCCTGGATTTCACCCAGGGCCATGGACGTGCAATGACATCCAGTGCATAATGGGCGTGCTCCCACACCTGTGCACAGGACATCCACCGACGCCCCTCTCCCTCTTGTACATGCTCCCACTAGTGGCGATACCCCCAGTCTCCACTGGGAGCTGTCAGAACAGTGGGGTGCACCATGCTCCCTCCCCAGGAAAGGAGAACAGTCCTCTGGATGCTCAACCCTCTCCTTCCCCGGCTGACCCCCAGTGACCCGAGTTTGCTCCTGAACCTGGATCGCTATATTGGAGCAAGGTGTGGCATCCAGTGCCTCAACCCTCAGCATCAATGGGCTGGCTACTTGGCCCCATATTATTCTCCATTTTCCTCAATGATCTTCCTTCTGCCTGCTCCACTTCCCAAATTCACATGTATGTGGACGACCCCGTTCTTTACATGTCTAGCACCTCACAGAGTGATACTGAGACTAGACTGCAAAATGACTTCAACAAGGTCCAGCAATGGTTCCAGTCTAACTAACTGTTCCTGAATGCCAAGAAGACAGTCTCAATGTCCTTCAGCACTAGACAGAGGCTATCTAAACTTAAGTCCCTTTCCACCTTCCACACCCTGGATGGCACCCCCATCGAAAATGTCTCCACCTTCAGATAACTAGAGGTCTGGCTAGACTGCCACTTGGACTTTTCAGTACATGTGAATGCAATCTAAAAGAATTACACCCCAAGCTCGGTGCTTTATATAGAAAGAAGGATTGCATTCCTCAATCTGCCCATCATGCAATCATGCAGAAAATGATCCTTCCCCCCCTTCGACTATGCTAATATAGTCTACAGTGATGCCCCTAAAACTACCTTGGCAAAACTTGGACACCTTCATTAACTCTTTCTGTTGCTTTGTTTTTTCCTCCCCCCCCTCAAACTCACCACTGTGACCTTTACAAAGCCCTGTCCCTCCCATCACTGGAGTCCAGATGCCTGGCCCATACTGCTACCTTCAGGGCCAAATTCTGGACTGGTAACCTCTGCCCTTATCTTTCTTCTTCCATTCATGCTTCCCCCTAGAGCACTTACTCCCTCCGTAACACTGATCCTCACTCATTCACAATCCCCCACCATTACACTTCCGCAGGCCAATCCGCCTTTTCTTTCCACTGTCTTAAACTTTGGAATGCTCTCCCCTCACACATCTGCAATGCCACCTCACACAAATCACTCTCCTCCTTTCTACGTGATTTCACAGCTCCCTCCTGCTCTTGTCAACACTTACTGACCCCTTCCCTTATTTGACCCTCTTTACTCCTATCCCCATGTTTTTATTTCATCTTATCATGGTTCATTTGCCTGCCCAACATAGCACTTTTACACTCTGCCTCCCCTATTTCCAACTTACTTTGCCCACTTATCCTGCTCGCTTATCTGAATGCACTTCCTAGTACTCACTGCTGAATTTAATTTTTGTGCTCCTATGGCCCATTGCAAAGTTTTCAAGGTTGAACTCGACTTGTTATACTTCCTGTATTGCTCACTGTTAGCTGCCTGTGTTGTCTTACTGCCATTGTTTTACCTTGTTTGAAATGTATTCATGCACTCTTGTACCTGCTCTACTCCACTTCCCCTTCCGCCAGGATGCATTTGGAAACAAACTGTTTTGCTCAGTATGCCTTCCTGGTGAAACTTTTGAATAAATAAATATAACTTATGACAGACTGGAAAAAACTGTAACTGCTGATTCCTTAACCTTTGAAAAAACTGCAGAAATCTGTAACTTGATAAAAACATTGAACAGTACTTTTAACACCGTGCCCGGCAGAGCAAAAAGGGTTCACACATGTAATAGTGACAGGGAATGTTTGCCCTATTAGACAAAAGACATACAGATTACCAGACAGGTTAAGAGCATACTTGGTTAAGGAAATACAAAAAATGGAACAGCTGGGTATCATAGAAGAGTCAAGAATGTCTGGTCATCACCAATGGTGATTGAAAATAAAAAAGAAGGGGCTGTAAGAATCTGCCGTGATTTTAGGAAACTTAATTAAGACCCAGAATTTGACAGTTATCCACTGCCCAGGATAAATGATTTGGTGGACATATTGGGAAGTGCCAAGAACATCAGTACCCTCAATCTCACCAAGGGTTACTGGCAAATTCCCCTAGCTAAAGAATCCAGAGACAAAACTGCATTTGCCTCGCCTATTGATTTCTGTCAGTTCACTTCCATGCCATTTGGTTTACATGGTGCACCCACTACATTCCAGCAGTATATGGATGTAATTTTAGCTACTCACACTGGTTATTGTGCTGCTTACCTGGATGATGATGTTGTGGTATACAGTCCAGACTGGAAAAGCCAACTAGAACACCTATAGGAAGTTATACAATCTATCAAAAAGGCAGGTCTGACAATTAATCCTACCAAACGTGCATGAGGCATGCAGGAAACCAAATATTTGGGATATGTTTTGGGAAATGGAGAAATAAAGCCAGAGATTTCTAAGAAGCTGTAGCTAACAGTCCTATCCCTAAAACAAAGAAACACGTCAAGTTATTTTTAGGGCTGGCAGGTTACTATCAAAGATTTGTTCCCAACTTTGCCCAATTAGTTACTCCCCTCACTGAACTCATGAAGAAACAGTGCCCAAACAATGTGAAATGGTCCCCAGAGTGTGATGAGGCTTTTTGGGCCATCAAGACTGCATTATGTTCAACCCCTGTTTTAATAAGCCCAGACTTTGAGAAACAACTTTTGTTACAGAGAGAGGCATCAGAGGTAGGCCTAGGTGTAGTCTTGTGTCAGACTATAGACGGGAAGGAACATCCCATTCTATATATCAGTAGGAAGTTGCACGACAGAGAGAAAAGGTACTCCACCATTGAAAAGGAATGCCTTGCGGCAAAGTGGCCATGGAGACCCTTCAGTTTTATTTGTTAGGAGCTGACTTTGTTCTTATAACAGATCATAATCCTGTCTGTTAGCTTAATCAATCAAAGGATAAAAATTCCAGTATCACAAGGTGGTACCTGGTATTACAGCCATTTAAATGCAAAGTGATGCACAAATCTGGAAAAGAGAATGTCAATGCTGATTTTCTGTCAAGATATGGATCAGGAATTGAGAATTCCAAAGGTTGAAAAAAATGTGTGGGCTTAAACTTCATTGTTTGCTGTACTGACTGTTATGGAAAAACAGATACTGCATATGTGGAGAACTGTAGAGTTTATAAGGTAATGTCACAAGAGAATTAAAACAAAGTTTGGGAAACCTGTTTTTTTTCAAACAGGTTTCCTCTTAAAGAGGGTGGTATGTGACAGGGCTGAATAAGACATTGTCACAGCTGTTATGCAGAAAGAGTTAACCACAAGGCTCTGTTCTCTCCTCTCCTTTTCTGTCTCTTGTCTGTCTACGCAATCAACTTTTCTTGTGAGACCTAGGAACTGATCACTCTGACTGTCTCGCAATCCTCCACCTCCTGCTATCTCTCTGCCTTTACTTGCTGCTTCTATCTTTTCTTCATCCTTGCTTATCTGTTATAAAAATATATGTGGATCTTTATGTGAAATTGTGATCCCTCTGGTTTGAAAGTGTATATAGTTATATTGTTGAAATGATTGTAAAAAGCTGTTTGGAACTCAGAGGGTTAACCCTGAGATGCAGTACAAGCTCTTTTGCAGAGCTGTTAACAGGAGGTTAGTTCTGGGACACCATGTTCTATTTTGTTGCACCTGCAGGAAAGAAACTGACAAAGTTCTGATACATTTTGTGAGAAACAGGATATCCTCTTAATGAGTTCAGGATGCAGAAGTTAATTGCCAGGCAAAGACTTCTTATAAAAAGAGTGCAATCTTTTGTGAGAGAGAGACTGAAACTTAGAATTAGAGATACCCTCTGAGGAAGGACTTTGTTTTGTTTAAACTGCCTATGTTAAAAAAAGTCTTGTAAATGCTGTATATGTTTAAAATATGTGCCTGCACCGATGAGCAATGGTACATGTTTTTTGTAATGCTTCAATATATCTTTAAATGATGAAAATAAGGAGGGAAATGAGAAGACACTTTTTTACAGAGAGAGTGGTGCCTGCAGAAGTGGTATCCTGTAGAACAGTGGACTGATTCAAAAGGGGATGGGACAGGGTAAGAGGGAGGGTCAGGGGAGGGGCAGCTATAGTATAAGGGCTGCTAGCTGCACACTCGAGCAGACTTGATAGACCATAAGGCCTTTATCTGCTGGCAAATTCGTATGTTCGTATGAAAGGCAGTGCACTATAGCCACACTCCCTGATGAAGAGTTGCGCAAAAACTGGAAGCAATGGGGCTAGTGCTGTGGGTTCATTCCTGACCTGGTTACACTGGATGAGTTGACTGTGATTTATTGATTTCTTGAATTTCTGAATGTTGCCTTTATGTGTTTTTCTCTGTCTGTTTCAGGCTAGCACTCGCTTGTTTTCCGAAAGTGTGGTTCTACTAGTGTTTTTGTTTGTTTGTTTGCTATCTACACGGCTATTTGGGAATATACTGCCAGTACTGTTGATATACGGTTTGAGCTCTTTTTCTTTAGCCTACAATGTCTTTATTATTTTTATATGGGAAAACAAGTGTAATTTTGTGAGGGGCTTTGAGAATGTCTCCTGAGTGGAGCATTTGGGTGTCTTCAGTTGGTCATTTGAGTGTTTATATGATGGGAATTGGCCTTGGACAACAGTGATAACACCATAATATTTGGTGCAGCTGCTGTCTTTCTTGCAAAGCACTTAAAGCTCAGCAGCCCAAGAAGACACACTGGTCACTTCGGAGTTTTCCTGTTTTGAATCCACAGCAGTACTGGTGAGGTGCCGTTTGATTACAGAGACTGCTGTTCAGGATGGTAACATGCCTAATTCTGATTCCATTTTGAAAGAACTGTTCCCAGCAGTATGAAAAATTCAAAGAAATTAACATCTATTTTAATAAAAACTATCTGACTGAAAGAAGGTTAAAATTGGGCTACAAGAGGGTTAAGGACTGACAAGGCTTCCGTTGGTGGGTTTTTGAAAGATATGTATCAACAAGGTGGAAAGAGGCTCTTTTCTTCTGCTCTAATACCTTAGCTAATATTTTAGTTGATCAAGACACTGAAACTTATAATAACTTATTGAAAGAAACTGAAACTTAAAGGCCAAATTCTGCAACACTGGAATGAACCCCTATTTAAGAACTATGAAACAAACTTAAATAAATAGTTAATTGCATATGAGAAAGAAGTTTCTGAGTGAAAGCAGAGCAAATTAGCACGTGATTCCAAAGATTACAGATCTAATCAAATTTTTACCTGGCAGCTGCCTGCATGTTCAGACATCAGGGACAGGTCTAGAAGCAGTTCTCAATCAAGAGGTCGTAATAGAAGTAAAAGTTTCGGCAGGAATCAGTCCAAGTCCACAGCTACTTCACAACCACATGGGACCCATGAAGTTCAAAACAAACAAGTTATAATTTTTTTACCCAAACAGCAACAAACAAAAATCAATACCAACAAAAGCAGAAAACGAGGAGATGTAGAGGGGGAAGAGGTAATTACCACAGGAACAATGGTGGAGAGTTTGAGGAGCAGAGCTCAGAAGTAATAAATCTCTCTGGTGTTTCCTTGGAACCTATTCACTTACGTGTTCTGGAACAGGTCTTTCCTTTGTACCGGACCCCTGTGTAAACGAGTTTGATATCTATGTAGACCTTAAAAAGCTTTTTAGAAAATTGGGTATTAAAAAAATGTTTTTGTAACAAAGAAAAATGGGTTGTAACATTTTGGAAAACGTCATTGATCTACCTGAATAGTCAACCTGACAGGTTCTGACAAATTTACTTATGGAATCGGACTTAGATAGTAATGCAGTAGATGATTTCTCTAAGAATTCAATGATTTTGGCAGATATAAGCAGTGCAGAGACTAATGATCAATTGGTAACACACATGGTCAGCAGAACTCGGTTTAGGCCTAAGTCTACATTTAACCCACCAGCATTCATGTCTCCAGCCTTAATGACTTATCAATCCCTTGTACTGCAGGGTTTTTTTGGGGAAACTTCAACGTATTGCAAGATTTTAATAAACTTTTCTCAACTAAATGGCACTTCCACAAATCAAATTTGACTCAGGATGAATGTAAGGCTTTACAAGGACTTAATCAGATGGACAGTATTGAAATAATAAAAAAGTGGAAAAGGGTGGAAAAATAGTAGTTCTGAGTAAAATACAATGTGGATCTGAAATTTATCACCAATTGGATAATTGCAACAGTTATAGAAGGTTTACAGAAAATCCATTTAACATTTTAAAATCTAAAACAGATGCATTTTTATATGATTCTGTTTTGGATGGAAGTATTACTGCAACAGAGGAACTATTTATGAAAGTAGAACACCCTATGAAACCAACATTGTACGCTTTGCCTAAGATTCATAAGAACAAAATCAACCCTCGAGGTAGACCAATTATTTCAAGTACTGGTTCATTAACAAAAAACTGTCAATTTTTGTGGACCACTTTTTGAAACAGGTTGTGGTCACTCAGCCATTATACATCTAGTCGGAATGAAAAACAACAGCTGACACATGCCCTGTCTGGATGCCCGCCAAGTCTGTGGGCTGCTTTTGATGTGGACATTGTCATTTTTGTCATTTTTGCATCCAGGGTGATGTTTTTACACATCCCCTAACAAATAAAAAAGGTAAACATTCTTCAGTTTATCAATTGTTCTGCAACTTTTGTGGTGTATACTGTCAAATGCACCTGTCTCTTGATTTATGTAGGACCGACCAAACGTAGCCTAAAAGAACAGATGCAGGAGCTCACAAGGGCTATATCCAGAATTGAACCCAGTACTCCGACTGGTGTTCATTTTTTTTTAAGTTCTACAACAAAAATGTGTTAGATTTCCAGTTTATATGCATAGATCATGTCAAGGCCAACCCAAGGGGAAGGGATAGGGTCAAAAGACTATTGCAGTGTGAATCAAGGTGGATTTATACATCGAAGGCTCTTGTACCAGCTGGACTAAATAACAGTTTGGACATCACACCATTTTTATATAATGAATTAAAATGTCTGAATCCCTTTCAGCACCTCTATACAGTTTTACCTTGGGCCCTCCCCTAGATTTATTCATGTTTATTTCATTTTTTTCTTTCCCCTAAACCCCAACAATCCCCTCTACCCACAATATTCTGTTGTTTATTGTTATGTACTTCTGCATTTCTCTCTTTTCCCCTCTGGCTTCCCACACACACATACACACACACACACCCCCTTCCCCATCCCCTCCCTGCCTTTCCTCTCTTGCCCTCCAATTCTAGGTACAAATTAAGTTTTTGAATTACTAACATACTAATTGCCAGCAGATTAGGCCTCATGGTCTAGCGAGTCTGCTCGAACCTCAGATCCCTAGTTTATTTATTTATTTAGTTTTTGTTTACCGGGTAAGTACACTAGACAAGTTTTATGCCTATTTTCAGGAACGACCCGGGAGAGTACAAAAGGGTACAACAGGTACATTGATACAGTAATTGGTTCAGACGAATACATTCAGGTACAAAAACAGAGAAAAGACAATTTTACAGTTTTACATTTACGTGGAAGGTACACCCAGATACAGTGCTGGGGCAAGGTATAAGTTAGAGATAAATTCAATGACCAACAGGGCTGGTGAGGATTATGAGCATAGTAACATCATAGCGTCGGTCAAGCAAGAGAGGGGGGATTTGGACGAGGACATAGCGCAAGAGTGGTGACGCCAGAGCAGGAGAGAAGAAGCCGGCACCAGTGGACACCGGGAGGCTAAGGAGGCTTAGGACATTCACAGCGAGAAGCCACCTTAAGATGATCCCAGAGGGAGGTCCAGAAACTCTTGTGAGAGGAGGCAGTACGGACTCTTTCAGGAAAGGAGTTCCAGAGCCTGGGGCCATGGACAGCAAAACTCCGGTCCCCCATGTTGGTGCGGGAAGTAGGTACACTTAGTAGGCCGGGGCCTTGGGATCTAAGCAGGTAGGGGGAGAGGTCAGCAGGAGCAAGAAACCGGGCCAGTTCCGGAGGGGTGCCGGAGCTAAGTACTTTACTCACGAGGCACCCAGTGCTAAAGTTAAGGTGATTGAGCGGGGATAGCCAGCCAAGCTTCTCGTAGAGCTCGCAGTGATGGGTGAGGCCGGGGGCGGCCAGGGCAAAATGACAGATGTTGTTGTACGTTGTGCTCCACTTGCTTAGGAGGGTCTTAGAAGTATGAGCAAATATGAGGGAGCCGTAGCTGAGGGAGGGAAGTAGTACTCCCCTGGCAAGAGCTAAGCGAGCCGCTGGAATGAGGTTGTACCGAGCCCTGTAGGCCATCCCCAGTTGTGGTTTACCCCACTGCAGGCATTATGGATATGACTACCAAGGTCCAATTGGGGATCAAGCGTCACTCCAAGATATTTGAGGGAGGTCACGTTAGGGAGAGGGAGCCATCTTAGTAGTTGATATGTAGGGAGTTGAAGAGGCTCCGTATTTTGGCAGAGGAACGAAGAGCATAGCCTGGGATTTGTTTTGATTTAGGACCAATTTATGGTTGGAGAGCCATGCCTGATGTTCCAGAGGTCTTCAGATAAGTGGACGGTTTAGTGTGGCTGTATCACAGGAGTGGGCTAGAGAACCAGGTCATCCGTGACATGATGACATGGCAGCTGGAGACCACATCAGGAGATTGCTGATGAACAGGGAAAAGGTAGGGGACCCAGCACGGAGCCCTGAGGGACACCAGAGGTGACAGGCCGGGGGCAGAGGACTTTATTGAATTTAGTTAGTTGTTTTCTGCCATATAGGTAGTCAGAGACCCAGTTTAGGGCGGTGGGGGACAAACCAAGGGACCTCATCTGCAGGGCAAGCAGGTCATGGTCAACGAGGTCGAACGCCTTGGATAAGTCAATAGATACCACACCTGAGAGTTTTCCCTTATCCATAGCAGCTCTGATGCTGGAAGAGACTGAGATGAGAGCCGTGGAAGTGCTGTGCCCTTTACGAAAGCCATGTTGGGCTGGGGTCAGCAGACCATGGGAGTGGATATACTCCGAGATTTGTTTGACCACCTTTTCCAGGAGCTTGCTGACAGCAGAGGATAGCTATGGGACGGTAGTTGTCCAGGATTTTGGGGTCACCCTGCTTAGGACAGGGACGACCTTGGCAACCTTCAGATATCCGGGATCAGTCCCTGGGTAAGGGATAGGTTGAAAATGTGGGCCACCGGGAGGCTATAAGGGAGCACCTAGTTTGAGAAGCTTTGGCTCCAGATCATCAGGACCAGGGCTAGCATTCTGGAGAGATCCAGAAGGAGAGACCGCACCTCGCTTACTGATACCACCCTTAGGTAAAATGGAGGGCGGGTCAGACCAGACTCCCATTGGGACGGGGAGGCAGGGCAGTTTGAGTTTTGGGCTGAGGACCCTAACGGAAGAGCAGAAGGGAGGTCTGTGAAATGAGAGTTTAGAGCATTAGCAATCACGTGAGGATTGTTGCAGGAGACTCCTTCGATGAGCATGTCAGTGACCCCAGAGTAGGAGCGACTGCCAACCAGTGATTGGATGGTTCTCCAGAACAGTCTGGGGTCTTCTAGCAGGAGCTGAGAAGGGCGGCCTTTCAAAGTCAATTTTGCCCCTGATCATTTTCTTGCACTCATTTCTGAGTTTTCTGTATTGCTGCAACAGGGCAGTGTCGTGTGAGCGTTTTACCTGATGCCAGCATTTGTCTCTCGCTCGCATGTGGGAGAGGAGACCCCCTTTCAGCCACTGGGTGGCTGTCCCACAGACTCTACGCCTAGTGATAAGGGGCATGCCTATCTTGTAGATCCACAAAGATGTTGTGGAACGCGGCGACGGCCGATGAGGGATCCAGTGCTCTGTAGACTGTTGACCAGTCCGTAAGCCTGAGTTCCTCCAAGAACAGGTCAGGGTTTAATCTAGCAAATTTTCGAACCTGGATGATTTTGTGGGGAACCTTAGGGGAAGGGATATTCCATATACACAGAACCGGAGAGTGGTCCGATATGGCGTTGGGTAGGGCCCCTACTGAGGAGATCCTCTCGGGATGGTTTGACATAATCCAGTCCAAGAGGGAGCAGAAAGTGCCGTTTGCCTTTTGACGGGTGGGCTCCCTTACCAGTTGTGTTAGGGATTTGGTGGCAAGCAGGGCCTCAAACTGCTTGACATTTTCCCCATCCCAGTTTAGGTTAATGTCCCCAAGATAAGGAGTTCATTTACCCGGTACTGGGACAGACAGTATCCAGGAGATGGTAGAGGCCCTGCAGCCCGCCCTTAGGTGGGTTGTAGGAGCATACCACATGCAGTTTCTTGGTGTTGCCACAGCAGCACGGGTGTGGGAGAGCCTCACAGGTTGACGGCAGCACAGAGGTGTGGGTTTATAAGGGATACGTTGAGGTGGGCCCTGTGTAAATCAGGATACCTCCTCCCTTTGCTCCTATTCTGTCCTGCCATTTTAGCTCATAGCCAGGAGCCTGCAGACCGAGTCGGAATCTGGGGTTTAAGCCAGGTCTCGGTTATCCCCAGGATGTCAGGCTTGTGAGAGTGACCCATGCAGTGAGCTCGTCAAGGTTGGGAAGAAGACTCTGAATGTTGATGTGAGCAACTTTCAGGCCCTTTCCTCCACCATTTCTGAGGAGAGTCAAGGGTGGTAGGGCCAGGATTGACTTCAAGTGTCGCCAGATAGGGCAATGGACAGTAAGATTAGCCACAGAAGGGGTCCTCTCGGGGGGGACCTTTTGATTTCTGGCCTCCAGACACGACGTCGCTTAATGTTGATTTGGGGCAGGACGAGTCTAGACAGCAGTCTGCTAGGAGGATAGCGGGGACCAACGGCATTGGCCATAAGGTTTGAGAACGTAAAATCGGTCGCAGAGCAGTGGTGGATGGACCTGCCACTGCCACTGTCCTGTACAGGGTTAGTGTTGGGTGCAGAGGCCCACCCCCTTGTGTTCCAGAAACCCCTATCATCCATCCCTACCCCCCTGGGCCAGGCCATCATCTGATACATCCACTTTCTGTGTCTGTCCCATCATTATTTCCTGAATTTTATGGGTATGATCTTTTAACCTTCCTGTTTTGGGGTTTCTTAATTGGGGAATACAGGCTTAGTGCTTGGAGGCCCACAAACACCTTGTTAAATTAAGCTTCCCCCCTGTAGTGTTTATGGTGTAAGTAAAAAGGACCTGTTCTACCCATTGATGCAAAATGTCTTGTATTACCGCTCTCACCTGAAGGATTTGAGGGTAGATGGTGTAGTCCTCTTGCATGCAGAATTGCTGTGAGGAAGCCAGGATGACCTGGAGCTCTTGTAGCTTCTGTGCTTTCTCCTTATATTGAGATGATCCATAAATTATGAGGTCCCCTCCTAAGACAGCTTTCTAAATGTCCCGTAAGATACTGGAGGTCTCCTGAGATGCATTGTCTTGCAATATCTGAAAGAGTCACTCTTCCAGGAGGGAAAAAAAGGCCTTTCCCTGGAGGCAGCCCGAAAGAAACCTTCATTGGGTGGACTTCTTAGGCTGGCCCAGCTGTAGCTGGGCAGTGATAGGGGCATCATCTGACAAATGGATGAGTCCAAAGGTAACCTTATGGATGCTATCAAGATGCTCCATTGTCAGGAAAAGGTAGTTGAGGTCATGCGTAGCTATTATGGTGAATCAAATAGTGGGTGTATTCTTTACTATGGGGTTAAGGTGTCGCCATGTATCTACCAGTACCAGATGTGACAGGGTGGCCTTTAAATATTCCTGTGCCTGGGACACGCGGTACTGGCAAGAGGCTGAAGCAATGAAATCAAGATGCAATATCAGATTCTCACCCCAGGAATACTCCAGTATTCCTAACTCTTATGCAGTATGCCTGTAAGCCAGATCTGCCTGGAGATGGAACATTATGCTAATGATGGAACACCATTGGCACGTGCCACTTTTCAAATGCTGCCACCTATCAACTGCTTACAGTCTAACCCTCAGATTTCACTCTCTGTCTGCCTGTCAAGACAAGACTCTCGGAGATCCTCTCCTCAACATCTCATCATGAAATTTATAAAAATATATAAAAGTATGCTTTTCATTTTCATCTGCTGCCCTTATCATTTTTTTTTAGATAACCGTTTGCTTATTTTAGTAAATTGTTCATTTTTCTCTGTTTCTCCCGGTTCAGTGTAACCGGAGGGGAACTGAGAATTCTTTTAGTTTTAGTGGAGTTTTGTGACAGAAACTCCTTTATTTTAGAGTATTTTGTTTAAATAAACTTGTTTTGTATAACCGCTAATACTGGTTACTGAACCACTAAACCCGGTTCCTTTTTTATTGGTTCTCGGTTCCGATCGGTTCCCCGATCGGTTCCTGAACTGACCACACCCACTAATTTTAGTTTTAAAAGTTAAAATCTTATTGTGGTTGCTGTTGTTCTGCTGAATTGGCTAAAATGTCAGAAAAGCCTAAGAGAAAAACTGGTGAACTCGGTTTTAGAAACTGTACTGAGTGTGGAGAAGTTTTTGACAAGGCAGATAAACACACTTCTTGTGTGGTCTGCCTTGGCTATGACCATTTAAAGTCAGATTGTGATATTTGCAAGACCTTTCCTAAAGAAATGCTTGAAAAACATTTGGAAAGGCTTAAAAAGAAGTTGCCTCCACCTAAGTGTCCCTCTGGTTCTGACCCGTCGATACCCTCAGTGGCTGTGGGTGAAACCACAGAAATCACTACTTCTAACCCGATATGGGTGCAAAGGTCATTACAAAAAGGCCTGCTGAACCAGCTAGCTCTCTGGTTCCACTGAAAAAAAACAAAAAGATTAAACACACTGAACCCCCTGCTGATCAGAATTTGGGGACTTCAGGTGTGACTGGAAATATGCCCTCTCCACTGGAGGTTGCACAACCTTATAAGGTCTTGCAGGCCTTACAGGGGATGCTGCCTACTGGACAGCAGTCAACAGTTCAGACCCCTGCTAAATCAACCCAATCTTTCCTCCATGAAGATAGGAAGACTATGGGGAGTATGAGGAAGAAGATGAGAGAGAGCCTATAGAGCCTGAAGTCTTCCCTGAACAGGAGTTTGGCTCTCCTCACAGGGCCTCGGAGGATTATTCATCCCATTTTACATTCATTAGAAAAATGGTAGATGCTCTGGACATCACTACCTCTGAGGTTATAGAGGATTAAGAGGAAGAAGAATATCTAGAAATGATGGGGTTAACACCCACTAAGAAGTTACTGCTCCCTGTGAATAAATTCTTTAAAAAAGATGTATTCAGAATTCTCCAGACACTTGGGTTTGTCCCCCCAACCCCTTTGGACAAAAGGCTGGACAGGGAAGGGGCTGAATTCTTATTCTCCCACCCTGACCACCAGGGGGTGGTACAAGCTGCAGCCTGTGACAAGGCAAAGGTTCCTCTGGCATCTCACCCCCTGAAAAAGATTCCAGAAAGATTGATAGCATGGCCAAGAAGGGTTACCTACTGTATCAGCGTACTTGGCTATCAGGCAAACTAATTTCCAGGCTTATGTAGCCCAGTATCAAAAATCTCTCTGGCAGTCTGTCTCGGCTATGGCAGACAAAGTCCCCTCTGGTCTTTCAGCTGACTTAGCTGAAACTACTAGGTTTGGCTTAGAAGCAGTCAAATTTAAATTTCAGATGGCAGCAGATACCAGTGACACTGCTGCCAGGTGAATGGCTAATACCATTGCTCAGAGAAGGTTTGCTGGTTAAGAGTCACAAACCTTACTCAGGATACACAGAACAAGGCTCTGGATTTTCCTGTTGAGGTAAATTCCCATTTTGGAACCCATACAGAGGCTTACATGAAAAAGGTGGACGAATACAAGGTCACCTACAGAAGCAATTCTGCAAAGGATAGGACTTCCCCGTCCACTAGACCTTATGGAAGGAGAGGCAGGGGTAGACAGTTTCACACTAGGCCTTTTTACCAGGCCATAGCCATACCCCAAGTTCAGCAGTACCCACAGCAAGGGTACTTCAGGGGCAGGGGCAGAAGAGGTTCCAGGCGTGGTTCCCAGTCTCAGCCTCAGGCAAAGCAAGACCCCTGACATGCTTTCCCAGGCTACCTCACCACTACCAATAGGGGTAGACTGACTCACTATTTCCAGGCTTGGAAACAGATCACCACAGACAAGTGGGTCTTGGAAGCAGTGAATCAGGGTTTGTCCCTAAGCTTTAAATCCCTTCCCTCTCTAAGAACCGGAGTGTTCAAGCCAGCTTCCAATGCAAAAAGAAAGCTGCTGGTGAAGGAAGTATAAAAATTGTTGTCAATAGCAGTGGAACCTGTACCCCCACAATGAAGAGGAAAGGGTTTTTTATTCAAGATACTTCATCACAACAAAGAAAACTGGGGAGTGGTGGCCTATTCTTGACCTAAGGGTGCTAAACAGGCACTTACTAAAGCCGAGGTTCAAAATGGTAACCTTGTCACTGATTCTTCCAGCTCTCCAAAAAGGAGCTTGGCTGGCATCTCTGGACCTAAAAAATGTTTACTTCCACATCCCCATAAGGGAGTCTCACAAAAAGTACTTCAGGTTAAGACTCCCTTCAGGTCATTACCAGTTTTCAACCCTGCCATTCAGTCTCACTTCAGCTCCAAGAATGTTCACAAAGTGCCTGGCAGTGGTTGTGGCACACCTGCGACGGCAAGGTGTCACAGTTTTTCCCCACCTGGATGACTGGTTGGTGGTTGGAGAATCACCACAACAGGTAGAGAAACATCTACAGTTCACCCAAGGGCTTCTGGAGTCGCTGGGTTTCCTGGTGAATCTCAAAAAGTCAGTCCTTCTCCCTGCACAAGTGCTGCAGTTCAAAGGAGCAGAATTAAATACCCAGGAAGGCAGGGCTTACCTACCTCTGGAAAGGGTAAAAAGTATTCTGCAGATGGCAGGCTCCTTCAGCCTGAACAAACCAAAAACTGCAAGACAGTTTCTATAGTTACTGGGCCACATGGCAGCCACCACTGGCACAGTCCTGGGCTCCAGGTTCCAGATGAGACATCCAATTCCACCTAAGAGCACATTGGTGTCAAAGAAAGGATTCTCTCTCAAAGCTAGTTTCAGTGACAAGAATGTTACTTTTGGCCCTTTAGTGGTGGAAAGAGGAAGCCAACCTCAGGGAAGGGGTTCCCTTTCAAAAAAGAGTCTCCTTCAGTGATTCTCACAACAGATGCATCACTACTAGAGTGGGATGCTCACCTAGGGGACCACACTACTCACAGCACTTGGTCCAGTGCAGTGTTACTCCAGTATATAAATCTGCTGGAGCTCAGGGCAGTGTTCCTGGCACTTCAAACTTTTACACCACTGGTTCAAGGAAAGGTGGTACAGGTCAGGACAGACAATACCACCAGAATGTACTACATAAACAAGCAGGAGGAACAAGGTCGGATCCTCTTGCACAGAAGCTATGAGAATTTGGACTCTGGCCTACTCCCTAGGAGTTTCCTTCAAGCCGTTCATCTGCCAGGCAAGGACAATATCCTAGCAGATGCTCTGAGGCGGATCAGCCAGGCCCATCAAGAATGGACCTTGAACAGACAGGTGGTGGAAGTGATTTTCAGAAGGGGAGGCACTCCAGAGATAGATCTCTGCATCCCACGAAAGCCACCACCTGCCACAGTATTGTTGCAGACCCCCAGCTCAGGGAACAATACTCCTGGATGCTGTGGTTCCTGACTGGTCAGGGAAGTACCTGTATGTGTTCCCACCATTCCCTTTGGTGCACAGAGTGCTACTCAAGCTCAGGTCCCAGACAGCTTCAATGATCTTGATAGCTCCAGACTGGGCCAGGCAGCCATGGTACTCTCTTCTACTCTTCATGTCTATAGCTGAACCAATACACCTTCCTCGGAGGCACAACCTGCTAACCTTCAGTCAGGGGAGACTCCTGTGCCCAAACCTCAAATCCATCAGACTAAAAGCATGGCCCTTGAGTATCTAAAGTATGCAGGCCTGCATCTCTCTGAAGTGTTCTGGATATTTTAAGGGGGCACAGGAAGCCCTCTACCAAGAAAACCTATGCCTCTAAATGGAAAAGGTTTTCCATCTGGTGCTCCACCAGGGATGTGGTGCCAGCTCAGGCAGAGGTTCCAGCTGTGCTGGACTACCTTACCTATTTGCATTCATTAGGCTTGCAGCCCACTACTTTAAAAGTTCACCTAGCTTCACTGTCTGCTTACACTTCAGCTGGGAAGAATGCCTTTATGGTATCAAACCCTATCTTCAAAAAGTTCTTTAAAGGTCTAGCTCACTTGTACCCCCCTCACGGGAACCGGTGTTAGCCTGGGATCTAAATGTGTGTATTGCCAAGCTCATGGGTCCCCCTTTTGAATCCTTGTCTTCAGCTCCCTTGAAATATGTCACATGGAAAATGGTTTTCCTAGTGGCAATCACTTCTGCTAGAAGGATCAGTGAGCTCCAGGCTCTCTGCGTTGAACAGGACTACATTTCATTCTACAGGGACATAGAGGTCCTGTGAACAAACAGAGCATTTCTTTCAAAGGTGGTTTCGGATTTTCATTTGAACCAGTCCATTACTTTACCTGTCTTCTTTACTGAGCATTCAAGCTCTGGGGAACGTAGACTGCACAGTCTTGATATCAAGAGAGCTCTTAGCTACTACATGACAGTCACCAAGGCCCATAGACAGGACAGGAAACAACTGTTCCTGACTTATGGGGATGAAGGAAAAGGAAATCCAGCATCTAAGAGGTCCATCTCTCACTGGATAGTTCAGTGTATTCAGTTTTTCTATTCAAAAGCTGGGAAGAAGCCCCCAGCAGGGCTGAGAGCCCACTCCACAAGGGGTACAGCTGCTACTATAGTAGCTTCCAGGGATTTTCCTTTGTTGGACAACTGTAAAGCAGCTACCTGGAGAACAGTGAACACCTTCACTGAGCATTACAGCATGGACACACAGGCTAGGGGTGATGCCAGGTTTGGCACAGCTGTCCTGCAGAGTCCATTTCCAAAGTAGGTTCTGTTCCCACCTCCAAAGGTACTGCTTCTTAATCTGCAGAAGAGTTAGGAATACTGGAGTATTCCTGGGGTGAGAAGAAAAAATTACTTACCATAGTAATCTTGTTTCTTCCAGGGTATACTCCAATATTCATAACCGCACTCCATGCTGTATTACATGGGGTATGTGTGTCACACTCTGGCATTTATATTTGAAACTGTGTTTTAAAACGTTCTTTATTTATCATTTTCTTACATGAAATACATATACAAGACATAAACTATGTACACAAAGGCTAATTTTTCTCAGGTACAGACAAAGCATGGTACAAAAACTCATTCTGGGAAATACCATTCATACATTTATATCTATATATATTATCACAGTTTATTTTAGTGAAAAGGTTTCTCTCATTATCTTACTTATGACTGACTCTCAATATATTTCAAGGAACAAATTCCGGTCTCATAGGGAGATGTACAACACCCATCTCCTCCATATCATTTCAAATTTACTTTGGTTTTTATTTAACAAGGCTGTGAGGTGTTCCATCCGGTACATTTGGATCATTATGTCGTGCCAATGGGTAAGCTCTACCTGCTCAGCTGATAGCCATTTGCTGGTTATTGCTTTTTGGGCAGCCAGTATTGAAATCTTAAGTAGTTTCTACTATTTATATCTCTACAACCTCTAGGATAATCTGTGAAGAAGAACAAGAATGGGTTTAGGTTAAGGTCTGGGCTGAAGATGTGTTTCAGAGCTTGTTCCAGCTGTTGGAGAAAGTGAGTTAATTTGGCACAGCCCTACATGATATGCACTAGGGCAGCCGGTGAGTGTCCACAAGCCCTCCAACACTCTGGGGCACAGCCCTGTCGAAATTTTGCCTGTATGGCAGGGGTCCTAAAGTATCTTGTGGACATCTTCCAGGCATACTCTTTCCCAAGGGACTGCCATGGTGCTCCAATTGATTTGTTCAAGGTGTTTTCCCCCACACCTGATCAGGCACCTGGTCTCCCATATCCTTGTCCCAGGCTGCCTTGATTGTCTGAGAAGAGGGGGTTACATAAGCCAACAATGCTGAGTATAGGCGTGAAATTGCCCTCCAGCTCCAGCCGCAGAAGGGGCTCCGAGCCGCCAGCGGGCCGGCGGCGACCTCCAGCCGACCAAGAGATCCAGGAGGCCGGGAGAAGCAGTGTGAAAGGTACGGGCAAAGCCGCAACCAATCGGGAAACGACCGCTGTCTCTGCCTTGCTTCCGATTGGTGCGTCTTTCCCATTGACTTTAGCTGGACTCTGCAACACTTTTCTGGATGGGATTTTTCTGATTAGCTGTAACTTGTATTAATTTCCTTAAAAGAGCTGTTTTACTTAAAAATTGTGGGTAATTTAAACATGTTTTGATATGATGTTTGCTAGTGATTCAGCCTTTCTGGGGATCTGTGTGGGCTGGAGGCGCAAGGCCTAACCCCCAAACCCTCCCAGTCTTTTGTTGTGCAGATTCTTGTTTCTTGCACCTAATTGCAGATTGCCTGCAATAAAATTGCCTTCTCACTGCCTTCTCCTCTGTCCCTGACTTGCAGCCGGCATTGCCCTCCAGCTCCAGCCGCAGAAGGGGCTCCGAGCTTCGCCAGCGGGCGGCGGTGACCTCCAACCGACCAAGAGTTCCAGAGCGGGGCTGATGTAAGTGCGGGCAAAGCCATAATTTTGCCTGCCCCCCTCCCCCTCTTGGTTAATTGTATTTATACACTCTTTCCAGCCATTTCTCTCATCCACGCCACATCTAATTCCCTTCTCTGTTAACCCATACCTACCCGCACAATGCTAACTTGTTTCCTTTTGCTCCCTTACTCATCTCCCCATTCCATTATGATAATCATATTATACCCCCTGTCATGACGAATAAGTTAATGAGTATGTTCTGCTCTCCACTGCCATCCACAATGTACAACCATCTATTCCTTATTCACTTTGAACCACTATTACACTGCAACCCCTGGGGTATCCCACATAAAGCCTCTCTAACAATCCAGCTCTCCCCTAGCCCTTTACATGTATCCTGGATCTATAAAAACCCTCTATGCCTGTCCATCAGACTCCTATGTTATGATAAAAGACACACCTATATAACAGCACCATCTCCCACTACACAGTGTGCATCTAGGATTAAGAGGAAATGCTCTGATCACTCTCTATCCCTATCCCTTGGAGCCCTAGTCAAATTAATCTTCTACCTCCTTTTATGCATTGGCACCATTGAGATTAATCCTGGCCCCATTGTCAATTTATCTTCCCCTTCTGAGCTGACTACCATAAAAGGACTAAGCTTCATACACTTCAATGCTTGCAGCCTCCTAAAAAAGTTCATCTTAATACAGGCTTGGGTGGCACATACTCTTCCAGACTTCCTGGTCATCTCTGAATCTTGGCTCAGGCCTACAACAAAAGACAGTGTTGTAAACCTTCCCAATTACCAGCTCTTCAGAGCAGATCGCCCTTCCAGGGGTGGTGGGGTGGCCATATACATTAAGGACACCATCTCTGCAACCTGCCTCATCAACACATCTGAGCCAAATGAATTTGAATGTTTATCAATCAAAATTTGCCTTCCTAATTCGTCTCCATTTAAACTGATTGGATGCTATAGGCCCCCTCTGTAGGCCTTAAACTGCTTTCTCACCTAGGGTCAATCTCAACCAAGGCCCTGAAGATACCGTCATCCTTGGTGATTTGAATTTAAACTGGTTGTCTAATGTATCTGCACCTTTGATAACCTTTTGTGACACCTATGGATTCACACAGCTGATTAAAGACCCAACTAGGATTAACCGAAGAAATTCCAGCAACAGCTCACTCCTGGATATTATGTTGGTAAACAAGCCTCACTTATACTCACATGCAGGAGTACTGCCAAGTGATGTGAGTGACCATTACCCTATAGCTGGCATAAGATCCACACTCAAACCACCAAATCCTGCAAAATTTATCCTCAAAGGTCAAAAAAATTTCAATATCTCAGGTTACCTCCATGACCTGAGTACTACAATATATTAGCAAGATTTCTATCTTACAACCTCTGTTGAAACAGCACTCCAGACTTTAAAGGATATTATCACCAATGTTCTCAATATTCATGCACCTATCACCAGTATCCAGAACTAAGGTAAAATCTGCCTTGGTTCACCTCTGAGCTTAAAGCAGCCTTGAGAACCAGAGACAAGCTGTGGAAAAAGGCAAGAAAAACAAAGGACACCAGTGATTGGCTAAATTTCAGAAAAGCAAGGAATTCATGTACAAAAAATAAGAACTGCCAAAACTGCCTACTATACAGCTGAATTGGATGCCTCTACAATATACCCATCAGACTCTGGGGTACAATAAAAGGACTTCTGGGCCAGAATTCTACTCCTGCCTTAACCACCAAATTGCTACTAAATGACACAGAAATTACAGGTAAACAAGAAATCTTAAATACCTTCAATGTTCACTTCACCACTGCTGGCCTAGCATTTGACTCATCACCTGCAAATATCCTGAGATCTTCCTTGAACCTGCAAACTACTGTGGGACAAATGGCCACTTCAACTTTTCCTTCATCCCAATATCCGTGAAAGAAGTGGAAGATCTCCTCTCTAATTTAGACACAACTAAAAGTGCAGGTGCAGACTCCCTGGATCCTATTTCCTGAAAATTGCTTCACATGTCTTATCTGCCCCCTTACTCATCTCTTCAATCTTTCCTAACTACTGGATCCATTCCATCTACTTGGAAAACAGCTCAAGTAGTTCCATTACTCAAATCTGGTGATACTAGGGATCTCAACAATTACAGACCTATCTCCATCCTACCAGTACTATCTAAGATGCTCGAAAAACTAGTAAACTCTCAGTTAAGGGACTATCTGGATAACAATAACCTTCTAAATTCTGCACAATCTGGATTTAGATCAAAGCATAACACCATTACTGCCTTAGCCAAGGTAACCAACGATTGGCAGACTAATTTGGACAAAAAAATTTTACCTGTGCTGTGTTTCTGGATTTGAGTAAAACCTTTGACACAGTGGATCATGACTTATTACTCACCTCCCTTAACTCATTGGGCCTGGATTCCTATCACTCAACTGGTTTAAGGATTACCTTTCAGATAGAGTGCTAACTGGTTAGAAATGGAAATTACCTATCCACCTCAAAACCTCTGCTAAGGGTGTACCACAAGGCTCTATTCTTGGCCCTATCCTCTTTGCTATTATATAAACAATATTGATGCCAACCTCACTCAATCTAACATTCATCTGTTTGCTGATGATACTGTATTGTATGTCAGCAATCCTCACCTTCAAAGCCTGTGAACTTCTACAATCCGAATTCTCATTCTGCAGCACAATCTACTTGACAAAAACTACTTCTAAATGCAAAAAAACAAAGCTATGTTCTTTACAAAGAGTTGTACTACCACTACCCCAGCATCCAACCCCTACATATATCCACCTTACTGGAGAAACTTGAATTTGTTGATAACTTCAAATACCTTGGAGTCTGGATAGATAACAGGCTTGACTATTCTGTCCATATTGAAGAGTTACTTAAAAGCTAAGACAGAGGCTCGGACTATTTTTTAGAATAAAACATTACCTAAACAGTGATTCCAAAAAGGTTAATTCAGGCCTCATTCCTATCCCTCATTGATTATGCTGATTTTCTCTACTGCCATTGTTCAAGTCATCTCTTACATAAGCTGGACACCCTGTATCACAGGTCCATAAGATTTATTACTGACCTTCCCTCCAACACCCATCATTGCTCCTTTATATGGCAGTCAACTGGACATCATTGCAACACAGAAGAAATAGGAATGCTGTTATCTGGATACTCAAAGCGTTAACAGGCAAACTACCGACCTATATCACTGATTGCTTTACCCAAATTACAACCAGGCCATACACCTTAAGGATCAGTAAACTCATCACATTAAAGGTCCCCAATGCCTGCACCGGTATGGGAGGCTGCTTTCAGCTATTCCTTAGCAGCTGCATGGAACTCTCTCCAAAATCCATGAAGCTAGATAGCCTACTACCTCTGGCATCCTTCAAAAGATTGTTCTCCGCCCTTTTCTAGAGCTCTGCAATTGCTTTTATAAAGCATAATCCCCACCTATCTGACCCAACTAAACCTCCCTTTTCTATCCATTATATTAACTCAATTTCTTTCTTCGAATCACCTATTATATTCACTTAAAAACTAGTTTAGACCATATAACTTATATTTTAGGACTGCTATACCCTTTGTCCTCTTTTTTTTCCTACAGGCTAAATGGTTCTATTGTTACTTGTATATATGTAAATTGTTGTATATAATCATTTCATGCCATTGTATTGCTATTTATTCTATTCTTGTCTATGTAATAATACTTGTATCCTCATTTGTATGACCACTCAGGTCCATCTTGTAAATGAGCTTTGCTCAATGATGTTCGCCTGAATAAATAAAGATTTTGATTGATTGATTGATTGATTGATTATGTGCTCAGTAGGGGCTCTGTTGTCCAGTGCTTTCCTGAACAAATATGGGATTTCGGTTGGGGGGGGTCTTTCCATGCATCCTGAAGAAGTGGTTCCACCAAGTGGCATACCTGGAAATATCTGAATATGACCTGGGGGGAGAGGTTATATTTCTCCACTAACTCTGAGAAAGGGGCAAACTCTCAATTCTCTACAAATTGCCAGACAGGTGCAATCCCTGCCTCTCCCATCTCCGAAAACCCCTGTCCATCTGTGCTGGGGGAAAGGATTGTAAGTATGGAACTGAGTAAAGAAGAGGTCTCCATCTAGTTAACCCTTTACCCTCTAGTACATCGTACCAGCATCTGATTATAGTGTCAGTGTAAGGGTTGTTCTCGGGGCTGAATTATGCTGGGATGTGCAAGTAGATGTTTATTTTTATGTTATAGAGCCTCTTCTATTATTTCTAAAGTTTTCCATTTTGCTTGGTATCCCTCTTGAAGCCAGTAAAAGGCAGTCCTAAGTTGTGCTGCCTGGTAATACTTTTTAAGATCTGGTAGGCTAGGCCTCCTTTCTTCTTGGGGTGCTGTAATGTGGTAAATCTTATCCAAGCCGTCTGAGAGCCCCAGATGAATTTTTCTATTTTTGTGTTCAGTTTCTTAAAAAATTACTCTGGAATTGGGATTTGTGCCAGGTATAAAAATCTAGGTAATAATACCGGTTTGACTGCTTCTGCCTTTGAGTTAAGGGAATAGGGACGAGAGCCCAATTTTCTAAGTCAGCCTTTAATTTTTCAAGTAGTGGTGAATAATTAAGGAAAAACAGGTTAGAGCTTTCAACCCCCAGGATGACTCCCAAGTATCGCAGGGATTAGAGGTTCCACCTAAAGGGATATAAGGTTCTGATGTGGTCAGAAGGGGCATAGTGAAATTGTAAGACCTCAATCTTGCTCTGGTTAATCTTATACCCTGCTATTCCCCTTAATTCCGTCAAATGTCTTCACAGGGGTCCCAGTGAGTGTTTTGGGTCTGCCAGGTAGACTAGGAGGTCGTCTGCATACAAAGTTGTAGGACAGTAGTACGGGGACCTTCCCCCAGGCCACACTGGACAGTAGGAAGGGAACCTCCCCCATCCAGGGAGCACCACAGCCACCACCACTACCTCAGATATTGTGAAGAAAACACAGCAGTTGGACCACAGTGGGCTCAGAAAGGGTGAGGATGGTGGAACAGAGGCACACCCAGTCAGTTGTTCCACTCCACAATCCATACACCATTCTGGGGGAGCATAGCTCCCCTATGGATCACACCAAAGAGGAGACTAAGGAGGCTGAGGACAGCTGTCACAGAGGAGGCCCACAGGAAGGAGGCAGAGGACACCACAAGGAAAGGAAGCAGCTCCTGGTGGGGACTTAGTTATTAGGGATAGAACTGGAGGAGGCTGGGAAAACTGAAGTAAAGGCGCCTGCCTGGTGCCATGGCTTGGAGGGACAGGAACGCATCCTCAGGATCACGACAACAGCTGCAAGGGATTCTGAGCTGGACGTAATTGTCCACCTAGGGACAAATGACTTGGCTCATCATGAGGTTAGAGCAGTGCAGAGGACATTGCAGAGTTGGGAGGGCCTAAGACAAGTAGCACACAGTATCCTTCTCAGAGGTGCTGCCTGTCAAAGGCATGGGTGAGGCGAGGTGATGGCACCATGCAGTTTAATGAATGGTTGAAAAATGGTGCGAGCACAGGGTTTAGCTTCATTGGGGACTGGGGTTCCACCTGGAGGGACACCAGCCTATACTGGCAGGATGGTCTGCATCTGTCCAGGAAAGGAACAAGTCTTTGAGCAATCGGTTTAAATGCTTCATTGGCAAGCTTTTAAACTAGTCAAAGGAGGAGGCACTGACAAGCAGCAGAAAAATCCCAGCCTCTCCTACAAAACAGGGTACTAAATGAGAAAAAGACCAAGGTAGAAGCGGTCAGTGGGGATGCTGCAACAGAAGGTAAAGCCATCAAAAATGGAGAGCAATGAGTACCAATGCCCGTAGTCTAGGTAACAAGCTTCCTGAATTAGTGGCCTTGATGGAGGAGGAACATCTGATATTGTGGCAGTCACAGAAACATGGTACACACAAAACCATGACTGGGACGTAAACATACCAGGATACACTATCTACAGGAGGGACAGGGAGGGTAAAAGGAGGAGGAGTAGCTCTTTACATAAGGGAAGGAATAAAAGCAACAGAACAAAAGGGTAAACAGGGAGGAGAAGAAGCACTGTGGGTAAATTTGGAGACAGGCAATGGCACCACAATCTGCATAGGGGTTGTATACAGACCCCCTTCTCAGGGGGAGGAAATGGACAAGGAAATGATAGAAAGTATACTTAGAATGGCAGAAAAATGGGAGATATTGCTGTTGGGTGATCTGAATATGCCAGATGTTAACTGGAGTGCAGTTGCA
Organism: Neoceratodus forsteri; assembly: GCA_016271365.2. Classification (NCBI taxonomy): domain Eukaryota; kingdom Metazoa; phylum Chordata; order Ceratodontiformes; family Ceratodontidae; genus Neoceratodus; species Neoceratodus forsteri. The sequence continues at coordinate 728,578,375 of CM057449.1, read as the reverse complement.
GCTGCCACTTCGAAGAGTGCAGTTATTCTAGATGCCCTACAGGGGGCATGCCTTAGACAACTAGTACTGGAGCCCACTCGAGAGGGAGCAATATTAGACTTGACACTCTCAAATGGAGATGGAGAGAGGATCACAGATGTAGAAGTGGGTAGCCATCTGGGAACTAGCAACCATCGAACAGTATGGTTCACAATAAACACAGCAATAGCGTCAAGCCATACAAAGACAAAAGTACTGGACTTTAGGAGGGCTGACTTTGCCAAAATGGGTGAGTGCCTAAGGAATGCACTAGCAAATGGGCAGGAAGGAGGGGTGGAAGAACAATGGGGAATAATAAAAACTGCCATCACAGAGGTAACGAGCCTTTGTGTGAAGCAAATAAAACAAGACGATGTAAGAAACCACTATGGTTCTCAAAGGAAGTGGCAGTGCAGGTTCAAGAGAAAAAGAAAGCATTCAGGAAGTACAAGGAATCACAGAAGGAGCAGGACAGAGAACTGTATCAGTTAAAGAAAAGGAGGCTGGGAAGGCAGTCAGAACAGCAAAGGCCCAAACCGAGGAAAGAGATAGCCAACTCAGTTAAGAAGGGGGATAAAACCTTTATAGGTACATCAGGAGCTAAGGAGAGACCAAGGGAGGGATAGTGAGGCTTAATAAAGGGAAGGGAGGGTGGGCAGAGGAAGACTGTGAAAAGGCAGAGATACTAAACAAATATTTTTGCTCAGTATTTACAAAGGAAGAGGGGGAGGTATATAAAACAAACAGTAGTAACACTCTGGATACAGAAGTTGATACCGACCCATTTACAGAAGAAAGGGTTCTGAAAGAACTCTTAAAACTGAAGGTGGACAAAGCAATGGGGCCTGATGGGATTCATCCCAGAATTCTAAAAGAACTAAGGGTAGGACTAGTGACACCACTGACTACCCTTTTTAACAAATCATGGGAGGATGGGGTGGTACCCGAGGACTGGAGGAGGGCAGATGTGATTCCCCTTCACAAAAGTCAAGTCAAGTCAAGTCAAGTTTATTTAAAAAGTGGGAGCAAGGCAGAAGCAGGAAACTATAGACCTGTTAGTTTAACCTCAGTGATAGGGAAAATGATGGAATCACTTCTAAAGGAAAGAATTGTCGAGTATCTAGAGGCCAGAGGGGCACGGGACCCTAGGCAGCATGGATTCACAGCGGGAAGGTCATGCCAGACGAATCTGATAGATTTCTTTGACTGGGTGACAAAAGCAGTAGATCAGGGAGGGGCTGTGGACATGGCCTACCTAGACTTTAGCAAGGCATTTGACACAGTCCCACACAAAAGATTAATATACAAGTTAGCCAGCCTGGGAGTGGGTCCCAAGATGACAGCCTGGGTAAAGAATTGGCTGAGAATAGGACACAGAGTAAATAGTAAATGGAGTCCACTCAGAAGAAAGGAGGGTTACTAGTGGGGTACCACAGGGTTCAGTATTAGGACGGTCCTCTTCAATGTCTTTATAAGCGACATTGCAGAAGGACTGGAAGGAAAAAATAGCTTGCAGATGACACTAAGATCTGCAACAGAGTTGATGCACAGGGTGGGGTGGAAAGGATGAGAGGGACTTGGCAAGGTTAGAGAATGGTCAAATGTATGGCAGCTTAGATTCAATGCTAAGAAGTGCAAGTAATGCACCTGGAAACAAAAACCAGGGGAAGAGTACACAATGGGGGGTGAGATACTAACAACAACAAAAATGGAAAGGGACCTGGGGGTAGTCATATCAGATGACCTAAAGATGGGCAAGCAATGTGAGAGGGCAGCAAGGAGGGCTGGGGGATACTGGGATGCATAGGGAGAGGCATCACCAGTAGAAAACAGGAAGTTATTATCCCTCTGTACAGACAGCTGGTGAGACCCCATCTGGAGTACTGTGTGCAGTTCTGGAGACCCAATCTCCAAAAGACATAGACAGGATGGAAGCTGTCCAGAGGAGGGCAACTAAAATGGTGCAGGGTCTGCACCGGAAGACATATGAAGAGACTTAAGGAGCTTAATATGTATAGCCTCGAGGAAAGGAGGGAGAGGGGACATGATAGAAACTTCAAGTACCTCAAGGAATCAACAAAGTCCAAGAGGGTAGCATCTTTCAAAAAAGTGTGCAAGAACAAGAGGCACAATTTGAAGATAGAGGGGGGCGGCTCAGAGGTAATTTAAGGAAGTATTTTTTCACAGAGAGGGTTGTGGATGCATGGAACGGCCTTCTGGAGGAGGTTGTGGAGTCAAAATCAGTGGTGGAATTCAAGCATGCATGGGATAGTCATAAGGCAATTCTGGGGGGTGGGGGTAGGAAGAAGTAGGCTGCTGGTTAACTAGGATCTGCAGCTTATTCAGTAGGTAGGGAAATGGGCAGACTGGGTGGGCCAAGCGGTCCTTATCTGCCGTCAAATTCTATGTTTCTATGTTTCTAAAGCTAGTTTATGGTAATGCCCTCCTATCTGTACCCCCTTCACTGCCTCTTTTTGCCTTAAGGTCAAAGCTAAGGGTTCCAGGTATAATGCGAACAGGAGGGGGGATAGGGGGCATCCCTGCCTGGTTCTCCTGTGGAGAGATATAGGTGCCAATACCTGACCATTAATCTTTACATGTGCCCTAGGGCCCAGATAGATGTTGTCAACTACTTTAGTAAACTCCTCAGAGAAGCCCATAACCCTCAGTGTCTGCTTTAGGAAGGGCCATGCCACCTGGTCAAAGGCCTTCTCTGCATCCAGACTTAATAGTAGGAAGGGGGGCCCCCGAACGGGTGGCATGTCTCAGGATATGCACAGTTCTTTTGATGTTGTCCTGGGCTTGCCTCCCAGGCATGAATCCTGTTTGGTCCTGATCAATGAACAATGGTAGGGCTCCTTGTAAACGCTTAGCCAAAATTGTGGCAAACAGCTTATAATCTATATTTAATACAGATACAGGTCTATAGGCCGAGCACTGCATTTTATCTTTATTTGGTTTTAAAATACTTGAGATTGTTGTATAGTTCCACGTGGGTGGAAGTGCCTCTCCATCCTGATTTTCTTTAAGCACTCCCAGAAGTGCCTCCCCTATCTCCTTTTTAAATGTTTTAAAAAAATCTGGGGTATACCCATCCGGGCCCGGGCTCTTATTTGTTTTAAGGTTTTGTATGGCCTGTTCTAGTTCCTCAAAGGTTATTGGGCGGTCTAGTGTCTGTTGCAACTCCCTTGAGATAGTAGGGATTTTTAGTTTGTGGAGGTATTGCTGCATCTGATGTTCTGTTGGAGTAGTCTCAGGGGTGTATAGCTTTTGATAGAATTTCTGGAATGCAAGTAAGATCTGATCTGGTGTTTTATATACCTGCCCTGTCTTGGGATCCTTAATTTGTGATATGGTGGATTGGGCTATGTTCTGCCTCATCCTGTGTGCCAGGAGGCGTGTTGCTCTAGGGCCACTCTCATAATATTTTTGTCGCAGGAATTGTAAGGCCTGTTCAGTTTTTATGTCTAACAATTTCTGTATCTGTTGTTTTGTGACCAGTAACAAAGGGAGAACTGCTTAATCACCTGCTGCATGTTGAGATTGTAGATCTCGCAACTTGAGATGCAGGTGCTCCAGTTGACGGGATTATTTCCTCTTGCAATTGGCTGCAAATTTTATTATATCCCAGGGTTTTAAATAATTGATTAGCAGGTTTTTTCTTGAGACAATACTAACTGTACTGAAAGTATTTATATAGGTTTTCCTGAAGTGTTATGTTTGTTATTTATTTATTTACTTTTGGTAACCGGGTAAGTGCACTAGGCACAAAGATGCCTATTTTCAGGCACGACCCGGGAGAGCATATTTTAGAAATACAAAATTGTGTATGTGACACAGCACATGAAAGCAGTACAGTACAGAGTCAAGTCAAAACTTTAGGTACGGAGAGACAAAATTTTGGCAACAAACACGAATAGGTTTACACAGTAAGATGAAAATACAGCACAGTAGGACAGGGATCTCAAAATAAAGTTAAGTAGTAACATAGGCGTTAGCAATAGCAGGCATTCAAAGAGACAAAATATCAAGTAATAAAAAAGAGATGCGAGAGAGCGTGGGAGAGAGAAAGCAGAGAGAGGGAGGGAGAGGAACAAGGATGATAGAAACAGAGCAGCAGGGGAAGAAGAGTGGGGCTAAGGCGGATTAAAGCAGGTGCAGGGGTTGATAAAGCATAAGTGCTCTTTGTGAAGTGACTTAAAAGTGGTGTAGGAGGCTGCTTGTCGAATAGCTTGGGGTATGGAATTCCAGTATTTTGGAGCCACGTTGGAAAAGGCGCGTGCACCCATATTGGTTCTGTGTCTGGGTATGTGAAAGAGGGCTTGGTCAGTCGAATGCAGGCCATAAGAGAGAGGCTGTGCGTCCAGTAGGGATGAAAAGGATTGCGGGAGGCCAGATCTGACAATATTGTCAATTAATGAGCCGAAGGCCTGGAGTCTGTGAGCAGAGGGGCATGGCCATTTTAGGTCACTATAGAGCTGGCAATGATGTTTGTAATGTGGAGATGCGGAAGCATAGCGGCAGATGCTGTTGTAGGTGGTGTCCCACTTATGGAGGGATGATTTGGAGGCAAAGAGGTAGGTGACTGAGCCATATGCAAGGGCTGGGAGGAAGAAAGTCTTGGGCCACAGCAAGTCTCTGGCAGATGGGGTAGGGCATAGCTAGTTAGGTGGGCACTACCCTATCTTGGCGTTAACTGACTTGCAGGTGGTTGTAATGTGTAGGTCAAAGTGGGGGATGGATCGGAGTAACACCAAGGTATTTAAAGGAGTTGGTGCTAATCAGAGAAGATCCGTCCACGAAGGGGATAATTAGGGTATTTTGATTCACTTTAAGTCTGGCAGAGGAGCCGAAGAGCATGGAGTAAGTTTTACTGGAGTTGAGAATAAGTTTGTTATCGGTGAGCTAGGATTGAATATTAGCAAAATCAATGGTGAGAGGGTGGATTAAGTCGACAACAGTTCTGGCACTATGGTAAATAACTAGATCGTCAGCATAGAGCAGTGATGAACAGTTGTTTGCAAGGAGTGGGATGTCATTAATAAAGATAGAGAAGAGTAAGGGCCCAAGGATTGAGCCCTGGGGCACTCCAACGTTAATAGTGGAAAGAACTGATATGGCAGTTAAACACTATAGGTTGTTTTCTGCTGGACAGATAGCTTTCAAACCAGGCCATTGCATCGGTGGTGAAGCCCAGGGAGTGTAGGTTAGTTAGAAGAATGGTGTGGTTGACCAGGTCAAATGCCTTAGTTAGGTCAATGAAGACTGCACCTGTTAGGAGGCCTGAGTCCATGGAGGCATATATGTCGTTGGTGAGTTTGAGGAGGGCAGTAGAGGTGCTGTGCCCTTTGCAGAAGCCATGCTGTGGGCTAGATAGAAGGTTGTATCTTTGGAGATATTCTATGGATTGGGTGGCCACTAGTTTTTCCAAGAGTTTGCTAAGTACAGAGAGAATTGCAATGGGGCGGTGGTTATTTATTTCCTTAGGGTCACCCTTTTTTGGGATTGGTGTGACTTTGGCTATTTTCCATATATTTGGTACTATGCCATGGCGTAGAGATAGGTTGAAAATTTTGGTTAAGGGAGAGGCGATGAGTGGGGCAGCGGCTTTTAGGAGCCTTGGTTCAAGTCCTTCGGACCCTGTGCTGGTGCTGTCAGGAATAGTGAGTAGCAGTTTTAACACTTCACCTCTCTTTATACTCCGGAACCTAAAAGGTGGGTGCGTGAGTATCGGACTGATATCGCCAGGGGGTATAGTGTTGGGGACAGAAGGGAGGGAGGTGAGGTAGTTTGAGAGGTCTGAGAAATGGTGATTAAAAGAGTTTGCTATGGTTGTCGGGTTATTGAAGTGAATGCCATTTAACAGCATGTCACTGGTATGTGCCCTGTGATTAGCACCAAGGAGCGTTTTTATGGTGGACCAAAATTTCCTAGAGTCGCCTGAGGCTTTTATTAGCAGGTCCTTACAGTAGGAACTTTTGGCTAAGCGTATGTTTTTCTTGCATGAGTTTCTCAGACAGTGATATAGTTTGTGTTCAGTTTGCGATCCAGTGATCTTGAAACGCTGCCAAGCCTTATCCCTGTCTCTTATTTGGGTAAATAGGGCTTTTGTTAACCATTTTGTCAGGGTTCCATGAATCCGGCGGGTGACACGGGGAGCATGGATGTCTTGGAGAGGGTTAAAGTGGTTCAAGAAGTAGTCAAGGGCAGCCTGGGCATTAGTTGAAGCGTAGATCGGGGAACAGTCAATCAGTGAGAGATCATAAGTAAACTGCTCTAAGTTAATATTGGCCAGATTCCGGAAGGTAATGAGTTTTGGGGGTGGAGATGGTTTACTGGTACAGTGCCAGATACAGTAGATAGGGGAGTAATCACTAATAGCATCTGCAAGGGTGCCTGCACCTATTATGCTGTCTGGACGGTTTGTTAGGATCCAGTTGATCAGAGTACTGTTCCGAGGGTGAGCCATGACCCTAGTTGGGTCTGTGATCATTTGGTGAAGGTTGTGGCCTTGTACCAGGGTGTGAGAGGACTGGTTTGTGGTACTAGACCAGTTCAGGTTTAGGTCTCCCAGAATAAGGACTTCGTTATGACTGATGGTGCAGTCTATTAAGGAGAGGAGTTCTTCAAGACCCTTATTGCCACTAGCAGGAGGGTTGTAGGTGCAGACTATGTGTAATTTCTTTGAGCCTAGCTGTAGTGTGGCATGGAGTGCTTCACAGTGAGATAGTGTAGACAGTACATTATGGGATAGCAACAAGTGTTGCTTATAGAAGATGGCAACTCCTTCTCCACGTTTGGATGAAGGTCTATCTTGTCTGATGAGATTGTAGTTGGGCAGGGAGCAGAAAGCATCAGGGGTGGAGGGTTTTAGCCAAGTTTCAGATAGGCACAGGATATCAGGGTGGTGTTGAACAGTCCATGCCTCAAGTTCAGCAATATTATGAAGAAGGCTCCTAATGTTCATGTGTGCAATGCGGAGGCCTTTGGTATCATTCCACATTGTATTATTTAGAGGGAGGGTACCCACTGGCCCAGGGTTTAGTTCAACATCACCAGTTAGCATTAGGGCTAGGAGGAAGAGGTACCATAGCTCACGATGAATGAAAGGGATGGGCAGGGTGTTGCTAGGCACTGGTGATTTTTGCAGGGTATAGGACAGGTGGTAGATGGGTTAGTGAGGGATGAGGAGAGGGAAGGTGTCACGCGGCCAGTATGAAGGCGATCCCAGTGTGGCGAGAGTACCGTCATCTGGGTGGGTGCAGTGATGAAAAGGTCTTGGAGGGTAATATAAAATAGGCAGCCATATAAGGTTGAGAAGAAAAGAGATTAGTAGTAACGTACCAAATGAGCTTAAGGCCATGTTGAAATACTTCAAGTGAGTTATTTGTGAGTGGGATATACGGTATGAGAAATCCTTGCAATGAGAGAAGCAGAACTTGTCTAGCCAGTTGAGTTGGATTTTTAGAGCTGGCGTGAGAGGAGCTAAAACCTTTGGGAACACACTGGAAAGGGTAGAGGGTTAGTGGTAAGGTGGGTTGTGTTGAGGATCATAACAGCAGCTATCTCTTTAAATGAGAGGCAACTTGACAGAGAGAACTCTGTTTGGTTCCAGTAAGGCAAGGATAGCAAAAGAGAGACTGATATCCACCTCATATTCAGGCTTTGCAGACTGTATGAGAATAGGAGCAGCTTAATTGGCAAGGAGTCGGTCGTTCAGCGTGGCTACTAAGGAGGAAGTGAAATTTGTACCGCTGGTTCTGAAAGCTTATTTATGGAGCAAGGGAAGTAGCTCCACTGGGGATTGCAGTGAGAGTTAGGTTAGACAGTTAGAGCACAAGCTGCTGAAGGGGCTGTCCAGAGTGCACAACAGGCTGTTGCTTTATGCTAACTGAATTTATAAATAGGAGGTCCAGTTGATTGCTGTGTACAGTAGCATTTAGGACTAGACGAGCAGAGCTCAAAAATGTTTAGGAGCTGTCCAGACTGCACTACAGGCTGTTAGTTAATGTACAGTTAAGCTTAGTAGGTTCCTAGTGTTTCAGTGGCCGGGAGTACAAGTGTATGCAAGAGATAGGGGAAAAAGTGGTGCTGCCTTAAGTGGTAAAAAGTTATAATCTGCGGGTGGGAAAGTGAGCTGATTGGTTAAAACGCGCCTGGGCAGCCCTATATAAGGGAGAGCCGACCAAGGGTGGTGGTGGGGGAGGTGGGGAGCCAGCGCATAGCGCCGGCGGGGTCTAAACTCTGTTCCTCTAAAATGCTGCAGCAGCTCGCGGCTCGACTATCCGTACCTGTAGCGCTAGGGAATTGAATCAGCTGGAGGGGAGGGAGGGCTTCAGGAGCCACCTGGCCCTCGCGACCGTCAACTGCCCGCTGCTTCGGAGGGGGGTCCAAGTGAGCGATCTGAGGGAAGAGGAGACAAATTTATGTAAGTAGGGGTCTATTGTTTGGCACACAGGGGGAGGGGGTGAGAGAAAGGGGAAGGTTCAGGCAATGCAAGAAGAAAGGAAAAAGATTTCAAGCTTTGCAGGGTTTTACAACTATGAGCTAAGCAGGGTTGAAAAGGCACCAATTTTAAATAAATAAAGCAAGATTAGGCACCAGTTCACTCGGTTCTAGTAGCCACAGGGTTGGAGATTTAACTGTTTAAGTCTTAACAGAAATAGTTTGCGTGGCTACGCAAGGCAGTGGCTTGCAATAACTTTTCTTCAAACACATTAAAAAAAAATAGGCACCAAAGTCCAACGTCCCTCTAAAATGCTGCAGCAGCTCGCGGCTCGACTATCCGTACCTGTAGCGCCAGGGAATTGAATCAGCTGGAGGGGAGGGAGGGCTTTAGGAGCTGCCTGGCCCTCGCGACCATCAACCGCCTGCTGCTTTGGGGGGGGTCCAAGTGAGCGATCTGTAGCACCAGGGAATTGAATCAGCTGGACAGGAGGGAGGGCTTCAGGAGCCGCCTGGCCCTTGCGACCGTCAACGCCCGGTGCTGAGGGTCAAGTGAATGATCTGTGGGCCAGAGAATTGAATCAGCTGGCTGGGAGGAGGGCTTCAGGAGCCGCCTGGCCCTCGCGACCGTCAACTGCCCGCTGCTTCGGGGGGGGGTCCAAATGAGCGATCTGTAGTGCCAGGGAATTGAATCAGCTGGAGGGGAGGGAGGGCTTCAGGAGCCGCCTGGCCCTCGCGACCGTCAACCGCCCGCTGCTTCAGGGGGGTCCAAGTGAGTGATCTGTAGCGCCAGGGAATTGAATCAGCTGGAAGGGAGGGAGGGCTTCAGGAGCTGCCTGGCCCTCGCGACCGTCAACCGCCCGCACAGTGAGGCAAGTGCTATGCATTTTCACAATGTTTTAGTACTTTTATGAGCCCCCCCCTTCTGACTGGATTCTACCCTCACATCTTGGTACCCCAATGCTGCACTTTTCACCCTCTCCCCACCCTACCTACATTCCTCCCCCCCTTCCCTCTCCCTATGACTCTGGCACTTCGTATCTCTTGTCTGTTTTCTCTGACAAATGCTGCTGGCTGCCTTGCTTACAATGCTACCCTTAAATTGTATTAATCTGTAATCTGTTTGCAATGTCCACATTGCTGTAATATCTGTCTTGATGTTCCCCATAATTTGTATTTCTCTGACGTGGAACCTTTGTAAAAGAGCCTTGGCTCAAAGGTATTTGTAATCCTAGACTTAATAAAAAAAAAAAAAAAAAAAAAAAACGCTAATCAATTTTTAGAGTTAAATAAAACCCTGTATCCCCCTGTAATACGGTCTTAGCCGTATCCCATAGTGTAGCCCTTGAGATCTCTGAGGAATCATTTTCTTGTAGGATTTGCTTGATTCTGGTCTGAATCATATCTGTGAATTCTTTGGAATTCAAAAGAAAGTTATTGAATTTCCATAAGGTTTGGCCTTTTTCTGTTGTCCAACCTAGTTTTAATAGGAGTTGGCTATGATCCGATAGGACCAAGGGGGAATGTAGGCATTCCTCCACTTGATATTGGTGTTCTTTTGAGACATGGAGGTAGTCTATCCAGGCATAGAACCTGTGGGGGGCTGAGAAATGGGTGTAATCTCTTGTGGCTGGATTGAGGGTTCTCCATGCGTCTACCCAGTGAGCACCAGGGAAATATGCTAGAGCTGCCCTCTGAGCTGGAGTCCTTCTAGAGGTCTTATGAAAGGAGGCATCCAGATGACTGTAGCAATGGTTGTGGTCACCTCCTACCACCAGGGTACCCCTCTGGTGCTCTGTTATTTTTTGTAGCAATCTGCGTATTATGGGGGCTGCTGTACCTGGGGGTATATATAGAGATGCTACTGTAATTGAGGCTCCTTTTAGCAGCCCTTCCACTAGGGCTAATCTACCTTCTGGGTCTTTGTATTTGGTCTGGAGTTCAAACTGGGTAGCATGGGGGATCAGAACTGCAGCTCCTCTCCTCTTCCCTTTCCCATAGGAAGAGGCCACTACTTTAGAGAACCCAAATTTGGCAAGTTTGTCATGTTCTATCCTGTTCAGGTGGGTCTCTTGCAAAAGTACAAATGTGGGTTTTTGTTTTTAATAGATAAGAGAACCCTATGTCTCTTAATTGGATTGTTCAGCCCATTAATATTTTGCGAGAGAACCACAACTTGTCGATTTGGAGTCAGCATTACATCATATAGAATATGTTAAGGTCTTTCGGACCTTGCCTTCTCCTAAATATTTCTCTAAGATATTCCCATATGTCTTGTTTCAATTCACAGCCTAAGACACAAACATTACAGCAAACACGAACATAAGTAACAAATAACTTTGAACTATTTACATGTTGGCTCCCAAGGTAGGGGCCCACATTTTTGTGTGCCCTAACGTTCCGGTTGGGAGGCTCTGAGGAGTGTCCCATCCAGGCAGGGGGGAACAGGGCTATCTCCTGAGCCGTGCCCTCCTGGCCCCCGAGGATATCAATGGCTAACGTCATTCAGTTTCCTCCCATCCTGGCCATCCTCTATCACTCTGCCTCACCGGTTCCTGTATTATAGTCAGATGTCAGCTTCAGCCGTAGCAGGTTATATAAGCTCTAGGTGACCATCTGTCTGTCGATGTAAGGCAGGGAGGTGGGCAGGCATCCCCAGGTGAGGAGAAGGAGGAAAACCAGCACTTCAGGTATTAAGCAACTATATTCAATCTGTTGCAGATAGGTTATAATTCAAAGGTGCGCGGTTCCCCCCTGCCCCTCCATCACTGCCCCCAACCCATCAACAACCCCTTGTGATCCTGAGGATCTGCAAAACCTGACCCTTCTAAATTGAAACTCGAAGAGAAAAAAGCAAACCTCTCCCAACAGGAGTTATGCTTCTTTATAAAAAACACAACAGTAACCCCAGCCTAGTTTGGTCCTGTGGGGTATAAGCAAAACATTTTAACTACAATCAGTCAACTGTCTCCTTATATTAGTAACATCATACAACTGGAGAAATATTAGGGGCTGCTTGTTTCCCCACAGTTCGCTACCCGAAAGCTCTCTAAATGATTGCACTGTGTGTGATGATTGGGGTATTAACCTCTGTCTCCCATTAGGAAGATGTTCTATTTCCCCTAGAGCCTCCCCCCCCGAGTTCTCTTGCATTATTTAAACTTTCAGCTGCAGTACAAATTCCATGTAGGGGTACTCTCTATGAGTTGTTGTAGGTTGAAAGTCTGAAATGGGTTGCACAAACCGATCCCTCCTACATGGCAGTTGTTTCAGCGCCGAAAGTTACCTCAAGTGGTTAGAACCTGGTGATCAGGGACACCTATTCCATGCCCTAGATATTTAATAAGAAGTGCTGCGCTGGGTCCGGGGAGGTGAACTAAGGGAACGGGGTGCTTCTAGATTGAGGGAGCAGGCAATAGGAGAGTCCCAGTCAGGAGTGCTGAAAAATTATTAAAGCTCCATGAGTGAGCACAGTTCCACATGGCCCATCTCTCTGGGAACACTACGCTGAGAACCGTAGGCCCAGGGACCAGGGATTCGAGTAGAAAGCAATTCAAGAGAGTGCCTCACCTCAAATCTCAAGTGGTGTTTATGTCCTTTGCAGTCGATGGTCCTGCAGGGTTGTTCGGTACTTGGGGCTGTAAGCTGCTCAGGAGACTTTTAATGTCCTCCATCGTTCATGGGGCCATCGATTGTGCGCTGCTGCTGTTTCCCTTCTTCCTTGTGATTTGCCAGTCTGGTTGGGCCATACGCTGCCTCTAAGGATCTCGACTGCTGGATGGCGGGGTTCCAGCCCTTCTCCTGGAAATTTGGGATGGCGTCAGTTGGGGGAGCTATAAATTTTGGTCCCTGTTTCCCAGAAGACCTTCAGGCATGCTGAGTAGGGAGTTTGGAAACAGATCTTTTGCTCTCTTAAAATTCTCAGCAGAGGTGAGTAGGCAGCACACTGTTTAGCGATTTCTACAGGATAGTTGTTATCGAAAATTAGTCTAGCTGCATTGTATGTGACTGTTTTTTGTGACCAGGCCATCCTCAACAGCCTCTCTTTGTCCCTGTAGCTGGACAACTTGAAGACCACAGATCATGGTCTAGCTGAGGGGTCTGAGGGTCTTGGAACAAGCGAGCGGTGTGCCTGCTTGATTTTAAAGTGGAAGTCTGATGGCACGTTGAGGACGTCTTTTAGTAGATCCTCCATGAAATCTTCCATCGCTCCAACTTCTGCTCCCTCTGGTAATCTGTATATGCGGATGTTTTCCCTGCGTAATCTAGCCTCCATGCCCAGCAGTTTATTGTGCATAGTTTCTTGGTAGTTTGAAAGAAACTCGACAGCTGTTTGTGGGGTTAATTGGTTGGTATCCAGTTCCGATATTTTTTCCTCTGCTGAGGACGCCTTTTCTTCCACCTCTGTTAGCCTGTTGTGCAAGGAGCTGAATTCCTGTTTTGTCTCTGCCCTAAAGGCTCTAAGTTCCCCCATTAGAGTATCAAATCGAGACCTGGAGAGCCTTTCAGACTCGTGATCGTTGTCTGCATCGCAGGTCTCGTTGTCTGATGTGGCTGGGCCTGTCTCTGGATCTCTCTTCATTGCGCCACTGAGGGGCTGATTTGAAGCATGAACAGTTAGGTCTGTATCCTCCTTTGTTGTTTGTAGGCATTTTTAGCATGATTTCGATTAAAATTATCAAGGATTCTAGAGGATTAGGTGGCAGAAGAGCTCTAGCAAGTGGCCGCCATTTGGGGGATGATGCCACCGGAAGTCTGAAACTGTGTTTTTCATTGATTTTACCCTCTTCAGGTGATTCTGACATGCGGGAGTGCTTTTGTGGATTTTTCCCTCCTGTTGGAGGCTTTTTTGGGTGTTAAATTATTTTTGTTATTATAGTGTTAAATAGTTATTTTCCTCATGGGCCCTGTCTTGTCAGGAGTCCATGAAATCTGAGAGTTAGAACGTAGGCAGTTGATTAGGTGGCAGCGATAAAGCGGCACGCACCAATGGCGTTCCTTCATTAGCATAACATTCCATCTCCAGGTGGATCTGGCTTAAAGGCATACTGCATAAGAGTTATGAATATTGGAGTATCCCCTGGACGAAACAAGATTACTATGGTAAGTAATTTTTTTCTTCCAGTCTCCTCCCAAACTTTAGGCCCCCTGCAGGACTTCCATTAAGCTGTTAAAGAATTAAAAAAAACAGAGTATCTGTTCCTGGAATAAAATAGACATTAGCCAACATTATGGGAGAGCCATATAATGTGACCACAATAATTACATATCTGCCTTCCCTATCTTGAATTTGATGTTCCAGCTGAAAAGTAACCCCTCAAGAAATGAGGGTAAGCATTCCTCTACATCTCCCTGATTTATGGCAGGAGTAGCCAAGAGTATCAACCCCAAAATAACTAAATTTAAGGTGTTCCTCTAGGGAGAGATGAGTTTCTTGCAAAAAGAATATATTTTCCTTTTCAAAAAACTGAAGCAAACTGTATCTTTTCACAGACTTGTGAACCCTATTTACATTAAGTGACAAAAGTTTGGCGTCTTCAGCCATATGTAGATAAAGTCAAAGCATCCTCTGTAGTGGTACTGACAAATGCAGGAAGGGCATAAGCTTATCATCTGTTAGCCAGAGAAGTTCTGTGAGCTGGGGCCAGAGACTGAGGTAAAGCCCCGCTGCAAGTGTGTGTTTCGAATCTGTGTGCCAAGCTAACTTGTTTCTTGTTTGGCTAACTTGTCAATAACTCTGCGTTAGTTAAGGTGTAGTTAGTGTAAATTTGCTGTTTTCTCTGGTTCTGCATTGGTTCCCAGGAACTGCAGAAGGCCATTTTTGTGGCATGTTCCCGCTTTAGGGAACCACTTTCTTGTTAAAAAGATATGTGTGTGTGTATATATATTTTAAAATACACTGCTTTTGAGTTTTTTACTTTAACTATTCTCGGTTCCCCAAGTTCGGGAACCAAGAAGATAATTGGCCTTATTTTAATGATTTAACACCATTAGGTGTTTGTTTAGATTGCAGTTCTATTTTAATAAAAAGAACTGAACTTAATTTTTTTTTTTTCAACCCCTGCTGCTTGCATAGGGTTTTTTTTTTACCACTGTAAATTTTATTTTTGGAAACCAGAACATCTTTCCTGGGTTGTCAGTGTATGGCATGACTGACAGGCCCAAAAAGAAGATGGGACCCACAGGCTTTAAAATTGTAAAGTTTCTTCCCAACTCCTGGCTAAGGCACTCTGCTATGAGTTGTGTTTAAAGTGCCTGGGTCCAGGTCATGATTTTGTAAGTTGTGGGCTTTGTATTAAGTTTTGCCCTAAAATGTAAAAGAAAAGGGCTAAACAATTAGAAGACATTATGGCTTCTTAGGCTGTCTCCATATCACCTAAAGGCTCTCAGATGAGGGTCCAGCCCTGCAAGGCAAGCAGCAGTCCTTGCCGAAGGGGACAGATAAGAAAGAAGAAAGGCTGCTAAAGATGGTTCAGAAATCAGGGTGTCTGAACGGGGGAACCCTGGACCCAATAAAGATAAAACACTGGAGGTTGTGCCTGCAAGTTAAAAACAAAAACATGTCACTGTCCCTCCTCCTAAAGAAGGAAAGGAGCTGGTAGTGGGCACATATAAAATGCCCTCAATAGAGGACATGACAAAAGCAGGGCAATTCCTCCAGGCATTACAGGCTATGGAGAATTTCATGAATATGCCTGCCCCTCCTCCCCAGACTCCAGTTCCATTCCCAATACCTGTGGAGGAGGAGGTTGAATTCTATTATGAAGAGGAGGAGGAGGAGGATGAAGGAGAACCCACAGAACCAGATGATTCTCCTGAACAAGAGTTTGACTCCCCTCTTAGACCTTCAGATGAGAGTACCTCACACTATACTTTATGTGCGGCATATGGTAAATACTCTCAACATCACCTCACAAGAAACTGAAGATGATGAGATGGAATTTCTGGATATGATGGGCTTAACTCCCAGAAAGAAGCTGCTGTTGCCCATTCACAAATCCTTCAAGAAGACCACCACTAAAATCATGTCAACATCCACTTCAGTTGCTGGCATAGATAATAAAATTGAGAGAAATGCCAGATGGATAAATAGGGTTCTGAATACCTTTATTCTCACACTGATCATGAAGAACTGGTCCAGGCTGCAGCCTGTGACAAGGCAAAGGTGCCCCTTTCCTCTCAGCCTCCTGTAAAAGATTCCAGGAAGCTGGATAGTATGGGCAAAAAAGTTTATACTTTAGCTTCCTTGCTATTAAGGCAGGCAGCATACTTGGCCTACAGAGCTCAATACCAAAAAGTACTCTGGAGCTCAATATTGGCAATAAGCGAGAAGGCTACTAATGACTAGACACAAGATTTGGCTGACACAGCAAAATCAGCTATTGATGCCACAAAGTATCAGTTCCATGTGGCTGTTGACCAAACAACACTGCATCCAGGGTCATGGCACATGCAATGTCCTTAAGAAGGTTTGTCTGGCTTAGAACTACTAACCTATTCCAGGATACTCAGATGAAGGCAAATGGATTCCCCCCTGCAAGGGAAATTCACTGTTGGGTGACAAGGCAGAGGCTTAGATGAAAAATGTATTGGCATTCTCATTATAAATCAACTTTTTTGGAAGCCATCACAAACAAAAGTAAGTCCAGCAAATAAGTTCTACAAGCTCTGAGTTGTGGAGTGCTGCATTGAATCCATATTTCCATCTGCCCAGTTCCTAAAGGATCTGGGCTTATCTTTGAGAACTATTCACAACCATTTAAACAAAGGGAAGACACTAACAATGGATTTTTACATCCTGCATATGCCCCAGGCCAATGTTCATCACCTTCAGGAATTTAACACATTCTGGGTCTGTGATCTACAGTAACAACAGTTTACTGGTCCCCAGTAGTTCACCATTTCCTGTGGATTTGATTATTTTTCATCATTTGTCTCCTGGTGCCTTGGACAAGGTTATTATATTACATACTTGGGACTTACTTGCAGAGGAGCCAGGTGACTGCGCAGGCCACATCAGTGGACTGCTTCGGGTCCAGAGGTCCTGAGGAATGGCGCAGGCTGCATGGGCAGTGAAAGAGCTGTTGCAGGAGCTGTATTGGGTGCAAATTTGGAG
Organism: Neoceratodus forsteri; assembly: GCA_016271365.2. NCBI lineage: Eukaryota > Metazoa > Chordata > Ceratodontiformes > Ceratodontidae > Neoceratodus > Neoceratodus forsteri. The sequence goes on along the minus strand of CM057449.1, from coordinate 728,561,796 downwards.
TCAGGCTCAGCCACATTGGTGGCTAGGAGAAGTTCAGTGATCTGAGTCAGAGAGACCAGTAAAAAGCCAGGACACCATTTTCAGGACTCATGGCTGGGCTTTTAAGGACGAACAGATGCTCTTGGGATACTTGGGACTTACTCACAGAGGAGCAGGGGACTGCACAGACCACATCGGCGGGCTGCTTCTCAGGGGTTCAGAGGTCCTGGGGGACGTCGCAGGCCGCATCAGCAGTGAAAGAGCTGTTGCAGGAGTTGTATTAGGAGCAAATTTGGAGCCAGGGGAGGCCACATCGGTGGCTAAAAGGAGTTCAGTGATCTGAGTTGGAGCACCAAATAGAAAGCCAGGGCGCCATTTTCAGGACTCGCGGCTGGGCTTTTTAAGGGACGAGCCCAGCTGCTCTTGGGACACTAGTTGAGTTTACTACCCACCCACCCCGGCTCTGACCTCTATTAAATGCTCGGAGGAGGAGGGGCCAGGTGGAGGTAGGTCACTGATTGGTTGGGTGGCTATCCTGGGGTTTTCTCTAGTCGTGACTCTGATTATTCTTGGAATTGTAAGGGGATGTAACTCTGTTCATGCTCTTTTATTCTGCTTAGTAGCTTGGTCCAAGGGCTGTGTTTTTAATTTCATGTGCTACATAGCCCTGTATGGCTGGCTGTAGAGGGTTGCGGGTAGGTCTACCTGGGGGTGGGGACTTGGTCAAGGGTGAATGTCCAAGAATGTTTGGAGTGGGCCTCTGGGGGTGGCCCCCAGCCACCAGGGCAGGCATCTTTGGCAGGGTTGTAGGGTGCACTGGCTGCAGGGCAGCCATGGTCCTAAATTGGGCCTGGAGGGAGGGAGGTTGCCTAGTGTGTAGGCAGTTATTGCACATCGGGGGGAGCTTGACTGGGTACGGAGGAAACTGGAGTTGATTGGGGAGTGAACATGTCTGGGAGGGCCTGTGGGGAGCAGGAGGGCAGTGATAGAGTGTGACCTGGATCCATTTTATCAGACAGGAGTAGAGAACCTATAGGATGTGGACTAGTAGCAAAGGGGGTAGCTACCTGGGAGGTAACTGGTAGAGGAAACAGGCTAAATCATAGGAGGCGGGGGGGACAGGTGGGTTGGGACTGACAGGGGGCTACTAGAGGAGTGGATAAAGGGAAAGCAGGACAAAAAAAGGAGGTTGGCTTTGTGTGCTATAATATATTTGAGCCATTGAGTAGGTTGGTTGGAGAGGACGTGGTGAGGGGGGCAGAGGAGGAAAAGGAGGGTGGAGGAGAGAGATATGGTGAATCGGATGAGGGTGGGCATCAGTAATTCAAATAAGTATGCTAGCAGGAGGGGCAAATCAGTGTCAAAGAAGGGGGGACCAGCAAAGGGAAGGTGTGGAGGCTGCGAGTCAACTCGGTGAGAAAGGAGGAGATTGAGAAGAGGGAGGGAGTCCTGAAGGAGGATCATACCAGAGAAAGGCCCAAAGGAAAGGGGACCTGCAGGTGGGCATGGAAGGAAGCAAGAGGAAAGGGAGAGGTGGGGGGTGATGGTGATGGAATGCCGTGTTGCGGGGACTGGAGACGTGAGGCTGGAAGGGGGAGGTCGGAAAAAGGCTCGACTGGAGTAGGGGGTGGGGTGGAGGCTAAACTGGGAGCAGAGACCTCGGTTATAAAAAGGCATGACAAGAGGGGTAGGGGGTGAGGGGTTCTCTAGAGGTCCTGAGGGAAACCATAGGGGAGTTGTCTTGGGGAGGAGGGAGGTGATAGGGGCTGGTGGGGGAGTCCAAAAAGGAGGTGCACAAAAGATCAAGGGGGACACTAAGGTTCTTCTGCTGGGGACTCCATGATCAGGGGTTTTCATTGGGCAGGGCAGGGTGAGGGAAAATCCAGTCCACTTAAGGTAGTGGGTATTTCTACTCTGACTGTGCATAGGGTGAAGTTCATGGTGTATGAGCTGGCAAGGGACTGTGGAGGATCACTGGACTTCCTGATGCATCTGGGGAAAATTATATCGAGGGGAATAGTGTGCTAGAAATTCAGGCAAGGTTCCGAGAACTGGCCAGGGTCTGTCATGACAATGGATGCACAGTCTCCTTCTCGGGCATCCTGCCAGTGCCAAGGGCCACTGTGGAGAACAAACAAGATTTGGGAGCTTAATGACTGGCTCGGGCAGTGAGGTGAAGCACAGGGGATTGGGATGTTGGGAGACTGGGGGGGTCTGAGAGGACAAGGGACTGTATGCCTGGAATAGGCTTCACCTAAATCCGGTAGGAAAGGAAGTTCTCAAATGAGGGATGACAGATTTCATTCAGGCTAGATGGGGTTTAAACTTGTGAAGCAGGAAGGGGGGCACTGCTGGACTGATCTAGCCATCCATACCACAGGTAGGACTGGTCTGCAACCCCATAGAGGGGGAACAGATGGTACCCTAGGGGAGGAGTGTGGGCAGATGTATGAAAGATCTGGGGAGGATATGGTAAAGGGGGATAGGGACAAGGGTCGGAGGGTGGCTTTAATAAATGCCAGGAGCCTGGGGAATAAAATGCCTGAGTTCCAGGCCACGCTGTTTGAGGGTGGGGTGGATGTAGCAGTGGTCACTGAAACTTGGGCCACCCCTGGCAATGTCTGGGACCTTAATCTGAGTGGGTACCTTGTGCTAAGGAAGGACAGAAAGGTGGGAAGATGGGAGGAGTAGCAATGTTCATTAGGGATAACATCGAGATTATGAGAGTGGAGGAAGCAGAGGGCAATGTGGAGGCCCTATGGGTCACCTTGTGAACCCCCTGTGGGAGGGAAGATCAAGCTGGGGGTGGTATATAGGCCCCAGGACTAGCAGAGGACCTGGATGATTGCTTGTTGGCTAACATTAAGTGGCAGTGTGGACTGGAAGGGGAAGGAGTGGTGTTGATGGGGGACCTTAATATGCCAGCTACTGATTGGGGTACTATGACGACCACTGGGACCAGGGAGCAGAAGCTGCTGGATGGCTCGCTGGATGCATTCCTCAATCAGCAGGTGATGGACTCAACGAGGGAGGGTTGTATCCCGGATGTGGTTTTAGCGGATGGGGATCTTGTACAAGATCTGGTTGTGGAAGAACCCTGGCTGGAGTGACCACAACACAGTCTGGTTTCGACTTAAACTGGGGAGGGGATCATTCAAGGACAATGATAGTTGATTTTAGGGGTGGACTTTACAGAACATGGGGAAATTCTCTGGAGCATTTGTGGAAGATAAACCAGGTTTGAACGGAGTGGGAGATCATAAAGCTGGGGCTACAGAAGGCCACCAGGACCTGTGCAAGAGTGAAGTGTAGGGGTGGTAGGTCTCATAAACCATGCTGGTGGACCAAGGAGGTCCAGGAGGCAGTAAGGGAGAAGAAGCCTGCCTACAGTAGATACAAAAAATGAGAGGAGAGAGGGATAGAGAGAACTATTGCCTTGCAACCAGGAAAGTCACCTGAGTGGTGAGGGGGGCAGAGGCTGGTGCAGGAGATATGGGGTGGGGAAAAGGGGTTCTTTAGGTATATTGGTGAGAGGAGGCAGGTCAAAGGCCAGCTCAGTAGGTTGAGGACAGCCGGGGGGGGGTGGAAGGGGCTGGAGAGCAGGTGGAGGTACTGAATGAGTACTTTGCCTCTGTGTTCACTAGGGAGGAGGCTGGGGAACTTCCAAAAAAGGAGTTGAAGGACACAGAAGGTGCAGCAGACCTGACTATTGGGGTACCTGCTGAAGAACAAGCCGCTGGGGGAGGTAGACCAGGGGTGAGATGTCAGGCTGGTTCTGCTGAACGGGGGGCAGATGCTGATATTCCTATCGGTTGGGTGTGGGAATCCCTCAAGTCCCTAAAAAAGGATAAATCTCCGGGGCCTGATGCTATTCATCCCAGAGTACTGAGGGAGTTGGCGAATGTTTTGGCTACGCCATTGGTGGATCTCTTTAACTTGTCCCTGTAGACAGGGAGGGTGCCAAGGGATTGGAAGCAGGCACATGTTGTGCCCATCCATAAAGGGGTAATCAAGAGAAGAGCCAGGAAACTATAGACCCGTCAATTTGACATCTGTGGTGGGGAGGGTAATGGAGAACATACTTAGGGAAAGGCTGGGAGGTTTCTTGGAGGAGATGAGTTACCTGGGATGACCGGCAGCATGGGTTTGTACCAGGTAGATGATGTCAAACAAACCTTGTAGAGTTCTAAGGTGGGTAACATCAGCACTCAACAGGGGAGACCAGTGGATGTACTGTTCCTGGACTTCAGCAGGCATTGATTCGTCCCTCACATTAGCTTTCAGGTCACACTCAGTGGTAGTGGTCGGAGGTGAGGTCTCGTCTCCTAGGGAGGTCATAAGTGGGGTCCCACAGGGATCATTTCTGGGGCTGCTCCTGTTTAACGCCTATATCTCTGATATCAGGGAAGGCATCAGGTGCAAAATGAGTCTCTTTGTGGACAACTCTAAGCTGAGGGTAATGGTGGAGGGGGAGGAGGGGAGATTGGCCCTGCAAGGGGACCTGGATACTCTGGATAGGTGGTCCTGCACCTGGAAATTGAAATTTAACTCCTCCAAGTGCAAGGTGCTACTCCTAGGGTGGGAAAACCCCAACTATATGTACACCCTGGGGGGGGGGGATGAGTTGCAGGCCACGGCAGGGGAAAGAGACCTAGGAGTCTTGGTGGATGTTAACATGAATAATTCAGAGCAATGCAGGAGGGCTGTGGTTAGGGCTGATAGGATGCTGGGATGCATCGCTAGGGGGACTACCTCAAGGAACAGGGAGGAGATTTTGCCACTGTACAACAGTCTGGTTAGACCACATCTTGAGTACTGTGTGCAGTTCTCGAGGCCGCACCTAAGGAGGGACATCCAACTCCTGGAAAGGGTTCAGAGGAGAGCAACCAGAATGATCCTGGGCCTGGGGATATGACATGAGGAACGACTAGGGGAGCTCAACCTGTTCTCACTGGAAGAGAGAAGGGACCGGAGGGGACATGATTGAGGTCGTCAAGTACCTCGGGGGAGTAAATAAGGTAAGCCGAGATGGGATCTTTCAGCTGAAGGAGGGTGGAATCACCAGAGGACACAGTTGGAAGACTGAGGATGATAGGATTAGGGGGGAAAGGAGGAGAAGGCACTTCACCGAGAGAGTGGTGGAACTGTGGAATGCGCTGCCCGGGGAGCTGGTACAGGCAGCTAGAGTGGAGGGATTCAAGAGAGGGTGGGACAGGTATAGGCAAGGGGTGAAGCAGAGGCTGGATTGCCCGGGGGGGGGCAGGACTGCGGGATGGAGTAACAGTAGAAGGAAACAGATAGAGGGCTCTGGTACCCAATCTGGGTGCTAAAGCACAAGCAGACTTGATAGATCTATAGGCCTACTCTGCTGGCATCTAGTATGTTAGAATGTTAATACAAACTTACCTACAAGAGCAACACTGCGAAGGCAAAGGCCTCCACTTCCTACAGGCCCTCTGGAAGGGGAGACAGAGGTAAGGGAAACTTTCCCCATGCCTATGTAACCCCTAGGTGGCGCTATCCCAAGGGCTACTACCCTTTCTGCTTGGCTAGTAGCAGGTTAAGGGGCCTGAGTTCTGAAATGGATGCCTCCACCCGGAGGTCAGGGTTGGTAGTGGTCAAGCTAACCTGGGCACAGCCCTCCGGGATACTGTAACCCCCCCCTTTCCTTACTAGTGGCCAGAACAATACACAGTAATCACTTTCACAAGACCCCTGATACACCACACAAGTACCCACACTGTTTACACTTACCACCAGGGCTTTCCTCTGGCCCGGCCCTGGGGACCCCCTGTAAAACAAGGTTATACACAGCAAATAACAGCAGCACAGTACTCTTACACAAACTGGAACCACAGTCAGGGTAAATGCAAAAAAAAGAGTTCGATCTAATTTATTTAAGGTGCTTGAACAAGGGAGGGGTGTAATCAGGTTAATTTGCTTAGGCTCCATCAATCAAACAGTTATGCATGCACTTCAGGGTCCATAAACAGTCACACACTCTGGGTACCCAGATGGAGAATGGTGGGCTAGTCAGGAACGATGCAGCTGGTTGGGGCCCTGTGATGGAAGAAAATAACATGCACAACACACACTATTTGTAATCCGGAGCCAGAGGGCTTAGTTTGTGAAAAGAAAACAACAAGACAATCAGATGACACACTTTTAGATTAGGCTGTTGTTGCAGGGAGCTACCCTGATGATTACTCATGATACCCAAGACTGGACACAGGCTGGACAAAAATTGAGACAGCAGGTGGTTAATCTGGAGTGCCAGGAGAAGCAGGGCCCATACGATTTACCAAGACGTCATTCCTGTTCAAGCGTGGAGCAGGGGGCTGATTCCCAGGCAGGTCTCTAGTCAGTGGCTTTCTTTATGCAGTGCGGTAGTTGGGCTGGGCCAGTGTGGCATGGCCCAGGCCGAATGGAGATGAACGCGGATTCAGTCCAATTAGGCTGGATAAAGCTTCCAGCAAGCAGAACACAGTTCACACAGTGGGGAACCAAATCACTACCCACTTTCAATACACAGCACATTTACATGTAGGGAAATTCTACTGTACCAGGCAAACCGCTCTCCGGTCACGATCGCAAAGTCTCTGCACAAACCGAGGATTCAAAAGCAGTGGGAAATCCTGACAGGCCAATTGCATTCAGCAAATCTTCGGTCTTCTTTAGGTTAAAGCCTGGTCACAGTCCAGTGTCTTAAATAGTCCTCACAACTCGGATTCAGTCCGAATAAACTCTATTTTCCCTCTCAGGGACAGCAGGCAGACAGGCAGGCCAAAACACAGTTCTCCAATGCAAAACTACACCGAACTGCTGCTCAAAATCACTTGAGCTGTTACTTCTTCACTTCTCAGCTCAAAACTGAAACTAGCTGCAGCAGCCTGGGAAATTCCACAAGATCCAAAAGGTTCAGTTGGCTGATCTTCCTGTCAGTCACAACAAAGGCCTCCCCTTCAGGTGCAAAAAGCCCAAAACTACAGTTCCTACAGATTTTGACTCCAGACAGCTCCTGTAATCCGGCTCCATTTTAGGTCCCACCAGTACTGATTGGTCCAATTCGCAGTCCAGGACCAAGATAGTGGAGATAAACAAAACAGTCCTTGTTGCAAAGAAGGCAGGTTAGACAAACTACATTATAATTATCACTCTAAATGATTTTCAGCAAATAGTTACATCTTTCAACAGATCTCCCTCTCGGATTACTTATGACTGCAATCCAGGCAGCTCTTAAAGAGACAGTACACAGAGGCTATACAGGCACTCTCTGGCAATCACATTTAAACTGCTAAAACGCAGGACACCAGCCTGGCAGTAAGCATTTAGGTAAGCTCGAGGAAGACTTTTCGGGAACCCCCATTTGTAGGGGAGTTACGCCTGCATTACCTATGACTTTCCTCCACAGAGGGTTTCTTCAAAGGTAAGGGTAGAAGGACCATAGGGTTGCAGTTGCACGATCGGCCCCCAAGGCACAAGCTAAGCAAAAACCCCTGACAAGTCTGCACAGGTCACCCATCCGTTATCAGTGGTGGGAAGGCTGACTCGCTATTTTCAAAACTGGTCAAAAATGATCATAGACAAATGGGTTCTGGAAATAGTGAGTCAGGGTTTGTCCCTGCTGTTCAGTAAATGCTCAAGACTGCAGAACCACAAGGGTTTTCCCTCTCACACTCCAGCAAAAAGACTCAAGTTGAAGATGGAGGTGCAAAAATTGCTGCAAGCAAATGCAGTGGAAAAGGTACCTTCCTCATAATGGGGAAAGGGACTCTACTCAAGATACTTCCTGACCCACAAGAAAAATGGGGAGTGGCAACCCATTTTAGACCTTAGATATCTAAGCAAACAGTTAAAAATGGAAAAGTTCACTGGGCTCAGTGATTCCATAACTGCCAAAAGGAGATTGTCTGGAGTCACTGGATCCGAAAGATGCCTATTTTCACATACCAGTAGGGCCCAGTCATAGAAAGTACCACAGATTCAGATTAGGGAATTGCTATTACCAATTCACAGCCCTTCCCTTCAGCCTATCCTCAGCACCAAGAGTGTTCACAAAATGCCTAACTGTGGTGGCAGCACATTTGCGAAGGCAGGGAGTGGAAGTCTTTCCCTATCTGGACAACTGGCTAGTCTCAGGAAAATCATACCAGAGGCCAAGTCCTCCTTCCCTCTCACACAAGGCACCCTGGGGGACCTGGACTTCCTCATACAGTAAATGTATAAATGTCACAAACAGACCCAGTTCAGGTCTTGACTTCACAGGTGCAAAACTGTATGTCCTGCAAGGGAAAACATTCCTTCCCCAGACAAGGGTGGCAAATCTGATTGCAGCTGCAAAATCCTTCAAGGCAGGTCAGCACAGACCTGCAAGGGATTTCCTGTGTTTGCTGGGGCATGTGGCATTATCTGCTGCAGTGGTACATGGTGCCAGGTTCCAAATGAGAGACATTCAATACCATCTAGGGAGCAATTGGTCCCAGAGGTGGGATCCACTTTCAAAGTTAGTGCCTGTCACAAAGTCTTTGTTAAGGGCAGTGGAATGGTGGACAGAAGAAAGCAACCTCAGAGAGGGAGTTCCCTTCCTTCAAAAATCACCTGTGGCCATATTCACTACAGATTCCTCCCTCCTGGGCTGGTGTGCCCACCTGGAGGACCCCACAGTAAGTGGTACAGTATTTGGAGTACACAGGAGACTCAGGAGCACATAAATCTCCTGGAGCTCAGGGCAGTGTTCCTGGCAATGCAGGCTTTTTTATCACACATCAGAGGTCAGTCTGTCCAAATCAGGACAGAAAACACCACAACAATGTACTACATAAACAAGCAGGAAGGAACAAGATCTTCAAAACTGTGCACAGAAGCAATGAAGATCTGAACCTAGCATACTCCCTGGAGGTTCAACTTTCAGCAATACTCCTGCCAGGGAAAGACAATGTGCTGGCAGATTTCCTGAGCAGAATCAGCCAGGAAAATCACCAATGGACACTGAACCAGCAGGTGCTGGCGGCAGTGTTCAGGAGGTGAGGTACATCAGAAATAGACCTGTTTGCATTTTGGGAGAACAACCAGCCCGCACTGTTTTGTTGCAGACCCTCATAGATAGGTACAGTCCCAGAGGATGCTCAAGTTCTTAACTGGTCAGGGAAGTTCCTTTCTGCCTTCCCACCTTTCCCACTTTTGCTGAAAGTTCTACTCAAACTGAGAAGGGAATCAGCAACAGTGATTCTCATAGCTCTAGATTGGGCAAGGCAGATTTGTGACTTCCTGCCCCACTACCTCTCCAATAGACATCCAACAGCCAGTGCCCAACACAGTCTAACATACTAACATATTAGACGCCAGCAGAGTAGGCCTATTGGTCTATCAAGTCTGCTCATGCTTCAGCACCCTGATTGGGTACTATAGCCCTCTGTCTGTCTCCTTCCACTGTTACTCCATCCCCCAGTCCTGCCCCGGGCAAACCAGCCTCTGCTTCATCCCTTGCCTATACCTGTCCCACTCTCTCTTGAATCCCTCCACCATAGCTGCCTGTACCAGCTCCCCGGGCAGCGCATTCCATGGTTCCACCACTCTCTCAGTGAAGTGCCTCCTCCTCCTCCTTTCCCCTAATCCTATCACCCTCAATTTTCCAACTGTGTCCTTTGGTGATTCCACCCTCCTTCAGCCGAAAGATCCTATCTCGGCTTACCTTATTTACTCCCCTGAGGTACTTGACGACCTCAATCATCTCCCCCTGGTCTCTCCTCTCCTCCAGCGAGAACAGGTTCAGCTCCCCTAGTCATTCCTCATATGTCATATCCCCCAGGCCCCGGATTATTCTGGTTGCTCTCCTCTGAACTCTGTCCAGGAGTTGGATGTCCCTCCTTAGGTGCGGCCTCCAGAACTGCACACAATACTCAAGATGTGGTCTAACCAGGCTGTTGTACAGTGCCAAAATCACCTCCCTGTTCCTTGAGGTAATCCCTCTAGCGGTGCATCCCAGCATCCTATTTGCCCTGATTGCAGCCCTCCTGCACTGCTCTGAATTATTCATGTTAACATCCACCAAGGCTCCTAAGTCTCTTTCCCCTGCCGTGGCCTGCAACTCATCCCCCCCAGGGTGTACACATAGTTGGGGTTTTCCTGCCCTAGGTGTAGCACCTTGCACTTGGAGGAGTTAAATTTCATTTTCCAGGTGCAGGACCACCTATCCAGAGTATCCAGGTCCTCTTGCAGGGCCAATCTCCCCTCCTCCCCCTCCACCACTGGCCCCAGCTTAGAGTCACCTGCAAAGAGACTCATTTCACACCCGATACCTTCCCTGATATCGGAGATGTAGGCGTTAAACAGGAGTGGCCCCAGGACTGATCCCTGTGGGACCCCACTTATGACCTCCCTAGGAGATGAGACTTCCTCCAACCACTACCCGCTGAGTGTGATCTGAAAGCCAATTTCCAATCTACCTAACCGTCAATGGGCCTATCCCCATCCCCCCCAGCTTCTCCCTTAGGCCAATGTGAGGGACAGAATCAAATGCCTTGCTGAAGTCCAGGAACAGTACATCCACTGGTCTGTTACAGAATACAGAATACAATCTGCTGACATTGTCTTAAGGCAGGATAACATTCCAAGACCCCAGAACTCTGAGTCTCAGAGCCTGGTTCTTGAAGAGCTAGTTTTCTGGACTAAATCTATTTGAGAAAGTTATGGAAGTGCTTAAGGTTTCCTGGAAACCAACAATGAGGAAAATGTATGCTTTAACTCATTCAGGCCTAGATACGCCTGTAGGTGGCATCTGAAAGCATAACCACTCAGGTCAATAACGCCTGTAGACGTACCCAGCTGACTTTCACTCAGGCCAGGAAACTTCTAAGGAAGTCAGCAGTTTTACCTAAATATTAAACAAACTGAATTGCCTAGAATTGATTGCATAGCACCGTAGAAAGGTAATTTTGTGCTGAACAATTTTGCTGCTGATACTTTGTGTCTATAATGTATACTTTAGGGAGTTATTCGCATTTGTTTAAGGTATGGTGTGCATGGCTGACATTTGTCTCTCCAGCCTCACCTAAGCACCTTGAATAAATCTGAAAAAAACCCCACAGTAGTTTGGTATTTCAGCTAGTATAAAATAAAAACCAAATTGATTACAGTTGATTGCATAGCACCATTGGAAAGGTAATGTTGTGCTGAACAACTTTGCCACTCTTACTTTGTGTGTAGCCCTTACGGTTCAAAATATATTCACATTTGTTTGTGGCATACTGAGTATGTCTTGATTTTGCTGAGAAAGGTCCAGGATGCAGTGCTAAGAGTATACAGGGCACAAGTGGTGGAAGTCTCAAAGAGCTCTTGTGGTATGAATGAGTTAAAATGGAAAAAAGTTTCCTTTTGGCATTCCCCCTAGACAGCTCAGCCCATTACAAGCAAGTCTAGCTAGAATCCTAGACTACATAGCCCATCAAGGTTCATTTGCCAGTAGTCTCAGCTTATGCTTCAGCTGGCAAGGACAGTTCAATGGCCTCACAGCCCAATTTCAGAAGGTTCTTTAAAGATGAAGGGACCTGAATATGTGCATTACCCAGCTGATGGAGGCTTCTTTTGCACCTATGGCAACTGCTGCTTTGGAGCTTATGTCAACTGGAAAGCAGTTTTCCTGGTGGCACTGACATTTGCCAGGAGGGTGAGTGAGCTGCAAGCCCTCTGCACAGATCCTAACTGCATCATATTTCACAAGGACAAGGTAGTCCTAAGAACTAACAGAAAATTCCTCCCAAAAGTCGTGTCTGAATTTCATCTGAATCAGTTTTACACTTTAAGTTTTCTTTACAGCAAAATTCAGCACAGGAGAACAAAAGCTCCACAGTCTGGATCTTAAGAGAGCTCTGAGTTACTACTTGGACCAAACAAAGGATGTAAGGTCCAATAATACCCAATCATTTGTCACCTATGGTGAAGTGGATAAAGGTAAATCAGCATCCAAGAGAACCATTTCTCATTGGATAGTTTCCTGCATACAGTTTAGTTATGGCAAAACTAGAAAGCTGCCGCCTAATGGCCATAGGGCTCATTTCACATGGGGCACGTCTGCCTCTGTGGCAGCATCAAGAGATGTTTCCTGCAGGAAAATTGTAAAGCAGCTACCTGGAAAATGGTACACACTTTCACAAAGCACAATTGTCTGGACATACAGTGCAGAAGAGATGCCAGTTTTGGCACTGCTGTCTTGCAGAACCTTTTCCTTAAATAGGTTGTGTACCCAACCTGCCAAGGTACTGCTGTGGAGTCTGTAGTTATTAAGCATAAGTGAGGGATTCCTGGGGTTTAAAGAAAAAAACATTCACCATATTAATGTTGTATCTTACTTCGAGGAGAAGCTCTTGCTGCAGGTTCAAACAATGAGGACTGGTGCCACCTGGCGGCGGTTCTGGCAACTTTTTCTCTAGCAGTACCGGCGTGGGAATGCCCCCATGAACGTCGGCTCCACCCCGATAGCGCCGTATATAAGGAGGTTCTCCACGTGCTCCAGTTCTTTCCTGCCGCACAGTCAGGGTTAGTTCAGCGTTTCGGCTAGTACCGATTGCTCTCCTCCACCGGTTAGATTCTTCTCAAACTTTGGATTTCGACATCTTTGTCATCTCACTTAAACAAGTGCGCTCGTGGGTGACAGATTCCCACGAAAGATGGACATTCTGCGCATCTCTACTGCCTTGGGCCTGACCATCGCACCGACGCCTGCCCTCATTGCCAGGCCTTCAATTCGCGGATGTGAATCCAGTGCCAGAAGTCACTCGCGGCCTTTCTCGCAGAGACAAAACTTGCCACCATGGAACGGGCCTCTTCATCAGGGGAATCCGATTCTTAGCCTGCCCACAAGCACCACAAAACATATCGGGGGCAGGACAGAGGGAGATCCCACTCAAAGCATCGGTCCTCGGGATCGAAGTCTGGTTCATCGGACCATGACTCCTGCCTCATGACGGTCAAGCCTTCGCCGGTGGGTTCTACTCTCACTTCTCTCCAGCCCTTGAAGGTCTCTCAGCCTTCCGACAAGCAAAAGGGTTCAGGTAAGAGCTCCTACCGCTTGGCTTCCTCCTCAAAAGCTGACTCCCAGGAGTCAAGCAAGGCCTCAGAGTCTTCGGCCAGCAGGGCCTCCTCCTTGCCACCAAAACACAAGGCCTCAGACCAACGCCAGCCTCCGGCTGTTGACTGGAGTTCAGCCGAGAAAACCTCGGGCAAAAGTCCAACCATCGTCCGTCCGAGAAAGAGCAGCGTCTAGTGGGAGAAAGCGGACATCTAGACCTTTGTCCGCCCGCAACCCCCTTGGCCCCGGTCCCGACAGGTTATTCCACCGCCGTCATGTGAAACCGACGCTGGTTTGCCTGATGCTGGTCCTGTCCCTGGCGCCCGCGTCATTTTGAAACCTCTTCTCCACAGTCGCCGGTCCGCCTGGCGCCAGACCCAGACGGTCGGTGAACCACCTGCCCGACATCCACCCTTAGGCCAACGCCAGTCGACAATGAGTTCGGACCCGACGCCAGGCCCCCCTCGGACAATGGGGCCGACGCCAGTACGGGCTCAGGCACCCCTCAGCCTACACCTGACTCTCCTAAACTGCATATCTCCCAGGTTAAGGAGCTTTTTTCCCACTGGTGGAACACAATTAAAGAGGACCTGCCAGCTGGTGCGCCTCCACCCACTCCAGAGCCAGTTCCTGACCAAGTTGAACCGGGTGGGGGAAGGGACAATGTGTCTCCGCCTAAAAAGCACGATAAAAAATTCAAGAGGGACCGTTCTTACAGTTCCTCCCATTCCCTTTCTCCTCCTCTGGAAAAGAGGCCAAAAAGAAAGAGACGTAGCCCCTCTCCCTCTTCCCCTACCACCTCCCACGTAGACTCTGATACCTCCTCAGTCTACTCAGAGCCAGACACTGGGGACATGGAGAGCTTGCCCAAATCCCCTCCTGATGACCCCAGTTTTATGGAGGTAATGAGGCACATCCAGGCCAACATGGGCTGGGACACTGAGGCCCTGGACCCCGGGCGATTGCAGCTGGCTAAGTACCTCTGCCAAAAGGCTCCAAAGCTAGCGGTCATCCCTCCCATGGTCGACACCTTTGCTGATGTCACCCACGTGACCTGGAAGTGTCCTCATTCCTCCTGGCTGTACCAAAGAGGCTCACGGTCTACTGGGTGCCTGCAGATTACCCTTGTAAGCCTAACTACCGCTCGCGGACTGCGGTGGTGATTTTGGCTCATGATCATTGTGAGGCCCAAACACCTGAGCACCAAGCCACCTGATAGAGAATCGAAGCAGCTGGATTCCATGGGCCGTAGGGTGTACTCTACTGCCACCTGTAGCATAAGGAGTCTCAACTTCTTAACCCACATGGTCCAATTCCAGAATACCCTTTGGGAACAAGGTTTGGACTTAGTGCAGAGCCTGCCCAATTGTCCTCTGTGGACTGAGCTCGCCAAGCTACTGCAGACTGGCTCAGACGTGGGTACCCACATTCTGCGTTCGGCCTATTACTCTGCGGACACATCCTCCAGGGCGGCCACCACTGGCATCTGCCTCCGACACCATGCTTGGCTTCCGGTATCTGGGTTCTATCCAGATGTTCAAGTCAATCTTCTGGATGCTCCCTTTAAAGGCTCCGTGCTCTTTGGTGAGGACACGGAGCGGATTATCACCAGGCTGCAGGACTCCAGAAAGGCCGTCTGTTCTGTGCAGTCCATGTACCACCCGAGACAGGGGCGAGCCAGAAAGCCTCGTTTTCGTGGCCGTGGGGGACACCAATTGCAGCAACCTCATTTTCAGCAACATGCTCAGTGAGGTGGCTTTGGTCATAGAGATGGAGCCAGAGGCGCTTCAGCATCAGCCTCTAGACCTCCCAGAGCAGCCGCTGCTGCCCTCCCTTCCCCACCCAATGCCTGACTACTGAGACGACCCTCGTCCTCTGGTAACTCCGCCAGGGGAGCTGGTAGGAGGACGCTTTTTGCTCTACGTGGATGCGTGGGCTCAGGTGACCTCCGACCACTGGGTTCTAGAACTCGTGGAGTTCAGGCACTCCATAGAATTCACATCCGTTCCTCCGGACAGACCCCCCCCATCCCGGTACCCAAAGAAACACAGGGCCCTGATCAGACAGGAGATATCCTCCCTTCTAGAAAAAGGGTCATCAAGCCGATTCCACCAGCTGAATCAGAAAAGGGTTTTTTCTCTCACTTCTTCCTAGTTCCGAAGAAATCGGGCGATCTCAGACCCATTCTGGACCTCAGCGATCTCAATCAGTGGGTCTCCTACAAGAGATTCAGGATGGTTTTTCTACCCACTCTCCTCCCTCTCATTTTGGCAGGAGACTGGCTAGCATCCCTGGATATGCAGGACACTTATTTGCACATCCCAATTATCAGAAGCCATCGGAGATTCCTCAGGTTCAGATTTGAGAACGAGGACTATCAATTCTGAGTCCTCCCTTTTGGTCTTTCCTCAGCCCCAAGGGCCTTCACAAAGTGCTTGGCGGTCGTAGCCTCAGCGCTTTGAAGAAGGGGCCACTTTGTGTTTCTGTACCTGGACGACTGGCTCTTCCTGGCCCATTCCAGGCCCCACCTGTCACAGACTCTCAAGGATTCCATTTCTCTGTTTCAGAGTCTAGGAATCACCATCAACAGAGACAAGTCCCATCTGTCTCCATCCCAGATACTCCAGTTTATAGGAGTGTCTCTGGATACCACTCTCGGGAAGGTTTTTCTTCCCTGTGACAGAGCGGTTCACATTCGTACCATCACGTCCCAGGTCTCTTCAGCCTCAGAGGTGCCGGCTCGCCTGCTCCTCAGATTGCTGGGACACTTGGCAGCTGACATAGTGTCAGTCCCTCTGGCCCACCTCTGCATGCGGACCATTCAGTGGTCCCTGAGGGTTCTGTGGGACCAGAAGTCAGACAATCTGGATGCCTTGGTCAGAATATCAGAGCCAATCTGCCGAGAGCTTTACTGGTGGATGT
Source organism: Neoceratodus forsteri (assembly GCA_016271365.2). Classification (NCBI taxonomy): domain Eukaryota; kingdom Metazoa; phylum Chordata; order Ceratodontiformes; family Ceratodontidae; genus Neoceratodus; species Neoceratodus forsteri. Next base: position 728,545,829 of record CM057449.1, on the reverse strand, counting down.
TTCTGAAAATCTCCTAAAGGGCATTCCATTTCAATTGGGGGTGCCTGCTCAGTCCCTAACAACGGATGCATCATCCCTGGGATGGGGGCACATTTGGGGATCCATCGTACACAGGGTACTTGGTCTCCCCTAGAAGCGAATCTGCACATCAATGTCCTGGAAATGAGAGCAGTGCTCTATGCCCTTCAAGCCTTGGTATTGGTCCTATCACCAGACCATCTTTTGGTGCAGACAGACAACACCTTGGTGATGTTTTACATCAACAAAAAAGGTGGCACTCATTCCTACCCACTTTGCAGGGAAGCAATGCGGGTATGGGATTGGGCCCTGGAACACCACCTGTTCCTAACAGCAGTTCACGTTCCCAGGCTTCAGAACGTGCTAGCAGACATGCTCAGCAGGACAAGGTCGCAAGCTCACGAGTGGGAATTGTGCCAAGATGTGGCAGATCACATCTTCTGCCTGTGGGGGACACCAGAGGTGGATCTTTTCGCGCCTCAATACAATGCAAAACTGCCCAGTTTTTGCTCACTAGGTCTAGAGCTTGGTGCTTCCTGGCAAGACGCGTTATCCCTCTGCTGGAGCGGGAGGTTTCTTTTTCAAACAACATGAAGTCTTGCTGTATTCTGACATAATGCAATTAGCCCCAGCACTTGAACTGCCCCAGAGAGGAAAGAGTTAACTCTATGCAGAAGCATAGAACGCAGAGCTCGAGCTCGGTTTTCAAACCTCTGTCTGTGGTACTTCCCAGTGTAACCATCACATTCTTGACTCCGCCTAACAGTGAAGTTGCTCCGGAGATGTCCTCTGCTCAGTTTGGTAAAAGTAAAAGCATTCGGTTTAAACCTTATATTTTTTGTTATATTTGGATTTCCAGCCTCTGTCTACAGTACAGGTAGTGAGTAGATAGGTAGAGACTGTGTTTTATTTTTCTGAAAAAGTTGGAAATTGTTCTTTTTCTCGGTTTCTTTCCGGTCGGTCCAGTTTGGAACCGACTTTGTTACAATCTGTTTTAATATTATTTCTGGGATTAGAGTGGTGTTCTGGACCGATCGGTTTCAAAAGAACCGGACCTTTTGCTGGTTCTTTTAAAAAGCCCGTGACACAGTTTGTAACCGATCGGTTATTGTATTACCTGGCTTGAAAGCTGCAATAGGGTAATTTATTAGGTTGGCCATGTCTGAGAAACCCAAGAAGAAAACCAGTCCCACTGGTTTCAACACTGTACTAGTGTGAGGAGGCCTTTAAAAGGCTGCCCACCTCATCTGTTTATTGTCTGGGGTTTGACCACCTCAAGTCAGACTGCCAAATCTGTAAAAATTTTCTAAAGCCACTCTAGAAAAAGACTGAGTAGGCTGAAGGAAGGGAGGCGAGAAATCCGTGAATCGGATGGCCAGCCAGTTAGTTCGCGGCCAGACCTGAGGAGGTAGCTACTGACCTAGGTGATACCTCCTCGGGCAAAGGAAACTGACTCAGTTCCATCAAAAAGTGTAAGTCTGCGGTTGGGATCCAGTATCGCACTCTCCAACCAGCGGACGAAATAGCCAAGCGATTAGCATTGTTCAGTCATAGACCGGTTCCATCCAACCGGTACCACTTGGTCGGCGATCGGTTCAGTTGGATCCGTCTCCTCCGGATTATGATCCAGACATTTATTATGAGGAGTGGGAGGGAGATGAAGACTATCCCAGTTATGATGATGATGACCAGGGGGGGTCTGGATGTGCCCAGTGAACTGGACATCTCCCCAGACAGGCCTTCTGGTGTCTCTCCTCCCAGGCTCTCTGAGTCCCCTTCACATTTTTTGTTCTACAGGAAGGTGGCAGAAACCCTGCAGCTTCTCTTGGTTGAAGCTGCAGACGAGGAGGAAGAGCCTGATTTTGTGGAAATGATGGACATCCCAGAGTCCAAAAGGCTGTCTATCCCTCTTCATAAATCCTTGGGGAAACAAGACACAAAAAATGTTACAAAAATACCTCCTGTGGACAAGAGAATGGACAGGAGGTATATGTTATCAGGCTCAGCTGCGGAGTTCCTTTATAGTCATAGCAGCCATGTTGGGGTAGTGCAGGCTGCAGCCTGTGACAGGGCTAAAATTCCTTTGGCTTCACACTGCCCAGGATAAGGACTCCAGGAAAGTGGATGCCATGGCCAAAAAACAATACGTAGCATCCTCTTTGGGACTCAGACAGGCTACTTATATGGCCTAAACAGCCAGATATCAGAAATCCAGATGGGATACGGTTCTGGAAATGGCTAAACAGGCCTCTCTCCAGCTAGCCAAGGAGCTGGAGGAGGAGGCTGCTGATGGAATTGAGGCATCAAAAATGCAATTTCATGCTGCTGTGGACTCCAATGATGTGGCATGTAGGGTCATGGCTACATCTGTGTCTCTCAGGAGACATGCTTGGCTCAGATGTACTAGCCTTTCACAGGATACCCAAACTAAGGCTATGGATTTTCCTGTAGTGGGTAACTCTCTGTTTGGGAGCAAACAGAACATGAAGAAAATGGATGAATACAGGACCACTGCAAAGTGCACAGGCCAGGAAAGACAAGCCACTCCTCAAAAGCAGCAGTCTGGGGTAAGGGTAGGCCCTTTCACGAGCCTTTTACCAAGCACAGACCTCCTCCCTTCCCACAGAAGGGGTTCTTCAGAGGGAGGGGCTGGAGGATGAGTGAGCCTGCTCCTCCTCCTCTCAGTCTAAGGCTCCTACCAAGCAGACACCCGATGTGTCAGCCCGAGTCGACTCCCATTTCCAGTAGGAGGCAGGCTGGCTTACTACTTCAGGCCTGTAAGTCTGTGACAGACAAGTGGATCCTGGAAGTAGTAAGCCAGGACAAACCCTCCAGCTTCAAAAAAGTTTCAGAAAAGAGGCCAAGTCTTTCCACCTGCATCAGCCTTAGAAACCATTGCCCTAGAGCAGAGGTTTCCTGTCTTCTAGCTCTCAAGCTGTAAGGAGGTTCCTGCTCAACACAAGGGAAAAGGACTGTACTCCAGGTACTTCATTACCCCAAAGAAAACAGGGTGGACGACCCATCCCAGACCTAAGTATTTGAACAAACACATTTTAAAGCCAAAATTCAAAATGGTAACTCTGGGAATAATCCTTCCTTCCCTCTCTAAGGCAAGGAGATTGGCTAGCATCTCTGGACCTCAAGGATGCCTACTTCCATATCCTATCAGGTGCTCTACAGAAAATACCTCAGGGTTCGAGTTGCCTTCAGGCCATTGCAATTCAGAGCCATGCTATTCGACTAACATCAGCTCAAAGCGTGTTCACAAAGTGCCTTACCAGTAGTGGTGGCTTACACCTCAGAAGACAGTATACACTCATCTTCCCATATCTGGACGACTGGCTCATCGTGGGGCAGTCGTCTCTACAAATCAAGTCAGCTATACAGACTACCAGTATCTACTCAGTTCCTGGGGTTTCTTCTCAATCTTCCAAAGTCTGTCCTCAAACCAGTTCAGCTTCTCACCTTTATAGGCATAGAGTTGGACACTGTACAAGCAAAAGCTTTCCTTTCCCTGGCAAGGGTGAAGGCCCTGGTGGATCTCACTTCTTCCTTTCGATCTCAGATCTCCCGCCCAGCAAGACATTTCCTCCAGCTTCTGGGCCATAAGGCAGCTTCCATCGCAGTGATGCAGGGAGCAAGGTTCCAGATGAGGGACATTCAGTTTCACATAAGGTCCTTCTGGGCTTAAAAGAAGGATTCACTTACCAAACTAATTCCGGTGACTCAGACTCTAGTCCAAGCTCTCCAGTGGTGGCTGGACCAGGACAACCTCAGACAAGGGGTTCCATTTCTCCCTCAAGTCCCATCAGTGGTTCTAACTACGGATGCCTCCTTCCTAGGTTGGGTAGCCCACCTGGGAGCCCTGACAACTCAAGGGGTCTGGTCTCCACAGGAGTCTCTCCTCTATATCAATCTCCTGGATCTCAGGGCAGTCTTCCTAGCCCTTCAGAACTTCTCAGATTCAGTCAGGGGCAAAGTGGTCCGTCAGAACAGAACACACCACCACAATGTGGTATATCAACAAACAAGGAGGCACTCGGTCCTCGACCTTGTGCATGGAAGCCATGAAGTTGTTGTCTCTGGCCTATTCTCTTCAGACTTCCCTAGTAGCAGTTCACCTTCCAGGGAAAGACAATGTACTGGCAGGTGCTCTGAGCAGAATATCCCAGGGACATCACGAATGGTCCCTGAATCCCCTCATACTGCAGATCATCTTCTCCAGATGGGGCACTCCAAGAGATAGATCTCTTTGCAGCCCTGGACAATCACCAACTCTCTCTGTTCTGTTGCAGACCTCCATTCCTGAGAACTGTACCCCAGGATGCCCTGATTTTGTATTGGAAGGACAGGTTCCTCTATGCCTTCCCTCCATTCCCGCTGCTGTTCAGAGTCCTGATCAAGATCAGAACTCAGCCTTGCACAGTGATCCTAGTGGCTCCAGACTGGGCCAGGCAGCCTTGGTACCCTCTGCTCCTGTGTCTGATAGTGTCTCGTCCTCTGTCCCTTCCCATGAGACACAATCTTCTGTCCTCTTCCCAGGAGAGGATCTGGTATCCTGATCTCCAGTCTCTCAATCTCAAGGCCTGGCTCTTGAGGAGCTAGAATATGCAGACCTGCATCTTTTTCAGGCAGTCATGGATATACCGAAGGTTTCCAGGAAACCATCTACTAGAAAGACTTATGATTCCAAATGTAAGAGTTTACCATTTAGTGTTCTCAGAGAGGCATTGTCCCTGATTCTGCAGGCAACTCTGCGGCCTTAGACTATATGGTTTACCTCAATGGCCTAGGCCTTATGCCTGCAACTCTAAAGGTTCACCTAGTAGCAGTTTCTGCTTTCCTTTCAGCAGGGAAGGGTTCTTCCCTGGCCTCTCATCATGTGTTTAAAAAATTCTTCAAGGGTCTGGTTTGTACAAACTCTCCATTTAGAGAACCAACCCCTGCTTGGGATCTTAATGTCTGCATTGCACAGCTCATGCAGCCCTCCTTTGAACCCATGGCTTCGGCTGAGCTGAAATACTTGACCTGGAAAACCGTGTTCCTGCTAGCCATTACTTCGGCCAGGAGGATTAGTGAATTACAGGCCTTGTCAGTAGAACATGACTTCATATCCTTCCATTGGGATAAAGTGGTCCTAAGAACCAATAGGAGGTTCTTGCCTAAGGTGGTATCGTTTTCATCTGAACCAGTCTATACTCTCCTGTGTTCTTTGCAGCCATTCTTCTTCAGGAGAAGAAGATTACACAGTTTGGACGTTAAAGGCTCTTAGCTACTACATAGAGCATACTAAGGCACACAGAAATGACTGTTCTTCAATTGTTTCTCACTTATGGTGAAGTGGGAAGGTAAGCCTGCCACTAAAAGAACTATTGCCAGGTGGATTGTTTCTTGTATACAATTCTGTTATGACAAATTGGGTGGGACACCCCCTTCAGGCCTGAGGCTCACTCGACTAGGGGTACAGCTGCTTCTCTAGCTGCAGCCAGAGATATACCCTTGTTAGAGATCTGTAAGCAGCCACCTGGAACAGTACAATACTTTCACAAGCATTACTCCTGGACATCCAGGCTAGGAGTGATGCTAGGTTTGATACAACAACACTGCAGAGCCTCTTCCCAAAGTAGGTTCTGCATTCCCTCCTCCATAGGGAACTGCTTGGTAGTCTGCATTATGTCAGAATACAGCAAGACTTCATGTTGTTTGAAGAAAAATTACTCACCATAGTAATGTTGTTTCTTCTAATGGAGTCTTGCTGTATTCTGTTTCCCAACCTCCTCTCAGAACCTAGTTTTTTGGGAAGTGGGCTGGCATGTACAGTCTTGCACCTCAGGTGTACTGTACCCCTCCTCCAGGGCAGGTAGCTGTTGTGTTTCTTTCTTGTGTTTTATAGCTAAATATTGTCACTACCTTTCCTTCTTGGGTTCTCGACTTGAGTCTTTTTGGACCCAAAAATATTTTGCCTTTTGGCTATATGTTTGAACAATTTCCATACTATTGTACTTAGTTTGCTCGTAAGAATCTGACGGTTACACTGGGAAGTACCACAGACAGAGGTTTGAAAACCGAGCTCGAGCTCAACGTTCTATGCTTCTGCATAGAGTTAGCTCTTTCTTCTCCGGGGCATTTCAAGTGCTGGGGCTAACTGCATTATGTCAGAATACAGCAAGACTCCATTAGAAGAAACATTACTATGATGAGTAATTTTTTCATGCCTTCCCTTCCTTCCCTCTTCTTCAGAAGGTCCTCCTCAAAGCCCAGTCAGAGTCTTCCACCATTATTCTGATCACCCCGATGTGGCCTTGCCAGATTTGGTTTCCATTACTACAGCGTCTAGCGGCAGAACCTCCAATGCCTCTTCCTCTATCCTCGCATCTTTTGTCACAGGACAACGGGGTCAGTGTTGCACCCTAACCTGCATTCTCTTCACCTGCACGCCTGGCTCCTTAGGACTTAGCCAAGGTCCGTTTTGGGGTGTCCGATCAGGTTGCCCAGATGTTGGTTAAAGCTAGGAAACCTGCCACCATGGCCACTCATGCTATGAAATGGAAACGGTTTTGCATTTGGGCCACAGTGAAGCAGGTGGATGAGTTGGTCTGTCCGGTTAACACCGTCCTGGAATACTTGCTCTTTCTTTTCAAGAAAGGCCTTAGTTACTCCTCCATCAAGGTACACCTGGCTGCCATCTCCGCTTACCATTCTTTCGTGTCAGGTAAGACGGTGGCTCAGATGAAGGTCTCCAAAGCTTTTTTACATGGCATTCTGCATATCAGACCTCCCATCTGGGACCCTGTTCCTCCTTGGGATCTCCTGTTCGTCCTGGAGAAGCTCTCTCTTCCCCACTTCGAACCGGCCATGAGTGCTGAGCTTCATTTTCGTTCCTGGAAAATGCTGCTTTTGGTTGCTGTTACTTCAGCCAGGCACATTTCAGAACTGCAAGCCCTCATGTGTAAGGAACCCTATCTGGTCTTTCACAGGAACAGGGCTGAGTTGCCCACAAATCCGAAGTTTTTGGCGAAAGTGGTCTCAGAGCTCACTTTAAACCAGTCGGTTCAGCTTCCGGTTTATTACCCGGAGCACTCCAATAGGGGAGAAGCCCTTCTCCATTCCCTGGACGTCCACAGCACTCTCAGGTGCTATTTGGCCAGAACCAAAGAGATCAGGCAGTCTGATCAGTTATTTGTATCCTTTGCCTCTCGGTCTGCAGGTTGCCCGGTCACCAAACAGATGCTTTCGCTAGCTGGTTCATTGCATCTCCTATTGTTACGAGATGCACAATAAGTCGACTTCGGGGCTGATTAAAGCTCACTCTACGAGGGCTATTGCTACTTTGTTCACCACACTAACAAGAGTTCCGACGGCAGATATTTGTGCCGCCGCTACCTGGAGCTCCGTACACACCTTTGTCAGGCACTACAGCATGGAATTATTTCCACATGCACAGCAGGGTTTGGCCTTGCGGTCCTGCAGGGCCTGGTTTCCTGAGGAATCTCCCCTCTGTTGTCCCTGTTTTCTGTTCTCCCCCTCCCAAGGGGTTGTCATAAGGTTATACTTCTTGGGACTCAGTCCTCATTGTTTGAACCTGCTGCAAGAGCTTCTCCTCGAAGTAAGATGGTACAGTTACGTAAGAACTTACCGTAACAATAGATCTTCGTGAGAAGCTCTTGCAGCAGGTTTACTTCCTGCTCTCCTTCCCCCAGGGATCAGGTCCTTTCCAGGTTGGCATTGTTTCTCTTGAAAGGTTGTCCATTGAGAATCAGTTATTGTTACTAATTTGCCGGTTTTCTTGCCTGATGGGGGGGCGTCCAAGAACTGGAGCACATAGGGAACTCCTCCCTTATATAGGGCATCATCGAGGGTGGAGCTGACGTCGGTGGGGGGGCGTTCCCCATGACGGTACTGCTAGAGAAAAAGGTGCCGGAACCGCCGCCAGGTGGCGCCAGTCCTCATAGTTTGAACCTGCTGCAAGAACTTCTCTCGAAGATCTACTGTTACGGTAAGTTCTTACATAACTGTACTTTCTTCCAAAGTGATCCCTCACTATGCTTAACAATCTCTAATCCCTACCTCCTCTTCCAGAACCTGGTAAAAGGTTCTCACAAGAATAATTTCTTTCTGTTTGCTTGAGCATTACTTGTTACAGTGCCTTTACAACTGATACTCTGTGATCTAAGCTATTTTAATTTTTCATAACTTTTTAAAATTTTTCTGCCATGTTTAAAAAGTTTTACAAACTTTTTAAAATATTTGTTTTTTTCTATATGTAATTTTTGGTATTTTTGCCTGATTTTCTCCCCATCCTGGGACCCCGGCAATCACAGCAGTGCATGTGCATGTAGGCACACATGCACTCTGGGCGCTGACTCAGCCCCTTCCATCCCACCCATGGCAATCACCTGCTGCCCCCTCTGCCTACGCTACCCAGCGAACCTCCACCCGATAGGAACAGAACTACTCAGAGACTCAAGAGAGGAGAGCTGTCTTTCGGCTGCTCAATTCTGCTCCCTCCATCCCCCTCCCCGTGCTGGCTCCCCGATGACCTGAGGTCATTCCTGAACCTGGGTCGCTGGCGTCCAAGGTGTCCAGTGCCTCAGCCCTCTGTGCTACTGGGCCAGCGTTTTTTTTTAAATATTTTTGATATATTGTTGATAGCCATTTAGCTAGTTTTATAAAATGGTCAAGAAAAATCTGTGATGTGATTGGTCAGTAGCTGTCCAGACCTGTGTGGTAATTGACCAATAACCACATGGGTCTGGCAAGTGCCTTGCAAGTCTTGGAACTCCACTATTTCAGAATTCTTAGTAACTGTGACAGTAGGGAAAAATGAAAAAATGTTCAACTAACAACAAGAGTGAATTGTCTGCCAGCCAGTCTGACCTCTTGGATAGGGCACACCTAGGTGTTTGGTGTGAGAAACAATTTATTAATGATGAAAATTTATTTATTCTTAATTTAGATTTATTTAGTCTTGTGTTTTCTTATTGTAACAGCTCCACTTGACTCACCTTGGCTGTTCCAGGGCACTCAGGTCCACACTGCATACTGCTCCGAGGGTGCCAGCCTGAGTTCACAAGTGGCACAGTGCCTCAATCTGGGGTAGTGATATGGGATATCTGTGGGAAAAATTCCAGGTTACCATCCCCAGGAAAATACAGTAACTGCCCCCACTGTACCTTTCCCACACAGCAAATGCATACAATTTTCAGTAACCAGCAATGCTAAATTGTACCATAAACAAACTTTTTGTTTTATTATAGGGAGGGGGTGAACAGGGGAGAAAACAGCGCAACAATAATAAATGGCAACAACAACTATACCCACACAGTCTCCCACACCTCCCACCTGCTAGCGTACCCAGCTTTCCCCCCAAACGGCTGTTAGAAGAAGTCAGTCAGTTGCAGTGGGTACCTCACCAGAGTTGCTCCAAAAGGCAGGGATGTGGTGGTAATAAACAGTCTTGTAACTGGGATTAGAATATTTTCATTGGGGCCCAATAACTTGTGAACAGATGCAAACTAACTTTTTCTGCCTGGGCTTATCTTGGAGCTAGCAGTGTCCCACTCAGGTCTTAACCCCCTTTACTAACTAGCTAACTAGCTAAAGTAGAAGACTCCTTGGAGCTGCAGCCCAGAGGTACTTACAGTCTGGAGATCGAGGGGGTTCAGCAGACAAATTATTTCAAATGGCACTGTGCTGGTATCAGGAGTAGTTGTTGGTGCACCACAGCAGCAGTTTGAAGGAAAACAGTGGTTGGCTGAAGAAATTAAAAATGCTGGTCTTCACCTCTCAGGCCTTTCCAAACTTCGCCTCTGACGCCTTCGTATGTGGTGTTCACCTGACAGGCCTCTCGATGACTTCCTGTCAGGTGATCTCTTTGGTGGTCTAGGGGACTGGGCAGGCTGGAAGTCCCTGAGACCTTCTGCTTGGCACACAGCTTTGGAGCACACTCCTGCAGCGGGGCTTTGCCTCAGTCCCTGGCCCCAGCTCACACAACTTCTCTGGCTAGCAGTGGTTAGCAGTCACAAAAACACCTGTTCCTCTGAGGGGAAACACAGTCTACTCAGTCTCTTTATTCTCCGCTGCAAAGTCTGTTTGCCCTCTGCTGCAAATTCACAATCTCTAGATACAGGCTGCAATTTGCAAACTCACACAGCAGGTTCAAATCTTGCATCAGGGAACACAGTCCGTGGCTTGGCTTTCTCTCCCTGTTGACACAATATCTGCCAGGCTCTTTATCTCTCTATTTGGCTTTTGTGCTCAGCAAGGCTGTTGGGCAAATGAGCAGGCATTAGAGCTAGGTAGCTCACTGCAATCTCTCCTGCCTGCTCTCCTTGGGTTCTCCAAGATGAAACTCTTTTGGTGGGCTAGCAACAGTCTTTTATAGCCTTTTCTATGTCCCTTCCTCATTGGTTGCACAGTTCCCGGGCTCACTAGATGCCTCTCGAACTTACCCAGTGCCATCCCTGCTGCAAGTGTCCCATGGGGGCCACTATTACTGTTTTTATTTTTCCCACACACAATGCAGTTATTATTTATAAATATGCTCTTCTGAGGGCAGAAACCCATTCCTCCTATGCCTGGAGGTGCTCCGACAATGATCCCCAGTTCTGCTGCCTACCTTGGAGCAGAGAATAATTTTAAAACAATGACCCATGGCTGAACACACTTTTGGTGCTGTGGCTCCTTTAAATCTGGCGGCCGTGCATGCACAGGTAGCACAGCTTGGCCATGTTTGTTTTCACTTAGCCGGTCCAGATTTTTGCTGCTTCCCCGGACCATTGGAATGCCTCTTAGAGTGCCCAGAGGTACAGAAACATGATTGGAGTTTGGGCCCCACCTTTACATGGGGCCGAGAAACTGAAGAGTGGCGGGTGCAGCAGTGGGGACCAAATGGAGCACCATGGCCTGAATCCCACCATGGCCACTGGAAGCCCTCTGGTCCCACTGCTGCAGTCTGAGGAACTGGAGGTGAAAGGAGGACACCCAGTGGAGCCGCAGCTCCCTAAGGTAAGCCCCACAGAAGGGGGGCTTACATGTCCCTCCAACCTTGGCGTCCTCAAAAAGCCATTAAAGTTCAACACATATTATGTACAAGTACGCATATCAATAGGCGCAGTGCTAACACCTGGTTTCTGACTATCCAAACTATTTATACTTACAATCATTTAAATGGCTATCTAGATACTTGGTATCTGTCTAGTAGCAGTAGGTTTTGGTATGCACATGCACTTTCCCACCCTATCCATTTTGCAACACGTGGGGGGATATATTACAGAACAATGTGCTTATGAACCACCTGAAGGGGGATATCAGAGGAGGCACCTAGGAGGTCATCAGTTAATTTCATGGGTAGTCTACAGACTCTACAAGACTTTCAGGAGATTACTACTTCTATAGGTATAGGGTGTACACTTCCAACTCCGGGCACTGTGTCCTGCGAAGGGGCCTGGTCTGGAATAGCAGATATCTGATCAGTCTTTGTTGAAAAGTCTTCCACCAAGGCCTCTACATCATGTCCACAAAGGGTGCCTCTTGATCTCTGACTGGGGTAGCAATTGTCTCTAATGGTTCACATTAGGGTCTACACGTTACAAGAAGTCTGTCTCTTCACTATTGGCTTGTGGCCAGTCCATGGGAGTCACTGTTTCTCTGGGTAATTCTGCAGGAGGTTGATACCAGTACATTTCCTCTTCCTCCTCAATATTTGCACTGTCTGTTGAGTCAGAATGTATATCTGGTTCATTGCTCAATACTGAATCAGGAATGGTTACTGCCATCTTTTTTTGGGCTTGGTTCCAACTTCGAGTTCTGGCAGGTCTCGGCCCAGGCTCTGTTACAGTCTCTGTAATGGGCTTGAGCTGACCAATGGGCAAATGGTGGTTCTGGTGAATAGTTTTGGCAATTCCCCGCCCACTTTCTTGACAAATCAGGTATTTTTTCAAGGACAGCTTAAGGTTCAAAGGACCAATGGTCAGCTATCCTGTGCTTTCCCAGAGGCCAAGATTCCTGAAGAGAACTTTATCTCCAACATGTAACACTTGGTTTTGCACTTACTGGTCATATCTGAGTTTATTTGCAGCACTGACTTTACTGGTAGCTTCTGCAGCCAGCTGATAAGCTTCTTTCAGTTTCTTTTTTAGGCGTTTTGTGTAATCAAGGTAGGACTCTTTGGAGTTTCCATCAGCAGACACTCCAAAACTTAAGTCAGTTGACAAATGGGCTTCTTGACCAAACATTAACAGGTAAGGTGAGGCATCAATAGCACTGTTTCTGGTGCAATTGTGGGCAGGCACCAACGTGGGGATGTGCTGGCTCCAATTTCTTTTCTGTTCCGGATCCAATGTACCTAACATGTCTAACAAGGTACGATTAAACCTTGCAGGCTGCAGGTCCCCTTGAGGATGGTAGGGAGTGATGTGGGACATAAGAAGATACGAAATGCCAGCAGAAACAGGCCATGCAATCTATCGAGTCTGCTCGATTGTGCAGCTAGCCCCTCATCTTGCAGCTAGATCACCCCTCCTTCCCCTTCCCACAGTCAATCCCTCCTCACTCTGTCCCAACCCCTCTTGAAGCAGCCCACTGTCCTGCAGAACACCACCTCCTCAGGTAGAGTGTTCCACTGGTCTACCACCCTCTCCATGAAATAATGTCTCCTGATTTCCCTCCTGAATTTCCTCCCATCCAACCTCAGTTGGTGCCCTCTAGTATCCCTCCCACTTCTGATCCGGAATATCTCCACTGTATTCACCTTGTTTATCCCCCTCATATACGTAAAGGTCTCGATCATGTCTCTCCTATCCCTCCTCTCCTTCAGGGAATACATGTTAAGCCTGCTCAGTCTTTCTTCATAGGATTTCCACTCCAAACCCTGGATCATCTTAGTCACTCTGCACTGCACTGCACCCCCTCCAACAGTATGATGTCCTTCTTCAGGAATGGGCACCAGTACTGCACGCAGTATTCCAGGTGTGGTCTGACCAGTGCCCTGTACAAGGGAAGGATCACCTCACTACTTCTAGAGGAGATCCCCCTCACTATACAGCCCAGCATCTTGTTGGCTTTCACTGCTGCCTTCCTGTACTGCACCCAGTTGTTCATATTCCCTGTTATAATCACCCCCAGGTCCTTTTCCTCCTCTGTGCTCCCAAAAACTGCACCCCTCCCAGCTGATAGCTCCTCCTCTGGTTCTTAGCTCCGAAGTGCAGTACCTTGTACTTCTTGGCATTGAACCCCAACTGCCATGTTTCTGACCACTCTTGTAGCTTAGTCAATTCTCCCTGCAGTTCCTTCCACCACTCAATGTCATCCACCACAGCTCCCATCTTAGTATCATCTGCGAACAGTCCCAGTACCGATCCCTGTGGCACCCAGCTTGTTACCGCTCTTGGCAATGAGAATTTCCCATCCACCACCACCCTTTACTGCCTGCCCCTCAGCCAGTTAGTGATCCAATTGTCAATCTTAGTACCCACCCCTACAGCCCCCAGTTTCCCCCCTAGCCTCCCATGTGGCACAGAATTGAAGGCCTTGCTGAAGTCCAAGTACAGGACATCCACTGCGTGGCCCCTGTCCAGTTCTCTGGTCACCCAATCATAGTACTCAATCAGGTTTGTCTGACAGGACCTGCCTGAGACAAACCGGTGTTGTTGTGTGTCCTGGAAGCCATTGTCCTCTAAAAATGTCACCAGTCTCTCTCTTTGAAGATTGTCTCCATGAATTTTCCCACAATTGATGTAAGGCTCAATGGTCTGTAGTTATCTGAATCGTCCTTTGGACTGCTGAATCACATGGGCAGCAAGAAATGCTTTCACTAGATGGCTCTGAAAGTTGGGCCCTTGATCTGAGTGAATACGCTGGGGTATACCATAATGCATTACAAACTCCTCGAGTTTCTGCACAACAGTCCAGGCAGTCTAATTTCTAGTTGGGAAGGCTTGTGCATTCATTGTACAGTGGTTGGTGATGACTAAAATATAACTATAACCTTTACTGCCTGATTCCAGTGACAAAAAGTCCATGCACACCAGTTCTAACGGTTCAGCGGTTTTAATGTTTACGAGCGGTGCCACTTTCCTGGGCAAAGTCTTTCTCTGAACACACCTGGCACAGTTCCTGCAGTGTTTATCCATGTCAGATACCATTCTGGGCCAATACAATTGGCTTTGCACATGGTTCAGGGTAGACTCGAACCCAAGGTGCCCCATGTCATCATGCAATGCTCTGAGGACAACTTTGTGGTACAATATTTCCATGGCAGTACCAACTGGTTACAGGTGACCATTGCTTTGGGGTCTTGCACAGTTCTGAAAAGCAGTCCATCTTTCAAGGACAACTTGCCCCTCTTTCAACAAAACTGGAACATCTGGATGATCAGATGGCACTTTGTCTGGACCCTCTCCTTTTTCCAAAGCTGAAATTACTCCTTTTAGTCCATAATCTCGCCTCTGTGACCATCTTTGTTCTCACCGTTTTGGCTGGAGCAAATGGCTGATGTCCAAACCCTCGAAGTTATAACAGGCTTCAGGTATAGTGTCAGGGTGGGCTCCCATTGCATCAGTAGCTCTGGGGTGACAGTCAGACGTCTCACTATATGGATCCACAAATTTCGTACATAAAGCTTTTACAGTTGCAGGAGTTATATGAGTCCAACGGCTCCCATCTGAAGGGAGAGGTCTGCGAGACAGGGTGTTGGCATCTGTACTGTTCATGCCCTTCTGATACTCGAAGGTGAAGTCATATATAGAAAGGGTAGACAGCCAACAGTGACCGGAAGCATCCAACTTAGCGGTGGTGTTGACATAGGTAAGAGGACTGTTGTTAGTTCTTACCGTAAACTTGGCCCAGTAGAGGTAGTCGTGGAACTGATCTGTAATGGCCCATTTTAAGGCTAAAAACTCCAGCTTGTTCACTGGGTAGTTCTTTTCATTAAGTGTCAGGCTCTGACTGGCGAAAGAAACAGGTCTCAGTCTTTCTGCGTACTCTTGATAAACTACTGCTGCCAGCCCATCCATGCTGTCATCCGTGTGTAAGAAATTGTGCTTGGTGGGATCAGCAAAGCCCAACATGGGAGCTTCAGCTGTCTCCAAATGGTTCGTTAACTTTGTAGTAAGTCTTTTGGGTCACTCCCTTCCCCTTCTGCTTCTTGTACTTGTTAATGGGGTACTCATGCAAGAGATTTGAAAGTGGTCGGACCAGCTTGGAGAAATCCTGAATAAACCTCCAAAAATAACTGCAGAAGCCAAGAAAGGATTGCAACATTTTCAGACTATGGGGCCTAGACTAGGTAGTGAGGGCCTTGACCTTTTCAGGGTTGGTTTGGACTCCTTTGGCTGACTCAATGTGCTCAACGTATTTTACAGAGGGTTGACAGAACTGACATTTGTCAATTGACACTCTGAGTCCAAATTTTTTGAATCTGTCCAGAACTTTCATTAGGTGTTCTTCATGTTCATCTAAGGTGCGCACAGATCATCCAAATAGACTATTACTTGCAGCAGATCCATGTTTCCCATGGCTTTTTCCATAAACCGCTGGAAAGTGGCTGGTGCCCCGAGATACCATTCAAATGGATAGAATCCCAAGGGGCAAATGAAAGCTGTTTTTTCCTTGTCCTCTTCGGCCATGGGAATCTGGTAATACCTGCTTCACAGATCCAGGACAGAAAATCACTTGCTGCCGGTGAGGCAGGTCTGAGCATCCTCCACATGTGGTACTGGTCATAGAAACATAGAAATTGTCTGCAGATAAGGACCACCAGGCCCATCCAGTCTGCCCGAAAGCCCTACACTCGTTTGTTTCCACTGACCCTACCTAGTCAATGGCTTTCTCCCCTCCTTCTCACCATCAATGTACCCTTATGCCTGTCCCATGCATGTTTAAAACCCTCCACTGTGTTCACCCCCACCACCCCCTGTGGTAGTTTATTCCACGTGTCCACCACCCCCTCTGTGAAGAAAACCTTTCTCACATTTCCCCTCAGCCTGCCACCCTCCAGTTTCATGTCATGCCTCCTTGTTCTTGTACATCTCTTATACTGGAAGATGTCCCCCCCCCCCGCACCTTGTTTATGCCCTTAAGGTACTGGAATGTTTCTACCATGTCCCCCCCGATCCCTCCTCTCCTCCAGTGAGTACACATTGAGGTACTTTAGTCTCTCCTCATTTGCTTTCTGGTGCAATCCTTGTACCATCTTAGTCACCCTTCTCTGGACCACCTCCACCCTGTTAATGTCCTTATGAAGGTGTGGCCTCCAGAACTGCACACAGTACTCTAGGTGGGGTCTCATTAGCATTTTGTACAATGGCATAACCACCTCCCGCCTTCTGCTTGTGATACCTCTACCTATGCATCGCAGCATGCCTCTGGCCCTCCCTGCAGCTTTTGTACTCTGCTTAGACACCTTTAGGTTGTGAGAAATGATAACACACAGGTCCCTTTCCTCCTTTGTAATAGTCAACAACTCTCCCCCATCCTGTAGCACTCCTCAGGGTTCCCTCTTCCCGGGTGCATTATTTTGCACTTCTTGGAATTGAATCTTAGTTGCCACACTTCAGACCATTTTTCAAGCTTCTCTAGGTCCCTCCTCATTTTCTGTACTCCATCTGGAGTATCCACCCAGTTGCAGATCTTGGTGTCATCTGCAAACAGGTAGACCATTCCCTCCAGTCCTGCCGCAATGTCACTAATCAAGACATTAAACAGGACTGGCTCTAGGATCGATCCCTGACCCCGCTGGTCACCTCTCTCTCTCTCCTGATTGGATCCCATTTACCACCACCCTCTGCTTCCTGTCTGTAAGCCAGTTCCTAACCCAGTTTACCACTGTGTCCCCCATGCCCAGACTACTCATTTTGTTAACCAACCTTTTGTGTGGGACGGTGTCAAAGGCTTTGCTGAAATTGAGGTAGGCGACATCCATCAGCACCACCACGGATTTACTTCCTTCGTAACCCAATCAAAAAAGTTTATCAGATTTGTCTGACATGACCTTCCTGCTGTGAATCCATGCTGCCTCAGATCCTGAGCCCTGATGGACTCCAGGTGCTCCACTGCCCTTTCTTTAAGTAGTGCCTTCATGATCTTGCCCACCACTGAGGTGAGGCTTACAGGTCTATAGTTCCCCGCATCCTCCCTACTGCCACTTTTGTGTATAGGGACTACATGTGCCCTCCTCCAGTCTTCTGGAACCACACCTGGGTTAAGTGACTTAGTGAACAAAGCTGCCAGTGGCAGAGCTAGCTCCCCTCGCAATTCCCTTAATATCCTGGGATGTGTGCCATCTGGCCTGAATGCCTTGTCCACCATTAGTTTTGTGAGCTCTTTCAGGACTCTTTCCACAGTGAATGGACTAGTGTTTACCTCTCGCTCACCTTTGTTCCTACTACTCAGCTGTGGTCCGTGACCCTCACCCTCCTCAGTGAATACCGAGCAGAAGTATTTGTTCACTATTTCTGCCTTTTCTAGGTCTCCCTCTTTGCACTCTCCTGTCTCCCCTCTGAGTCTTAAAATCCCCCCCGACCATCTTTCTTTCGGTGATGTACCTAATAAAAAGTCTTGTTCCCTTTCTTCACTGTCTGCACCAATCTTTCTTCAGCCTGCGCTTTTGCTCTCCTTACAGCCTATTTTGCTTCTCTGAGAGTCTTTAGGTACTCCTCCCTGTCTGGTTCCCTTCGAGTTTCCTTGTATTTCCTCAAACACGCCCTTTTGACCCTTACTTTGCCGGTTACCTCTCTCGAGAACCATAGTGCTTTCCTGCTTTTCATGCCTTTGCTTACCACCTTGATGCACTGATTTGTCACCTCCTGAATGGCTCCCTTCAGGCGTTCCCACTGCTCCTTGACTTCCCCTCCTATCTCCCATCCCACCAGGGCCTCTTTGATACACCTCCCCATTTTATCAAACTCTGCTCTTCTAAAATCCAGAACTCTTGCCTTAGTGTGACTAAACAGTGTCTCTGTCACCATGTTAAACCACTCTATGTTGTGTTCTCTGGATCCCAGCTGCCCTTCCACCCGGACATCAGAGATACTGTCCCCATTGGTCAGTATCAGGTCCAGAGTTGCTCCTTCTCTTGTGAGATCTCCTACCAGTTGTCAGAGTCCTACCCCCTGCATTGAATCCAGGATGTCCCTGCTCCTGGTTGAAGCAGCTGCTAGTATGATCCAGTCAGCGTCTGAGATATTGAAGTCACCCAGCAGTAATACCTCACCCTTTGTTGCCATCTCCTGAATTTGATCCAGTAGATCCCTGTCCATCTCCTCTCCTTGTGCTGGAGGTCTGTAGATCACCCCTTATCGAATTGCTGTGCCATTGCCTGGCTCAAGGGTGACCCACAGTGCCTCAGTCTCCCCCGTCCACTCTGCACCTCTGTAGCTTTTATGCCATCCCGTACGCATAGGGCCACTCCCCCTCCCTTTTTACTCTCCCATGCCTCCTGAATAGGGCTTACCCTAGAATATTTGTTTCCCAGTCATGATTTGCCATAAACCAAGTCTCCGCAATTGTCACTATGTCCAGGTCTGCCTCTACAATCAATACCTCCTGGTCTGGGATTTTAATCATTACTAATTTGCTTGTTTAATGTTCAGTAGTCAATACACAAGCAGACAGACCCATTCTTTTTATAGTCTACCACAATGGGGGATGCATAAGGGCTTTTGGATTCCAGTATAATACCAGTGGCTAGTAACTCTTGTAAGTGTTTGCAAACATCTTCCACATCTGCTGGAGCTAGTCATCTGGATCTTTCTTGAAAGTGTTGGTTGTAACTCAGATGTCTGTGATGCTCTTCACCACAGGCACGTGCAATATCAAGCTCACTCGTGGAAAAAACATTAGTCCTCTGCTAGCTTCTGTCTCAATTTCCACTTGTAAGATTCAGTTATTGGAGAATCTCCAAAGTTGAACAAGTTTGGATCAAGCTTTTTAGTGGTGACTTGGTTCAGAACCATAAGTCATACCGCCTCTGCTTAGTAGACATGTGCTAAGGTCCGTCCTTTCTGAATAGTCACTTCTTTGTCATTCTCATTCCTCAATAAGACATTAATCTTCATAACTCCGGTAGGTGTACAGGGGGCTGGCACTACCCCTCTCTGTACTAGCAAGCTATTGGGTTGCTCTACATCTGTGGTCATGTCCGCAATATAAGCATGGCTTCTAGGGGGTGACTTAAATTCCATTTTCCCGTCACTTGGCATTCAGCACCTGTGGGTAAAACCAAAGGGCAGGTATCTCATCTGCAAATCACACCCACTCACTCATCTTCAGTGTCTGATTTACCAGAAGCAGGCCCCTTCAAATTTACACAGCAGATCCAGGTGTGTGTCAGTAGGTCGTGTAGGTACTAGGGATGGGTGGGTACTAAAATTCCTGACCCACAAGAGCACCTGCAGGTACCTCCAAAGTACCTGAAAAATACCTGGATGAAAACCCAGTAGTCAGGTCAGGTCGGGTAGTCACTACCCGATCTGTTCTACTTCCCAATTACTATGCCCTGAATAGAAAAAATATATATATCACTTTCCCTGGTGGTCTAGTGAACCCCCCTCCCTATCCCTGATCTGCTCTTACGAATAAAAAAATATCAGGTGAGCACCAACATTTAGTTGTGGATTGTCGGATGTTCCCTTTTCCACCTTCAGATCACAGTTCGGTTGGCATGGGATTCCCCAAAAAAGACGACGCTCTGGAGGTTTAATAATTTCCTGCTGACTATCCCCTCCTTCTGAACTCAAATGAAGAACTGGATCCAAAACATATGCAAAGAAAATTCCCATCTGGACATTAGCCCAGGTATTTTGGATACACTGAAAGTGGTATTAAAGGGGGAGATTATAAAATATGCATCCCTGTATAAGAAAACACAGGCCGCACTGCTGGATAAACTCCAAACACAATTAAAGGATCTGCAGCAGTATGCGGTGGGTGGGGGGGAGACAAAGGGGTATCCCCTCTTCTGGAGATTACTTGGCAACAGATACAGAACCTGCTTGATACCAAAACGAAACAGGCCCTACAACTTCTGAAGCAAAAATATTATGTAGGGGCCCCAGAGCGACACACTTACTGGTGCACCAGCTGAGGCAACATACTGTCAAAGCTACAGTAACACAAATAAAAAGCCCAATCACCGGGTCATTACTATGTCACCCCCAACAAATTCTAGAGGCATTTAAATCTTTTTATCAAAATCTGTACACCCCGGAAGGGCAGTCTGATGGTCAAGCTGTTAATGATTATTTGGGAAAACTACGGCTGCCACAGCTGTCTATTTAACATAAAGCTACGTTGGATGCCCCTATTCGATATTCGGAACTAGAACAGGTGGTAAAGGTACTGAAAACAAACAAGGCCCCCAGCCCTGATGGCTATTCTGCTGAATTTTATAAAGTCTTTAAACATCTTTTGTTCCCTTACCTTCAGCCGGTGTGCCAGGGGCTCCTTGAAGGGGAACCGATACCTCCCACGTGGTCCTATGCTACAATAACTAGTACCCCTAAACCAGAGAAGGATCCCATCCACTGCTCTTCATATAGACCCATATCAATCCTTAAAGAGCAGGTGCTTAGTAAGGGTGCATATCTCAAAGAATGAAGGTTTGGGGCCTTTAGACGCCTCTGCAATCATTCAGTTTGCTTTTATTTGTTTATTTGCTTACTTTTTCATCATTTTATTTGCATTTTGCCAACTGCTAGTGAAAAAAGAGTCCAATGGAATCCCTGTGTGATGATGTCATAAAATCCTCATTAGCAAGGCTTCCTGTGTATGTCAATGGGAAACTATAAATCTGTTTTCAGATTTTTATGGAGAAATAACATTTTCTGGCACCAAAATATTATATATTTAATAGAAATATGTGGTTTTTGATAACATGTGGGGCCCTATATTCAAAGCTGAGCCTCCGGGCAAAATTAGCACTGCCCAGCATGCTAAAATAGCCCAGAACCAAAAGCAAGCTATATTCAAAGGTATAGCCCCAGGGCTAAACCTGCTGAATACAGCGTGCAAAGGAAGCAGGGCAAACAGGGCTGGGAGTGCAGTGCTAAAATAGCCCAGTAAATAAGACAACTCTGAATATAACGACAGGGAAGTGCAAAAGGCAACAGCAGCTCTGTAGACACAGAGGTGGAGTAAGGCAGAGGTGAATCTGGTGGACAGTGTGTGTGATAGCAAAGTAGTGTTGTACAACTGCAAACAACAATGCAGGTCACACACTGCAGAACTGTGCTATGATGAAGAGAGGTTTGCCCGAGGCTAACCCGATTGCACAGTGCTAACACATTAGCCCGGTGCAAAAGTTTGCCATATTCAAAGCTCCTATGCAAATGAACCTACTTAAGTAATCCATGGACAAACTGTCACATTTGCATCTCATTATGGGCTGCTTAGCATACATTTTCATGGAGTTTGCCTGGCGCTAGTGCATGGAGCACACAGCTCCACCTGTTGGTCGGAATGGAAGTACAGGCTGGAAGCTGCAAGCCAGGGTGAGCACACAGCAACCCCTGTTGGTCAGAATGAAAGTACAG
The DNA here is from genome assembly GCA_016271365.2 of Neoceratodus forsteri. NCBI lineage: Eukaryota > Metazoa > Chordata > Ceratodontiformes > Ceratodontidae > Neoceratodus > Neoceratodus forsteri. Next base: position 728,524,281 of record CM057449.1, on the reverse strand, counting down.
GCTGGAAACTGCAGGAAATGGGTGCTGGAAGGCATATGCAGTGCAAACCACTCACCCACGCATCACTGCAATCAGTAACTATACATAGATATATACATTTACATATACATATGTAGAGAGAAAGAGAGCAGCAAGAGGAAAGAGGCAGCTGCTAGAACTCTTCTACTGGGACCTTTAATTAGGGTAAAACACAAACAAACAAAAAACAAGAATTGGTGTGCTTGTCTGAGTTGGGGGAAAGGAACTATTACTGTATCTGTGCTGTTAGCTAGGTGAAGAGAAGAGCTGCAAATTAGGGGGTGTGGCTTAGGCAACAGAAAGTCAGGTGTCTGTATTTAAAACTTCCCTAGTTAGCTTTTGACAGAGAGCAGCAGGAGGAAGGAGGCAGCTGCTAGAACTCTTCTTCTGGGATTAAATAACTAGAACTCCACTACTGGGACCTTCAATTAGAGTAAAAAACAAACAAAAAAAAACGAGAGTTGTGTGCATGTCCGAGTTGGGGGAAGGGAACTGTCATCTGTGCTGTTAGCTAGGTGGAGAAAAGAGCTGTAGATCAGGGTGTGTGGCTTAGGCAACAGAAAGCTAGGTGTCTTTATTTAAAACTTCCCTAGTTAACTTTTGACAGAGAGCAGCAAGAGGAAGGAGGCAGCTGCTAGAACTCTTGTACTGGGACTGTATAGTCCTCCCTCCCCACCCTTAACCAGTTCCACTTTTATAGACACTGGATTTGACTGACAACAGGAACTTCCTGTTTGGGAGAAGGAAAGGAGTGACCACAGAGGTGCAAAAGATTCGCCATCCTAGAAGGAAAAGAATAGCTCTCCCTCACCCCCTAGTTGCTGGAGGTCTGTCTCTGAGCAAGTAAGAAGGAGACTACTGAGGAATACAGGAACTTCCTGTCCCAGAACAGTAATGGTGGGAGCTGTAAATGCACAGAGGCAGTAGGAAAGTAGGGAGAAAAAACAAAACAAAAACAAAAAGTAAACAGAGAGAGAAAAGAGTAACCATACAAAACAACAGTTGAGGGGCCACAAATAAGACATGGTGGAAGTGGTGCAGTGCAGTGGCTGTGGAGCAGCAGTCTTCTGGGAGACGTTCTGGAGGATGCAGTATTGTTCCATCTGTAGGCACCTCTCTGGGCTGAGGGAGGAGGTTGCTTGTCTCCAGGCTGAGTTGTCCAGGATTCGAGGGACTTCCTGTCCCACCCAGGGACCACTAGGGCTGACGCCAATGCCTCAGAGGTTACCTAGAAAGAGGAGCAGTTGGACCACAGCGAGCTCAGATGGGTGAGGGTGGAGAAACAGAGGTGCATCCCTCCAGTTGTACCTCTCCACAGTTCGGACGCCGTTCTGGCAGAGCATGGTTCCTCTATGGAGGCACCCGCAGTGGAGACCAAGGAGGATGCTGGGAACCTCCACAAAGGAGACCCACAGGAGGGTGGCACAGAATTCCATAGAGGAAGGAAACAACTCCTGGTGGGGGACTCAGTTGTTAGGGGGTTAGAACTGGGGGAGGGAAGGGAGAGGGAGTCACGTTGCATGCCTGGCACCATGGCTTGGAGGGACAGGGAGCGAATCCTCAGGATCGAGGGAGCAGCTTCACGGGGGAGGGAGCTGGATGTCATTGTCCACCTAGGGACAAATGACCTGGCTGGGAATGGGATCAGAGCAGTGCAGGAGCAGTTTATGGAGTTGGGGAGGGGCCTTAGACAAGTAGCACGCATGGCAACCTTCTCAGAGGTGCTTCCTGTCTATGGCATGGGTGAGGCTAGGGTGCTCCACACCATGGGACTCAATCAATGGTTGAAAAACTGGTGCAGAGATCAGGGTTTTGTTTTCATTGGGGACTGGGGGTCCACCTGGAGGGATACAGGCCTATACTGATGCAATGGTCTGCATCTGTCCAGGAGGGGAACCAGGATCCTAGGTGATAGGTTTAAATGCTTCATTGGCAAGCATTTAAACTAGCCAAGGGGGGATACACTGAAAGGAAGCAGGGAAATCCCAGCCCCACCAAAAAAACAAGTAGTTAATGAGGTAAACACCAAGAGAGAGAAGTCAATGAGGAGAAGGACAGGGGTAAATGGAGAAACAGGCAAAGGCAGTAAGGACAGGGATGGGGCTAAAAGGGGTAAGACCATCAAAAAATGGAGGGCAATGAGTACCAATGCCCATAGTCTGAGTAACAAGCTCCCTGAACTAGTGACCGTGATGGAAGAGGGATGCCTGGATATCGTGGCAGTCACAGAAACATGGTACACAGAGAACCATGACTAGGATGTCAACATACCAGGTTACACAGTCCAAAGAAGGGACAGGGAGGGTAGAAGAGGAGGAGGTGGAGCTCTCTACGTAAGAGAAGAGATCAAAGCAACATAGCTAAAGGGTAAATAGGGAGGAGAGGAGGCACTGTAGGTCACCCTAGAGACAGGAAATGGCACCACAGTCTGCATGGGTGTTGTATACATTTTTTTCCAGGAAGCCCTTCATCGGGCAGGACTGCTGATCTGCAGCGGCCTGCGGCAGGGAAGACTGCCCCGCTGTACCGCCACCCCTGCTCCTGACTGCCAAAGTACCATCTGAGGAAGCCCTTAATCGGGTTGGACTGCTGATCCACAGCGGCCTGTGGTAGGGAAGACTGCCCGGCCGCGCCGCCACCCCTGCTCCCGACCACCAAAGCACCATCTGAGGAAGCCCTTGATTGGGCTGGACTGCTGATTCACAGTGGCCTGTGGCAGGGAAGACTACCCGACCACACTGTCACCCCTGCTCCCGACCACCAAAGCATCATCTGAGGAAGGCCTTTGATCCGGCTGGACTGCTGATCCACAGCGGCCTGCGACAGGGAAGACTGCCTGGCCGCGCCATCACCCCTGCTCCTGACCACCAAAACACCATCTGAGAAAGCCCTTGATTGGGCTGGACTGCTGATCCACAGCAGCCTGTAGCAGGGAAGACTGCCCGTCCACGCCACCACCCCTGCTCCCGACCACCAAAGCACCATCTGAGGAAACCCTTGATCAGGCTGGACCGCTGATCCACAGTGGCCTGTGGCAGGGAAGACTGCCTGGCCGCGCCACCACCCCTGCTCCTGACCGCCAAAACACCATCTGAGGAAGCTCTTGATCAGGCTGGACTGCTGATCCACAGCAGCCTGTGGCACGGAAGACAGCCTGGCCGCGCCGTCACCCCTGCTCCTGACCACCAAAACACCATCTGAGAAAGCCCTTGATTGGGCTGGACTGCTGATCCACAGCAGCCTGTAGCAGGGAAGACTGCCCGTCCACGCCACCACCCCTGCTCCCGACCACCAAAGCACCATCTGAGGAAACCCTTGATCAGGCTGGACCGCTGATCCACAGTGGCCTGTGGCAGGGAAGACTGCCTGGCCACGCCACCACCCCTGCTCCTGACCGCCAAAACACCATCTGAGGAAGCTCTTGATCAGGCTGGACTGCTGATCCACAGCAGCCTGTGGCAGGGAAGACTGCCTGGCTGCGCCGCCGCCCCTGCTCCCGACCACCAAAGCACCATCTGAGGAAGCCCTTGATTGGGCTGGACTGCTGATCCACAGCGGCCTGTAGCAGGGAAGACTGCCCGGCTGCACTGCCACCCCTGCTCCCGACCACCAAAGCACCATCTGAGGAAGGCCTTTGATTGGGCTGGACTACTGATCCACAGTGGCATGCAGCAGGGAAGACTGCCCAGCTGCGCCACCACCCCTGCTCCCAACCGCCAAAGCACCATCTGAGGAAGCTCTTGATTGAGCTGGACTGCTGATCTACAGCAGTCTGCATCAGGGAAGATTGCCCAACCGCGCCACCACCCCTGCTTCTGACTGCCAAAGCACCATCTGAGGTGAGCTGCCTGCCTGCCTGCCTGCCTGACTCCAGTACCACATCTTGGGGGCCCTATTGGTCGGTTCTCCTGATGCTGGAATGTAATTGGCCATTGCGGCCAGGGCTCCTACCCTGATTGGAGCACCTTTTGCCATTGACTAGAACAGGGTTCCGGACAATTTTTCGACCTTTCCCTCGCCCACTCTGAAAGGGATTTTGAATTTTGCAACTTCTGGGATTGTTTTACTTGAACTGCTAATCTGTAATTTTGTTCTGGGGGGGGCTGGTTTACATGGGAAATAGGTTCAATATTGATTGCTTGAGATGAACCGGTTTTCTGTTTCCCTATCTACCAAACCCTTGCCCACCTTGTATTCTCCCTCCCTCCTCGGTTAATTGGAACTGCTGTTTCATTTTCCCTTCTCCCCTGTTAAATTCGTAACTGCAGTTCTGGGAATTGGGCCACCCATACCAGCTCCATGCCCTACCATTAAACTGCTAGCTGCTTCCCCTACCCCCACTCAAACTGTTTTTTTGTTTAGCTTCCCCCCAACCCCTGATCAAGCGTTGAGCCTTCCTATACCTCCGAACTTTACCTATCTATACCTCCTTCTCTCCCTCTTTTCCAGGAAGCCCTTGATCGGGCTGGACTACTGATCCACAGTAGCCTGTGGCAGGGAAGACTGCCCAGCTGCACCGCCACCCCTGCTGTCAACCGCCAAAGCACCATCTGAGGTGAGCTGCCTGCCCAACTCTGGGACTGCATCCAGGGGGCCCTATTGGTTGGTTCTCCTGGTGCTGGAACTTAATTGGCCATTGCGGCCAGGGCTCCTACTCTGATTGGAACACCTTTTGCCATTGACTAGCACCGGGTTCTGGACAATTTTTTGGCCTTTCCCTTGATCGCTCTGAAAGGGCTTTCGAATTCTGTGCCTGCCCACCCTCCCCACCACCTACGTTTATTAAATACAACTCCCCATCCCTCCGTGTGAACACCTCTCTTCTCCTGTCTGTCACATTGCCAGACTTTCTGTCTTAAAGAGCCACACCTACAGGCTCTCTCATAAAGGGCCAAACAACCTAAAAGAGCCCTTTTTAACCTGGTGCACTCATGCTGCAAGAGCACCTCTTCTGAATAACTGTGCAGCATAATTGACCTAATGTATAGCCCAGTACTGTATATTTTGCTGCATGGACTCCAAGATGGGTTTCCACATTGCCCTCAGAGCTAGTTCCACACAATTGTTTTTTTAATCCTGATGTTAGCCCTGACTTTAAGGGGCCCTGCCCCAAATCCTCTACCAACCATCAAAGCCACCCTCCTGTACAAATGGGGACACCAGTACAATGGGAGAGCAGCAGCGATACCCCCTTGTGTCACCAACCCATCCCCACTACGGGATCAGTATCTTGTCAGGGCTTACTATAGTGGTTTTATGCCTATATTCAGACCTTCACTGTGCCCTTGGCACCCCACCAACCAAGCAAAATACTCAGACTCAGCAGCATACTGGGCGGACCCACCTATCCCCAAAATTATCAAGAAAGCTGCTCCTGATCATACTATTGATCTCCGGAAACATTCACTCCAACCCTGGCCCCATATCGGCCAACACACAGACCCAGCCTCTTACTGAGAGGTTGAAGATTGTGTCCTTGAACATCGGCAGCCTACTGGCAAAACTTAATCAGTTCAAACAATGGGTGGTACTTGTTCAGCTGGATGTGATCATGCTGACTGAAACCTGGCTCACACCAAAATGGCAGATGCAGTAGTCTCCCTCCCAGGTTATAACCTGTTTAGACTAGACCATGCTGGGAAAAGAGCAGGTGGATGCATGATCTATACCCGCAACTCCCTCTAATGTCACAAAGTCCAGCTGGATGCTGCCAGCAAAGACTGTGAATGTCTTGCAATAAAAATATATATTTTTTAAGGGACAGAAAGGGCTGACCACCATGTCAGTGTACATCCTGCCACTATGTCAGCAAGCAGGGCTAAATGACTTCGCCAACCTATATTCTCAGGCCAGCCAGAATAGGGAAACTATTGTGCTAGGGGATTTTAACTCCAACTGTCTGGCCAGCTCATGTGCCCCTCATAGGGAACGGATAACAGGACTATTTCTAACACAAGTGGTCCAGAACTACACCAGAACAAACTACAGAATGGAAACCAGCACCTTGATTGACTGGGTACTGATCTCTCGTCCTGAGAGGCTCATCAATGTTCAGGTGCTCCTGGATGCTTTGAGTGACCACTCTCCCATACAATGTGATTGGTCCTCAAAACTGCCTAAACAACCCCCAAGGCTAGTGAGGAACAGAGTAATCAGAAATAGCTCTTTGACCAATTTCAAGAACCACCTCGCTGGCATAGACTGGAGTTTCTTCTGGATTCCTGCCCCTTTGCTGACTCTGCCCTCCAGCTCTTTCTTGCTCATTTCAACTCAGCTGCGGATATGTACGCTCCATATCAAAGGAAAATGATAAAGGGGAGGAACTTGGCCTGAATTACCTCCCAAATCCTTGGCTTGATGAGAGAATGGGATCTCCTCTGGCAGCGAGCAAGGGCCTCAGGACAGTCGAGAATGCCCCAAACTATAATGCTGTTAGAAATAGGTGCACTTGGGCTATAAGGCAGACCAAAGCCTCATATCACAAAAATTAGCAGTTCCATTGTTTTAGTAATGGGAAAAAATTCTGGGCATCCATCAAGGACCTCCTCGGGATTGGAGACAGGACCACCCCCACCATGCTCAATCTCAATGACAGAGTCATTCTTGAAAGTGTCTCCATGGCAAACATCTTCAATGAGGCTTTTACTGACTACACTGCAGTCCTCCCATCCAAACCCTCTACCAGCATCAGGGAAACACTTGGCCCTGAACCTCCACCACAATGTACCAGCACCAGTCCAAAATTCTACTTCAAGCAGGAGACCGCCAAGGAAACATCTAAATATCTCATCAGAGTTCTGGGCAAAACAAGAATGGGAGGGGTCGGGGTTGACATGAAACTTATCTCAATTGCCCTCCCTGAAGTGGTCGTACCTATCACCAAGATTTTCAATATGTCACTCCGAATGTCAACTTTCCCATCGTCCTGGAAAACTGCTCTAGTCACTCCTGTGCTAAAAGGGGGCAACCGCTCACTGGTCTGATTATAGGTAGGTACAAATTTTTATTGATACAAAAATGAATATGGATAACTCCACTGAGCCGAAGCTCATTTTCAAAGAGGTTCAGAGTTCAAAATCCAGTTACTCTTACAATAATTACACACTAATACAGTGTAAACATAATACAAAAATGTCACCATACAAATTCTTCAAGTACGTAATATTACCAGGATACCCACATACATACATTACAAATAACAACACAATATCTATAAAGTGCATATTTTCATTTACATATCTTAATATAAGATAGACCTAACTCATATGGTATATTGATACCATAGATAATGAGTTATCCTCCTCTGATACCCCCATTAATGTTCTTATGTTCAATATACAATTTTTTTGTTTCGTGTATCTGGATTTCTCTGCTCAGGGGTCTTAAGCTCCATGGCAATTTGTTTCAGAGAGATGGACCAATATATGTGAAATAATTTCTTCCAGATTCAGTTCTGTGTTTAGGTACTACACATTCCAGACTTTTGGCAGAACGTACTCCACTTATCGGCGTTTTAATACAAATACTGCTGCTATATAATCAGGGACTTTTCCCAAGATATATTTAGACATAAATGTAATTATATTCAAAATTCTGCTCTGAGACAGAGAAAGCCAGTCCAGGACATTATGCATGTCTATTCTGTGGGTCATTTTTGGTACATCTAAAATATACCTTGCTAACTTATTATACATAAGATCCAGTTTATGCAACTGTGATTTTGCTGCACCTATATATACTAAATTTTCATATTCCAGTATGGGTAATATCATAACATTTACCATAAGTCATCTAATCTCAGGAGACATACAATTTCTAAATCTATACAGGGACCCTAAACAATTCTCTACCTTTTTTAGGGTTTCAACAATGTGTATGTTCTATTTTAGGTGTTTATCTAGGTGCACCCTAGATACCTACAGGTGTCTACTTGTTCCAATTTAATCCCAGTAGAGGTCACAATCTGTAATCTACTATCTTCTATTTTAGTTTTTTGTGCCTCTGTGGTACACCATAACCTGCAGTTTTTTTTTCATTTAAAACAAGTTTAGATCTCATCAGAAAATCTTGTAGGTATTCAAAGGCTGCTTGCAGTAATGGCTGGATAGATGTTGTGGATGTCCCCGTTCCATAAATAACTGTATCATTAGTATAGAGGTGATACTGCACCCCCTGCTGAGGAACAATTAGTTTGTTCATGTATAAATTATAAAGAATGTGTCCCAGTATAGATCCCTGTGGTACACCTAAGACGGTCCCTTTCAGGGTAGAGGTCCATTTCTTAATGGTCACCCGCTGTTGTCAGTTTTCCAAATAATTCTTAAACCATCTAGTGGTCATCTCGGATATACCACAGGATCTCAGTCTGATTAGGAGGATACCATGGTCCAAAATATCGAATGCTTTGGAGAGATCGACAAAAATTGCCCCCACTGGCATCCCCCTCTCCATTCCCTCCACAATATCTCCTGTGACTTTCAGTAGAGCTGTGGAGGTTCCATACGCTGGCCTAAAACCTGATTGGTACTTGTTCAAAACATTATACCTAATCAGGAAGGCCTGCATTTGTTTTGCTACAATTTTTTCCAGAATCTTAGAAATCATTGGCAATAAGGAAATCGGTCTGTAGTTTTCTGTAAGTGACTTAGTCCCAGATTTACAGACAGGTACCACCTTTGCCATTTTCCAAATATTTGGAATTTCCGCATATGTAAGAGACATATTGAATAAATTAGCCATAGGCTGATCAATTTATAGGGGTTGCTAACTTTAGTAAAATATTTGGTATTCCATCCAGACCTTCAGCTTTATTTGTGTTTATTTTAAATAATAGTTCTCTTACTTCTTTACTTCTTATGGAGGCAAATCTAAATTCTACTTGCTTCTCCTGATGTATTTTTTTACCACTTAGTTCTTCCCCTCTGTTGTCCATTTGGGGTAGCCTTGTTATATTATTTTTACTGGATTTCAATGCATCTATACCCACGTTAAAAAAATTATTTAGCTCATTTACTAGTGTAGTCCCTATTTCTGTCTTGTTTCCATTTATCATAAAATGGTCTGGATAGCTCATTTTCTGTCCCTGTTGTAATTTGTTTATTGATCTCCAGAATGTCTTTGGGCTTTCTAATACTTCCTTAGAGAGTTTATCATTACAATAGGAGTGTCTAACATTCCTTACTTCTTTAGTGTATACATTTCTTAACTGTTTATATTTGTACCAGTCCTGGTTTTCATTTGTCAGTTTAGCTTTCCTCCATGCCTTATCCCTAGTGGTTTTTTTTCAAATTTAAGAACTGTACCATGGAGCATTATTTGATTTAACCTGTCTGATTTTTATAGGTGCATGTAAATGACAGATCTGTATAAAATGCTTTTGAAACATGTCCCATGCATCTCCCACATTTGGAACCAAATCCAACCTCTCCCAATTATACCCTTCCACATCCAGAATAAATTTAATATAATCAAATAATTTATATGACCTGGTATATATAACATTATTGGGTTCCCTTTTTATTTTCTGATTTCTTATACAAAAAAATCATCTGATTATGACATTGTATCTGGCAAGACTCTACTTGTCACATACCTATCAGGATTAGTGGTGTGAAGCTCACATTAAGCATGGGGCTTAATGTTTAGCTGCCACCCCTTTAAGATCACTTAGAACCTGCTTGTATCTAATTGTTGCACTGCCTAGCAGTGCCATGCTAGTCTGTCAGTCAGAAATTGTCAGTCTGGGGCTAGACCTCATGAACAGAACATCTGCAGTACAGCCAATAAACCTGCTTATTCTTTATTTTATGCGTCTGTCTAGTCATTCGCACGGTCCAGATGGGGTCCTCACAAGCAGCACCAGCAGCAACCGAAGGGTCTGGCAGACCACAGAGAAGGTAAGGGGTCTTTTAGTGGTGGACCATACAAAAAAACGCCACACATGGTGGAGAATGTGACCCATCTTCTGTCCAGACCCCATCTCGCGTTGCCTGTGTCGCTGGGTACCCCAAAGTCCTCACTCCAGTATGCCTGAACTGTCTGAATGTTAATGTACCACAGCATTTGCTGCAGAGAAAAAAAATGAACTGTCTCCTGAATTGTGTACAGCAGCCTGCAGCCCTTCCCTAACATTGTGACTGTGAGAGAAAATAAATAAATAAAATTTTGTTCAGCATTGCTAGCCAGCTAAACAAATGGACTTTGAGCAAGTTACTTATTTCCCAGCCTGAGCACCACAAAGCTGCAAACTGTAATCCCCCCCAGCTCTCACCTCATGGTAAGGGCTGCAGGAAGCCTCTCCTTGCTCAAGCTGCACTACGGAGCCAGACTGGCCTGCTACCCTCCCTAACAACTGCAGCATGCTCCTGAAACCAGTTGGGCAGCAAATAAAAACAGCCTCTCAGCCCTCCTATAATCCGCTGCCCCGCTCACCCGACCTACTGTACCAGCTGCTCACTGACAGAACCGCGGCTTCCCTCAGGCTCCTCCACTGCAAAACGGAGTGATCCGTTCCACACTTGGACCTTCTGCCTCACCCCAAGTAAGCCGCTCAGCTTTTTGCTCTGACTCACCAGAGGCCTCTCGACCCCTCCAGCTTTGCTAGCCAGCTCCACTATTGGCCACTCCACAAGCACGGCCACAAACTTGAGTGCTCCCCACACAACCGCAGCTCAGTCGGCCTCTCCAAAGGACCGCTACAGCTCTCCCCACTCCAACAAAACAAACAGCCCATTCCAAAATAAAATAAAGAACTGCAAACAGGGTGTTCTGCTCTCAACTCTCCAAGCTGCAAAAATAAGCTGCCTCTTGGGCATGCTACAAAAGGCCCCACAACAAATCGGGACTGCAACACAGGCGATCCGCTCTAAAACCAAGTAAGGGCTCACTGGGACAGTATTTGCAAACAGCCATAAAAAAAAAAAAAAAATGTCATGTGCCCACACTAAGCAGTAAATAAGTAAACCAGAGCAGACAGGGGAAAATACATCAATAAACTAAAGCACATCAGAAGCTTGCAGCAAGGCACAGTATAGTGATCAGGGGCACAAGACAATAAAATGGAGGAGCCCAAGAGATAAATCACCTGCTGGCAGAACATAAAACACACGGAGAACAACCTAGGAAAAAAAAAAGAAAAGGCAAAGTGGGTAGAAAGCAAATAAATATAACATTCCCCAGCACTTTCACTCACCACAGAAAAAGTCCGCCATTTTTCCTGTCAGGGTTGGGGAAGAAGCTCAACAACACGGTAATCGCCATTTTGAAAACTGCTGAGCAGCCAGGCAGCCTCGTGGAAGAAATCCTCCATCCTGAGCACTGCAAAAACAACAAGACAGGAAGTGAACCTTGACTCCCTTGCTGGTGGCCATCTTGCTACAGTCAGGCAGTCAAAATCCCACAGGAACTGCATGTCACAGTTCAGTGGCCATCTTGGGAAGGGCACAAACTGACCTCACTCCATTGAAAACAATGAGATTCCTATTGAAATGAATGGACACTGTAATAAAAAGCTGATTTTTGCCACAAAACCTTTATTTAAATAACAAACAACACAGAATTGAGTGGGAAGTTCTTTATTAAGATGTCATTGATGAACTTTGCTGCAAAAGTTTGTACTTTTGTCTACAAAAATAATTTTTGCTCGGCACTTCGTCTACGACTCGACGTCCTGTCTCCTGCATGATGGCAACTCCTTCTCACCCGTACGACCTTCGCTCAGTGAATCGAAGCTCATCTCCAACCACAATGTCTGACGACGACACAGATATGAGCGCCGGAGCGTCCGGAGTTCTACCTTCACCCACCTCAAGGGTCTGGGGCTACAAAATGAAACAATCCTCCATGACATCCAGTCCTCTATTTCTGCTTGAGGAGCACCAGCTATGCAAGTTATTCAAGACGACTTGGCCTACATTAAAGCCATTTCACCACAGTCCATGGTCCATACCAGCCTACAACCAGTACCCTTCTCAGCCTTGCCTCACAAAGATGCTGTTGACTGGCTGGAACACTTCCCAGCATGGATTTCCTTCAATAGTTGGACTGACTCCTTGCGCATCTCCAATGTCTTGCGCTTGCTTCTGAGAGGGACTGCCATTTCCTGGTTCAACGCACTTCCAGACGAAGTCAAAGCAGATGCTGCCACACTGTACGCAACCTTCAAAGCTCATTTTCTCCAAGCACACCCACCCTGGTTATTGGAGCAACAGCTGTGGGAATGCACTATGCAACCCTCGGAATCTCTCAAAGCCTTCATTGTGGACATTGAGACTCGATGCAAATGCCTACAGAAATCAGAGAAAGATCAAGTAACAGCCTTTGTTCAAGGATTGCCTCCTCAATTTCATACCTGTGTCATACAGCAAAAGTCAACCACCTGGACAGACACTATCCAAGCTGCTTGGCTAGCTCAAGAGTCCATTTCAATGTTCCAGTCTGCCGGTGCTCAGGTGCCCCAAACCTCACAACTGGCTGCACTTGCCACATGTGTCCAACAGCAACAAGCAATGATTGACAAGCTTATTTCTACTGTCAATACCTTACACATCAGCTCAACTGCCTTTGCGGCAAATCCTAATGCTATGCAACCACCTCGACAGTGACCGGATCCACCTCCACCTTCTCGAGTGTCAGTGACTTGCCAGTGGTGTGGATTCAGGGGACACACTGCCGCTGTCTGTCAAAAGTTAAAATATTACCACAGGATGCAAGAGGACCACGGACGGCCACCACAGCACAATCAACATGATAACCGCAACTACTCCCAGGATCAGGGAAATGAGTGCAGCCCAACAGATTAGGGGCTTTTGTTGGGCAGGGGAACACAGCAACTGACCACCCCTCTGACTCTCGCAATTCAAACAAAACTCTTCCTCCAACTGTGAACTCTGGCACACTCTCACTTCCTGGAGCAAAGGTACCTGTCATCCGATCACCTCTCCTAGCAAACTATGTACCTGTAACCATCAGAGATTGGTCTACGCACACCTTGGTCGACACTGGAGCAGAAATATCAGTTATCAACAGCAGTATTCTGGACAACCAAGCCATTCATCACATACCTAATGTCTCTCCAGCTGACATAAAGTACATTATCACAGCAAGTACAGATACAGTACCTATCGCCAGCATGGTCCATCTCAAGCTCCACTTTGGCTCACAGCAAGCTACAGTCAAGTTTTACATACTGCCTGATCTTCAACCTGCGATAATTCTAGGCCTGGACCTTCTCAAAGCTCACAAAGCCATCCTAGACTTTGCCTCAAGCAAACTGTCGCTGGATCCTTGGAAGCAACTCGTAGCTATAGACTCAGTCACTGTGCCTCCTCAGTCGGAAATGGTTTTGATTGCCAAGATTCAAGGTGAACCACTTCCACAAAGTGTTGTTGGCATCTTCACAGGATCCCCCGCACTGCATTAGTCAGGTCTCCTTCCGGGAAATATCTTATCGGCGGTGCATGATGGCGCAGTCTTCCAAAAATGCTGCAACTTCACAGATGAGCCAGTGGTCATTTCAAAGGGTGCCAACATCAGAAAGTTTGTCTGCTTGTCTTCAGGGGACCAGCTTCATCTCATGCAAGAACCTCAGCCTGGTAGCACCAACTCTACTCCTGTCAATACTATCATGACCACTCCAATTTCAACAGGGTTACCCCTCAGTCAGCGACTATCCCCTTCCAAACTTCCAGCATCTCCAACGGAAAAGCAACAACTTTTGAAATTCCTGGAAAATTACTCAGATGTCTTTGTTGGTTCAGATAACAAGCTCAGATGCTGTGATATCCTATAACACACCATCGAAGTACAGCCCAACCAGAAACCAATCCGTCAGCGAGCCTACAAAGTGGGACATAAACAGAAACAAGTCCTCGAGAACATAATCAAAGACATGCTTGACCAAGACATAGTCGAAGAATCTACAAGCCCCTGGGGTGCACCTTGCTTGCTGGTGGTAAAAAAGGACAAAGGGTATCGTTTTGTGGTAGACTACAGAAAACTCATTGCCTACATGGTGCAGGATGCTCATCCCTTGCCTACAACTGAAGATGCTTTAGAGAGTCTTGGTGTGGCCAGTCCTGCTTACTTCACCACTCTAGACCTTCAGAGTGGGTTCTATTAAGTTTCCATTGATCCAGCTTCTTGTCCATACACAGCATGGCGCTGCCACTTGGGACTTTTCTGGTTCAAACATCTGCCTATGGGTCTTCAGAACAGTTCAGCCACATTTCAGCATGTTATGGAAGCTGTACTACATGGGTTGTCTTGGAAATCTTGCCTAGTCTACCTGGATGATGTGATTGTCTTCAGCAGAACTTTGACAGAGCACCTCCAACATCTCCAAGAAGTGTTCGAACGTCTCAGACAAGCCAATCTCAAGCTTCACCCAGAAAAGTGTTATTTTGTGCAGCATTAAATTCATTACCTGGGACATGTGGTCAGTTCTCAAGGCATCTCTCCAGATCCAGACAAGCTCTCAGCAGTCAAAAACTATCCAGAGCCTAACAATCTCAAAGACCTTCGAGCTATCCTGGGCTTGTCTGGCTACTACTGAAAGTTCATTTGCAACTACGCCAAGATTGCAGCTCCACTGTACGCCCTCACCAAAAAGGGATGTGACTATAATTGGACTTCTGAATGTAAAGAGGCCTTTGACACCTTAAAACAAAACCTAATCTCTTCTCCAGTATTGGCATACCCAAGGTTCGACCAACCATTCAAGCTCTACTCAGATGCTAGTTCCTTTGCAGTGGGCGCTGTGCTCTGTCAAATTCAAGATGGAACAGAATGAGCTGTCTCCTATGCTGGGTGCTCTCTTTCCTCAGCTGAGCAGAACTATGGCATCACAGAGAAAGAATGTCTAGCCATGGTATTTGCCGTGAAGAAATTTGACTGTTACCTTCGCTACTCCTCCTTTACAGCTATCGTTGAGCACTCTGCCCTCAGATGGTTATTTGAAATGAAGGAGCCAGTAGGCAAGTTCGCCTGATGGATCGGCACGCTGCAATCCTACAACTTTGAAATTCAATACAGACCAGGTTGTGTTCACTCAAATGCTGATGGTGTAAGCCAGAAACGATATCCCTCTGCATGCTCCTCAACAGATGATGAATCCTGTTTACAAGCTAATCCCTTCCATGCCATGGATGTGCTTCCTGTGGACACTCCTTCAACACCTCAAGTTGCTTTGCTGCTACCAACTGCCTGCTCAGAGAGACACACAAATCCTCAGTTACTACAAGCAGCTGAAGAGCTTCTCATCTCCTCTGCATCTGATCTGTCCCTGGCAACTGTTAAAATGCAACCGAGAACTGACACTCAATTTACGGACATCATCACCTACTTAGAGTCTGGAACATTACCGCAACAAAAGCAACATCGCCAAGATGTACTTTTCCTTAACCACAGTACTTCCTCAATGACGGTGTGCTCTTTCACATTTGGACCAAGGAAGGCAAGGGTCATTGCACGGATAGAACTCACGTACAGCTAGTTGTGCCAGCCTCTCTCATCCCTCAAGTTCTTCTCGCCACTCATGCCTCTCCACTCTCTGGAGGTCATATGGGAATTCACAGAACTCTGGAAAAGACAAGGCTTCACTTCTTCTGGCCACACATGAACAGAGACATTGTCCAGTTCATAAAATCCTGCCAGCCCTGCTCCCAGAGAAAGCCTCCAGCCAAACCAACAAAGGCACACATCATCCCAATGGCTGTAGCCATTGAAACATTTCAAAGAGTCAGCACTGACATTCTTGGCCCTTACCAACATGCTCTGACTCTGGCAACAAATACATCCTTGTCTTTGTGGACTACCTGACAAAGTATTTGGAACTCATCCCCCTAAGAGACATTAAAGCCTCCACTGTGGCAAGTGCCTTTCTCAACACAGTCATTTTTCATCACGGTACTCCATTGTACCTACATTCAGACAGAGGCACTAACTACCTGTCTACTATTAGTGAGAAACTTGCAAACTTCTCGACATAAAAAAGACACATACCACAAGATACCATCCACAATGCAATGGACAGAGTGAAAGAATGATGTCTACCATTCTCAGCACATTTTCCAAGTATCTGGATGAGACTCACGACACCTGGGACTGGTTTGTTCCCCTTGTGCAGTTTGCATACAATACCAGCCCTTGTGTCGATAGCACCGAATACACCCCCTTCTTCTTAGTCCATGGATGTCACCCAAGAACTCCACTGGACAGGGATCTCTCGCTGCTCAAGGTTCCTAAGTCAGCTTCTTCTTTCATCATCCCTCTTCTGAAACAGCTGGAACTTGCCTGATGAGTTGCAATCACCACGTTGGGCCAGAGAAAATTGGCAATGAAGAAAATGTCTGCAGCCAAGGTGCATGAGCCTTCATTCTCTGTTGGAGACATTGTCTATTTGTACCGTCCTGTTCTTGTTCTGGGCGCCACCAAGAAACTGCTTCGCCTCTGGACTGGTCCATTCTACATTATAGAAAAGCTTCCTCCGGTCCACGTTCATCTGCGATGCAAGTCAGATGGCAAGCTGGTACACAACAAAGTCCATATAAATCGACTAAAGCATGGGTACCTGAATTATAACCTTCCAGATGACCCCAGTCTTCCCACAAATAAAGCTGCCCTTGAGCCTGCCATCCTCTCTGAAGCTGAGATCCCTCAGGACAACCTGCAGACAGTTCCTACAGATCTCCCCACTCCTGACACTCTCCAGCCATATTCCGTTTTTCCAGAGGATTTGCCTGGGACTTCCTCTTCTTCTCAATCTTCTTCGTCTTCTCAGAACTCTCTTCCACACACCCCAGTGTACCAGATTGAGAAGATCCTAAGAAAGAAGTTTGTCAATGGATCCTGGACTTGCAGAGTAAAGTGGTGTGGATTCAACAGTGGGCAGAACTCCTGGGTCACTTTTAATGACCTGACCCCCCTCCTATTAGGAACTGGTGCAGTCCATGCATGCCTTCATTTCCACTGACCGGAAAAGTCGACGGAGGTCTTGAACTTTTGTTACCGGACTCAGTGGAATGTGTTGGGACTAATTCATTTTCTGATTTTCATTGTTGCAGTAAATATCTTGTAGTACCTCTTTCTTTGCACCTGTTGCCATGGTACTATTTACTTGCACTAACGCTTTTTCCCCATTAGGAATGTCTCTTTCAATGGACAGTCCACCTGTTTATGCAAATGTTATTAAAATGTGAGCCTGCATTCTGGGTATCCTCCTGCTGCTACCCTTTCCTCTCTTCCCTTTTCCGTCCCCCACACTTTAGCGCTTGTGGCATGACCAAGTCTCAAGTACTATTGTGTCTCCCTCCTCTCTGGTACTGCTCTGACTGGTCCCCAGTGTAGTCCAGGTTCTTTCCTCCCCTGCTCCGTGCAGCAGAGTACTGTTCTGTTTTGTGAAGTCTAATGCCTTGTAATGCATGAAAATGTTTTTTTGCCTTAAATTATTTACTTAAAAATTCTTAGAAATGTATAGATTATTGCTTGTTCGAGTGGTTCTCACATTCACTGTTCCAGTGGCGATGTGAAGCACACATTAAGCATGGGGCTTAATGTTTAGCTGCCGCCCCTTTAAGATCACTTAGAACCTGCTTGTATCTAATTGTTGCACTGCCTGGCAGTGCCATGTTGGTCTGTCAGTCAGAAATTGTCAGTCTCATGAGGAGAACATCTGCAGTACAGCAAATAAGCCTGCTTATTCTTTATTTTATGCGTCCGTCTAGTCATTTGCCCAGCCCAGATGGGGTCCTCACAAGCAGCACCAGCAGCAACCGAAGGGTCTGGCAGACCACAGAGAAGGTAAGGAGTCTTTTAGTGGTGGACCATACAAAAAAACAGCACACATGGTGGAGAATGCGGACATCGATCCCGTTACCTCTATTAAATCTAATATAGTTGAGGATTTAAGATTTTTTACATTTAATCTAGTTATATCTTTTATGAGTTGTGTTAGCCCTAAGGTAGTAATGATATCATTTAGGCTATGATGTACATCTATAGTACCCCAATCAACATTTAAAGTCTCCTATTAACAGTAACTTGTGTGATGTAAGATAATGCATTAAAGTTTCTTGCATTTCTTCAAATATTTGAAAATTATTTTTTGGTGGGCAGTATATACCAAGAAGCAATATAGGTTTTGAGTAAAGTAGTTTTATTTCCACTGGGAGAATTTCTGCTCCTGTCCATTCATTCAGTTTATCTATTTCATTTATTTCAACCCAATTTCTAGACTAAATAGCTACTCCTCCCCCTCTTTTTGTTCTATCCTTCCTCCACAGGTTAACGTTTTCGATTGCTATATTATTATCCTGTATTTTTGGGTGTAACCAAGACTCTTGTCCCCTCTCTCCAAGGTGCTGGTAAGAATCATTACTGACCAGCTCACTGACCACCTACAAAAAAAAACCTCCTCTGCCCTCAACAACATGGATTCCGCAAGTTGCACAGTACAAACATGGCACTCATTTACTTCACAGGCTATGTACACGAGGCACTTGACAAGGGTCAATTAGTCAGGGCTATCTTTATTGACCTATCCAAGGCTTTTGACTTCATTGACCACCAGCTGCTACTTCACAGGCTAACTTGCCTTGGGTTGTTCTCAGACACAGATGGGTGGTTCCATAGCTGCCTGTCAGGGCGCTCACAACAGGTAAAGATCAATGGAGCCATATCCAAGGCCAAGAAAGACACAGTTGGAGTCCTGCAAAGGTCCATACTGGGCCTGCTCCTATTCAGCTTCTTTGTAAATAACCTTCCATGGTATTATTAGTATTTGATATATACTAATCAGGTGGTCACAGCTGTAGAAGGTTCTATAGTCAGACTATATGCCGACAACATGGTTTTACTCAAAATGGGCTCTGATATAAATAAAGCAAAATTAGATCTACAAAGAGATTTTGTGATAATTCAGGAATGGTTTATAAAATCAAATTTAATACTAAATAGTAAAATATCTAGGCCAGTGTTGTTTGTAAACAACTCTAGGACTAAATCCTGTTCTCTGGAGCTGGAAATAAAAACAACAACAGGTGACTCCCTGCAACAGATTACTGACTATAGATATCTGGGTCTCTGGGTGGACAACAGTCTGAAGTTCGATTATCATATTAAAGAACTAGTAAAAACAATTAATCAAAGACTAGGGGCTTTAAGAAGAGCAAAATATTGTATCATAGGCATGTAAGACAGCTATTAGTCAATCAGATGTTGGTACTTATAATTGACTACGGAACAGTTGTGTATGGCCATGCTAGTGTAATAGAACTGAGAAAAGTTTAGGTACTATACAACCAATTAGCTAGGTTTGTTTTACTGGCTGACAAACTGACCCATCATTGTGAGATGCTTATTGAGCTACATTGGCTCACAATAGAAAATAAATATAAACAATATTTAATTAACCAAGTAAGGAACACTATAGCAACTGAAAAACCTACCTATTTACATGAGAAAATGGTAAGGTCAACTCATTCACATAACTTAAGGAGGGAACAATTACTTAGGGATTATCAGATTAGGACTCCAAGAACTAGATATGGTGAAATGATCTATCTATACTCAGCTATGAAAGTTTGGAATGAACTTAAAATTCAGACGAAAAAAATTTTTTTTAGTTGTAGAATATTTAATACTGTGTTAAAACAAGAATTAACTACTTATCGTAGATGTTTTGACTAGTCAGATTCCTATTGCTACACTAGATATATGGTACATTTTATTGTTTGTATATAATATATTTGTATGTAGGATGATTGTGTTATTACCTTAACATGAAATGTATGTGTAATTTTGTATGTGATTGTATGTGTAACTTTGTGTGGCTTCAGGAGCACTTTGTAAACAGGACTTGTCCTAATGGTGTGAAATAGCATCTGTACCTGACTAAAAATGTTTTACTGCTACTTCCAGATGCATGCCCCTCCTCCAAAGTTCTGTTCTATGCAGATGACACAGTACTCTTCCTATGAGGCCCCTGCTAAGAAACCCTGACCAGGAACCCACAGACTAATTCTGATCTACTACAGGAATGGTTTAACTCCAGCCTACTAGTCCTCAGCAGCAAAAAGACTAAGGCTTTTTGCAGGTCACCAGAAGAGAAGATCTACCACACCTTTTACAATTGCCCTCAATTCGGGCTCTACCCTTGAACAGGTCCACTCATTCCGATACCTGGTAGTCACTATCGATGAGTCCCTTTCCTTTGATGAACACATAGAAACTATCGCCACAGCAGCAAACAGGAAATTGAGGGCACCCTATGGACTACGTTTCTGCCTCACACCCGAGGCCAGATTCCTGGCAGTCAGTGGCATAATCCTTTCAATCTTAGATTATGGAATTGTACTGTATGGTGCGGCCACAGACACCAACCTACTCAAAGTCCACCTGACCCTCAACAAAGCCTGCAGATTTGTCCTGGATGCCGATCGCCTCACACATACATGTGAACTCTACATAAGGATGAAATGGCTCCCCCCCCAAAGGATAGAATTAAGACCCAGACCTGCCTCCTGGGAAAGAAGGCCCTTCTGGGACTTGTGCCTGCCTCACTACAGGGACTGCTGAGGTCAGCCTCAGGTGAACATGCCACAAGAAGCACCACTATGCATACTCTTGCCATACCCTTCAGGAAAACAGTCCTGGGAAGGTGTGCCTTCGTGGTTAGGGCACCCACCTGGCTAAATGAGCTCCCCCACTCCACCACTGGCCTCCCATGAATAGGGCTCTTCAAATCCAAACTTCAGAAGTGCATCTCCCCACCACACCAGTGCTTCTGTAAATCTTAACTGCCCACTGGATTCCAGCTGGACATCCAATTGACCACACCCTGGCCTTGGATGAGTGCACTTATCCCCCCACACCTCCACACACCTCCTGCCACAACCCTATCTCCTGCCTTTTGGTTCACTCCTAAGTTCCCCTGTACCCCACCCCACAAACTCACCCAACCGCCCCTCTACCCCCCCATCATCCACCTGCCTTGATCAAAACCCCCATGGTCCCTGCACTTAACCTATTCTCTGGTCATTCATTGTGGCCTCTAATGTGATTGACAGTGCCCCCAGCTGCTGTATCTGTACCTGCTACAAGAATTTGTAATGTGGATGATGCTGCAGGTCTGTCTAACTTATGTGAAGAGAATCTTGAAATATGTTGCCCTCCTAGGAATCAAAATCTGAATATGTTGGTCTTACTATGTACCTTGGAATATGTGAGCTTCCTGTTGCTAATGTGTAAAATTGTCTATTTGTAAGTATGATGCTGCAACTAAGTGTTTGTCTGAACTTTTTGATGAGGATCCTCTGTAAATGAGCTCTTAGTTCAAAGGTGGTAATTCCAATCTCCCAAAAAATAAATAAATAACTAAATAAATACAGATCCCCCTCTCAGGGGGAGGAAATGGACAAGGAAATGCTAGAAACGCATCCTTAGGATGGCAGAAAAAGGGGAGATACTGTTGATGGGGGACCTGAATATGCCAGATGTTAACTGGAGTACCTTTGCTGCAGTCACATCCAAGGGCAGGGTCATTCTCAATGCCCTACAGGAGGCATGCCTCAGACAGCTAGTGTTGGAACCTACTCAGGAGGGAGCAATCTTAGACCTAGTACTCTCAAACTGGGATGGAGACAGAATCTCAAATTTAGAAGTGGGTAGCCATCTGGGAACAAGTGACCACCAAACAGTGTGGTTCATGATAAACACAGCCGTAGAGTCAAGCCATACAAAAATGAGGTTACTGAACTTTAGGAGGGCTGATTTTGTCAAAATGGGAGAGTGTGTGAGAAAAGCACTAGCAAAGAGGCAAGAAGGAGGGGTGGAGGAACAATGGGCAAACATCAAAACTGCCATCACAGAAGCAACAAGCCTTTGTGTGAAGCAAATAAACAAATCAAAATGAAAGAAAAAACACTGTGGTTCTCAAAAGAGGTGGCAGGGAAGGCTAGGGAGAAAAAGATAGCATTCAGGAAGTATAAGGAAACACAGAAGGAGCAGGACAGAGAACTGCGCCAGTTAAAGCAGAAGGAAGTGGGGAAAGTAGTCAGAAAAGCAAAGGCCTAAACTGAGGAAAAGACAGCCAACTCAGTTAAGAAGGGGAATAAAACCTTTTATAGGTACATTAGGGAGCGAAGAAAGACCAGGGGAGGGATAGTGAGGCTTAATTAAGGGGAGGATGGGTGGACAGAGGGTGACAGTGAAAAAAGCAGGGAAACTGAACGAATACTTCTGCTCAGTATTCACAGAAGAAGAGGAGGAAGAGGTACCTAATCCAATCAATAGAAGCACTCTGGATAGAGGGGTTGATACCAGTCCCGGTGGTGGCACTCTCTGTAAAAAGTTGTACCCACGCTCGTCTGCACATTTTAGAAATTATCCCTTTCTTTGTTTTTTTCTGCAAAAAAATGGACCCTTTAATACAAAAACAAGGAGTCAGTTATGGCCTGCAACACCCCTTTTCACTTCAAGTGACGAACCAACCATGGCAACCAACGTGGTAATCCCGGTGGTAGTGGATTTGCATCACATATGCACATAATGTTGTTAAACAGTAATACCTGTATATAAAAGCTTGTGTGGGTAGTGATAGCATCTCGCGTTGCAGATTTGTCATGGGTGTCACTGTGAGTGCAAGTCCACTGCCCTCAGGGGTCCCCCCTCCCATGAGTGTTTCTTAAATAGTTTGATGACTGTAAATCAGAAGTAGTGCTTATGGATAAATATCATAAAAAATATCAAGCAGCACAATAATAAATCTCTTTTAAATTATACCAGCAAAAATCAATTCAGGATCTATTAATTTAACTTATCCCTTCAGAGTTTAGTTTTAGTTTATAATTTTTTAACTATATACCAGCGCTAACCTCATCTTTATGTTAACTTCAAACTAAAGACACATTTGATGGTATAAGTAAATAAATAAACCCTTGTGAGCCCTACACATTATCTAGCTGGGGAAGATCATTAGGACCAAGAGACAAAATACAACAAGATTCCCATACTTGGGGCGTGGCCAGCAGCCGAGCTGAGAACAGCTTTCAGAGTGAGCTCTGCATCTGAATCACGACTAATTCATTATACAAAAAAGATAACTGCTTCTTGTCAATAATCAGATTAATATCCGAATAGATCTCATCGAGTCGAACAGTTTGATACCTTACTTTTGCTATTCGGACCTGAACTTTAATAGTAATGGGGCGCTCTAACAAGCCGACTGCTGGAAGTGTGAGCCCAAAAGACGCTAAGACTGGGCAAGGCAAAGACCCGATCCCCGACGCCCTAAACAATGTGATACAACCATCTAACGCAGCCCTATTGAAGGTAATTCAGAAGCTGGACAGCCGAATGGAGGATTTCACCTCACTATTCAAAATTCTGGATACAAAAGTAGAACAACTAGCCCAGGACACCAAGGCAGTGACACACTCGGCTTCGACCATGATGTCCACCATGGCAGGCCCGGTGAAAGAAAATGGGTTTCTTCACCATCATCTAGAGAATTTAGAAAACCTTTCCTGGGCTGCCAATATCAGAATATTAGGGGTACCAGAACACTCGGAGGCCGAAGACCCACAGGGTTTTTTGCGAGGTTTCTTACAAGATCTCCTGCAGCTGCCGACAGTGCTTAATATTGTCAAAGCATACAGAATAACCCCACGAGGCTCTAGAAACCGCACAATGAGAGGCCTAACAATACCTCATACTTTCCTGGTGATGCTGGACTCCACAAGAGAAAAGGACATGGTAATTGCAAAGGCTAAAGAGATCTGGAACCATGGACTGGGAGGGGGAACAAGATCCATATGTTCCCTGATTTGAGTTTTGTGACTAGGCAACAGAGGAAAGGGTATGATGCTACTCGGGCCCAACTAATGCAACTGGGGATCCAACACGTGCTATTGCTCCCAGCTAGTCTCTGCGTCTTTTATGGAGGAAAAGCCTTCCAGTTCTCAGACCCAGCTGAAGCTGTTAAATTCGTGGACCGGGTACAGAGGGAATTCGATGCAAAAAAAACAGAAATGGATAGCGACAATGAGGACAGTGAGACCTAGACTCTCTCAGAGGTAAAACCTCTTTAGTGTCACCTTGACTTACCTACTCATTCTCAATGGGTGTAAGGCCCCTCTGTTATTTGGGACTGTATTCTTATAAATCCGGGACTTGTTAGTTCAAATTTTTTTCTGTTGGAATACTCAGATGGGAGCTATTTGCTCTTAAAATGGTCGGAACTTAAGTTGATTAAAGCAACCCCATATTCATAGAGGTCCATAATACGCCTAAAGAGTGAGGTCTGAAATTTCCTGGAACTTTAATCGAGACTCTGTATTATTAAGAAAGCTAAAAGAATAGTTTAAAGGTTGCAAGAGTTTTATTTTTGAAAGCTGATTAATCTTTTTCTACGTTTATAATGATGTGGATGGGAGATGTATCTGTCTGATTGATAGGGAATTCTATAAGCATGTTTTGAACAGACGTCTGGTTATTCTCCCTCTCATAGCTGCATTAAGCCGTATTGTATAAATATTAACTAATAGTAAATACAACAGTTCTTGCTAACCTCCCAGTGATGTAACTTGTTATAGGGGCTGAGCAATTGTTGTTCCTGTAAGAATTACTAAATAACATGTCAAGCTGTTACTCTTTTAATTTTAAAAGCCTGCCTATTGGTTTGTATATGTAACCCCTCACCCCTGCCTTTTTACTAAAATGACAGGTGGCATGCTGTTGGCGTTGGCAGCAATACCTGGTGGGGACCTGGGTTTGGGGAGGATGAGGTTACCCGGCACAAGGGACCTAGGTTTGGCTACTCTGCACAGGGGCACCCAAGTAAATCCAACTACAGGAAGCAATAACTGTAATGTCCAGAACCAGGACTGGGATTTTTCAGTGTGGCTTTATTCAAAACTAGCTGACACATGACAAAGCATTGATGGTCCCCCAAGGGGCTACGTTCACTGTATATGCAGATAGAGACTAAAGGCGGTCCACTTGAAGAATGAACCCATTTTTACTATTGTCTGGCTCTGGACCCACCAGGCACTCAGCCCGGACTTGCATGCGCTTTGGATACACAGCCCGACTGGCCCGGCTCCCCTGCCAGCCACTTGACTGATGGTCCATTTAAAGAATGAACCCAAACTTTACTTGGAGAGACTCCCGTCACACAAGGAGTATATTTTCCCAAGCTGTGGCTCCCCACACCACTTAGAGTCTGCGACTCCTAGAGAGATTTGATTTCTTACTTCCATCGGACTCCCATCAAACAAGGAGTATATCTTCCCATCCTGTGGCTCCCCACACCACTTAGAGTCTGCGACTCCTAGAGAGATTTTCAAAAGTTGCGACCCACGTCTGGGTACCCACCTCATCACTGGCCAGGCGCATGAGGCAAGTAGCAAATCACAGAAGAAATCTGTAGAGGTGGACCTGGTCACTAAAGATGGGGGGTGTTCCCACCTCCAGCTCCCACAGCCCATACCTGGCCATTTCTCTGGACAAACATAAACTTAAACTGTGAAAATGTAGATTAAACGGTGGATGACCTGAAGCACCCCCTCTACAGCATTACTTGAAATCCATTAAAACTTTAGACTTTTTGACTGCTCCATTTGTTTGTCCTAGTAAAATAGTCCTCCCAAATAGCAGTCCACATTCCAACTTCCTTTATATTTCCAAAGATGAAACAATTGGTTTGCCCCTTCAAATGGAGCAAAACACTCATCCATTCGTTGCAGGTGCCCCACAGTGAAATACCACTTCTTTTACTGTTATACAAGAACAGACACTGTAAACAGGCAGCTTTCTTCCATAGTGGAAATAGGGATTGCCCTGGAATCCACAGAGGACTTTCTTTCCACTTCCGAGGGGGGCACTGAGACCTGGACAGCGGTCTCCACCACTTTCAAAAGGTAAACAGGATCACACCTCCTTCTTGCTTTAAAACAAACCAAAGACTGACTTTGAAAACTCCCAAAGTTCTAAACTCACTCCCTGAGCTGCAGATTCCAATGTGGCTTATGCAGCTGCGACAGTTCTATGGTGATGTCATCTCTCAAGTCTCAGCTGTGACTGAGAACAGAGTGAGACAGTGCGAAACCCATGTAACTGGAGTTTCACAAGCTGCCTTCCCTGCCTACCACTAGGTCTTACTGGGATTCTAGTAACCCCGGGTAACAAGTGGGTTACACTCACCCTTGACCAGGAAAATGACTGTCCCCAGTCATTATGCACCGGCCCAGGGCCATCCCACCCTATGTGCTACCTGCAGAGGGGGTGATCAGGCCCCTCCCACCATGTGCAAGCACAGGCAGGCAACACTAAGGGCCTAGAGGCCTATAGCTGACATGTCAGCCTCTACACTATCCACTTACTATGGACACCTAGTGGCTCTGGTAGAAACCATCCAGAGCATAGCCTGATAGATCAGCACTCACGGCCCCTACTGCAGGTCAGGGCCACAGCCTGACCATCCCCCCAACCCTCTAGAGAAAACCTATCTGCCTCTAACATAATATCCCAAACAAAAACAAAACCCGGGGACCTCCCCGACCTTGGGCAACCTGCAACTACAACCATTAGAATACCAAGAAATACTTTCTCCCTACCCCGACAATCACACCTGTGGAAGGAAAAGAGGGTTAACACAGTAACAACCATAGCAATAACAACACAGTACTTTAAATTCTACACAATAAAGCACTGACGAGGAACTCCGATGAGCCCCTCCTCCTCTTCTTGTCTTCTCTTCTGTCTTCCCAAGAACACCTGTAAGAAAAAGACAAACACACACTCCTAATCTGCATACACAGTCTACCTAAAAACAACAACCCCTACCATACAGAAAAACACTGAACAATCCCAAAAAAGATTTTTTAGAAAAAAGGTAGAAAAACAGTATTTACATTAGAGTACAATAATGACATTATTTACAATACACACTTGGGGGGATGGAGTGCCCTAAAAGTCCCAACTAGTGACCACAAGGCCCGAAGACTAGTCCAATAAAGAGTCTCTCCTGGGCCAGAGCCCCGTGAAACATAGTTCTTAAAGGCCAAAATCCTGAAGGGGAGAGTCTTTGCGGACAGTTCACACATTTTTGAAGTCTGTAGTGTAGGGTGTGTACTGCAATGTCATAAAGATAGAAAAAGTGTTTTTGGACTTACCAGCCACTTGTAGTATAAGACTAGGCACCAGCCTGCACCGCAGCCGAAGACTCTCCCTGGCAGTATTTCTTCTGATACAGCTGGGCGGACATCTTCCGGGAACACAGGAGGGCACATCTGGAAACAGCTGGGCTGATGTCATCTCTGGAGAAGGAACCTTAGAACAGGAACAAAAAGAAAAACAGCTGGTCCGACATCATCCGATTACCAGGCGATGAACAGGAAACAACTGGGCTGGTGTCCTCTCTGGATCTGAAGTCATCTGGTGGGCCAGTAGATGGTTGCTGAACAAGACAGTACACTGTAGACTGAAGAATGTGGAG
Source organism: Neoceratodus forsteri (assembly GCA_016271365.2). Lineage (NCBI taxonomy): Eukaryota > Metazoa > Chordata > Ceratodontiformes > Ceratodontidae > Neoceratodus > Neoceratodus forsteri. Next base: position 728,496,773 of record CM057449.1, on the reverse strand, counting down.
CACCTGAGTCCTTGGTTATTCATATTGGCAGATCAATAAGGGCACTTCACAGTCTAGATGTGGCAGTATTGACTACCACTGCTCGGCTCTCCATTTTGTAGGCATGGGCTTAATTACTGGGAGTCCTTGCACTGAGCCAATAGTACCGGGGTCAGGGCTTGAATTATTACCCGTCTGGTGCAACATAATTCACACAGTGGGAGACTTCCGTCTCTCTCCATCCACTATTCTCACTCTGTCCATAAACAGTGTCCTGCCTCTTCCACTGTGTATACTTTTCATGGAACAGTCTATTTTTACATGCTGGTTGGCCCCAGGATGCACATGTTTCATTGCTTCATCCCAGATCCAGGATTTCCTGCAGTTCTCAATCTCCTCCCAGACTCTCCGAGGAAAGGTAGGAAAGGTCATACCATAGATTTCATTGGCCTTTCTACGAACCAGTCTCTCCTCTTTACTTGCTTTGGTCAATCTGAGATCACTGGCCTGGCTTGGGGGTGGCCAGTCCTGGTTCTGCCAGCTTCGCATCCTCAAAGAAATTAAAAACGGATCCCTGACTTCTTCTTCTTGTAAAGCCAGGGCAGTGGCATCACCATCTTCTTGAACACATTTCTCCGAGGCAAGATCTTGAGGCTGTGTACCAGTTCCTTTCTCACAAGGCCACATAGGTTCCCCCTCATCTTCCTCTTCACTGAGGATCTGAGCCCAGGAGTGAGCAGTCGTTCTCACCCCGAGACTATCCATTCATCACTAGGAGTGGAGGTCGACACCTCCCATTCAAAGGCCTCCCGCATCTCATCTTCACCCGAAAGACTTGGGCTAGGCCCCCCACCCAGGGGTCTATTGATGCTTTATCCGAACTTTCTTTCTGAGATCCAGCATCCAAAACTTCAGTTTCAGATTCAGTCTCTAATTCTGCGCCCTCTAACTTTGTGCCACACTCCCCCGAGGGACCTTCCTCAACAGGCTCCGCCTGATGCTGTGTGCTGCCAACTGCAGATTCTTGAATTTTTGTCCACGTGGGAGCCAAACGAATTGGAGGCGCTTTATACAAGCCATATTTTTGTAGACATCCAGCACAGTGAGGAATCATGAAGACATCCCTTCCAGCACTAAAGCACATCTGGCATACATGCACTGGATAATTAGGAATTGCCACATCAGGAGGTGTGCCCTCCATAGCACCACTTTTCAATATCTCTCAGTCTATTTACTGCTGCTGTTACTGCAACCCGGGCATGATCTGGGTAACGAGCTGGTCCTGAGGCCATAACTGCAGAAAAATAAACAAAAGTTCACTGTAACTGAAAGTCCCACTTTAATGAACACACTCTACAGCTTTAAAATGGCTCCTCTGCTGCTGTGTTTACTTTACTACCCCACCCTGTAATGGCGGCGGCAGCACTCCTGTGCATCAACATTTAGACTCTGGGTCAAGCCACTGCACACCCGATTTACATCAGCTACTGATAACTTTTACTCAAACTGCACAACTTGCTCTGATCTGCCTTTTCACACATTTACAGGATTTTCCTTGGACTTTTCACAAGCTGGCAACATTTACTTTATTTACAGTCCCTTAAAAACTTCGGGTTTCAGCACAGGATTGCCTGCTTCTACTAGTGTTGCACTTTTTTTACAAACCACAGTCTCTCTCTGGCTGCAAACTTTAAACTGAGGCTATTTTCACTTCCATGCACACATTCAATGGTTTTACAGACTTGCACTTGCCAGCAGGACATGACACAGTCGCTACTTGCAAAGCGACTATACAGCTACACACACATTTTATATGGCATTTCTGAAAATCACTGATAGAGCAGTTTTAAATTGTTTACTCACTGTTATTTGTAGCAACTTGCTGCGATGGGGTAAAACGGCCTGCAGCCAGATTTTTGAAGGCCTCGGAATGCAAACGGGCGAGCAGTCTCCGTGATCGTTGTTTTAACCACAAAATTCACTAATTCCACAATCGATTTGTGGGTTGAGCCCGATTTTAAACTTAAAAGTCACTTTTTTGAACTGTTTCACAGCGCTTTGAATCCTCGCGATGCTCCTCCACTGCCAGTACACGCACTACCCTCTGTCTCCCTCTCGAATGCTGAGGCAGACTCAGAAGAGCTGGCTGAGGGGCGGGACTAATGGCAAACTGACCAACCACACGACGCCATGCAAATGAGCCTCTTCTTCTTCGCGAGGGCTCCTCTCCTCACGGCGATCGTCGAGCAGTCAAATTTAAACTGTAAAATGCATTTTTTTTTTCTAACTGACTCCACGGCGGGAGCCCATTTCAACCATGTAACATTGCCATTAACTCTGCAGTCTCTAACTTTGCACAGAAAGCATTTCCAACGTCCAGAGCATATTTTCTCTGTTGCTACCCCTAGTTTTCCACACTTTCCTTCACAGAAATTCATTTTAAAACTGACAAAAACGCTGTAAACTTTTTTGATGATGCAGGATGAGGGCACACTCTTTGGCTTTACAGCTCCTTGGTAAACAGTTGGCATTTTTTAAACAGCAGCACAAGATTCACAGCACACAGCAACACACTAGTGAAATTGCTTCAACTTTTTGGGCTACCCACTGCCAGATAGCCAAAATGCTAGCCTGCTTGCCCAAGCACCTTCCTTCCCGAACAAATCCAAAGTGGTGCCTCCATTTTTGTAACCCCTTACCCCTGCCTTTTTACTAAAATGACAGGTGGCATGCTGTTGGCGTTGGCAGCAATACCTGGTGGGGACCTGGGTTCGGGGAAGATGAGGTTACCCGGCACAAGGGACCTAGGCTTGGCTACTCTGCACAGGGGCACCCAAGTAAATCCAACTACAGGAAGCAATAACTGTAATGTCCAGAACCAGGATTGGGATTTTTCAGTGTGGCTTTATTCAAAACTAGCTGACACATGACAAAGCATTGATGGTCCCCCAAGGGGCTACATTCACTGTATATGCAGATAGAGACTAAAGGCAGTCCACTTGAAGAATGAACCCATTTTTACTATTGTCTGGCTCTGGACCCACCAGGCACTCAGCCCGGACTTGCATGCACTTTGGATACACAGCCCGACTGGCCCGGCTCTCCTGCCGGCCACTTGACTGATGGTCCATTTAAAGAATAAACCCAAACTTTACTTGGAGAGACTCCCGTCACACAAGGAGTATATTTTCCCAAGCTGTGGCTCCCCACACCACTTAGAGTCTGCGACTCCTAGAGAGATTTGATTTCTTATTTCCATCGGACTCCCATCAAACAGGGAGTATATCTTCCCATCCTGTGGCTCCCCACACCACTTAGAGTCTGCGACTCCTAGAGAGATTTTCAAAAGTTGTGACCCACGTCTGGGTACCCACCTCATCACTGGCCAGGCGCATGAGGCAAGTAGCAAATCACAGAAGAAATCCGTAGAGGTGGACCTGGTCACTAAAGATGGGGGGTGTTCCCACCTCCAGCTCCCACAGCCCATACCCGGCCATTTCTCTGGACAAACATAAACTTAAACTGTGAAAATGTAGATTAAACGGTGGATGACCTGAAGCACCCCCTCTACAGCATTACTTGAAATCCATTAAAACTTTAGACTTTTTGACTGCTCCATTTGTTTGTCCTAGTAAAATAGTCATCCCAAATAGCAGTCCACATTCTAACTTCCTTTATATTTCCAAACTGATGAAACAATTGGTTTGCCCTTCAAATGGAGCAAAAATCTCACCCATTCGTTGCAGGTGCCCCACAGACGAAATACCACTTCTTTTACTGTTATACAAGAACAGACACTGTAAACAGGCAGCTTTCTTCCATAGTGGAAATAGGGGATTGCCCTGGAATCCACAGAGGACTTTCTTCCACCCCGGAGGCACTGAGTACTGGACAGCGGTCTCCACCACTTTCAAAAGGTAAACAGGATCACACCTCCTTCTTGCTTTTAAAACAAACCAAAGACTGACTTTGAAAACTCCCAAAGTTCTAAACTCATCCTGAGCTGCAGATTCCAATGTGGCTTATGCAGCTGCAACAGTTCTATGGTGATGTCATCTCAAGTCTCAGCTGTGACTGAGAACAGAGTGAGACAGTGTGAAACCCATTTAACTGGAGTTTCACAAGCTGCCTTCCCTGCCTACCACTAGGTCTTACTGGGATTCTAGTAACCCCGGGTAACAAAGGGGTTACATATACTGTACATGTAATGCAGTACATCAATAAAAAATAAATTACAAAAAAAAAAAAAAAGATTCCCATACTTAGAGGCTATGAATGGAACTAGCAGTAATCTGTAAATTACCTCTCCTTGTTACTGGTAAAATTATTGAATCCTTCTGGACCAACCAGACTAACCCCAAACCCTGAATAAAAAGGCAAACCAGACCTATTAAATACAAATAACCAGTGTTATAATTATCATAAAACACATTAATAATTTCATCCTTCAGAGCCCCACCAGGGCCTGAAGGCACATGCAAATTTCAGCCAGTATGCACTCATTGCATAAATAATATATGCTCTTAATATCATAAAAATACCCAGACAAAAGAACACCTTATAAAAATGAGGCTTACAATACTTGCTTAGCTAGCACATGCATTTAACAGCTTCTAAATGGCTTCTATAAATAGAATTAACAGGGTTTTTACCTGATAAAATCCCAGCGCCTGCATGAAATATTTAAAGTGACCTCACCCCAATTAAGACAGCTCACCCTTATAAAATGTACGACCAGATAAACAGAAAGTATAATAAGGCTATAAAACATTAAAAAATATTACTGCTGCAAATTTAGTAAAAAAAAAAAAAAACATAAGATTAGTAAAAATAAATTCCAGCCAAGTATAAACTTGACAGGCTCCATTTAGACGCTGGTGTCCAACAGGTTATAAGACAACATTTAATAGCTATTATGAGTCCATGCTCTATAAATACTGTTGTCAGATTTTAATTCTTTTTCAGTTTCAAGGACTAGGAAATACTCAAGCGTAATATCTGCTTCGCAGTTCAACTATTAGTGGCGCTTCATTGTGCTTGTTTAAATCACTGTCAGGTTTACGCAGTTAGCAAGTTTTCTAGTAAGGAGGAGTCATTTTTTTTTTAACTCTCTGTTTATCCACCTATCCCTGCCCCCAGACCCTTCTTTTCTCTCAGATCCCCAAGTCTCCACCCCAGGTGTAGAGGAGTCTGCCCCTAGAGTGCGCATCCGTGCTCCTAATTTTACTTCCCGATTAACCCCTCGGCGGGGCAAGGAAAGCCCCAGACTCACCTTCCTCAAACCTCAGGGGAGCGCGTGCACATAATGGACTCTGCCCTCACACTATGGGGTGTAGCGGGAGATCATCACCAGGACCGTCTGGGGGTATGTTTTTTTCCTGCTGTTTCAGTCCTCTCGATGTCGGCGTGCAATAAGGACCATCAAGCCGATGCACACCGAGATGTGCATCCAGTCCTGTCCTCTGCCAGCATCAGCCCCCTATGTTGTCCCAACCATGCTGGCACTTCCGAGTTCCCCCAGGAGGTGGCGGTAGAGTGGCGAGACTAGCTCCCCAGCCCTCCCTGGAGAAGGAGAGCAAGCCGTTCTGCGCTCGATCCTTCTCCACCCCCGGCCAACCCCCGACGGCCCAAGTCTGCTCCCAAACCCGGGTCGCCAGTGTGTAGCAAGGTGTGGTGTCCAGTGCCTCAACCCTCAGCACCACCAGGCCAGCCAGGAGGAGTAATTTAAAGCAATACCTCAAAATCCAGAGTCACCGTGAGGTGTTTTACTTGCTTCAAAAAAGTTTAATGAAGCTCTCAGGGGTATTCAGCCATAGTTTGTCATGATAGTTTTAAAATCATTAGACTGTCGTCTGAAAGTGCTACCCCTTTCAAAAGCTGAATCAAACCCAATGGCCTCATATATAAAACCTTGTGTAGAAGCACAGAATAGTACCTCTTATATAGCCACTGTTCACAGTGACAATATAAGTATAAAATTAAGAAGGAGGTGCAGTAGCCAAACTTTGCTCCATACTGGCATTGTGAGAATCATACATTTTCCTTACATTATTTAAAGAGCACCTGTTTATTTATTTATTCATTGTGTTATTCATTTTTAAATCTTTATGTTTATGCGCTCATGCCGAAAATCAGTCTGAATTTCTGTCAGCATTTCCTCACCTTTTTAAGTGAATGCAGACTGAGCTTTTCTCTTTCTATTTGACATGCAGCCTGCTGAGCCGAGTAAAATCTGCACTTGGCTATTTTCAGAAAATCAGAATGTTATCTATGTCAGTAGGGTCACCCTCGTGCACTAGTGGCTGTCAGGAGCTGGCAGTTTTGAACCACATATTTGCTGTGGTGACGATTGTATGATCCGTTGCAGTATTGACTTGAATTTGGATAGTAAATATCTTAGTTTTGGTTCATGTGTGACACAGTGCTGAATGAATGTATACATATTACGAAAGTTTTGGCTTTGTTAGGTATGGGTGGAGTGTGTGTATTCCATAGCTTGATCAGTCACTGCTGTCCTACTAATTTGTGAACTGTAGATTTAGTAGTTGCCGTATTGGTCCTTGCAAGAATAGATCCAGAAGCAAATGATTTGATACCTTTTAATGGACCAACATAGATGTAACAAGAACAAAGTGCTCTAGCTTTTCGGACCAACCAGTCCTTCAGACTGCCATTGAGCTTCTGAAGAAGGACTGGTTGGTCCGAAAGCTAGAGCACTTTGTTCTTGTTACATCTATGTTGGTCCATTAAAAGGTATCAAATCATTTGCTTCTGGATCTACTAATTTGTGTGGTTTATAAATGCCTTGCCACTAATTAAATTGCCTGCACCTCGACTGTATGACTGAATGAATGATGACCACTGTGGGTTTTTTTTTTGTGGGGGGCAACTAATGTAGGTGTTAGGCATGCTAGATAATTTTATTCCCTTTTTTGACAGTGTATTACGATGTCAATTGGCCTGTTTTTATTTACAGAGCTAGTGTACCGATCTTTGTGAGTCAAGCATCGTCTACAGCCGTTCCCTAAAAACTGTAATTAACCTGTGTTGTAATATTTTTATTCTCCTAGCCCTTTTAAAAAAAAAAAAACTATATTACGTTACAACAGCTGTTTTGGCTGATCTCTGCAAAGGTCATAATGTTGCGTAAATGCAGAAGTCAGGGACCGTGTTTATGTCATGGGTGGGAATTGTCAGCTAAAGGAAAAAAAAGTGCTTGCCAGCTGGATTTGTCAAAACACAATCGTCTGACTACTAAACAATACACTTTAACATGTTTTTAGCTGTGATCATCTGCTCCTTATTTTGTCATAAAGATTGCACACAGAATATGTATTTTCCTCCAACAGGATGATGTGTTTTTTTTTTTTTTATTTATTGGTACAGTATATACAGTCTGTGGTGCTCTATCCCTCTCTGTGTGCTTCTTCTACCTCTCTATCCCTGGCTACGAAAACCAGTGTATGGAGTTTGCTCCTCTTTCAGTTCTTTCCCTCCGTCTGCTAGTTCCATCCCACTACACACCCCGGGTACATGCCTTTGTTCCGCCAACCCACGTTGTAACTGACAGCACTGCTGGTAGCTATTATTCGCTCATGTCACATCTGCGATTTTGATAAAACAATGCAGTATGAGCAAGCCGGCGTGTGTGTGGTTGTTGGGGGGGGGGAGGCACCCACAACCAAGGGCGACACCCGCAACCACTTTCAATAAAGTATGGGAAACATCAAAAGCAGGCAGTAGTCAAAGTTTACAATTACTGACATGGGAATGATAAATGAGAACCTGGAAATATGAAACTTTCTAAGTTGCTGTATTGCTGAAAATGTGCATGACACATTTTTGGGGGGAATCTATCAAAAAATAAAAAAATAATAGTCACACAGAATTGCACAGAACAAAACTATTGTATGAAACTGCATGATCATTCTGTTACTAGTAATAATTCCAAAACACTCTATCATCCATTGGTTCAGCAGTTCAGCTTCTAGATAGTTTCACATTCCCAGGTTTAGATTCCAGTTCCCAGCTCACTATTTACACACTGTGACTGCTGCCTGAGAATTGCAAATGTTGACTGCTGCCAACTTTTTGTTAGCCATCTCAATTGTCCGATAATGAGGATGTGGCTTCCTTTGCTCCTTTGTCCCCCCCCCCCCGACCACACACTTATGTCATTGCACTTTCAGCTTATAGTGCCCTTTTTTACACCCAAAACCCTGAAGTAGTGCTGCTGGTTACAATCAGTATTACAGTACTGATCCTTGTGTGGAATAACACAAGAAACAGTACAGACAGCTTTTCATATTTTCTCTATTAACTGTCCCACTATAGACAATTGGGGGCACACCCTACTACAAGTAAATTTGTAGCTCAGGAAATGTAATTTGCTAAGTTCCAGCCATTTCTTGTTATGCATTCCCGGTATGCATTCCAGTTTCTCATTTGAAATCGGCCAATTGACGTCGTCAGTGACTGGGTCCAGGCATGGGGTAACCTGAGAAAGTATTTTTTCACAGAAAGGGAAGGTTTGAAAATATCACAAACTCCAGAGGCTGCCTTAAAAAAAGCTCAATTCAGTACAATAAAGAGAGTAGGTTCAGTCATCAGTTTAGAGTGCCATCTTTACAACAGCATATTACCAGACTGACTAAAAATAATACAAAAAATAGCTCTGCAAATGGGTGAATAGTAAAAACTAGGCATCGGTGTGCACAATACATTTTGCATGGGAAGTAAAATACTGGTAATGACAGCATCTAACTGCAACTGAAAAAAAAATAATAATAGCAAGGCATTCCATGTGCAGTGTGGTCATCAAGTGAAAACATTTTTTATCAGGCTAGACAACTACTGCCTTTCAGATGCATTGCACAAAACAGTCACGCATATCTCGGAGCCCCAGGACAGAAACCCTTATGCTGTCAACCAAAGCAGACAGTACAGCTGAGTCAGTAAAGTCAAAGAAAGATAATGTCAATTAAAAACAAAAGGGGAGTTAAAAACTAAGTCAGAAAAAGACTCCAATATGAGACATAGTTGGAAATCGGATGCTTTCTTTTTTTAAATTAAGAATACTTTATTGTTTTTTCTTATAAAAAGACATACAAGAAAAACAGTTAAACATGACATGTTAACTCTATTAGCTTTTACAATCCCCAATCCCCCCTCCTCCCATCCCTCCCTCCCAGCTGCACCATTGAACCATCCTTTAGAAAATAAATCTTAGGTCTACTCACAACATACTATTATTTGGCCTAGAAATATACAGAATTAATACTTAGTACTCTATAAAGTAAGTAATGTGTATAGAGACGCCCAAACTCATTGATAATGTTTTGTTTTCTTTGAAAGGTTAGCCAAGAGATTCTTCACTTGTAATGCGAAAATAATCTCATGTAACCATTCTGTTACTGTAGGAACCTTCTGGTCCATCCAGTGGTGCATTAACACTTTTTTAGCACATAGAGAAATTAAAGCCATGTGTTTCCTTTGATTTTGATCAGAACATTACCATAATCTCCCAGGATGCATATTTCTGAGCGAATAGCGTCCGTCAGACCCAAGAGAGGGTCCAATTTAGCTTTAGTGTCAGACCAGAACAAAGAGGCTTTAACACAATACCACAAAACACGGAGTACCATGCCAGGCTGCTCACCACAGTAAGAACATAGATCACTTGGAAGCGTCCCCATACTAAAAAGTTTAGATAGGGTGTAGTAAAGATCATGAAGTATATAATACTGAAGGATACAGTATTGGTCCCATCTTATATCTTTGTACAAATGGATCCAAATCTGACTCCAGGGATGTGTGGGAGTGAAGAAAGAGGCAGGACATAGTCCCACTTGTAACATGGTGGGCTCTCAATCAGATGCTTTTTAATTATAAGTGACAGGGCCCCGCAACCAGAATTCCCCCCCCCCCATCAAGGGTGACCACACTCAGTCAGTATCAAATATATGGAGCCAGCAACAAACAAAAGCTCCTCTCAAGTGGCCCAAAAACCCAAAGCAGGCAAAAAACCCCCCCAACATTGCAGTGCAATGCCTGGCAAACTTCAGGCGTACTGTCAGCATGCTCATACCTGGGATTCCCGGCAGCAGAATTGTGATCTGGTACAGTACAGTGGGTCCTGGGGTGGCCATTGTGACCCATGCTGTGATTTGAAATCAGATTGGGACAGAGTAGGGAGGCTGGACCCCGGACACACCCCTAGTTTTGAAAATCACGGTGCAACATATCAAGAAAAAATACCCTATCAAAAAAATACATGGAGGCAAACATCCACGTTGGCACTTTGAAAAACACCACTTTTCTACAATTTTGCAGATGCGGATGTGTACCTCAGTGCCAACAAAGTGCCACCACCAGGATACCAGTCCTTTCACAGAAGAAAGGGTTCTGAAAGAACTTCTAAAACTGAAGGTGGACAAAACAATGGGCCCTGATGGGATTCACTCCAGAATTCTAAAAGAACTAAGGGAAGAGCTAGTGACACCACTGACTACCCTATTTGACAAATCATGGGAGGATGGTATGGTACCTAAGGACTGGAGGAGGGTGGATGTGATTCCCCTTCACAAAAGTGAGAGCAAAGCAGAGGAAGAAAACTACAGACCTGTTAGTTTGACCTCAGTGGTAGGGAAAATGATGAAATCACTTCTGAAAGAAAGAATTGTTGAATACTTAGAGGCCACCGGGGTACAGGACCCAAGGCAGCATGGACTCACAGCAGGAAGGTCATGTCAGATGAATCTAATAGATTTCTTTGACTGGATGACCAAAGTAGTAGAAGAAGAAGAAGAATTGGCATTTATATAGCACTTTTCATACACAGTGTATCCCAGTGTAGTAGACCAGGGAGGGGCTTTGGACATGGCCTACCTAGACTTTCGCAAGGCATTTGACACAGTCTCACACAAAAGATTAATAAACAAATTAGCCAGCCTGGGAGTGGGTCCCAGGGTGGTAGCCTGGGTAAAAAATTGGCTGGACAACAGGACACAGAGGGTAATAGTAAACAGAGTCCACTCCAAAGAAAGGGAGTTACTAGCCAGGTACCACATGGTTCAGTACTGGGTCCGGTCCTTTTTAATATCTTCATGGGTGACATTGTGGAGGGACTGGAAGGAAAAGTATGCCTCTTCGCAGATGACGCAAAGATCTGCAACAGGGTTGATACACAAGAGTGGAGTGGAAAAGATGAGAAGGGACTTGGCAAAGTTGTAGGAATGGTCAAAAGTATGGCAGCTTAGATTCAATGCAAAGAAGTGCAAAGTAATGCACCTGGGAAACAAAAACCCAGGGGAAGTGTACACAGTGGGAGAGGAGGTACTAACAACAACAAAAATGGAAAGGGACCTGGGGGTAGTCATATTAGATGACCTAAAGGTAAGCAAGCAATGTGAAAACACAGTAAGCAGGGCTGAGGGGGTACTGTGATGTATAGGAAGAGGTATCACCAGTAAAAACTGGAAGTTGTTATCCCTCTGTACAGACAGTTGGTGAGACCCCATCTGAAGTACTGGGAGCAGCTCTGCAGACCCCATCTCTGCAAGGACATAGACAGGATGGAGGCAGTCCAGAGGAGGGCAATTAAAATGGTGCAGGGTCTGCACCAGAAGCCATATGAAGGGAGACTAAGGAGATTAATATGTAGATCCTCGAGGAAAGGAGGGAGAGGGGGACATGACAGAAACTTTCAAGTACCTCAAGGGAATCAACAAAGTCCAGGAGGGTAGCATCTTTCAGAAAAAGAGATGTGAAAGAACAAGGGGACACAATTTGAAGATAAAGAGGGGATGGCTCAAGGGCAACGTGAGGAAGTATTTTTTCACAGAGGTGGACACATGGAACGGCCTTCCTGAGGAGGTCATGTGGTCAAAAACAATGGGGGAATTCAAGAATGCAGGGGGACAGACAAAAGGCAATTTTGGTGGGGGGTAGGAAGAAGTAGGCTGTTGGTTAACTAGGATCTGCAGCTTATCCAATAGGTAGGGAAATGGGCAGACTGGGTGGGCCAAGCAGTCCTTATCTGCCATCAAAGTCTATGTTTCTTTGTACATATATATATATTGCAAAAAACTACGTTAATGCATCGGTTAGGGTATTTATAAAATTGTAAAAAGCGGGGAAATGCGATGTTAGGGTTCCAACCCCTACCACCCCCCCACCCTCCACACACAAACATGTATTGGGGTGTACCATGGGGCATCGAGCCCAACCCTCACCCCATTCCACATGTAAACAAGCTGACAGGGTACAGTATAGGAGAATGGGGTGAGAGTTAGGCCTGATGACCCCATGGCTCACCCTGATGCCTGTTGGTGTGTGGAAGGTGGGATGGTGGTGGGTGGGGTGGGAACCCTAATATTGCATCTGACATCTTATTACAAGTTAATACAATCCCTAACTGATGCATTAACATAGCTTTATGCCATGCATTGCCCTCATTTTTGGGATAGTATAATAGTATCCTTATATTACTGTGGGAGCGCAGGGCCCTTTGGACCCTGCACTCCAATTCCATAAGTTAGGTGCGTACGTAGTATAACTTCAATGGATGCATGTAAATTGGACATGTTCAGGCAATTTACACCAAATCATCAACATGGGCTTTTTGAGACCACTCCTCATGAACACTGGCACTGTGAACTTGTTAATCCATCCCAAAAATTGAGCTCACAAAGGAACCATGCCATTCTGCACCACAGGTGCTAAAACACATTCTGAGCAGGATGTGACAACTGATAGCTGTGCTGTTCATGAGGAGGTATGAAACAATGGCAATGTTGAAAATCTGGAGTGACAATATTAAATATTGGCGAAGGTACAAGTGTGCATAGAAACTGGCAGCATACGCATGCCAAGACAGCCTCGAGACCACATTTTCAACAGGTTTTTGGGGACTCAATTCATGAACACTGGCACTGTCATTCCATTAATCAGTCCTAAAAGGTGATTCCGCATATTGACTGTGAAAGCACCTTTCGGGACTGAGTAATGAGATGACAGTGACATTGTTCATGGTGTGGAGTCCCACAAACCCCATGTTGAAAATCTGGGGTCAAAATTCCACATGTTGGCTTGGATAGCAACATAAGTTGTTAAATCCCATTGACAGCCATTATACAGCACGTACTGTAATTCCTTAGTTGCAGTTTGGCTTTGAAGAATGCAGACATGTCCCTATCCACAGGAGGTCGCAGCTGCCAACCTCAGAGGGTAAGTATGGAGTAAGAGGGGATGGGGGAGGTGGGTGTGAAGAGGGAGGGTCAGGATGGGGAGGGGGATGGGGAAATGTCACCTGCTAAATTATAACAAAAGATCACATGTTATCAAAAATCACATACTTCTATTACATATATAATATTTTGGTGGCAGGACTGTTTTCCTTTTTCAGGAAAGTAAAAATAAACCAACAGACGTCGGGGATGGTTTTCTACATTTACGGGTTAACATTCCAACAAACAGCTACTGGGCACACTGGGGTGGGCTCCCAGAGTGCCATGTGGATTGGGGGGATACATGCTGCCAAAAGGGGGTTGGACACCCCCATCGGCATAAACAATATAACTTTTGGGCACACTGGGGTGGGCTCCCAGTGTGCCACGTGGATTGGGGGATACATGCTGCCAACGGGGGATTGGACACCCCCATCGGCATATACAGTATAACTTTTGGGTACACTGGGGTGGGCTCTCAGTGTGCCACATTGATTGGAGGATACATACTGTCGACGGGGATTGGACACCCCATCGGCATAAACAATATAACTTTTGGACACACTAGGTGGGCTCTCAGTGTGTCACGTGGATTGGGGAAATACATGCCAATGGGGCATTGGCACCCCATTGGCACAAACGTAGCTTTAGGCACACTGGGTGGGCAACCAATGTGACAGCGCGTGGATTGGGGGACATGATATGGGGGCTGGGGACTGCGATGCGTGGTGGGAGGACTACTAGATTTCAGGGGAATTCTCCTGGCAGTAATTCAAAGTTACACTTTGAATTACTTCAGGTAACTTCGAATTACTGCCAGGGTCACCACCACAGTACCGCAAGCTTTTTGCTGGTGGTAATTAGCGCCACGCTACAGGTGGCGCAAGACCCTGTACAGCAGCACTAATCTTTTCAATATACGCTGCACCAGCATTCATGGCCACTCCCCTGACTCCCATCCCCTGCATACATTACCGTTTAGTGTTGGCGCTATCACACAGCGACGGCACTAAAAGGGATTTTGAATATTGCAGCCTGGTGCAAATACGGCGTTATTCCAGTGCAAAGGATTTGCGCCATGCACAGTGCTTTGAATATATGGCCCGTGATCTTTTGTTATAATTTAGCAGGTGACATCTTCTTCATAACCAGATTTTACTTGGAAAGAAGTAAAGAGAAGCTAATTATTGTATTCAGAAACATAACATCATACAGGTGGTGCACTAGAGTGCAAACATATAAAAGGCAAAGTTTGTTGATGAAATAAGCATCAGTTTCTTTTGAAAAAGGAAAATATATTCAGTTTCTCATTGAAATATACTGGGCTCTTGAATAGCTGGCAGTTTCTGAGATAATAATACCAGCATTCTGCTGAATCCTTTTTACTAGTAGTATGAAAAACAAAGGTAAAAATCCACTTGTTTCACTGCACTAAAAATGTGTCATTTTAAAAGTAGAAAGTAATTACTAACACATCAAAATACAATAAATAAAATAGTCAGTGTTCTATTTATTAGAAGTAAACAACTGCTCATTAACAGCCCAGTGTATTTCAATGAGAAACTAAATATATTTTTTTGAAAAGAAATTGATACTTTTTTCATCAACAAACTTTGCCTTTTATATGTTTGCACTCTAGTGCACCACCTGTATGATGTTATGTTTCTGAATACAATAATTAGCTTCTCTTTACTTCTTTCCAAGTAAAATCTGGTTATGAAGAAAATGTCACCTGCTAAATTATAACAAAAGATCACATGTTATCAAAAATCACATATTTCTATTACATATATAATATTTTGGTGGCAGGAAGTGTTATTTCCCTATAAAAATCTGAAAACAGATTTGTAGTTTCCCATTGAATACACTGGCAGCCTTGCTACTAAGGATTTTATGACATCATCACACAGGGATTCCATTGGGTTCTTTTTTCACTAGCAGTTGGCAAAATACAAAAACAAAGATGGAAAAGTAAGTAAATAAATAAAAGCAATGATTGCAGGGGCATCTAAAGGCCCCAAACTTTCATTCTTTAAGATATGTACCCTTACTAAGCGCCTGCTTTTTAACATTGACTACACGCTATTTGCTATGGTGATAGCCAAGTGGTTGGAGGGGATCCTCCCATCCATTATAGAGGAGGATCAGTGCGGGTTTATCAAAGCTCGACAAACTCAGAATAATATAAAAAAAACGTACATATCCTATACCACACCACCCGGTCTCAACAGCCTTTTTTGATATTGAGTTTAGACACCGAGAAGGCCTTTGACTGGGTGGCGTGGCCTTTTCTGTCAGCTACATTGTCCCATATGGGGTTTTCTAAACAATTTAACCAACTGATTTCCTCTGTTTCTACATCCCCAATGGCCTATATCAAAATTAATGGCACTATTTCGACTCCAATGCCTCAACTTAGAGGCACCAGACAGGGGTGGCTCCTGTCACCCCTATTATTTGCTGTATATCTGAAGCCTTTGGCTCAAATGATTCATCAGACACCCAAAGTGGATAGGGATCTTACTGGGGGGCAGGCAACAAAAGTTAGCCCTACATGCAGACAATCTCCTTATGTACTTGGCCACTCCAGATCAATCTCTCCCACCACTTTGGCATATCCCGACGGAATCTGGCAGTCTGGCAGGATACTGAATTAATAACACAAAAACTGAAGTCTTGCAGATACATTGTTCGCCGTCCCCAGAAACTAGAAGAACATTTCCCTTTAGGTGGGGAATAACCTCCCTGAAATATTTGGGCATTTATCTAACATGAGACTGCCAGCAACTCTACCCCCAGAATTATGGACCCCTACTCAGGCAATTGAAGTATGATCTGGAGAGAAGACGGGTCATCCTTCTTCCCTTTACACAATGAATACAGTAGATACTATAAGGATGAATTTATTACCCTATTTTTATTCTGACACAAACTTTACCAGATAACATCTCGTGATTTTTTTTCCAAGAGGTTAACAGGGGGATCTCACATTTTATATGGGACCTTCACTGTCCCAGGATCTGCCTCGCTACTTTATGTCTACCCAAGAATGGAGGAGGGATGGCACTACTGGACTTACGGAATTATTTCATGGCCTCCCAAATATGTACAGTCTTGTTTTGGCTTCATCCTCGGTATGATGCCCATTGGAAGACACTGGAGATTTGAGAGGAAGATCTGCATAATTTGACACCTATCCTTTTGACGTAGCCTTTCCCTCCTCTCTCTTCAGTTACCTCCAACCCTTATACTTCTTTAACTCTGCAGTGTTGGCATACTAGCCTAAACCTTAAACACACCCAGAAAGCCAGATTCCTGTTATATTCTATCACTTATGTGGAAGACTTTCAACCAGCCTGTCTAGATAATGGTGTCCGCCACTGGGGGAAAAAAGGCCTGCATCTGATTTTCCATTTTCTAAATAAAGGATAACCCTTCACCTTCTGGGAATTACAGCAAAAATATGATCTGCACGAACAAGATAAATATAGATACTTACAGGTATCAGCATACTTTAAAAGACTGATATCCCATGGCCCAGTGGCACAGAGGGCTGAGGCGCTGGACACCTTTTCTCCAACCATGCTGGTGGCCCAGGTTCGGGAACGGATTCGGGATGCCAGGGGCTGGCAGGGGAGGGAGAGGACTGAGCGTCTTCAGGACTGCTCTCCTCTCCTGGGTGGGTTGGTGGTAGCCTCACTCTGTAGCGGCCCCAGGTAGAGATCGGAGGCACTACAAGGGCGGCACAGCGAGGGGGAATGAGAAAAGTATGAAACTGCACACATGCCATATGGATGATGGTGGCCCCGCCTCCCCGCATCTCCCAGCCGTGATGTCTTCAGGCTGCATTTCCACTCCCCGTAATGAAGCAAGGGAGTGCTACATGCACTCCGGTCTCCCCTCCTGAAGCCCCGGCGGGTAAGGGGCACCCGGTGAAGTGATATGACCGGGACAGTGAGGAGATAGAGCAGCTGGATGGTGGGTCTGCTGGAGGTAACGGCAGGACTTGGCCGCCCGAAGGAGAGGGCAACAGCGGGGACGTAGGAGGAGGGTAAAAAAGATAATGCAAAAAAAAAATATTGATATCTCAGTGGGGGGAATCGGGTATTCTCCTCCCATCCTTGAGATATTTTATTGGGCTCTTGAGAACAGGACTCCTTTAGCACCTATGATTTCATGTATTATATATTGTGCCCTACAAGCCAGAGTGGGATGTTCATTGGAGTCTTTAAAGTGAATATGGGGAAAAGATTTGGGTATACAACTGGAGGAAGTGGACTGGAATAGGCATTTAGGCCACCTGCAGATGGACACCAGTTCACACCTATGGAGGTAATTCTCTTGGAAGATGGCTATGAGTACTTTCGCACACCTGCTATTCAAGTGAATACCTCCCAGGTTGAGGAGTCCAATGCTGGAGAGGTTGTGGCACTACTCCTGTGACTCACGGCCATATATTTTGGTCATGCCCTGCTCTCCAGCCCTTTCTACTAGCATTGCGAGGAGAATTGGAGAAGTTGTTGGCCAATCCCATAGATCTGACAGTGGAAGCTTTTCTATTTTCCAGATATGACGCCTCTCTGCGCTCCCCCCCATATCAGGAAATTACTAAATATTACCCTTCTGGCTGCCATGAAAGCAATTACACAGCACTGGCTGTCAGTTATTCCCTTCCCTGTTTCCTGGTGGCAAGACAACTTAATTGGCATATATAAAATGGAAAAACTGACTGCCTATGTCAACCCTTGTCTTGAAGCCTTTGAGATATTTTGGAGATGATGGATGTTTTTTATAATGGCTTCAAGGAAGGATTTTGTTCCTTGATTGATTTGAGTCACTGGAGGCAGAGGCACTGTAGAGTGGTCTTAGTAGCTGCCTATGTGCTCCACTGAGGAGTGAAGGCAGGCTTTGAGCCCCTGCTTTCATGCCTCCTGCTCTCCATTCCGCTTCCTCCGCTCCACTAGGTTTAGCCTTGTCCTGTCTTCATTGATTCCTAAATACTACTCATAATTGATTGCCATAAAGGGGCAAAATGAGGAGGGACTAAATTGGGCATGTCTATGAATTTTCACACACCTTTCTCAAATGCTGTATGTTAATGTTGACTTTATTCATTTGTTGTATTTAATATTAATGTTAGTATTATGAGAGGACTTAGCTATGTTGCATTGTGTAGAGAACTATAGTGTTGCATAATTTTTTTTAGTTGTTACTTCTAATAGTATATACTGATGTATTCCACTGTATGAAACTTTTAATAAAAACTAAAATTAAAAAAAGGTCTAGCGGACCCCCGACCCCCACCCCAACAGGTAGTGCCTCCCCACTCCCTCCACCCAGACCCTGAGCAGGTGACTGGCAAAGCCCTCCACTCTCCACCACGGTCGGCTGCCTGACTGAGCATGAATGAATGTGCACATACTTGTTCAAGCACATGATCTTTCATTGATGGCCCAGCTCCCTGTCATTCTTTGCCAGATATGTGGGTGGTGCAGACAAGAGGGGAAGGCTGTTCTAGTCATGGGGGGGGGTCAGATGGGGGAATGGCATGGTGGTCCTTCTTTGGGGATTCACCATGTCATTTCCCCCCATCCCCCGACCAGAACATTCCTCCTCTTTTGCCTACAGAACTGGCAATGAATGAGCGGGAGCTGCAATGAAAGAATGAGCGCATGTTTGTACAAGTATGCACTCATTCATTCATGCTCAGCCAGGTGGCTGGCTCAGTCAGGGAGCAGGGGGGGCACTACCTGCTGGGGTGGAGGGTCCACTAGACCACCAGGGAAATAAAGGGCAGATCAGGGATTGGGGGGCATCTGCTAGACCACCAGGTAAAGGGTCTATTTTTGGCAGATCGGGGATAGGGAGGGGGGTTGAATAGACCACCAGGGAAAGTGATGATTAATTTTTTTTATTCCTATGGGCAGATTGGGGATCATGAGGGGTGTCTACTAGACCACCAAAGAAAGTGATTTTTTTTTATTTATATGATCGAGGTTAGGGAGGGGTTCCAGGTCAGGTAGAGTAACCCATTACCCGCCTCAAACTACCTGACTCGTGAAGTACACTGCTATGTCGGGTAGGGTAGTAAATTACCCAAACTTTCCTACCCGACCAAAAAAATGCCAATACCCAACCTACCTGATCCAGCTACCCGACAGGCAGTCCATCCTTAGTTAGCCACATAGAACAGCTTAAAAACTAAATGTAATGTCCAAACAGTGGATAACTTCAAAATAGGATCCTTTTTGTTTACTGAAAGTTCATGAGATCTTGAATTCTACATAGAGGCAGGCTGCATTCTCTCACTGTCCTTGTATTTCACTGCCCACCAAGGATGACAGTAAAGGCACTGTTCAAATGGTACTCCTCATTCATCTGGTTTACAGAGGTTGTGTCAACAACCCAGAGGAGCATACAGTTATAGATTAATAATAACTGGGTTGTGTTTTTTTCCCATAGGAAAAAGCATTTGTAATTTGAAGTTACAAAGGAGTGTTTATAACAGCAAATATGCGCCACTTTCCTATGAGAAAAGCGTGAGCCACCACTATCCTCGCAACTGAAACACCTGTGTCAGTCTCTCACACAGAAATCTCCTGTTCGAGCACTTACCTCAGAGAAAGCAGCGCGGAACGTCTACCACATATCCAGTCTTTCTGTAACTTCAGCTTCCTTAATTCTAAGCCACCAGCAAACTCAAAAAAAACTCCTCTATTTCTAAAAAAATATTCACTTCAGCAAACTGTAGCGCTATAACTTTTCACATGCTCCAAAACCTCTCCAGATGTCCGTCCTTCTCTTTCCCCTTCCTCTCTACAGGTCACATGCTGCAGTTGTCTGAGTGACCAACAGTACCTAGCAACTACTGGAAAAGAGCCTGGCAATGGACCTTTTTCCCTCACAGTCACAAACTTTCATCGGACCCTTCAACTTCATTTTAGCAACAGTTCATCTTAATATTTTAATGTTAAAAGGTTCTTTATTAGCCAACAGTTTCTAGTTCCTACTGAAAAATAAATACTTCCAGACCAACAACGAAGTTACAAATTTCGATCAGACTTCTCAACTACGCTTTACCAACAGTTAATCTTCTTAATATTTAAATATTAAAATGTTCATTATTTAAGCAATAAGGCATGACGGGGTGTGTGTTATTGTGTAATAACGTTACTCCTTGGGTGGGTTGAAGCATGAGGCCATGCCGAGTGCTTCCACCACCTGAGGAGTAACATTATTACACATTATAACATGGGGTCTGTATGTAAAGACTGTGATTGGATGAAGCAGAGCAGGTGATGTTCGTTAATGACTGTTAATGCACAGTCAATGTGCGAAGCCTGGCTGCACAATCCATCTTCAGCAGTCGAACTTCTTCTGCCCTGTACAGGTAAATGAAAAGTGTCAAGCAGCCATTACTATCCCCTAAATGCAGCAGTGTGTGTGCAGATCTGTAAACGTGGCATGCCAGTCAGAGTATGTTAAGTTTAATAAGCAGACTTTGTTCACATATCACTGAAGTCAGACATGTATATGTGTGCGTTAAGTCCAAAAGTGGCAGAAAAGCACACCTCCTGTACCACCCTCGGAGGCCACCAGAAGCCCGCACGCTGCCCTGCTCCTCAGCCTGGTGGCTGTGGTAGAGACACATTCCTTGTGCAGTTCCATGGTGGAGC
Organism: Neoceratodus forsteri; assembly: GCA_016271365.2. NCBI lineage: Eukaryota > Metazoa > Chordata > Ceratodontiformes > Ceratodontidae > Neoceratodus > Neoceratodus forsteri. Next base: position 728,475,892 of record CM057449.1, on the reverse strand, counting down.
AGTTGTCAGCGAATTGCTGTGATCTGTACCAGGCACCTCCATGGATTCTCACCCACCCGCCCCGCGGATCGTCGCACTCCATTGCCATTCTGTGTTTTCCAGTATAAGACTGATGGGGTGCTCACCGGGTGCTCGCTATGTGCTAACCCTCTGTGATCTGTACCTAGCAGCTCCATGGATTCCCCCACCCACCCATGGTTTGGCACCCTCCGATGAAGTCCCCCCTGTGTGCTAACTACAATGTGTACCAGGCAGCCCCATGGATTCCTACCCACCCGACCCACTGCCATTCTGTATTTTCCAGATTTTCAGACTGCGAGATTCCCCCCATCCCCCAGTGTCCGGTCACCATTGTCTGCAGAGCGGGACATGTTGCTCAGCAGTGCTGGTAATCTGAGGTGTATGAGGGAGAGCATGACCTGAGAAGTTGATGCCAGTGTCAGTCAGGTGACAGACAGGTCCGATATCCAACACATCAGCGAGAAAGAGGTAGAATGCCAGCAACAGACAGTGACTGTAATAGTATTACCACCATGACATTGCATTGCTGGGTCTCAATGCATGCCGTGTGAAATGACGCATTCATTGTAATATTGAATGGTAGAGCATAATGTCTTTGCAAACTCTGTTCTACATGACAGTACACTATTTTACACTAACTGATGTCATAATTAATATGCGGTATAATGATCGTATTGCTGGTGGTCACAGTACCTCACACAGAGAGAGAGAGAGACAAATAGTTGTCGCACTGTCAGTAATGGTAGTGAGAACGACATCAGGAGCGATCATGGTGAATGTCGGCAGTTTTGTGTGTGTGTCTCTCTCTCCCTCTGTCCCGCATTTGTCTGCATCTGCAATTGATGTTCAGCAGCATGTGAGTGAATGTTGTTTTCGCTGTACCTTCCCACTGCATGTCTCTTGACTGGTGGGAAAATGTGTTTTATGCACTAGAAATGTCAAAAATCATGCCACTATTGGATTTCTGACATTTGTGTGTGCATAAAAACAGTGAGAAATGCATTGTTAGTTGGGGGACTATTTGTCCATGCAGCAGGATACAGTACCTTTTCTATTGTTTAAACAACAACAAAAAAAAAACTCTTTTGTTGTTTAAATATAACCCATGATACAGTGTGCTGTTATTGGGGATTAACACACACCCGAATGCTGTGAAGACATTCAGCCTGCAGCTTCATAGCACACCCTATCATGGGTTATTACTTATATAGTATAACAAACATTGTAGACTGCCTTATTGCTATTATATAATGGCTCTTATTTATTAATATTGTGGGGACAAAAATGACCACATGTAGATGGCTAAAACATTTCATAGTCAGACAGAGAACAAGTATTGGAGCATCCCTTTTATGTGTACTTGTACAGTTGTATTTTTATTTTATTTATTTATTTTTTTTTTAGGAAACACTCCCCATGTGAAAGCACTGCATCATGGGTATGCAAATAATCAATTGCTGTTATCACTGTAGTGTGTTATGCGATACCAGGCAATTAGGTATTTGCATACCCATGATGCAGTGCATTCATATGTGGTTTGTTTCCTCATAAAAAATAAAACTATAAAACTGATACTATAAAACAGATGTCCCCACACTATAAAGGAGATGTTCTGACACTTGTTCTCTGCCTAACTATGACATTTTTTAGCCATGACAAATATTTTTGTCCCCACATTAGTAAATTAGGTTTCTATATGAAACTAAGCTTGTGCTAGTTCAGTTGCAAAACATCAAGCTCCTTTAGGTACAGTGATGTTATTGTGTAATAACAGCAGTGTCTCAATGAGATAGTAGCCAATCAGCTTTTTACATTTATTCTTGTATTTGTATAATAGCCAACAGTTCTTTGTTCCTAGTGAAAAATAAATACTTTGAGCCCCACAATGAAGTAAGATTATTGCTTCCATTCATTCATCTTTGCAACTATTTTAGGGCTTCCATTCATTCATGTTAACAGGTATTTTATATAACTGCTCAGGTAAAAAAATGTGACCCAGCAATTACAGTATATAAAATAAAATATGGGGTGGTTTGTGTAAACCCAAAGTTTACACTCACCACCCCATACTTTATTCTATATATAATATGACTTTTCACAGATTGAAACACATTTAATCTCCTAAAGGCAGCTAAATCAGGACTGCAGAAGAATACTAGGAGCCCCTGTAGCCAGACCCATGATGAAGATCCACTTGTTAGAACACTTAGTAGCTATACCACTTTATACCAGAGGTGCAGTTTACTTTGACTTGCTCTGAATATCAGAGTTCACCCAGCACAGTCCTTCTTAGAAACATAGAAGTTGATGGCAGATAAGGGCCGTAAGGCCCATCCAGTTTGCCCATAACTCTGCCCATCTTTTGCAGCAATGGGGCATTTCATGCCTTAGAGTTATCCAGAGATGAACACTGACCAATCTACCCTAAACTTGGCATCAGTTTCCCACAATTTGCCCCCGACCAGAGGGCATTAACAGTAGAGGCCTCAGGCCCTTAGATTTACATTTGCTCCAAAAGTTCTCTTGGCAGACTGAACCCTGGTACCTATGAGGACTTATCTGCCACAAAATTTCCTTGGCTAGGAGAGGCATATACTCCCTGGGGGTCGAGGGTACCTCAGGTGATGCCTCCTATTCTTCCCCCAGACTTGACCCCCATGGGCAGAGAGTCCATGTCCACATTAGGAGGCAGAATAGCACAGTGGTTTAAGGCTCTGAGCTGCAAATCTGGAAACCTGGATTTGAATCCCACAGTACCCACTTGCATACTGTGTGACCCTGAGCAAGTCACTTAACTTCCTTGTGCTCCCAGGTCGCACCTGTAAACAAGCTTTCAGCTTAGTGTGTCTCTCCTGGTAAAAATTAAAAAAAACAAACATTAATACTTCTTAAGGCTTTGTTCCCACTTATGGGGATAACAATTTAGAGACAAGGAGAAGCAGACATCCCCCGGGGCTCCGAGGCTGCCACAGGTGCCACCTCCCACCCTCTCCCAAGACATGACCCCCATGAGCAGAGGGCACTACCATGCCAGTTGAACAAATATTTTGTCGACCGATGTTACAGTGACAGATTTATGTCAACTGCAGTTGCAGTTGGCATAAATCCATCCATGAACACTTTGTTTTCTTCAGGGGGCGGGCTCTGCCCCTGCATCTCCTGTACTAAATATAATCCACTCCGAGTCAGAGTTGATTTGGGGTGGGGGTGCAAGACCCTGAGAAAGCAGTGCCGGGGTTCCCCAGTAACAGTACAGCGACCGGTCACTGTGTCACTGTACTGTTGTTCACAGTAACAGTGTCGCTGTGCGATCAGCATACATGAGCAGAGGGTCCCTGACTGAAGTAATGCCACAGGAGCATACTTTCAAACTCTCCGGCCTAGTGCAAGAAGGGAGGACATTGCTGGGTGCCCTGTGCAGTCCTGATATTAAACTGTTTTATATAACTTTCATTTCTCCATTTGCACATTGCTGTTAGTTTTTCAGATGTCTTCTTCTCTTCTTTCAGCCTCTGAATTGATAAGCTCATGGGTTGCCACAATACCAGCAAGATGGTTCAGGGCCTTCCACACAGGAACAGGGGGTTCAGCACAGGGAGTATGCATACATGCCTGGAAGCACACCTTCCCAGACTAAGGCTACTTTTTGCAGCTCTCTCAACGACAGTAAGCTGGATCCTTCCCTTAGAGGGCTGGAGCTGGCCAGCCTGCCCAGCCCACTGAGACACCAGGGGATTAACCCTTAAGGGTTCTAACAGGTCTTGTAGACCTACATAAAGAGCAGAGCTCTTAATAAGGTCTACAATATATTTTTTATTAGCACAGTATCTCATTATCCAAAAGGAATGCGGGCCTTCTGAGCCCTAGGTCTCACACCCTCGGGGTTCTCTGACAGCCCACCCTCCTGGACCCTTGGAGCACCGTGCACAAGTGACCAGGAATGGCACACCAGTTCTAAACCATGCCAAAACAAGCACACTGATGGCTCAGTCTAACTTAGCAGGCACAGTGTACCCCACACTGACATTTGTATACTGGTTCTATGTCTTTACAATAAGCTCACCCCAGGAACCACGCAGCAGGCTGTAATAACAATTAATACATTACTGAAGCTACAAAAAGGGAGCCCCAACTTAAAGCAGCACATTTCACACATTTGGTTTGCATTTTCTTTGTATATGACACAAAATTCCAGTGATTTATTCCCCAGCTGGCAACGGGCCAGCTGTATATTCTGCTAACATTTCCCCCATGACTAAGTCATCCTGGTTATTCTTAAACATAGTCAGGTGTTCTTACACAAACAGTGGCATTATTGCTTACTTTCTATTCTGAATGTGCACTTAAAATGTGTGTGGGGGGATAAGGGGTCCCTAATGGTCCATCTATGGATAAGGCCAGTCCCAATGGGAGCATACCTCATGCCAAAACTTTGGAGTGCACTGCTGGCAGGCATTCGTGACTTTACCAACACTTCGCATCTAAATCACCTTCTCAAGGCACATTTCTCCTCAACATGTGCCTGCACATAGGGCCACCAAGGGGCAGGTGCCCTAGGTCCCCTTCTCATATTTAGGGCCTCTAGCTGTGCAGCTCCCCGTGCTCCTTGCCTAGTGCACATTGCACTCTGTCCCTGTCCAGAATTTATGTTTAGGTAGAGCAGAGTTAGGGTGACACATGCAGTCTCCACACAGAACTGTGGCAATTTTTATTTTGTGTAATTATTTGCCTGCTGTGTTTTATTTTTATCGTATAACCAAATGTACTAATCCACCGTACCTTGACATGCAATTGCCCATACAGTTGCCCATATATTGCGTACCCATCTTTGCCCCCAGTCTGTTTCTTTCTGCATTTGTATTTATTGGCTTTATTTCCTCTTTGCCTGTTACATATCTTATATGCATATCATATCTATTCTACTATCTGTATGTAACTGTATCTGTATATATGTACAACTTCCTTGTGACTATTATTTGTATGTTACATTGTCCCCTATCCCCAAGATGCATCTGGAATCGTACCCCACTCAGTATGCTTTCCTGGTAAAACTCATTAATAAATAAATAAATAAAGTCATCATGGGGTCTCCACCCTGGGCAAAATCTAAAGACAAAGTTATCTTCGAAAAGTCTTCCGGTGGCCATAATAGACACCCCTTTGGGCTTGGGAAGATGCAGAAAAACAGGAAAGATGAGATGCAGCAGGGTTGATAAGAAGAGGTAAAAGGATCCTCATGGAGTACATTCAGCACCCGCTGGTGGGTGCCGTTTGGTCCTCCATGCCTGAAATCCTTGAAGCTCACAGTAGAAAAAATGCCCATAGGGATTAAAAGTAGTAATTAGGATCTAGTTTTGGGAAAGGTGCCCAGTATGAGTCTTGCCCCTCTTTGGAATACTGGGTTCTACGCATCTCTAGGTCTTGTAATAAGGCATAATTCTTGGTGAGGGTGAGGCTTTCATGCTGCTGAGCATGGTTTGGGCTGCCCTCCGGGGCTTCCTCCAGCTGGGAGAGCTCACTAAACTCATTTAGTCTGTGTTATGTATAAATCTTACTTAGAGCATCTTTGTAGAGCCAGTCCTCCCACTTCCTTTCAATTACATCCTATAACCACTGTTCGATATATGGGTACAAATACAGAGGGTAATCTTGCTTGAACCTATGACGGACCACTTGTTTAAGCCACTGGGGCAGTTTTCTTACAGGCCCCAAAGAGCCTGTCCTGGGGCAGCCATTCCCCCTTTGATATTCCTGAAGTTGGACAATTTCCCATTCCTCTGACCTGCTTCCCCGGAGCCTTTACCCTAGATGTTTCAGTCTTTCTCTGTTGAATGTGACCCTCCCTGGGCTGTGTAGGTGGCCCTGCAGGAGGGGGTACCACTCTGGCAGTCCTAGCAGCCGGGGCAGTCTGGTTCTCGTGGGGCTTGAGTGGGCACTGTGGATTTTGTATGATGGCTGGACACAGCAGGCCATTCAAGAGATGTCCAGGTGTGCTTTTTACAGCAGTTGAAGTAGACCTAAAGTCCCACGGGTTCATTAATCAGGAAGGACTGTCTCCACTGAGCTCCAGAGAATAAGACAATAGCCAATTTGCTCTGGTTGCACTGGCTAGTTGTCAGTTACTGGGGATGGGCTCTTGCTTGAGAGTAGCTTGACTTGCTCTTTCTGAGGGATGAGACGAGACATCCAAGCTTTTAAGATCAAGGGCCTCCCATAATGGAGTGAATTGGTTGTGGGCTACAGCCATTTCTCCTCTCCGGTAGCCCGTGACATGGGCATCAGTGATTGGGCACCTACAATAACAGTGACCAAATCCCCGATGCATGTCATCAGGGCTACAGTAGGGTAGGGCAGCCGGATGGGGGAGTGGCAAATATAGTGACAGAATGTTGCTATACATACATGCACATGGGGGGAGTGAGCAAGCACAGCAAGGAGTGGGAGGGGATATGAGGGGTGGTACTGCAGTGGGTTGCCAAGCTAACCCCGTGACATGGTGGGTGGGTTGGCAGCATTGGTGGGCAGGGTACTGGGTTTGGGTCCAGGTGCTGGTGCGTTTTTGTTGTGCCTGTCCCAAACCTTTTTTTTAATAATGTTTTTCACACACACACACACCCTGACACACAGCCCCCCGGAGCTTGAGAATCCTTAAGTAGAAGAAGAAGAAGAATCAGCATTTATATAGCACTTTTCATACATCCAAAACACTTTACAAGCAATGCTAGACTGGTAGTGAAGTGACTGAATGTGTGGTGGGGGCCATTCGCACATCATCACCCACACACAGCCTGGATAATTGCATGAACCGGTTTATGGGAAGGGGAATGTTGGCCAGGACACCGGGAATGTTCCCTACTCTTTGCGAAGAGCACCCTGGGTTCTTTTACTTCCACCTGGGCACCCACCAGGACAACACCAGGATGGGCAGAAGGGACCTCGGTTTAACGTCTCATCCGAAGGACGGCACACTCCAGCAGTACAGCACCCCCCAATACTGCACTCAGATGCCAGCGATTTTTAGGTGCAAGTCCAATCCCGGTGTGGGATGAGAACCCACGACTTTCTGGTCCAGAGGTGGATGTGCTACCAACTGAGCCACGCTGACACAGTAGGGGAGTGCAGGGGGTGCTGCCCCCCCGCATAAAACATTAAAAAAGTAAGTGCCCAGCGCCATTTTGCTGTGAGCCAGGGTGTCAGAGTACCGAAATAATTTTCGGCACTCTGACTTCACGATAACGGCAATTGCCTTTAGGCTTTCACCGTTATCACATAAACCCATTTCTCCCATGCATCCACATATGATTCTTCTGACTGCCTGATATACTTCACTGGGAGCAAACAATTTCGAGGCAGATGCTATGGGGGTAGGGCCTCCTCCTTCTTTACAGACTCTACACATTGGCAGCTTTTCAACACTGTGCCCCTTGTGGTGACCAAAGCAGCACTGCAATCATACCCCAGACCATGACTCCCAGTCTCTACTGTATGTTTGGTGAACTATTCAAGGAGCTGCAGGGAAATCTTCATCTCTAGGCCTTTGGGTATTCTGCCATTTTAGAGGTGTGGGATTCTTACACTTGACCAAAAAGCAGAGCACCATCCACCAACTAAAGTAAAGCAGGCCCACACCACAACATGAGGTGCATAAAATAATTTATTGCAGTGGTCACAGAAAAGTTATCTCTTCTGGGAACGCCAACTTGGGTTGCTCACACAAAAACCTCCAGCCTGAGCAGCCCAAGCTGGCGTTCCCATACGAGGTACTTTTCTGTCACCACTGCAATAAGTTATTTTATGCATCTCATGGTGTGGTGCGGGCCTGCTTTATTTTAGTTGGTTGATGATGCTATGCTTATCGGCTTTGCATGGTATTATTATTGCTGTGCACATCCAGTCGTGGGGCGGCTTATTGTGTTTTGTTATTCTCACACTTGACCGTTTGCAACACAGAACAGATACTAATTTTAGCCAACCATCCAAACTCTATACCTCTGACTGTCACTACTCTTGCTTGTATCTGAAAGTTCTAGTCTGCCCTGTGCCCCGGACTGACGCACCACCATTTGCGCTTTCTGATGCTCCTGTTATTACAGTTCTGAACTGCATTGACTAGCAAAACTATTTGTAAATGATGTATAGTACTCATGGTGGTTCAGCTACTGTCTGGCAGTTTTCTGTGCTTCAGGTTGAAACGGCAGTACAACAGGGTCAGACCCCTGAGAGAGCGCACACTTACCCAGTGGGTATAGACACGTAAGAATACTACTTTTTCCTGGTGTTCTAAAAGTCTTTTTGAATACTGAGTCTCTAGAATTGATCACAGGCTACTTACTCCAAGATGAGTTCAGCCAGACAGCTTGCTCCAGCACGAGGCAGCCCCAGCACAAATGAGACCACACCCCTTTTTGCATTCTTGAATAAATTGCTTTCATTTTGTAGTGGCACATTAGCATATTCATATCTAGGCACATGTACAGTTTCTTTGACACTGTCACACCACTAGGATGTTTTCATAACTTGAAGACAGACTTCTTTGGCCGGATTAATGATGCAGCCTCTGGATCTATGCAAACTGCAGTAAATAGCGGCATGCGTGGATTTCTGATGTGACAGGGACTCTGCACCTGATTCACTGTCAGGAGGGGTCCTGGCATCAAAGTCCCATGGTTGCGGCCACTGCTGCTGTGTGGCAGTCAAGGAGCATGGGAGGGGAATGCCACAAGCTGTGGGATAGTCAGGTGGCATCAGTGCCCATGGACAGAGACCCACTGTCCGGTCATACTGGAGGCTGGCATGGTCGTGGGGGGCAGAACAGGGGACAGGGAGGGCAGGTCAGGTCGGGATTGGGGGAGGAGGTGACAACAGGCCCTTCCAAGGACAGTGCACGTCTGCCAATGGGAAAGTGCAGTCCGTGTTGGGGGGGGGGACATCCACATGGCTGGCACCATGGGGGACCCTGAGGGCACCACTCCACTGATATGTTTAGGTGGTCTGGGGGTACGGAATATCATGGGTGAGCAGCAGCAACTGGGAGCACAGGTTCCCTGCAACCAGCAACTGCTCCAAGGGTTGTGCATGGGCCATTAGACCAGCGCTGGGCTGGTCTAAATGTTACAGACCATGCATTCTGTGGGGGGCATTAATAAATCCCATTTAAGGGGATATTGCAGTGCTGCCCTAGTGTCAGCCCCTCTCTGCCATGGTGCACTGGTGCATCCGTCACAAGGACAGTGCAAACTCAGCTGGGGTAGGCGGTTCCTCAAGTGGCACAGGCTGCGTGGCTGAATTAGGAATGACACAAGACGCGGCACAGTGAGCCCCTTGCATCATATTTCTTTGATGCAAGCACCTTACATCATTTCCAAGGCTTTGTGAATTGGGCCCCACATGTCACTCAGATCCCATTTCATGCAGACAGTTTTAGAAAGTACAAATTTAGCAGAGCCAACAGCGCCATCTTGAAAAGTGTCTCAGTGCATTAACTTTACTAGAACGATCCCAAACATACACCCCTTGTTGTTGATTGTGCTCTGGGTCTCAGAGGAACTCCAAATCCTGGACAAGCCCCCAGTGTAGCCCCTCTATTTAGTATCTGGGGGTATGAATGAATGCTGTAAATAGGGAGGAGAGTGCACACAGTTATTGTTCCTCTTACTTGACCTCCAAGCATTTGGTGACCTCCAGGCACCCAGAAACATGTTGGAGCGCCAGGCTGCAAAGCGGGGCACTTACCAACATAAAACAACTTCCAAAATGAATATAATGTCCAAACAGTGGATAACTTCAAAACAGGATCCTTTCTATTTACTGTAAGCTCATGAGCACTTGAATTTCCCATAGGGGCAGGCTGCATTCTGTCACTGTCCTTGTATTTCAGTGCCCGTAGGCAGCCTCTGAACCCCGGTCACCAAAGGGTGGCAGTAAAGGCACTGTTAAAATGGTACTCCTCATTCCACTGGTTTTCAGGAGCTGTGCCAACAACTCAGTGGGGCACATAGGTATAGATTTATGACTCCTCACAGGCTGAAACACATTTAATCTCCTAACAGCTAAATCAGGACTGTAGAAGGATACTAGGGGCCACTGTAGCCGGACCCACAATGGGGATATAACTGTTAGTGCACTTAGCAGCTATACCACTTTATACCAAAGTACAGTTTACTTTGACTTGCTCTGAGCATCAGACCTCACCCTGCACATACTTCTTGTTCAACAATTGGGCATTTTCCTCCTCAGAGCTACCTGGGGATGAGCACTGGCCAAGCTTCCTTAAACCCAGTACCAGTTTCCCACTACCTGCCCTCAACCATAGGACATTAATGGTAGGTGCCACAGGCCCTTGGATTCACATTTGCTCCACAAGCTCTCTTGCCAGACTAAACCTTGGTACCCATGGGGAATTATTCTCCACACAGCATGCTCAGCTAGAGAGGCATGTACTCAACTGGGGTGTGAGGGTACCTTGAGTGATGCCTCCCACTCACCTTCAAGACTGGATCCCAATGGACAGAGAATCCAGGTCCAAATTAATACTTCTTAAGGCTTCATCCCCACAGTTTATGGGCAAGTAGAGGCAGACACCCCCTTGGAGGGGCCAAGGCTGCCACAGGTACCACCTCCCACCCTCTCTCAATACTTGACCCCTGTGGGCAGAGGGTCCCAGACCAAACTGATGCTACAGGGGCATACTTTTAAACCCTCTGGCCTAGTGCAAGGAGGGAGGCCACCACTGGGTGACCTGTGCAGTCCTGATATTAAACAGTTTTATATAATTTTCATTTCTCCATTTTCACATTGCTGTTAGTTTTTCAGATGTCTTCTTCTCTTCTTTCAGCCTCTGAATTGATAAGCTCATGGGATGCCACGACACCAGCAAGATGGTTCAGGTCCTTCCACACAGGAACAGGGGGTTCAGCAAGGGGAGCATGTATACATGCCTGGAAGTACACCTTCCCAGGCTAAGGCAACTTTTTGCAGCTCTCTCAACTACAGTAAGCTGGATCCTTCCCTTAGAGGGATGGAGCTGGTCAGCTTGCCCAGCCCACTGAGACGCCAGGGGATTAACCCTTAAGGTTTCAAATGGGTCTTGTAGACTTACGTAAAGAGCAAAGCTCCTAATGAGGCCTACAATATATTTTTTATTGGCTCTACACTTCCCTCCCAACAAAGTCTTTAAAAGGACTATGCAGTGGCAGTGCCTCACTACAGATTTAACTGGGCAGAGATTTATAAACTGCCTCCCTGATAACCCACTGATACTTCTCCACTCTGTCCAGGTTATCTCAGCAGCTGCTTCTTGTAGTAGACCTACACCTAGCTAATGATCTCAATGTAACCCCCGGACCCCTGCCTTTTTGCAAAACAACAGGTAGCATGCTGTTGAAGCTGACAGCAGTACCTGGTGGGGACTGGGTTCGGGGAGGATTAGGTTACTCTGCACAGGGGGCCTAGGTTTGGCTACTCTGCACAAGGGCACCCAAGTAAATCCGAACACAGGAAGCAATAACTGTAATGTCCAGAACCAGGAATGGGATTCTACAGTGTGGCTTTTATTCACATCCAAACTGAACAAACAAAGCATAGACGGACCCCCACGAGGCTACATTCCTGGTAATGCAGATTAGAGACAACAGAACACTTCTTCACATTTCCAGCCCTCAGGCTCTAAACCTACCAGGCACACAGCCTGGACTTGCATGCAGCTTTGGGTATATAGCCCGACTTGTACACTACTTGGATTTTCCCCACTGGCCCGGCTCCCCCGCCGGCCATTTGATCCGTGGTCCATTATGGGAATGAACCAATTTTCCAATTGGTGGCTCCCTAAACCACCTTAGAGCCTTCAACTCCTAGAGGGAATTTTCCTTCCAATCCCACGTCTGGGTACTTCCCTCATCACTGGCCAAGTGCATGAGGCAAAGTAGAAATCCACAGAGCAAATCCGTAGAGATGGACCTGGTCACTAAAGATGGGGGGTCTCCCACCTCCAGCTCCCACAATCCATACCCGGCCATTTTTCTGGAAACTAAACGACTCTTTTCTGAAAGCTTGGCAATGTAGATTACTGGGTAGATGTATGTCATATCTCCTCTACATGTCTTGACTTCCCCTATGTGCTGGACTCGAACATACTTTTATTTTTGGCTAAGCCTATTACTCTAGGCCTCCCACTGCTTCAGTAGTCCAATCCCCACTATCACACAAGTCCCAGGGTGAAACATGGGCCCTTTAGAAAGAGCAGAAACTCACCCTCCGGTTGCAGGTGCCCCACAGGCGATTCACAAAATCTTCTTGTTTCCCACACTCCTGGACAAAATAAGGCAGCTTCTCCACTAGCAGTAGCCAGGGGGTTGCCCCTGGAATATGCAGGCTAAACTTTCCTGCCCTATCCCCTCAGGGATGGGGCACTGAGATCCGATTCAGCGGTCTCCACCACTTTAAAATTGTTCACTGTGCCTCTCTTTAGGTGGAAACACACACCTTTTCCCTGAATGTAGACCTATGTCAGGGCTGAGGCTCCAAGAGCCTAACACAGAGCTGCTGTGCTCCTCTCACAACAAGCTCCAAACTCCAACTGACCTACAGACTACTGTTCAAACCTCCCAACATTCTACTCCAACTCCCTGCTGCAGATTCCATTGTGGCTCATGCGGCTGTGTCAGTTCTATGGTGATGTCATCCCTCAGTCTCAGCTGAGACTGAGAACAGAGTGAGACAGTGTGAAATCCATTTAACTGGAGTTTCACAAGCTGCCTTCCCTGCCTACCACTAGGTCTTACTTGGATTCTAGTAACCCCGGGTAACAAGGGGGTTACACTCGCCCTTGACCAGGAAAATGACTGTCCGCAGTCATTGTTTACCTGGCTTAGGCCATCCTACTCTATGTGCTACCTGCGGAGGGGGGTGATCAGGCCCCCTCCTACCATTTGCGAGCACAGGCAGGCAACACTAAGGGCCTAGAGGCCTTTAGCTGACATTTCAGCCTCTACTCTACCCACTTACTGTGGACGCCTAGTGGCTCTTGTAGAACTGTCCAGAGCATAGCCCTCAAAGATCAGCACTGCAACCCCTACTGCAGGTCAGGGCCACAGCCTGTCTATCCCCACTAGCCCTCTAGGGAAAACCTATCTGCCTCTAACTTAACACCCAAAAACAATAACAACCCGGGGACCTCCCCGACCTGGGGCAACCTGCAACCGCACACCAAGAAATTAATACCACATTGTTACATCACTTTACTGCCTCCTCCCTAACCCCACAACCACACTTGTGGAAGGAAAAGGGTTAATACAGTAACAACAACAATAACAACCACAGTACTTTAAATTACTACACACTAAAGTACTAGTGAGGAACTCCGATGAGCCCCTCCTCCTCTTCTTGTCTTCTCTTCTCTCTTCTCCAGGAACACCTGCAAGAAAAAAGAAAGACAACACACACTCCTAATTTGCATACACAGTCTACCTAAACCCCTACCATCAAAACACTGAAGAATCCCAAAAGATTTTTTTAGAAAAGGTAGAAAACAGTATATACATTAGAAAACAGTAGAAAACAATGACATTATTTACAATACACATTTGGGGGGATGGAGTGCCCTAAAAGTCCCAACTAGTGACTACAGTGCCCAAAGGCTAGTCCATTAAAGAGTCTCTCCTGGGCCGGAGCCCGGTGAAGCACAGTTCTAGCAGGCCAAAGTCCCAAAGGGGAGAGTCTTTGAGGACAGTTCACATATTCTGGAGTCTGCTAGTGTAGGGTGTGTACTGCAATGTCATAAAGATAGAAAAGTTCAGACTTACCAGCCTCTTGTAGAATGAAAAATCTGAACCGACCTGCACCTCAGCCGAAGACTCTCCCTGGCAGCATTTCTTCCGATACAGCTGGGCGGACCTCTTCCGGGAACCACAGGAGGGCACATCTGGGAACTGCTGGGCTGATGTGATCTCTGGAGAAGGAACCTTAGAACAGGAACAAAAAGGAAAACAGCTGGTCTGACGTCATCCGATTACCAGGCGATGAATCAGGATACAGCTGGGCTGGTGTCCTGTCTGGATCTGAAATCATCTGGTGGGCCAGTCGATGGATTCTGGAAAGGCCAGTACACTGTAAAACTGATGAATGTGGGGCATCTGAGTCCTGGATGTCCATACTGGCGGATCAATAAAGGCACTTCACAAGCTGGTGTGGCAGTATGGACTACCACTGCTCAGCTTTCCATTTAGTAGGCACGGGCACATTTGCTGGTAGGTCCTTGCATTGAGGCCAATAGTACTGGGGGTCAGGAACTTGAATTATTACCCTGTCTGGGTGCACATAATTCACACAGTGGGAGATTTCACATCCCTCTCTGTCCACTATTCTCACTCTGTCCATAAACAGTGTCCTGCCTCTCTTCCACTGGGTATATTTCTCCAGAAACAGTCTGTTCTTTACATGCTTGTTCACACCAGGATGCACACATTTCATTGCTTTGGCCCAGATCCAGGATTTCCTGCTGTTCTCAATCTCCTCCCAGACTCTCCGAGGAAAGGTAGGAAAGGTCATCCCATAGATCTCATTCACCTTCCTACAAACCAGTCTCTCCTCCTTACTAGCTTTGGTCAACCTGAGACCGCTGGCCTGGCTTGAGGGTGGCCAGTCCTGGTTCTGCCAGGTACGCATCCTTAACGAAATTAAAAATGGATCCCTGACTTCTTCTTGCATAGCCAGGGCAGTGGCATCACCACTCTCTTCCATGCATTCTTCCGAGGCAAGAGCTTGAGGCTGTGTACCCGTTCCTTTTTCACAAGGCCACATAGATTCCCCCTCATCTTCTTCCTCACTAAGGATCTGAGCCCAGGAGTGAGCAGTCGTCCCTCACTCCTGAGACTATCCACTCATCACTAGGCGCGGAGGTCGACACCTCCCATTCAAAGGCCTCCCACATCTCATCTTCTCCTATGAGACTTGGGCTAGGCCCCCCCTCCAGGGGTCTACTGATGCTTTATCCAAACTTTCCTTCTGGGATTCAGCATCCGAAACTTCAACTTCTGGTTCTGTCTCTAACTCTGCACCCTCTAGCTTTGTGCCACACTCCCCCGAGGGGCCTTCTTCAACAGGCTCCGCCTGGTGCTATGTGCTGCCAACTGCAGATTCCTGAACCTTTGTCCATGTGGGAGCCAAACGGATCTGGGGCACTTTATACAAGCCATATTTTTCCAGGCATCCAGCACAGTGAGGTGTCATGAAGACGTCCCTTCCAGCATTCAAGCATATTTGACACACATGCACTGGATAACCAGGAATCGTCACATGAGGAGGCAGTTGTCCTCCATAGCACCACTTTTCAATGTCCCTTAGTCTATTTACTGCTGCCATTACTGCAACCCGGGCATGATCCGGGTAGCGAGCTGGTCCTGAGGTCATAACTGCAGGGAAAAACAAACAAAAGCTCACTGTAACTGAAAGTTCCACTTTACTGAACACCTTCTTTACTTTGAAAATGGCTTCTCTGCTGCTGTGTTTAATTTACTACCCCACCCTGTAATGGCGATGGCAGCACTCCTGTGCATCAACATTCAGAAATTGGGTCAAGTCACTGCACATCTGATTTACACACACTACTGATAACTTTTGCTCAAACTGCACAAACTTGCACTGTTCTTTTTCTAAACACATTTACATGATTTTCCACGGACTTTTCACTTGCTGGAAACATTTCTTTAACTCACAGTCCCTTAAAGCGTCAGGTTTTTAAGCACAGGATTGCCTGTAAAACTAGTGCTGCACATTTGGCTACAACTCACAGTCTCTCTCTGGCTTTAAACTTTAAACTGATGCTGAACTCATTACTATGCACACAGTCAACGGCTTAACAGACTTACACTTGCTGGTAGGACTTGCCACAGTCGTTACTTGCAAAGCGACTACACTGCTGCACACATATTTAGATGGCTTTTGGCAGAAAATCACTGTATGAGCAATTTCAGTGTTGGTACTTATTGTTATCAGTAGCTGTTAGCTGCGATGGGGAAAAACAGCCTGCAGCCAGTCTTGGAGGTCTCAGAACAGAAACGGGTGGGCAGTCCTGCCGATCGTCTCCTCGACCACCACACTCACAATTCAGATGATCAATATGCGGGTTGAGCCTGATTTTAGACAAAACAGTTTATTTTTAGATGGTTTACAGCGCTTTTTAATCTCCGCGACACTCCTCCACAAGCCAGTACACGCACTCCACTCACACTCCCTCTTGAATGCTGGGGCAGTCACTGTAGAGCTGGCTGAAGGGCGGGACTGATTGCAGCCTCACCAATCACACGACACCATGCAAATGAGCCTCTTCTTCCTCGCGAGTGCTCTTCTCCTCACGATGATCGTCGAGCAGGCAGATTTAAACTGCAGAATGCATTTTTTTTTTTTCTCAACTGACTCCACGGCGGGAGCCTATTTCAGCCATTTAATTTAGCCATTCACACCTGCAAGTCTCTCAGTTCATTCAAAAAGCATTTCCAACATCCAGGTCACAATTTTCCTCTTGCTACCCCTAGTCTTCCACACTTTTCTTTACCACAGTTCTTTTAAAAGCATTTCCAACATCCAGGGCACGATTTTCCTGTTGCTACCCCTAGTCTTCCACACTTTTCTTTACCACAGTTCTTTTAAAAGCATTTCCAACATCCAGGGCACGATTTTCCTGTTGCTACCCCTAGTCTTCCACACTTTTCTTTACCACAGTTCTTTTAAAAGCAGGCAAAATGCTGTGAACAATTGATGCAGGACAAGGGCACACTCTTTTAGCTTTACTGCTCCTTGGTAAACAGTTGGCATTTTAACAGCAGCATAGGATCCACAGCACACAGCGACACACTAGTTAACTTGCTTCAGCTTTTTGGGCGGGCTACCCACTGCCAGAGAGCCAAAATGCTAGCCCCTTGCCCGAGTACCTTTCCTCCCAGAATTAAATCAAAAGTGGTGCCACCATTTTTGTAACCCCCGGACCCCTGCCTTTTTGCAAAACGACAGGTGGCATGTTGTTGAAGCTGACAGCAGTACTTGGTGGGGACTGGTTTGGGAGGATTAGGTTACTCGGCACAGGGGGCCCAGGTTTGGCTACTCTGCACAGGGCACCCAAGTAAATCTGAACACAGGAAGCAATAACTGTAATGTCCAAAACCAGGAATGGGATTCTACAGTGAGTCTTTTATTCACATCCAAACTGAACAAATGAAGCATAGACGGACCCCCACGTGGCTACATTCCTGGTAATGCAGATTAGAGACAACAGAACACTTCTTCACATTTCCAGCCCTCAGGCTCTAAATGCACCAGGCACACAGCCCGGACTTGCACGCAGCTTTGGGTACACAGCCCGACTTGTGCACTACTTGGATTTTCCCCACTGGCCCGGCTCCCCCGCCGGCCACTTGATCCGTGGTCCATTATGGGAATGAACCAGTTTTCCAGTTGGTGGCTCACAAACCACCTTAGAGCCTTCGACTCTAGAGGGGAATTTTCCTTCCAGTCTCCATCGTCTGCGACTTCCCTCATCACTGGCCAAGTGCATGAGGCAAAGTAGAAATCCACAGAGCAAATCCGTAGAGGTGGATCTGGTCACTAAAGATGGGGGGTCTACCACCTCCAGCTCCCACAATCCATACCCAGCCATTTCTCTGGAAAATAAACAACTCTTTTCTGAAAGCTTGGCAATGTAGATTACTGGGTAGACATACGTCACATCTCCTCTGCATGTCTTGACTTCCCCTATGGCCTGGACTTGAACATATTTTTACTTTTGACTAAGCCTATTACTCTAGGCCTCCCACTGCTTCAGTAGTCCAATCCCACTATCACACAAGTTCCAGGGTGAAACATGGGCCCTTTAGAAAGAGCAGAAACTCACCCTCCAGTTGAAGGTGCCCCATAGGCGATTCACGAAATCTTCTTGTTTCCTACACACCTGGACAAAATAAGGCAGCTTCTCCACTAACAGTAGCCAGGGGGTTGCCCCTGGAATATGCAGGCTAAACTTTCCTGCCCCACTGAGACCCGATTTGGTGGTCTCCACCACTTTAAAATTGCTCACTGTGTCTCTCTTTAGGTGGAAACACACACCTTTTCCCTGAATGTAGCCCTATGTCAGGGCTGAGGCTCCAAGAGCCTAATACAGAGCTGCTGTGCTCCTCTCATAACAAGCTCCAAACTCCAACTGACCATACAGACTACTGTTCAAACCTCCCAACATTCTACTCCAACTCCCTGCTGCAGATTCCTTTGTAGCTCATGCAGCTGCGACAGTTCTATGGTGATGTCATCCCTCAGTCTCAGCTGAGACTGAGAAATCCATTTAACTGGAGTTTCACAAGCTGCCTTCCCTGCCTACCACTAGGTCTTACTGGGATTCTAGTAATCCCGGGTAACAAGGGGGTTACATCAACATATCTGTTGTCTTAACTATGGTACTCTTGTGCAATGCTTTATTTCTAATGTAAGTGCTTCTGGTTACAACTGCATTCTTCTTGTCTCCCTATTGTATTCTTCTTTTTAACTAATATCAGCTGTCCTCTACCCTATTGCAATGATGTCCCTATTGATGTTATACTGTACCATGAATGACTTTGTATCTTTTCTGCTATATGGGTTTATATTTGCCTACTATACTTTTACTTTACCTACAGTATGGGTACAAATTTGCCTATTGTATGTCTTATTAACTTTCGGTTGCGCTTGAAAAACGGACAGTATGTCTTACTGGGCCTACCCGGTTATCAAAATTCAAATAAATAAATATGTTGCGCAAAACAGCCCCTAAAAGTAGTGTAAAAGATAAAATTTAGCCACAAGATTACTCTGCCTCACAACTATTGCAGGTGCTGATGACAGCACCTGCAACTGCCACACAGAGTTGTTCTACTGCTGGCTCTTGTTGGGAGGGAGTGGCACTCAGTGCTCAGCAGTCAATTACCCTCAATGTCACAGACTTTTTTCCTTTTAGTCTGTGCAAGTGTGCATCATCATTTGACTTTGGCAGTGCGCATGTCAGTGATACATGTTGCAGTTAGTTTTTATTTGGCTGACTGCTGGCCAGAATGTGAAAATTTCGGTTACGTAAGCACTTGCCGTAACAGTAGATCTTTGAGAGAGGTTCCTGCAGTAGGTCTAGTTTACCACCCACCTTCCCCCTACTCCTGGAATGTTACCTTCATTTTCATCCTGCCTAGCCCTTGGGTCTAGAGAGGAAGCATGGTCCTAGGAGTCTTCGCTCCTATTTTTTTCTACCTACCTTTCTCTAGGTCTCCAGTGGAAAAGAACTGGAGGGCGGGCGCAGGACTGCCCCTTTTATAGTCGGACTAACGTCACATCACCTGACGTCAGGGGCAGTCCCCACCGATGATTGCTATCTACAAGTTTGCCGTTGGAACCTGACACCACGGGGCACAGTCCTATATGTGAAGACCTACTGCAGGAACCTCTCTTGAAGATCTACTGTTACGGTAAGTTCTTACGTAACTGAAATTTTCACATTCTGGCCAGCAGTCAGCAAAATAAAAACTAACTGCAACATGTCCCCTGCCTACCCTCTTAGCCCTGCTATGGCTTCTGCAGACTGGCTCTCTGAAGCAGCAAACTGAGCTGCATAGAATCCACATACCACTCTGCTTAAATCCGCATGCACACTAGCTGGTTATAATATATAGAATAATACATGGGCAAATGTGCATAATCAGAATTTTATACATACCTGAGGGGTGTGATGCTTCATACACCTCGAGAGCAAAGTTCGATGGATTTATAAGAGCATCTCTCTGCAAGGGCGTGTATAAAATTTGTTTTTTGCACACCTATCCATGTGTTGCTTTATATAATTGCTGGGTAGTGTTTTCTTGCCAAAAGAGCAGCTGCCAAAACAGCATGTGGGCTAAAGTGGGGTTTTAATTTTCAATTTCTTTTAGAAACATAGAATGTGATGACAGATGAGGGCCACCAGGCCCACACAGTCTGCCCATTTTTTAAATAATTTTTTTAAATATTATTAATCTTCATTTTTTTGCTGCAGACCTCACTTGATCTACGGTGCCATCTTTCCCCTTCCTTCCTTATCCCTACAATTACCTTGTGCCTGTCCCAGGCATTTTTGAACCCCATCACTGTTTTCTCCCTCACTACCTCTGCTGGAAGGCTATTCCAGGCATCCACCACCATTTCCGTGAAGAAGTGCTTTCTCACATCCCTCTTGAATTTAACCCCTCAAGCTTCATAGCATGCCCCCTTGTTCTAGAGCACCTATTTCTCTGAAAAATATGCCCTTCCTGTACCTTATTAACTCCCATTAGGTATTTAAAGGTCTCTATCATATCCCCTCTCTCCCTCCTCTGCTCCAGCATGTACGTTTGGCTTCTTTAGTCTCTCTTCTTAGGGCTTTTGATGCAGACCCTGCACAATCTTGGTAGCCCTCCTTTAGAATGCCTCCACTCTGTCTATGTCCTTCCTGAGATGTGGTCTCCAGAACTGGACACAGTACTCAAGGTGAGGTCTTACCAACGACATGTACTGGGGCAGCACCACCTCCCTCTTCCTGCTAGTGATACCTCTTTCTATGCATCCCAGCATCCCACTAGCCCTTCTGACTGCCTGGTCTCACTGCCTGGCCACCTTTAGGTCATCCAATATGATTACTGCCCCTCTCTCTCCTGCTTGGTCTTTGTCAGTATCATTCCACCCATTTTGTACTCTGCTCCTGGGTTTCTTTGTCCCAAGTGCATTATTTTGCACTTTTTTCTATTAAAACCCAGCTGCCATACTCTTGACCACCCCTTCAGTCTTTCCAGATCCTTACCCATCCTTTTCACACACCCCCTCGGAGTGTCCACTCTGCTGCAGGTCTTGGTGTTATCCGTAAAGAGGCAGACCTTTCCTTCCAGTTCCTCTGCTATGTTACTTATAAAGACACTAAAGAGGACTGGTCCCAGCAATGATCCCTGTGGTACCCTTCTGGTCACCCTCCCTCCCTTCCTTGGAGCAAACTCCATTTACCACTACCCTCTGTGTCCTGTCCCCTAACCAGTTTTTACCCATCTTACCACCTTAATAGCTGGACTTCTGGTTCTGGTACTGAAGGCAATGTAGTGTGGAACTAAGGGCTCCTTACCCACCTCATTCAATTAAATGCTCCAAAATAGAAACAGTAATATTTGAAAAAAAAAAACAGCTTTCGGAAGGAGCCAGCAAAAATCAGTGGTCAGGAGAAAGAGGAATGGGGTGGCAAGTGAAACACCAACAATAAAAAGACTGATCTCCCTGGGCCGTCCACCCACAACACCAACTACAGGCATAGCCGCCGAATGGCCTTCCACAGAGCAACCAACAAATGTGGCCATTCTCTCCAAACTTAAAAGATTTCTGATCTGAGGTTAAAACTTTTAAACTGGACTTACAGGCAGATATAGCAAAAATTTAAAATAAAGTACAGGAGACTGAAACTCATATGGGTGAAACGGACACGAGGACTGATCACCTGGAAAGGACAATGGTGCATAAAACATAGAATTTGATGACGTATGTACTATTACTGAGACATGGTGGAGTCAGGGGGATACATGGGACAAACAGATACCAGGATACGTACTCTATAACAAAGACAGATCACACTCTAGGGGCAGTGGAGTTGCCATTTACATGTCAGAAAGTGTGGCTATCTCCCATTATGGGTCAGCAGAAATTGTATGGGTTAAATTATCCCCTTCCCATAAACCCAAAATAAACATTGGGGTAGTATACAGACCTCCCTCAAACTCACATTTTGATGAACTTCACATTTTGGAGTTTATAAATAAAATAACAACTGCAGGTAATCTCCTTCTGCTGGGTGATTTTAATCTCCTGGGAATAAACTGGGATCTTCTAAAAACAGAAACATCAAGGGAACAAAGCTACCTGGAGGCATTCATGTTGGTTGGTTTAGACCAGCATGTAAAAAAGTTCACCAGGGGCTCTTATATTCTGGACCTTATTCTCAGCAACATGAAAAACTTTATTCGGGACTGTCAGGTCCTGCATCCTCTTAGCTCAAGTGATCATAACATGGTGACATTTTCCTGTGCTGTAAATATGGCTAGAGAGGCTGGAAACACAATAATATTTCATTATGGCAGGACTGATTTCAATAGCATGAAGCAACAGCTTGCTACTTGGGAATGGTATGCAGAGTTCAGCTGGCTTTCTCTGCAACATATGTGGAGGGCATTGTGCACATAAATTTTAGATCTGGTACAGACATTGACACCTAGCTCTAGGAAACACACTGTTTCCCCTAAACACCCACCCTGGCTGACACCTGTAGTTAGGAAGGCTATAAAAAGAAAAAATGGAGCTTATTGCAGGGCAAGGAAAAGTGGGCAACAGTTTAGCTGGGCAGTATATAAATCAGCGCTTAAGGTTTGCAAAAATAGTATATATAAAGCAAAAGCAGCTTACAAAAAGAAATTGGCAACTATAGTTAAGGATAACTATAAATCCTTTTTTTCATACATCAATAACAAGAAGGGAAATAATAAAGAAACAGGACCCCTGAAGGACATAAGTGGGGAACGTGGAGGATAATACCTCAATGGCCAACCTCTATAATAGTTATTTCACTACAGTATTTAATGACAAAACTCAGCCAACCTTGAAACACCAAGAACAGCAGGCTATACAGGCATTAAAAATCAATATAAAAGATGTCAGAGATAGATTGACAGCCTTGGACCAAAACAAAGCCCAGGGACCCGATGGTCTCCATCCTAGTGTATTAAAAGAACTAGCTGAAGTTTTAGCAGCTCCCTTGACCTTTTTGTTCCAAAGGTCATTGTATTTTGGAGTAGTGCTGGATGAATGGAGACAGGCTGATGTGATACCCCTGTATAAGAAGGGATCTAGACAGAAGGTATCAAACTACAGACCAATAAGCCTAACAACTGTCCTGGGTTAGATCCTGGAGGGAATTATCAAAACTTATATTACAAATGAACTGACACTGACAGAGGATATAGACCAGCAACAACATGGGTTCAGGAAGGGCAGATCCTGTCAGACAAACTTGTTGGAGTTTTATGGAAAAGTCAGTAAGGCCCTCGATTCAAGGAATGCAGTGGATATTATATTTTTGGACTATTCAAAGGCCTTCAACAAGGTCCCACATGGCCAATTGATAGATGCCTTAATACAGCATGGCTTACATTGGAGCATAACCTGCTGGATAGAATGCTGGTTGACAAACAGGAGACAGCGGGTTTTGTGTTAAGGGATCTATGTTGGATTGGAAACATGTGTCTAGTGGAGTTCCACAGGGCTCGGTGTTGGGTCCCTGTCTTTTTAATTTATACATTGCCTCTATGGGAACAAATACAGGTATCTGGTTATCGAGGTTTGCAGATGACACAAGGGTTGGGTTTACAGTAAATACCAAGGATGAGGCCCAACTTCTGCAAGCAGCCCTTAGTGAAGTAGAACAGGGGGCATCAAGTAAAAAATCCACCTTTAATATTGACAAGTGCAAAGTAATGCACACGGGTAAAAATAATGGCCAGCATAAGTATATATTAAATGGTGTTGAGCTTCAGTCAGTACTGGATGAGAAGGACCTGGGTATACACAAAAGCAGTGACCTAGGTTTTAAATCACACTGCAATCAAGTAATTAAAAAAGCAAGCAGTCTGATGTACTGCATTAAAAAGCATATCAAATGCAGGGACAGACAGGTTATGATGCCCCTTTATACAGCATTGGTTCACCCTCACCTGGAGTACTGTGTCCGGCTCTGGTCACCAGGGGGTAAGACCGAATCTGGGGTACTGGAGAGAGTACAGAGAAGAGCAACTAAACACATTAGTGAATTAGATGGGCTGAGCTATCAACAGAGGCTGCAGTCTCTGGGACTCTATTCCCTGGTGTATCGCAGATTCAGGGGTGATATGTGCCTAGTATATACGGCATTGTTTGACAACGAATTGTGGGCACAAATAGGTTTAGAATTGAGGACACAGGTTTATAACACTAGGGCACATTCTGTTCAGTTAAAGGGTGTTCCATATCAGACAAAAAAAATGGAACTCTTGGTTTAGTGTAAGGGTTACAAAAATATGGAATGAGCTACCACTTGAGGTAGTGGCTAGTAGGACCATGGCCGAATTCAAAAGGAGATTGGATACCCACTTAGTGTTGTTTGGAATCTTGGGCTATAGTTGAACTCTCTTGGCGAGCTGTCATGGACCTTTTTGGTCTTATTGGCTCTGTGATACCTATGTCACCTATGTCACCTATAAACAGATAAGGACCGCTTGGCCCACCTAGTCTGCCCATTTCCCCACCTAATGGATATGCTGCAGATCCTAGTTAACCAACAGCCTACTTCCTCCTACCCCCCACTAAAATTGTCTTATGTCTGCCCCATACATTCTTGAATTCTCCCACTATTCTTGACTCCACAACCTCCTCAGAAAGGCTGTTCCATGCATCCACAACCCTCTCCATGAAAAAATACTTCCTCACATTACCTCTGAGCCATCCCCACCATTATCTTCAAATTGTGCCCCCTTGTTCTTGCACATCTCTTTTTCTGAAAGATGCTACCCTCTTGGACTTTGTTGATTCCCTTGAGGTACTTGAAAGTTTCTATCATGCCCCCCCCTTTCCTATAGGGTATACATATTAAGCTCCTTTAGTCTCTCTTTGTATGTCTTCTGGTGCAGACCCTGTAGCATTTTGGTCACCTTCCTCTGGACAGCCTCCACCCTGTCTATGTCTTTGTGGAGATGGGGTCTCCAGAACTGTATGCACTACTCCAGATGGGGTCTCACCAGCTGTCTGTACAGAGGGATAACAACTTCCTGTTTTCTACTGGTAATGCCTCTCCCTATGCATCCCAGTATCCCCCCAACCCTCCTTACTGCCTTCTCACATTGCTTGCCCACCTTTAGGTCCTCTGATACAAATACCCCCAGGTCCCTTTCCATTTTTGTTGTTGTTGTCAATATCTCACCCGCCATTGTGTACTCTTCCCTTGGGTTTTTGTTTCCCAGGTGCATTACTTTGCACTTCTTTGCATTGGATCTAAGCTGCCATACGTTTGACCATTCCTCCAACCTTGCCAAGTTCCTTTCCACCCCACCTTGTGTATCAATCCTGTTGTAGATCTTTGTGTCATCTGCAAAGAGGCATACTTTTCCTTCCAGTCCCTCTGCAATGCCACTTATAAAGACATTAAAAAGGACCGGACCCAGTACTGAACCCTGCGGTACACTACTAGTAACCCCCCTTTCTTCACTGTGGACTCTGTTTACTATTACCCTCTGCATCTTGTTGTCCAGCCAATGTTTTACCTAGGCTACCACCCTGGAACCCAATCCCAGGCTGACTAATTTGTTTATTAATCTTTTGTGTGGGACTGTGTTAAATGCCTTGCTAAAGTCTGGGTAGGCCATGTCCACAGCACTCCCTGGTCTGCTACTTTGGTCACCCAGTCAAAGAAATCGATTAGATTCATCTGACATGACCTTCCTGCTGTGAATCCATGCTACCTTGGGTACTGTGCCCCACTGCCCTCTACGTACTCGATAGTTCTTTCCTTCAGAAGTGATTCCATCATTTTCCCTACCACTGAGGTCAAACTGACAGGTCTGTAGTGTCCTGCTTCTGTCTTTCTCCCACTTTTGTGAAGGGGAATCACATCTGCCCTCTTCCAGTCCTCAGGTACCACACCATCCTCCCATGATTTGTTAAAAAGGGTAGTCAGTGGTGTTACTAGTTCTCCCCTTAGTTCTTTTAGAATTCTGGGGTGAATCCCATCAGGCCCCATTGCTTTGTCCACCTTCTGTTTTAGGAGTTCTTTCAGAAGCCTTTCTTCTGTGAAAGGACTGATATTATTACCCAGGTGCTTCTATTGACTGGATTATGATTACCCCTCCTTTTCTTTTGTGAATACTGAGCAGAAGTATTCATTCAGTATCCCTGCTTTTCACTGTCCCTCTGCCCACCCACTCTCTTTATTCAGCTTCAGTATCCCTCCCTTTGTCTTTCTTTGTTCCCTAATGTACCTATAAAAGGTTTTATCCCCTTTCTTAATCAAGTTGGTTACTTTTTTCCTCGGTTTGGGCCTTTACTGTTCTGACTGCCTTCTCCGCTTCCTTCTGCTTTAACTGGTACAGTTCTCTGTCCTGCTCCTTCTGTGTTTCCTTACACTTCCTGAATGATATATTTTTCTCCCTAACCTTCCCTGCCACCTCTTTTGAGAACCATAGTGTTTTTTTCTTTCATTTTGATTTGTTTATTTGCTTCACACAAAGGCTTGTTGCCTCTGTGATGGCAGTTTTGATGTTTCCCCATTGTTGCTCTACCTCTCCTTCTTGCCTGTTTGCTAGTGCTTTTCTGATGCACTCTCCCATTTTGACAAAATCAGCCCTCCTGAAGTCCAGTACCTTCACTTTTGTATGGCTTGACTCTACAGCTGAGTTTATCATGAACCACACTGTTTGGTGGTCACTTGTTCCCAGATGGCTACTCACTTCTAGATCTGAGATCCTCTCTCCGTCCCCATTTGAGAGTACCAGGTCTAAGACTGCTCCCTCCCCAGTGTCATACACTTCAGGAATGCCAGGCTCTGCAGAATAAGTGTGAGGACCTAGAGAATAGGTCTTGCTGGAATAACATGAGAATCTACGGTTTACCGGAGGATGTGGAAGGTTGGGACACAGGGGCCTTTATTGAGGGAATGCTTCAGGATCTGCTTCAACTGGGCCCTGAATATCCAATTGATATAGTAAGAGCCCACCATGCCCTGCAGCTGAAGCCCCAGAAACTATTGAACAGGCTGTGTTCAGTGGTGATTAAGTTCTTGAGTTACAATACGAAGCTTAAAACTTATTAATATGGGCATGGCGGCTGAAACAAGTTAAATATAACAATACCTGCGTCTACTTTGATAACGATCACTCACCAGGAGTGGCAGCTAGGAGGAGAGCATACTCGCTGAGCCCAGCAGTTAAAGTTCCAAACCCCCTACCCAGCACATCTGGTAGTCATATTTCCAGATGGTTCCAAAGGGTTCTCCACGCCGGAGGAAGCTGGGGCTGAGCTGACATCAAGAGGCATAGAAATAATGTGGCCGAAACACCGTCCTGAACAGCATGAAACCACCACACTCTACTCTTCTCTCTGGTCTGCACCCGTTGAAGGTACTAATCGTCGTCGACAAGGCCTGACCACTCTGACCGAAATTAAACAGCTTCTGCAGGCTTTTACCAGACCAGCACCTCCTGATCTCCAGTCCTCTGCCAAACCAGCACCAACCTGAAGGGATAACTGACCCAGCATAACACTGGATTTGTTTTTCTATTTGTGGGAGCTCCTCTTCCAATGAAAGAGATTGGCTGAATTTTGAATATGCGCCCTTTTATAGTTAGCCTCCCTCATGCATCCTTTCAGCAGCAAAGTAATTTCTACTATTTCAGCAGAGGGGACCCACCTAAGGACATCGGGACACAGGTATGTGAAAGGGGTCCCCTAACATAGTTTGAGACGGTGTCTCCTGCCAGACATGACAATATTGGCTGGGGTTGGCAACTGGAGTACTTATTTTTCCATGTACAAACTACCTTAATAGCCACCCCCAAGTTCCCCAACATGCCTGCCAGACCCCTATGTGGAACAGTGTTGAAAGCCTTGCTGATATCCAGGTAAGCCACGTCCACCATCCCACCCTGATCCAACTCCTTGGTCACCCAAACAAATCTATCAGATTTGTTTGGCATGACCTTCTCCCCCATGAAACCATGCCGCCTTGGATCCTGTAATCCATTGAATACAATATATTCCACAGTCCTTTCCTTTAATAGTGTTTCCATTGACTTACCAACCACTAATGTCATTCTGACAGGCCTATAATTGCCCGCCTCCTCCATGCCACCACTTTTGTGAAGTGGGACTACCTCTGCTCTTTGCCAGTCCCCCTGGTCTCCAGTGATCTGTTGAATAGGTCTGTCAGAGGTGCAGCCAGTACCTCCCTGAGCTCCCTCACTACCCTTGGATGTATGCTGTCTGGCCCCATAGCTTTGTCCACCTTCAGGTTAGCGAGCACTTTCCAATCTTTCTCCTCAGAAAACAGACTGGTGTCCACTTCCCTCTAATCCAAGCTCCTGGCATCTTTTTGAGGTCCCTTCCCCTTCCCTTCTACTGTGAATACTGAGCAGAAGTATTTGTTCAAGATGTCTGTCTTTTATTGATCCCTCTCCATACAGTCACCCCACCCTCTTTAGCTGTACAATCCCTCCCTTTGTCTTCCTTCTCTCGCTAACATACCTAAAAATGTCTTGCCCCCTTTTGATACTCCCTGAGCTGTTCTTTCATCAGCTTGTGCCTTTGCATTCCTTACTGCTTTGCCTGCCTCCCTCTGTTTACCTAGGTACACATCCTTATTCTCCTCTCACTGGGTCTTCTGTTATCTTCTGAATGCTACTTTTTTAGTCTTTATCTTTTCTGCTATCTCTTTTGAGAATCATAGCGGTCTCCTCTTTCTTTTACTTCCACTTACCTGCTTGACACAGAGATTCCTTGCTGTCACTATGTCCTGATTTACTTTGGCCCACTCTTCCTCCACCTCCAGGTCCTCTCCCCCTACCAGGTTATTCATGGGGCATTCACCCATCTTAGTAAACTCAGCCCTTCTGAAGTCCAGGACTCTTGCCATTGTGTGGTTGGATTCTGCAACTGTTCATATGTTAGGCCACACTGTACGATGATCACTGGTCCTTGGATGGCTTCCCACCTTGACGTCCGCAACACTGTCCCTGTTTGTGAGCACCAGATCCAGTATTGCTCCATAATGAGTGGGTTCACTGACTAGTTGCCTGAGGAGCGCCCCATGCAGGCAGTCCAGGATGTCCCTGCTTCTAGCTGAGGCTGCCACAGGGAGGTTCCAATCTACATCCGATAGACGTAAGTTCCCCACCAATAACACCTCCCCCTTTTTCACTACTTTTTCAGTTGCTTGTAACATTTCCTTATCTAAGTCCTTCCCCTGTACCAGAGACCTGCAGAACACACCTGCCTGAACAGTGGCTCAGTTTCCCAACTCGAGGGTAACCCACAGCACCTCTGCCCCACCATTCTCTGTATTTCTGTTACTTTTATGCTTTCCTTCATATAAAGCACCACTCCCCCCTTTTCCTTCCTACCCTTTCTCTCCTGAACATCGTGTAGCCTGGTATGACCATGTCCCACTCATGGCTGCCTGTGTACCATGACTGTATAATGGCCATAGTACCCAGGTCAGCTTCCGTCATGATGGCCTCTAGGTCTGAGATCTTATTTACCACTCTTCTAGCATTAGCACACATGGCCTTCCAGATTTTTTTAGCTCTCTGTTTGTTGCTTTCCCCTTTTTCCTTTTGTGCCCCTTCCCCTCCTTTTTTCTGACTCACTTCCCCCTTTGCTAACCTCCTACTTACTTGATTTACTTTCTCCGTGGTGAGACACTTGTCCCTCAGGATTTCCCTATGTACTTTTCTTTTTTCTTTGTAAGATTTTCGTCTCCTAACACAAATAAACACAGTTGTAGGCTGGGTAGTTGCAGGCTGCAGTCCCTACATAGAGTACCCTGGGGTACATACTGGAGTAGCAGCAGTGGGGATGGGAGGGGCAGAGCCCATCCTACAGCACCGATTGCCATCCGTTCCCAGTCCATGGTCATTATCTAATTCAGGGAAGGGTAAAAGGGGTCCTTGTTAGCCCCAAATGTAAAATACTAAATATCGCAAGTAACAAAAATCCTTAGTCGATGCTGTCTGTTGGATAGGTTGCAGCAAGTGAGTGTCTTCAGTGGCAGTTGCTTCTAGGAAGGGTTACAGAGGAGAAGCAGTCTGTGGATGCGCACAACTAGGGAAACATGGTGTGTGCTTGTTGTTATAACCCGAGGGTTATAATGACAAATTATAATCAGGTTTTCCTGTAGAATAAAACACTCCTCAGTTATTATATTAATAATAATCATGAATGCCAGCCTGCCAATGCAGCGGTAGTGCTATCACGATGACTGGGGTTTAGAAGTGAACTCAGGGTACTGGAGAGTCTGCTGTAGAAGGATTAAGTGTCTATGGGACTGCTCTCCTCCTCCTCCTCTGGGGGCCAGGGGATCTGGAGCCCGGCTTGTACCTGACCCCTAGCGGAGGCTAGGAGGAAGGCAGTCAGGGGCTGCCAGAAGTGTGCAAAGGCAGGGCGGCCATCGATGCATGCATGTAGAAGCTTGTGACATATGTCTTAATGGCATTGCATGTCCACACCACCAGAGGAATTAAAGTGGAAGTCTTCGGCCAGTAGGATGACACCGGTCACACGCAGGCCCCGCACCCGGGTATCCAGGCCCTGTCCAGCACACTGGATCCTGTTCAACAGCAGAGGTTGGGAAACCCCCACCAACCCTACCAAGGGGAGATAAGCCCTGGGGGAAGATAAAGTCAGGTAAGTCCTGGAGAATGCCAGGCTGATGGGGCTGGGATGACCGGCAGAATGGGGCTGGTCACATGGGGGGGGGCAGTAAAAGATGAACCAAAAAAATAATCATGAATGCTTTTCTGAGTGTTTTTTCAGGGAAAGCAAATGTTTTTGGATGAACTCTAAGAGCATTCCTCCTCTGCTAATTTGGAGCTGGAAATCATGGTACTGAGACAATTGCAACACAAGCAGATGATGATTTTCAACATCACAAACTGGCTGCTACAAGATTTGCACAACACTCAGTTTACTGCACATTGTGATCCCTGTAAAAAAAAAAAATGCATCATGCCATCAAATGGCGAGTGGAAACATTGAAGCCCCCTCTCCAGAGTAGAATTTGTTGGTTTTCAGTTGGTTCACCAAAGTCCACTTTGGTTTTGGAACATCCATAATTCCTGTACATATCCCCTGACAATGAGTTTCAACAATATTATTTCTCTCTCACACAAACACACACACGCACTTTACAGAATAGACAATCACCAGTACAAACACAATTTACAGAATAGACAAGTGTCACCAATACAAACATCTCTAAAAAAATGCACCAGAATGTTCTTTTTAAAAAGATTAGCAAAGTAAATGATGTGATACCTTTATTGAGCCTACAGGAAATTTCCAGAACATGATCTTTCAAGCTACACAGATCCTGTCTTCAGGTAAAGCTATTTCAAAACGTTTTGTAAATAGTGACATTAACTTTTTTGCCTAAATCAGTTTTCAAAAATGTAAGTGCAGTAATGAAATTATTGTTGTCTGACAAAATGGTTTCTTTGCCTTTGTGCATAGTATAGGAAAGCCATGTTTAAACCTAGGATTTAGAAAAGTGCACAGTTGTTCTGTGAAACAGAAATGATGAAATGTTACAGCAGGTCTTTAAAAGGACTGCATTAAATCAAAATGGACTTATTAACCCTGTGCTCCAAGTAGTCCAAAGGACTGCTAGGAGAAACCTAACAAGTGTTATGTTGTAATAAATATAAACTTCAAAAATCTTCTTTGCCATAAGTGTGCAACCAGGTTGTTTTAATATACATGACATCATTTTTTTTGAAAGCTGGCATTTGCATTCAAGTCTTTTTTTTCCATTTTACAAAGATGTTTGTTTTAAATTACTAAAATATTCTTTTCTCACAGCTTTTTCATGAACTGCAGCTGCTGTTTTTACTAACGTGCAAAAAGTCTGGCTGATTGAGACCATCTTGTATTTTTTTTACACACATACACACACATAGATTATAGATGGAAGAGCCCAGGAGTTTCTTGATAAAAAAGCAAACTTTAATTCAGACCAGATCATCTTTGTTCCTGGACAGGAGCATGGGAGGTGCTTCAGTAAATAATATATATATCGTAGAACCTTGTGGAGCTGGGCCTCTTTCTGCCTGGATTAGACGTGAATGCATCTAATATGTTCAGCATGATGAAAGGATACTTGCTGCTATTTTTATTCTTTTTTAGGAGTGATGCATCTGCTGTTCCTAGGATTCTATCAAACAGCCATAAGATGTCGACCTCCAGAGCTCAGATTACTGGAATTGGGAGTACTTTGGACCTAAAAATGGTTTCATCTTCAGCTCCACAGATTTTGCAAAGCAGTGCCTCTGCCTCACTTGAAGTCACAACAAGATCTGATTTCCTGGCTAATTTTGCAGGTAAAAAACGTCTCTGGGTCATCACAGCTCCCGGTGACTCCAATCATTATTTCAAAATGATGGAAAAACATATAGAGGATGCACAGGGAAACCAATTAAACTGCCAGTTGGCAGAAAGAGATGTTTTCATCCTAGTTATTTTTCATGGAGGGGTGATAGAAGGGAAGCTAAGAAAAGTTTCAAAAGAAGGTATAATGGTTCATGAAGATATTGATCAACATATAATTCCCCAGCTGATGAATTATTTATCTCTAGAATACGGAAAGTTTGAAATGGTAGTACTGAAGAAAAACCTGCAAGTGTTAGAAAAGTTTCCCTATCCAGTAAGAACAGAGGCAATTTTGGAAACTATTGATCAGGCTCCTTTAAGGAAAATAGAAAGACTAACAAGACGGGGATTTTCGCAGATGTGCAAAAATTCAGGGACAGAACGCAGAGCTGAAGATAAAAACCAAAAACACTACAAACCCAAGCCATCTCAGCCTATGCGAAAGACTATTTCTGCATTAATTAAACAGAAATCTGAGACACTGAGAGATGAAATTAGGCAGAAAATCTGGCAGATACTGAATGAAAGATCTCCATTTCAGACAGCTACGGTAACTGTAAGAACTTCTACTGTCTCTTTGGCAGTAACTGCACAACAGATACCAGATGTGGGCCAGACTAATTTGAACAATGCCCAGATGTCTGTTGTCCAGTTTCCACCTGCCCCCCTCACTGAATGCATCAACATCTGTTGTCATTCAAAACCATGCTTTAGGACACAAGGAAGGTCACGCTGCAATAAGTCAAGAGAGAAGCTCTACTGTGCATCAAATAAATTCAAAAAAGTCCCCAGTAGTACCAGAACTGAGAGTGTTAACAGAAACCGGGGCTTCAGACTCTTTAGAAAGACAAATTCATGGCCCTAATGTTAATCTGACTAAGAATTTGGACATATATGAAACTGATAGCATTACTCCTGCTTCAGTCCACAGACAGAACTCTGACCAGTCAGTCAAAACAGAATCTCTGTTCCCAGGCTTGGGCTCATTTGTGTCCCGAAATAAACTCCAGTTCTGATCCCAGTGCAAATGGAGAAAATCCATCTGTTGGCACCAAAACCAGAAACAGAAGTTATGAAAGTGGGGTTAAAGGTAAAGATAAAAGAAATAAAGAGAGACACAAGAATGGAAGTAGAAAGGCAAATAAACATGGAAAACAGGTATCCAGACAACGACGATGGGCAGTGAGCACTGCAGTGCTGAACTTTTTGGATCACTTTAGAAACAAAAGAAGGCTGCTGGTGGGTATAAAGCAAGGGATCTGTCAACCACTGTGAGCAAAACTTACTTAAAAAAAATTATACAATCTTTGTTCTCCTGTTCACCAATGCTGCCCTTCCTTAGCCTGGCTATCTGCAAGCCCCATCCACCTGCCAACTCTGTCACTTACCCAGTCCCAGTGATCCACTTGGAGCATTTTCTCTAATGAGGGCATTTCCCCTCTGTGGTGGGCTCCCTCCAGAGTACCCTAAGCCATAGTCCCCATTGGGTATGGGGACCGCTGGGCAGTCAGGAGCGGTGGAGCCCAAGAATGCCAGTACAATTCTGCTGTGCATTGTGAGTTTTCTCCTTGCATTTCTCCCCCAGGGACACTGCCAGCTAGGGCTCCTAGGAGCAAATGTGCAAGTACACTCATGACCATGGGGCAAAGCCAGGCTGCTTCCCTTCCTCCCTCATCAACACTTCAGCTGCACCGCCATCTGTGGTCACCCAGGTGGCATTGTGGCAGTGGAGAGTGTAACCCTCTCTCCCCTTAGGATGAGAGAGATTCTGCTGGGGTGCTCAATCCTCCTCCCCCCAGCTGGCCCCAATATCCCAGACTTGTTCTTGAACCTGAGTCACCAGTGATGCAAGCACTGGCACTACTGCTGGGATGATGGGCTGGGTCTTAAAACCTGTTTTAATGTTTTTGCTGTCTGTGTGGTACAGTAGTATGCACTTTTGTTTAATTTTGCTTGTGAAAGGGGATGGAGTATTTTGTTTTCTTTTGAAAATTACCAGTAGTCCACTAACCTGAAGGTACTACATGGATATTACCTTTTTCTAACCTGAATGAAATGTAGCTAGAGTAAATGTTAGGCAACTGAATCATAAGGTTGTAATTCCCTTGAGAGAGCCTGGTGACATCATACACCAGGAGAGTGAAGCTTGAGCACTCTGTATGTGCCACCAGAACCGCAGAAGGGAACTACAAGCCTTTTGATTTACTGCTGAAATTTGTTTGTATAATATATTCTAAAAAGCCCAACATGTAAGCTTTAAAACTGTCATGGATGAAGGGATTGCTTTCCTCATCAATAGAATATAAATTAAGGCATCACTGAATGCCTCAGCGAGTAAAGTACAGGTGGAAAGTTTAGACAGTTTCAGTGACACAAACATTCTAAAAAGCCATAATCCACTGTTTCGACATCACAACCATAAATAATGGGATCTCTGATGTAACAGTAAATGACACCAAAGTATGTATGGACTGTCTATAAATTACAGCGGCCAATTATGTATTATAAAATAATTCAGCACATTTTTAAAAAGTGATGAGCCTGTATGATTTGAAGGGAATTTTCTCAAAGAATAATTGAAAACTCACTCAAAGAATCTTTTTTTCATTTTGGATTGAGCCCTTTGTTTTGCCAGTAGTACACTATAAAGTAACCTAGTTAAATTAGGTAAAGCTGATTTATTCCTCTTGCACAGTGGCGGGGGAGTGGTCACTTGTCTTGCTGGAACCAAGGTTCCTACCCAATAGGGATATCCAGAGTAGGCCAGCAGAAGTTGTGGCACCATTCATCTGGATGCTCCCTACCATCAGCAGAGGGAGACAGGTGGGCCCCTGCATGTCTGCCCCCTGGTGGCACAGGGGTGTGAGGGAGGAGACCAAGCAAGATGTCTTACAGCAGGAGAATGACGCCTGACTTTGGGCAGGAGTGCTATTGCATGCACGTGCTTGGAACCCTCACTGCTACCCCTGAGGGGGACAGGTGAAAAGGAGGAAAATAATGCTCAACACATAATGACAGTGCTGTTAATTTCAGGCCCCATCCTCAGCCCTATCCGGAATTGGATTATTGTTTGGAGGGGGTATGCCGACAAAGGCCCTGCCGGGGGGAGAGCATTGCAGGGATGATGAGTCAATCGAGGGGTGATCAGGCCTGGGAAGATGCCAGGGAATCTGAGTAGGATGGTTGACACACAGAAGCAAACAACCTTGATTTAACAAAAAATAAGTAAAGCCATGACTTTAACCTTTTAATAGCCACAACAGAACTCAGCATGCTTTTGCCACAACGGCCAAATACATATTATAAAATAATTCAGCACATTTTTTTAAAAGTGATGAACCTGTATGATCTGAAGGGAATTTTCTCAAAGAATAATTGAAAAGTCACTCAGAGAATTTTTTTTTCATTTTGGATTGAGCCCTTTGTTTTGCCAGTAGTGCACTACAAAGTAACCTAGTTAAATTAGGTGAAGCTGATTTATTATGTTGCTTGCACGCATGTGCAAGAAACATAGTGCCATCATCGGAGATTTCGGAGGTGTGTCACCTCCTCCTCCAATTCAGTCAGTGTGCTGGCAGGCGCGGCGCCTGTAAGCCAATGCATTTTGGAGCTGTCTATGACACGCTCCAAAATGCAGTGGCATACAGTTGAAAGGGGGAGCTACACTTGAGTGAGCACTGATAAGATATCGGCTGCTCGTGCAGCTCCCCACCACCACACAGGCGTGTCGCCCCTTCGCACTGTATTGCTGGACGGGTGCCCAATCCTGAATGGCTGAGCTGCCCCCCAGTAGTAGGTGCCACGCCAGAGCCCACCCCAGCATGGCAAGCAGTCCTTTGGCCGACGGGTGCCCAATCCCCCGTCAGCTGAACGCTCCCCGTCCTTGTGCCACGCCAGAGCCCACCCGAGCGTGGCAAACGCCCCACCACGCCTTTTTTTTTAAACCTGTAAAACGAAACGGTCCCATGGGCGTGTTCCCAGCCCCCACAACCCGCGCACCCACCCACTGCGCACCAGCCTCCCACACCCCCCTCACCCCATACTTACCTCCAGACTCTGGCGCGACAATCTTCGGTGGACCGGGAACACGTCTGCACTCTTCAAAGCCGACCGCGAACTGAGGAAATGCCGGTAAGCTGTATAATGAGCTAGATAGGGGTTTCAACTTTGTTGCATATCTCAGGCATTTTTGGGAATTTTTGCACCAAATTTTCAACATGGGAATTTTGGGAACCCTTCTCATGAATGATGTCACTGTCATGGCGTTATTCGGGCCCGAAGGGTGATTTCGTGCAATGACTGCGAAATCATCCTTTGGGCCCAAATACCGCCATGACAGTGACATCATTCATGAGAAGGGGTCCCAAAAACCCCATGTTGAAAATTTGGTGCCAAAATTCCAAAAAATGACTGTTTTACGAGCGTGCATTGCGCAGTTCCTACGCATGCTCGTAGGTTTGCGAATTTTCAATATTTCACTCCAGATTTTCAACATTGCCATTTTACCACACCTTCTTATGAGTAGTACAGCTGTCATTTTTCACATCTCACCCAAAACGTGTTTCCAGCCCATGTAGCTACAATAGCGCGGTCGTGTGTGAAATCAATGTATGGGACACATTAAGAAAATCACAGTGACACTGTTCATGAGCAGAGATCTTAAAATGGCTGTGTTGAAAATTTGGTGAAAAAATTCCAAACACTGTTTTATTTA
Organism: Neoceratodus forsteri; assembly: GCA_016271365.2. Classification (NCBI taxonomy): domain Eukaryota; kingdom Metazoa; phylum Chordata; order Ceratodontiformes; family Ceratodontidae; genus Neoceratodus; species Neoceratodus forsteri. The sequence continues at coordinate 728,438,949 of CM057449.1, read as the reverse complement.
GGTTCATGCTATGCAGCAGTTCCTACCACGCCCGTAAGTTTGCGGTAATTTTCAATATTACTCCAGATTTTCAACATTGCCATTTTACCACACCTTCCTCATGAGCAGTATAGCTGTCATTTTTCACATCCTGCCCAAAACATGTTTCCGCCCATGTAGCACACAATGGCGCAGTCGGTGTGAAAACTCAATGTATGGGACACATTAACAAAATCACAGTGACACTGTTCATGAGCAGAGGTCTTAAATGGCTATGTTGAAAATTTGGTGAAAAATTCCTAAAATGACTGTTTACTGAAAGGCAGTGCTATGCAGTTCCTACGCACGCCAGAAGTTCGGCAATTTTCAATATTTGCACTCCAATGACTTCCAAATATCTAAACAGCACATCGAAGCAAGCAACATTCGGCACTGACAAATGCTTGTTATATATTTTAATAGCCACAACACAACTCGGCATGCTTTTGCCACTAATTAAATGACATAGTTCGTTACAGTGGCTTACTCATCTGATCTCTCATTTCTACAGATTGTCACTTCACCAGATGCAGACAACGAGCTGTACGCTCAGCAAAGACATGAATGTTTGGAGCACTTTTGGGATTTGGCATTGAGAAAAGTTTCTGTTATCACCATTCTTGGCTTTGGCTCAAACAGCACCTTAATGCTAGAAAACTACCAGCTGGGTGAGTCATTCTGTTGGGAAGTGTGCTAAGCTTCTTACTCCAGACCAATACAAATAGGAGGTTTAGTTGTGTAAGAGAATGTTTAGTACATTGTTGGTCTGCTTCCTTTAAAAACCTTGGTCCAGAGTCTGAGTTACAATAATTGCTGGTGCTAAATAGACACTTTGCAGTCATCATGTTGTGCTGCCACACAGTTTTACTTTGCCCAGACACTGCAGGGTGCCTGGGGGTGCAGTGCAAATTGCTGAGCCAGATGTTCGTGGGCTCCATAAGTGACTGCTTGTAGAAGTGGTGCTAAGCAGATTTATAAAATGTGCCCAGTGCATGTCACAGTTCTACACAGTAGCATCACATCTGCGGCACTGGGCCTGCGGCCCTCAATTTTTCCATGCACTCCCTAGTGTCCAGCAGCAGCACCTTAACTTGTTCCAAGGACTACCTTGTGTCCAGTGGCACCCTCTCCAATCCCCCTGAATTGTTCCAAACATCTGATTCAGTACCCTAACTTTATACCAGTCCCACTCCCATGAGGCATATTCCCAGTCCCCTGACATCCTCCAATCAGTAGACACAGTGCGGCTTACCAGATGCCATCTTCCTAGCATCTTAATAATTCCCCCATCACCTAATCCATTCTCCCTGTTCTGATGCAGGATCTGCATCAACCAATGAACATTTCCTCATTACTACAGCAAACTTGCACCACAGTTCTTGTTGCCATTCCACCCCCCGCCACCACTACCTCAGCATTCCTGATATGCAGTGCTTCCCCCCCAACCACCATCAATTCCATACCACCCCTGTCCCAACTCATACAGTTGTGAGCAGGCTCCCTGAGGTACTGCCTCATCTTGTGACCCAGGTAGCAAAGGGCACAATGCATTGTGAATGGCTCCATGGCTATTAGCATTGTAATCCCTGCACTCTGCCAGAGCCCTTGCAAGTAACTTGGTGGCCCTCACAGAGCATGGCTCAATGGGGTTGCCAACTAAGAGCGGGATCATAGTGGTTTTGCAGTCACTTTGCACCCATGACTATGACTGAGAATCAGGCTCTATTCTATATCTGTAATGCAAATATATTTCATTATTGTTCTGATCTCTGCCTGTACCCTTCCCCCCAAAGGTACATATGGAAATGAACTGTGCCATAGCTCAACATGGCTTTCAGGCCAATAAGTTTAATTTTAAAAATGTGGCTGCATGTAACGTCACAGTAGCTATTCATAAAGAGCTGCTACCTGCTAATCAGAATGTTATGTCATGTATTTTGATATGCTTGAAATATAAAGCACCAACAAAGTCTGTTGACTACACTCGTTAAAAGTATAAGAGAAAGGAATCTGGTTTTGTATAGAGGATTTCATACAAACTGTATCCCTCATGTTAACGCTTGATGCCAATGAATTGCAGGAAGAGGCATTACCCTAATATTGGTGTAACCCCCCTGCAAATGGGGGTTCCCAAAAGACTTCCAGGAGCTTGCTTGAATGCTCCAAGCCTGAATGGTGTTTGGCATTTAAGCCATTTATCAGTGAGTGTTTTAGAGCCTCTGGTACTGTCTCTTTAAGAGCTGTCTGCTTGCAGACATAATTAGTTTGTATGGGGGACTGTGTGCTTCTCTGAGTACCACTCGAGCTGCTGCCAATTCACTTCATTTTGCAGTCACTAGGAGTGCAAAGGGAACCTATCTGAAAGATGTAACTGTTTGCCAGAAATTATTTAGAGTAATAATAAAATTACAGTTTGTCTAACCTGCTTTCTTGCAGTCAGAACTGTGTCTGCTAGTTCCCAATTCTAGTTTTGAACTGCTGAACTGGACCAATCAGTGTGGGTAAGCTAGCTCTAAATGGTGCCTGGACGAATCAGAACTTGGACTCATAATCTGAGCCAGCCACAAGAGGATTGTATGGGCAGTGACTCTGGGAGATGTAGTTTAGACTTCAGTGCCTTTTTGGACCAACAGCAGCAGTCTATTGTGAGTGACAGCCAATCCAGTCAAGAACTGGGAGGAACTCAAAGGAAGAGCCCGTTTTGTCGGTTGGAGTTTCAGTTGAGCTTTGGCAGTGAAGAAGGAAGGAGCCCTGTGCTTTTTCAGTGTGCAGTTTTAGTCAAAAAACGTGTAAGGCCCAGAGTTCCGTCTGCAGCTTGTTAGGACTGAATCCGCCCTGCGAAAAGAATCAAGGACTCTGAAGAGTAGAAACCAGGCTCACCCTGTAGAAGACTGGAAGAATTGCTGAAAATGCACCGGTCTGTCAGGAACTGAATCTGCTGTGTGTTCTCCCGGTATTGTGCAGTAATTGCGATCGTGGACTACAGATGCAGCCTGCCTGGTATAGTGCTTCTTTTATATAAATGTGTGAAGAGGTTTGTGTACCTCAAGTGAGCCCTGCTGACATTGAAGGACCCTATCTTATTTGGAGGTCGTGAGTACTAATTCAGGGTCGCTCCCTGTTGAATTGCCACATTAAATCCAAATGGAATTACTGTACTGCTGACTGTTTAATTTTCTTTTCTCTGTGTGAAAGGGCCCTACCAGCTGCCACGGTTGGACTAGCCACTAGGGCTTGGGTACCCAGGGACAGTAACTGATAAGGATAGGCCTGTGCACAGAGCCATAGATAGAGTATTAGAGTGATAAGCTAATTAACCTGATTCCCCTGTCCTTGTTATATCCCCTAAATAAATCAGAGCTGCTTGTTTCAGCAAAGTTATACTGCCTGAGGTATTTGTCTATGTTAAAGTACTGTACTGTGATTGTTGCACTGTATCTCATTTCACAGGAGGTCCCAGTGCCGGAACCAGACCTGGGGGTAAAGTGTATACTGTGAAGGTAATTCTGATATATTGTGTGGGCCACTAGTGGGAAGAAAGGGGGGTTGCAGTGTCCCAGAGGGCTGTGACCAAGTTAGTTTAACTATTGCAAACCCTGACCTCTGGGTGGAGGCACCCGCCATTGGATCCAGGCCCCTCAACCTGTTAGTGGCAAATCAGGCAGGGGTAGTAGCCCCTGGGATAGCGCCATCTAGGGGTTACATTGGCACTATCTATACAAGTATTGCTGTGTCATTTACTTTGTGTATCAAGACAGTGCTGATATTACGGTAATGCCAACACTGCCTCGCATGATCATTCAAATCCTGAGGAACATCACACCACTGATTTAGTAAGGTTCCAGAGACTCTGACCCCTAATTTTTCATTTTCTGACTCTTTATGCTGTAATCCTTACAGATTCTTTAACTTAGTTGTTGTAATTAATTTCTTTACTTTTTGAAGAAGACGTACAAGAACAGATGCCATTAGTTTGTCTGTCTTACACCCCCGGATGACCACTGCATCAGTACGCTTACTGCGCCTCACCTGTAGCTTGCTTAACGAGTGGCCCTGTTGTCTACTAATGAAGTCGCTGAATAGTGCACCAGATCACAAGTGATATTTCTGATATCAAGTGCCCAATCCTGGATGCCCAATGCTGGAATCAGGCAACCTTACTAAAACCAGGCTTCAGAATGACTAGCTTCCATGCCAGTCCTCTCACATGCAAGAAAAAAATATCTCCTATGTCTACAAGCCCACTTAAAACCCATCTCTCCCTCCATCTTCAATCAATCAGACTTCATTTTATAGCGCCTTTCAAAGCCAAGGCACTGTACATAAAACCAAATACAAACAAATATAAATATAAGTTAAAACAAAAACAATAAAAACGAATTATCCATAATTAGGTAAGGTTAAATTAAATAAATAAGTTTTTAACTCAGTTTTAAACCTGTCGACAGTCAGGCATTCTCTTAACCAACGAGGTAGAGAACTCCACAGGGTTGGAGCCGAAAAAGAAAAGGCATGGGCACCAGATGTCTTCAATCGCACTCTGGGAATCTCCAGCAATCCCTCGTCAGCGGATTGGAGAGGACAGAGGGGGCAGTAGAGTACCAGGAGGTCTTGCAGGTAGCTGGGTCCCTGATCATGTAGGGCTTTAAAGGTTAGCAAGCCAACCTTAAAGGTGATCCACCACTGAACAGGCTGCCAGTGCAGCTTGTGGAGCACAGGCATAATATGACTGGCCCTAGAGGTCCCAGCCAAAAGCCTGGCCGCCGCGTTCTGCACCAGCTACAAGTGGCAGATATCAACCTCTGGTAGCCCTAGGTAGAGGGAATTGCAGTAATCAAGTGACAAAGGCATGGACGAATGTTGGAAGATCGTCAGGAGGAACCAAGTGCTTCACCCGGGTGATAGTCCTCAGATGGTAAAAAGAGGATTTGACAACAGCTGACACCTGAGATTTTAGCGTCAGACCATCATCAAAAATAATGCCCAGGTTACACACCTGGTCTGAGGTAGTGAATGGTATGCCACCAAGCAATAGGCCTGATGGCTGTCCAGTCCCCAAACCCATCCCCGGATGACCAGGGTCCACTAACAACACTTCATTCTTAATCTGGTTCAGTGTCAGCCAGCTGGAACTCATCCAAGTTCTGATCTCGGTAAGGCAATTATTTAGCACGGAGAGTACATCATTCTGTCTGGTTAGAAAGGACATATACAGCTGAGTAGCATCTGCATAGCAGTAAAAATTCAGACTGTATCGCCTGATGATATCTCCCAATGGCAGCAAGTACACTGCAAACAACATGGGGGCCAAGATGGAGCCCTGCGGCACCCCACGGGGCAGGGGGTGAGCTCCAGAGGAATAAATTCCGGTGGCAGCTCTCTGAGACCTGCCTGCGAGGAATGAATGGAACCATTTGAGGACTGTACCAGACAGCCCACAAAAAAGCCGCAGGCTCTCCAGCAACACACCATGGTCTACAGTGTCAAATGCAGCAGAGAGATCAAGAAGAACCAGAATGGTACGTGCCTTTTGATCTCTTGCCATTAGGAGACCATTCAATACCTGGACAAGTGCAATCTCTGTGCTATGCTTCTTCCCAAAACCAGACTAGAGAGAATCATAGACATTGTGAGTTGAAAGATGATCATATTGCAGCGCAACCACCTTTTCAATAACCTTACCAACAAATGGCAGGTTAGAGATAGGCCGCTAGTTAGCTAGACAGTCTGGATCTAAGGAGGATTTCTTAAGGAGTGGTCGAATGACTGCCTCCTTAAGGGGGTCTGGGAAGACCCGCCCTCTCCAAGGACATCCAGACAATTTCAGCAAGGATCAGGCAGATAACTTCTACACATCCCACTAAAAGGGGTGTAGGGTCCGGATCCAAACTGCAACTGGTTGGGTGCAGTGCTTGGATGATCTTCACAATGTCCATGAGTTACGGCTGGCAGAAATCTGACCAGAAAGACCGCGTGCATGCCACTTTCTGCTGATCTCTGCAATCCCTCATAGGAGAGGTCAGGCCGATGCCAGACCTGATGCTGGCAACTTTATCTGCGAAGAATTGAGTGAAGTCCTCGCATCTCAGCTGAGAAAAGGCTTCTCTGGGCTGGAGACAGATTGGATTGCACAATCTGTCAACAGTCCAGAAAAGCTGAGCCTTTTAAGTATAATCCAGCACTAGACAACTGAGAAACCCCTCCCTACATCTTGGCTGGCCACCGTCTACTACAGTAACAAACAAAACAAAAAAAGGAAAAAATCGATGCAGCAAAATGCTCTAATTATGCATGTATCTGAAGTAATTTTTTTCCCTTTTCTTCCTTTTTTGCAAAACTTAGCTATTGGGGAGCCGTTTGTAGCCCACATTTGCAGGGTGCTCAGGCTGTCATCCCACCTCACAACTACATAAGTTGCACCTTGTAAATATGGCCCAAAATGGCTGACCCCCCAAAACACGTTTTGTGTCAGTCTTGTAACTCGTGGGAAATGCAATGGCACACCTATCATAATATCATGTGTATAAAAATCAGTGTATATTGCCTCACGAGTTACAAATCTGTAATGTCTTATGGATACTGAATAAAAAAAAAAAAATATAAAAAAATTTACAAGATGGCACATAGGTGGTTGTGAGGGTGTGGTGACTTGACACCCTGAAAAGTTGAGCCAAAAATGTCCAAAACTGGCAAAATTATGACCAAAAGAAAACTGAAAAAAAAATCCTAAATCCACATGCATGTGCAATAGGCGTATTTCTGCATGTAGTTTTTTTTGGTCATTGTTTTATCTTACCGTCAGATAAAGGAGCATGTCTAGGGACATGGAAGACTGAGAGTCATGATGAGGGACAGAATGGGTACTGGTTGGGAGGGAAGAGGGTTGAGCAGGTAGTTGAGAGTAGGTTAGGGAGGAGGGTTTGGACTGGAGAAGGGTACCAGTGGTGGGGGTTGGGGTCTACTGCCAGTGTATACAGAGATTGGGCAGGCAGAAGGGAGGGGGGTACTGGAAGCAGGCTGTGCACCAACCACCTGTGTATACAGAGATCATACATATGAACATATGAAACTGCCAGCAGAAACAGGCCATATGGTCTATCAAGTCTGCTCAAGTGTGCCACTAGCAACCCATTGCACTGCACCTGCCCCCCCTCCCTTCCCGGTGACCCTTCCCCTCAGTTTGTCCCATCCCCTTTTGAAACTGCCCACCGATTTACAGGACATCACCTCCTCGGGCAATGCATTCCACGTAGACACCACCCTTTCCATGAAAAACTGTCTCTTGATTTCTCTCCTAAATCTTCCACCCTCCAGTCTCTGACTATGCCCCCTCATGTCCCTCCCTTCCCTCAACTTAAAAGTCCCATCAATTCTAGTCTTGTTTATTCTCTTTATATATTTAAAGATCTCAATCATATCCCCCCATTCCTCCTCTTCTCCAGGGAGTACATGTTAAGCTCCCCCAGACTCCCCTCGTAGGCTTGTCTTCCAATCCCAGGATCATCTTTGTTGCACTATGCTGGATCCCCTCCAGTAACCTAACATCTTTCTTAAAGTATGGGCACCAGTACAGCACACAGTACTCCAGGTGTGGCCTCACCAGCGACCTATACAGAGGCAGGATCACCTCCTTTCTCCTGAAGGTGATTCCCCTAGCAATACACCCCAGCATCTTATTGGCTTTGGTTGCTGCTTTCCTGCTCTGTGCTGAGTGGTTCATTTGCCCTGTCATCACCACAAGATATTTTTCCTTCTCTGTAGTGGCTATCTGTACCCCTCCCAACTGATAACTCCTCCTTGAGTTGCTTGCCCCCAAGTACATGACTTTGCACTTCTTAGCATTGAATCCCAGCTGCCATGTGTCCGACCAGTTCTCAAGTCTAGCCAGATCATCCTGCAGCCCCTGCCACCCTATTATGTCATCCACCACCGCACCAATCTTCATGTCATTTGCAAAAAGGCTAATCTTGTTCACAGTGCCATGCGAGATGTCTGCGATGAAAGTACCAAACAACAATAGGCCCAGCACCGAGCCCTGTGGTACCCTGCTCATTACAGCTCTTGGAGATGAGAGTTGCCCTCCCACCACTACCCTCTGTTGCCTCCCCGCAAGCAATTCTTGATACAGTTCACCGTCTTTGTCCCTGCTCCCTGGTATCCCAACTTGCTAATCAGCCTCCAGTGTGGCACCAAATTGAATACCTTGCTGAAATCCAGGTACAGGACATCCACCACATGGCCCTTGTCTAGTTCCCTAGTCACCCAGTCATAGCAGTCAACCAGGTTGGTCTGGCAGGATCTGCCGGAGACAAACCCATGTTATTTTCTGTCCTGGAGTCCATTACCTTCCAGAAAGGTTACCAGCCTCTCCTTAAGGATTGTGTTGATTAACTTTCCCACAATGGGTGTTAGGCTTACTGGTCTTTAGTTGCCCAGCTCATCCTTGGGTCTACTTTTGTGGAGCGGCACCATGTGAGCCATCCTCCAGTCCCTGGGTTTGCATCATGTTCCCAGAGATGCATTGAACAAGTCTGCCAAAGGCTCTGCCAGGACCTCTGCCAATTCTTCAGTACCCAGAGGTGTATGCTGCCTGGTCCTGGTGCCTTATCCACCCTTAGTGTCTGTAAATCTTCTAGTACCCTGCCCGCTGTGATTTCCCCATCTGTCAGCCCCTCCCCCCCGTGTCTACCCTTCCTAACCCCTTAGGCAGTACCCCATTCTTCTCCTTAGTAAATACAGAAGTATTCATTTAGCGCTTCTGCCTGCTCTGTCCCTTTCTCCACCCACCTCCCATCCTTTCTGATCCTTACTATTTGATCTTTGAAGATTCTTCTTTCCCTTATGTACCTGAAGAAGTCCTTTTCTCCATCCTTGATGCCCTGTGCCAGCCTAAGCTCCCTGGACGCCTAGGCTACCCTGACTGCTCTGGTCACCTCTCTAGATTTCTTCAGGTACTCCTCTCTATCTTCCCCCCTGAACTGATCTCTTGAATCTCCAGAAGGCTGCCCTTTTTGCCCTCACCTTTTTCTTCACTTCCCTACTTAACCAACTTGGATTCTTGACCCTCACCTTCTTGCTTTGTGCCTTGGTACAGGATCTAGTGACCTCTGTGAGCCCTAGTTTGATAACTTCCTATTTCTGGTTAGCATCAATGTGTGGGTGGATTCCAGCTAGGTGCCCAGCCACTATTTCCCCTATCCTCCCAAAGTCCGCTCGCCTGAAGTCCAACACTCTGGTCCCAGTTCCCACAGCCTCCTTGCCCATTCTTAGTGAGAACCACACTGTGTTGGTCACTCCCTGCCAGCAGATCCTCCACCCCCAGTTTCCTGATAAACTCCCCATTAGACAGCACGAGGTACAGCATGTTGCCTAATGTGATTGGCTCGTTTACCATCTGTACCGAGAATCTGTCCTGGAAAGCCTCCAGGAGGACCTGCTCCCTTGTACTCGTGGTGACTGGGGTGCTCCAATCTACCCCTGGCAGAATGAAGTCCCCCATGATCATGGTATTACCCTTCCCGCTGACCCTCCTTATCTGCTGTGCTAGTTCTCTGTCCAAGACCTCTGCCTGAGATGGTGGCCTATACACCACCCCCATCCTAAGTGTCCTGTTTCTCAAATCCTGGACTTGCATCCATAATGCCTCTGTCTGCCCTCCTCCCCCTCTTCCCTGGCACACCTTATTCCCTCTCTCACATAAATTGCCACCGCACCCCAGCCCCTTTCCCTTTTCCCCTATCCCTACTGTGTAGCCTGTACCCCAGGATGACCAAGTCTAAGTCCTGGTATTGGGTGGCACATGTTTCGATGATGGCAGCTATGTCCACCTCCCCCTCTGCCATGGAAGCCTGCAACTCTGCCATTTTGTTCCCCAGGCTCCTTGCATTCAATATGTGCCCATCCCATCCTTCCCCTTCTGTACACTATTATTCTTATCCCTGTATGAACACTCCCTTGTGAGTGGAAGGGACAGGAAGTAGTGGCAGTGGGGTTGGGCACCCCCTGCCTGTGTATACAGAGATTGGGTGGGTGGAAGGGACAGGGAGTGAGGTGGGAACCTGCCACCTATGTATACAGAGATCGGGTGGGCGAAAGGGACAGTGGGCAGTGGCAGTGGGTTGGGCACCAGCCACCTGTGTATACAAAAATCGGGTGGGTGGAAAGGACAGGGGATACTGGTAGAGGGGTTGGGAATCTGCCACCTGTGTATACAAAGATCGGGTGGGTGGAAAGGACGGGAGGCACTGGCAATGGGGTTGGGCACCCGCCACCTGTGTATACAGATATCAGGTGGGTGGAGGGGACAGTGGGTACTGGCAGTGGGTTGGGCACCTGTCACCTGTGTATACAAAGATCAGGTGGGTGGAAAGGACAGTGGGTACTGGCAGTGGGTTGGGCACCCACCACCTGTGTATACAGATATCAGGTGGGTGGAGGGGACAGTGGGTACTGGCAGTGGGTTGGGCACCTGTCACCTGTGTATAGAAAGATTGGGTGGGTGGAGGGGACAGTGGGTACTGGCAGTGGGTTGGGCACCTGCCACCTGTGTATATAAAGATCGGGTGGGTAGAAAAGGATGGGGGGGTACTGGCAGTGGGGTTGGGCACCCACCACCTGTGTATACAGAGATCAGGTGGGTGGAAGGGACAGTGGGATAACCCCCCCCCCAGGTATCAGTTCAAAAGATAGGATATATGTTAAACAGCATATGTCTGTATGCAATTAACTTCTCAGTTTGCTTTGAAAGCTAGGAAGTAGAATATCCATTTTATGACGTCCTCAGGAAAACCCAGTTAATTGACTGGTGTCACAAAGCATATGACACCTCAGTGAGATCTGGCAGAGAGTCATAAAAAGTCCTTTGATGTCCTTGAGACAGGAAGACACTCTAGATGAAAAGGACATGGGGAAATGAGTTTTTGCTGATGTCACCTTCTGAAGGATGAGACAACCTGTTTTGTATAATTTTTTTATATTCTGACAGGGAGGAGCTAGGTGACCTCATGCAAAGAGGTTGACAAAGCCAGTTTTAAACTGTAGTCTGTTTTCCATTTAGAGACATACATGTTTGGACTCTGAGGAAGAAACATCTACAGCACTATAAGAAGATAAGAATACCTTAGGTAGACAGGTCTAAGTGTATTATTTTTAGGAATTTGCACTTTTTAAACCTTATTGTTTTAAGTGATTGTATGTTTTTGTGATATATTGGTCTGTATTTACATTTTACACATTTTTTATCGATTTTTAAGTAAACATCTCATTTTAGAGACTACTTGTTGTGCCTTTGAAATTCTTTCTTTGACAAGTGAAGCATATATGCTTACAGTGACACTGTGCATAGCTTAATGGTAATACCAAACTGGGAAAAGGTAAGAGTTTATTCTGAGGTCTTTCATAGAGTTCTTAAGGGTTCATTTTGTACACCTGGTTAGGTGCCCATAGGCGAAAGATATCTGGCCCCCCCCGAAGAGCATAATTATCTGAGCCTGTATATTGGGTATGCTAGCAAGAGGTTCACAGTTTGAATCCCTCCAGAAACTTGAGACCAAAGGTTGATTTGAACCCACAAAACAGACAGGAGGGTTACCCTGTTCTGTTAACTGTTCACAATACTGCGCTCGGAGGTTGGCACTGTGGGAGCAGAGGGCCTGACCTGCTGAGTGGGGTTGCGACACAGGAAGGACCAGAGGGAGTGTGAAAAAAGGGTGACAAATAGGATGCAGGGGCTGGAAGAGGGATAGAAGAGAAATACAAGCAGAAGGTAAGGGAGAGCAATGTCTTACTTATTGGGGACTCGATAATAACAGGAATCCGATGGGGGGCAGGAGAGACAAGGGCAGTGCAGTATGGGTTAAGTGCCTGCCAGGTATGACAGCGGCGGAGGTCGTTCACTATATTCCCTCAAGGGGGAAACAGGAGATAAGGTCCAAAGCTTGCACTGAAGGGAAGAGATGAGAAAGCAGGGGGAGGGGCCCCAGACAGAGGGACTCATGCACTGGGCATAGAGCAGAAAAACAGATTTGCACTATTAGAGGCACATAATGGGGGGGATAATCAGGACAGTGGGGTTGAGGAGGACTTGGGGGTAACAGGTGAAGCAAACACAAGGGAAGGATCAGTAGAAAGGGGAAAGGGGGTCACCCCTTTGGGAAAGAACCAGGAGGGTAGCACACATAAAGATAAGGGAACAGGGGTAAACACTCCCCAGAAAGGGCCATCCCTCAAGAGGGGAGAAGCAGGGAGATCAGGTTTAGAGGGACTCAGACAAGATGGGAATGGGGAAGTGACCCAGTCACTGGGACATTCAGTCAGGGCATGGGAAAGGGCAGGGCAAAGAGGAGGGATAAAGCAAGAGGATAATAGTGCTTGGGCGGGCAGCTTAGCAGTAAAGGCCGGTGGAGGGTATGGAGCACGTGGAGCACAGGGGGTAACCAGCGCTCGGGGAGATGTGGGGGGTGAAGGGAAAAGTGAAAAAAGATAGGAAATAGGATGCAGGGGGCTGGAAGAGGGATAGAAGAGAAATACAAGCAGAAGGTAAGGGAGAGCAATGTCTTACTTATTGGGGACTCTATAATAAAAGGAATCCGATGGGGGGCAGGAGAGACAAGGGCAGTGCAGTATGGGTTAAGTGCCTGCCAGGTATGACAGTGGTGGAGGTCGTTCACTATATTCCCTCAAGGGGGAAACAGCAGGATGGGAAGACGCACCTGATATTCCACCTGGGAACAAATGATCTGGTGGGAAATAGCCTGCAGGAGGTACAGGCAAGGTTCAGAGGGCTTGCTAGGTACTGCAGCAGTCTGGGGTTCCAATCTGTGACCTTTTTGGAGGTGTTGCCCATGCCAAAGGCTAGTACTGAAAGGAAGCTGAGGATTGAGGAGTTTAATAAATGGCTGACAGGATGGTGCGAACAGATGGGGTATGGGGTAGTAGGGGACTGGGGATCAACATGGAGGGATGAGAGCCTATTTGCCCCAGACAGACTGCACCTGAATAGGGAAGGTGCAGCAGTGCTGAAGAGCAAGGTAGGAGATTTCATAGACAAAACTTACAATTTAAACTGATTTGGGGGGGAAGAATCCACACCACAAGACAAGAGAAATAGGGGGCTACCAGCCTCTCACACAGGATGGAAATAGAATATTGGGCAAAAGGGAGACATTAGAAAGAGGGGATGGGAGGGAAACCTGGTGGAAGGGCTTAGCAGTCAACGCCAGGAGCTTAGGGAACAAAATGGTGGACTTGAAGGCCATCATGGGGGACGAAGGACTGGATATAGTAGGAATAAGCGAGACTTGGTGGACAGAGCATCATACCTGGGAGATGACTATCCTGGGCTACAGACTGTTTAGAAGGGACAGGAAGGACAGGAAGGGGGGAGAGTCGCTTTATACATCAGGGACGACATAAGAGCAACCGAGGGACAAGATGAAGACGGGGAGACTGAGCTATTGTGGGTGACACTAGTCAGGAGGACTGGAGAATCCTTGCAGCTGGGGGTGGCATACTGACCACCTACGCAGGAGGAGGAGGGGGATAGGCAGCTAATTCAAGCAGTCATGCAGATGGCCCTAAAAGGAGAACTACTACTGGTAGGTGACCTGAACCTCCCTGATATAGACTGGGAAATCCCGGATGCAGTAACGACTTGGAGCAAGGAGATATTATCTGCACTGCAGGGGGTATTCCTACAACAGCAAGTTAGGGAGCCAACAAGGGGCAACAACCTACTGGATGTGGTCCTGACAAATGGGGAGAGAGAGTGGAAGAGGTGCAGGTGGGAGATGTCTTGGGCACCAGTGATCACAGGACTTCAAGGTTCAGGGTTAAGGCAGGGAGGAAGACAAATCGAACCAGTACTACAGTCATCAGCTTCATACGCGTGGACTTCGACAGGATGAAAAGGATAGCAAGAGAAACAATGGAGGGAATGGAGAATATAGGGGCAGTGGAGGAGTTATGAGAATCTATCAAAGGAGGGATACTAAAAGCCACAGAAATGTGCATTAAAAAGCTTAGGAAGAGCAGAAGGAGGACGAGACTGCTTTGGTTTACTAGGGAGGAGGGCTTTCAGAAACTTTAAAGAGAAGCAGTCATTTGCAGGGGCTCCCATCCCTTCAAACCTACCTCTGGTTTAGCTTTCCTGAGAAAGTTTTTTCAGTGGCATGTAGCATTTAATTTAATTACAAAAGGTCCGCTACCCGGAAGTATGGTGGATACTGGGGCAGCTCCATTAATTGTAAAGGTACAGCGCCGCACCATGCACTTCTATACAAAATCATTGATGTGCATGGTGCTGCACCGCACCTTTACACTTGATGGAGCCGCTCCAGCGTCCGTCATATTTCTGGGTAGTGGACTTTTTGTAATTAAATTAAATTACTTTGCCCCACAAGAAAAAAGGTGCTTTTCTCAGAAAAGCTAAACTGGGGGGTAAGGTTTGCAGGGGCCGGAGCCCCTGCAAATGGCTGCTTCCCTTTAAGAGGACACTCAATGAGGAAGATAGGAAGGCTTATAGGGAGAAGAGGAGACTGGCAGGGCAGAAGATCAGGAGGTCAAAAGTGGATACTAAGGAGAAAAATAGCTAAAAAAGCCAAAAGGGTGGCCGGCCTGGTGGCATAGAAGGTTGAGGCGCTGGTGCCTTATCTCGACCCACACTGGCGACCCGGGTTCTGGAATGGACTCGGGGCACTGGGGGTCGGCAGGGGGAGGAGAGGATTGAGCGTCCGGAGGACTGCTCTCCTCTCTGGGGGTGGGACCAGGGAATGTATTTATTTATTTATTTTTATTTATTGAATAATTGGATTTACAACCTTTGAGCCAGCGGCTCGTTTACAAAGGTACCTCGTCACATAGAGGACATACATAGTGAACACAATTTACTGGTACAGTCAATACAGAATAACAGATTTTTTACATATTTACAGAAAACAGACATACAGAATCACACAGTTTTACATAGGTTGCATGAACAGAAATACATAGTATTACATACAATTGCTTGAACACAAGTGTAGTTAATAAACATTTCAAGTAGTACCAGCAGGTACTGGCAGAGGGAGAGGCGCAGGGTGGGGTGGGTGGGTGTTCCAGCCCAGTGGACCATATCAATAATGCCAGGAAGCAGCAGCTCGTATCGGCAACCATGACCCCCAGTGGAGACTGGAGGCACTACCTGAGCATGCACTAATGGGGACACGAAAACCAGGGAAAAATGGCAAGATGTAATCGCTTAATGGCCATCCGCAGTTTCTCACTGTGGCACCCGCCTGGATCCGTGTTCATGGGAGTTGGGGGCTTCCTGCAGCCCCACTGTGGGGGGGGGCAAGCCGCAGGAGTCTAGGTGCCCGTGGTAGAGGTCGTCAGCAGCTGGATGTCCCTGAGCTAGTTGTGAGGACAAGGTAAGTGGAGCAGGTCAGGCGGCCAAGGGAGAAAAACTAGATATATAAAAAAAAAAAGCCAAAAGGGGGGACAAAACTTTTTTCAGATATGTGAGGGAGAAGGGAAGGGCAAGGCAGGGGATTGTAAGGCTGAGGGTGAAGGAAGGCATAACATTGGAAGGGGATTATGAAAAAGCAGAGATATTGAATGACTACTTTTTCTCAATATTAATGGAGTAGGAAGACGGTAGGGGACCTGAGCCGAAGGCAAAGGGTAGGGAGGAAAAATGGGTGGATTAGAGCCTGTTCACTGTGGATAGGGCCAGGGAAGAACTAGAGAGACTGAGGGTGGAGAAGGCAATGGGGCCGATGGCTTACACCCCAGGGTGATCAGGGAATTGAAGGAGGAGTTGGCCACCCCATTGACAAGGCTATTCAACTTGTCCCTGGATACGGGGAGGGTGCCAGAGGACTGGAAGAGGGTGGACGTGGTGCCTCTGCACAAGGGAGGAAGTAGGGAGGTGACGGAGAACAATCGACCTGTCAGCCTCACCTCAGTGGTGAGGAAGGTAATGGAGGCACTAATCAAGGAGAGGGTGGTGGGATACCTGGAGCAGAGTGGCTTGCAGGACAGCAGGCAGCATGTCTTCATGAAGGGGAGTTCATGCTAGACAAACCTGACTGAGTTCTTCGATTGGGTGACTCAGGTGATCGACCAGGGAGGGGCCGTGGACGTGGCCTATTTTGACTTCAGTAAGGCATTCAACACCATCCCACACAGAAGGCTAGAAAGTATAGGAGATGGGTGGAGGCCTGGTTAGCAGGAAGAACCCAGAGGGTGGTGCTTAACAGGGTGTACTCCAGGATGGGGCCGGTGAGGCGTGGAGTGCCTCAGGGGTCAGTCTTGGAACCTCTCGTTTTTAACATTTACATCAGTGATATAGCTGAGGGTCTGAGGGGGAGGGTGTGCCTGTTTGCTGATGATACAAAGATCTGTAATAGGGTAAACACCCCAGGGGGATGGTGTGGAGCACATGAGGCAGGACCAGCTCGAGGAGTGGTCTGAGACATGGCAGCTGAAATGTAAAGCCAAAAAGTGTGCTGTGATGCATGTGGGGAGTAGAAACACATGAGCAGGATGCACCCTAGGAGGGGAAACAATCAGAGTAACAGAACAAGAGAGAGAGATCTGGGGATCACTGTCTCATCCAATCTTGAGGTGGGAAACCAATGTAGCAGGGCGGTGGGAAAGGCCAGTGGAATGTTGGCATGCATTGGCAGGGGCATCACTAGCAGGAGGAGAGAGGTAATAATGCCTCTCTAGAAAGCCATGGTGAGGCCGCATCTGGAGTACGGGGTCCAGTTCTGGAGACCACACCTCTGCAAGGACATAGATGGGATGGAGAGGGTTCAAAGAAGGGCAACCAAGATGGTGCAGGGTATGCAAGGGAAGTCATATGAGCAGAGGTGTGAGGAACTAGGTCTGTACGTGCTAGAAACTAGATGGGAAAGGGGAGGCATGACTGAAACTTTTAAATATGTGAAGGGGTTCAATGAAGTGAGGGAAGGGAGCTTACTTAAAAAGAAGCAGAGGGCTAGAACTAGAGGGCACAGCCTCAGACTGCAGGGAAAAAGATACAGAGGAAATGTGAGAAGGAGATTCTTCACAGAGAGGGTAGTGGAGCCCTGGAACAGATTACCAGAAGTGGTGGGAGCTGATTTGGTGGAGCGATTCAAGAGGGCATGGGACAGACACATGGAGCAGAGTGGCGGGGAGGGCGGGAGCTGGCAGTGGGAAGGAGGTATGGGGGGGAAATTAGGGCAGACTAGATGGGCCGGTGTGGTCCTTTTCTGCCGTCAAGCTTCCATGATTCTATGATACTGGCAATGAGGTTGGGCCCCAACCACTTGTGTATACAGAGATCGGGTGGGTGGAAGGGACAGGGAGTACAGGCAGTGGGGTTCAGCCCCCACCACCAGTGTATACAAAGATCAGGTGGGCAGAAGGGACAGAGGATACTGGCAGTGGGTTGGGCACCCACCGCTTGTGCATACAAAGATTGGGTGGGTGGAAAGGACAGGGGATACTGGCAGTGAGTTGGGCACCCACCGCCTGTGTGTACGAAGATCAGGTGCGTGGAAGGGACAGGGGATACTGACAGTGGGTTGGGCACCCGCCGACTGTGCATACAGAGATCAGTTGGGCAGAAGGAACAAGGGATACTGGCAGTAGGTGGGGCATCCACCACCTGTATATACAGAGATTGTTCTGGCGTAAGGGACAGGGGATGCTGGCAGTGGGTTGGGCACCCGCCACCTATATATATACAGAGATTGGGTGGGTGAAAGGGACAAGCTATACTGGCAGTGGGTTGGGCACCTGCCACCTGTGTATATATAGAGATCAGGTGTCTAGAAGGCACAGGGGATACTGGCAGTGGGTTGTGCACCTGCACCGCTTGCGTATACAGAGATCTGGTAGGTGGGAGGGACAGGGGGTACCAGCAGCGGGGTTGGGCACCTGCCACCTGTGTATACAGGAGATTGGGTCAGCAGAAGGGACAAGGGGTACTGACAGAGAGCTTGGGCACCCACTGCCTGTGTATACAAAGATCAGGTGGGTCAGTTGGACTACCAGCTTAGTGGTGGCGCTACTGCTCATGATGCCAACAACACGGGTTCAGAAGTGAGCCCAAGGTGTCACAGGCTGGCCGGAGGGAGGAGGATCAAGCGTCCTTGGCACCACTCTCCTCCTCTGGAGGGGGGGGAAGAGCTCGGTGCTCGACTGGCTGCTAGCAGAAGCCGGGGAAAGGCAGCCTGAGCTGAAAGAAGTGAGAAGACATGGCAGATGTCAACGTGTGCACCATGCGCGCTAAGCGCCATGTCATATACCCATGGGGAAAAAATGGAAAATGCCTGGTGGAAGGATGAAGAGGAGTGCCCACAAGCCCTGCACCCAACCAGCTGGGCACGCTGGCCTGAACTGGATCTATGCTTCGGTGGGGTATAGAAACATAGAAACATAGAATTTGACGGCAGATAAGGACCGCTTGGCCCACCCAGTCTGCCCATTTCCCTACCTACTGGATAAGCTGCAGATCCTAGTTAACCAGCAGCCTACTTCTTCCTACCCCCACCCCCTAGAATGACCTTATGACTGTCCCATGCATGCTTGAATTCCACCACTGTTTCTGACTCCACAACCTCCTCTGGAAGGCCGTTCCATGCATCCACAACCCTCTCTGTGAAAAAATACTTCCTTATAATACCTCTGAGACCCCCCCCCCTCTATCTTCAGATTGTGCCCCCTTGTTCTTGCACACCTCTTTTTGGAAAGATGCTACTCCCTTGGACTTTGTTGACTCCTTGAGGTACTTGAAAGTTTCTGTCATGTCCCCCTCCCTCCTTTCCTCGAGGCTATACATATTAAGCTCCTTTAGTCTCTCTTCATATGTCTTCCGGTGCAGACCCTGCACCATTTTAGTTGCCCTCCTCTGGACAGCTTCCATCCTGTCTATGTCTTTGCGGAGATTGGGTCTCCAGAACTGCAGGCAGTACTCCAGATGGGGTCTCACCAGCTGTCTGTACAGAGGGATAATAACTTCCTGTTTTCTACTGGTGATGCCTCTCCCTATGCATCCCAGTATCCCCCCAGCCCTCCTTGCTGCCCTCTCACATTGCTTGCCCACCTTTAGGTCATCTGGTATGACTACCCCAGGTCCCTTTCCATTTTTGTTGTTGTTAGTATCTCACCCCCCATTGTGTACTCTTCCCTGGGTTTTTGTTCCCAGGTGCATTACCTTGCACTTCTTAGCATTGAACCTAAGCTGCCATACATTTGACCATTCATCTAACCTTGCCAAGTCCCTTCTCATCCTTTCCACCCCACCCTGTGCATCAACTCTGTTGCAGATCTTTGTGTCATCTGCAAAGAGTCATACTTTTCCTTCCAGTCCCTCTGCAATGTCGCTTATAAAGACATTGAAGAGGACTGGTCCTAACCCTGCCAACACTGCTGGGGGGGAGTCAAGCCCTGGGGGAAGACAGACGGAAAAAAGGTATGGTCCCAGCAGACATCAGGGTGATGGGGCTGGGGCACTCCTCTGAAGGAGGGATGTCTGGGGGGAAGGGAAAAAAAAGAGATCGAGTGGGTGGAAGGGACAGGGGGTGCCGGCAGAGAGGGTTGGGCATCCCCTGGCTGTATATACAGAGATCATGTGGCTGGAATGGACAGGGAGTACTGGCAGAGGGGTTGGGCACCTGCTGCCTGTATATACAGAAATCAGGTGGGTGGAAGAGATCGGGGATACTGGCAGAGGGGTTGGGCACCCCCTGTTTGTGTATACTGAGATTGCGTGGGTGGAAGGGATAAGGAATACTGGCAGACGGATTGGGCACCTGCCACCTGTGTATACAGAGATCGGGTCAGTGGAAAGGACAGGGGATACTGGCAGCAGGGCTGGCACTCCTGGCTGGTGTATTCAAATATTAGGAGGGAGGGAGGTGGGTACAAGAGTGAAAGGGTTGGGCAACCACCACTGGTGTATTCAGAGATCGGGCAGGTGGGATGGAGGTAGTGTACCGGTGGCAGGGTTGGGCATCTGCCGCTGATGAATTCAGAGATTATGCTGGCAAGAGGGAGGAGGAGTATTGGTGGTGAGGTTAGGCACCCACCGCTGGTGTATTCCGTGATCAGGCAGATGAAAGTGGGGGTACCAGTGTGGAGCTGGGCACCTGCTGGTATATTCAGAGATCAGGCAGGTAGTGTCATGAGCATCAGTTAAAGAGACTTGAGGCAGTTTACTGGAAAAAACTCTTTAATTTCTTTAACACACAGAACTAAGGAAAACATAGACAGCAGGGGTTAAACTGGGCAAGAGCCCACAGGAACTCAGTTCCACCACCTCTTAAAAAAATTGTATGACAGTTCCACCACCTCTGTCATCTTTCTCCATTGACTACTATAGAAGAGTTCTGCCACACAGAAATGACAATTCCACCACCTAGAAATCTAGATTTGAGAGTTCCCCCACCCAGACATTTCCAATTTAACTACTGATACAGTCGACTCCTTTTCAGAGAGGTCTCTGGAAACTGCTGGCAGAGTATATATAGCACCTAGTGGAGACTTATATAGCAGGAACAACATCATCTAGTTAGCTCTTTCCTGACAGTGGGGACCAGTGACAATGTTATGCAGCCACCATCAGTCAATTCAGAGATCAAGCACAAGGGTGAGAGGGGTACACAACAGGGTTGGGCACTCGCTGATAGTGTCTTTATAGACTGGGTGGACAGTGGGGGCCATTTTTGTGATCAACTGGCCACAGAAATGGCTCATGTAAACAGATTGTAAGTCATGGGAACGGAAGCTGCAGTTCGTGCAAAAAAAGCCCTATGAATAGAACACTGAAAAAAGTTCTGTGAATGCACAGTAGTGGGATTTTTAAATAATTTAAAAATGGCACATTTTTAAGTAAGACCACCTATCAAAGGCACCTGTTTGGCTCAAACAGTAATGAAAATGAAAGTTTTAGGTTTTAACTGTCGGCTGTTTCTGAGCTATAGGTGAGCAAAAAATGTCTTAAAAATGCATTTTTATGTTGCCCAGGGACAACCACGTTAGTAGAGTACAAATATAGTTGTACCAGGGGGTTTGGAGCATTAGTGTACTGAGATGTACACCGTAGGGATTTATCTTGGGTTATTTCAACCCATGCTCTGAAAGGGTTAATATTCTGCCACCTCAGAGAGCTGCTGCACTTAGAAATTCCTTGGGCGTTGGCCTTGCTCACGGGCGCGAGAGTGTGCAGGTAAAGCGGCAGAAAGTTAGTGGCGGAGGAGCAGGGTGGTTGCTTGCTCAGAGGTGCTGTTCAGATTCTCGGGGAAGAGGAAAGAAGAAATGTCAGGCTTCTGACATGGCAACGGCCATTTCAAGTGATTCCCCGGTGTGGGGGAAGTTGGTTCCAGTGGCCAGCAGCATCAGAGATGGGTGGCCATAAAGGAAGATAGAAGCCTATGTTAAGGCTGGAGATGGAGCTGAGGGAGAAAATTTGATCTGGATGTACTGCCTAAGAGGGAGCTCCAGCTGGAATCTCTGCTGGGGACGTGTCACCCTAGTTCTTGGGGACAGTCACCCAGAAAGGATCCATGGATATGGAGTTTCACTGAGAACAGAAACTGCTGCCCCAAGCTGAAAGGCTAGCATGTTTGGAGCAGAGAGGAGAAGTGGATCTTGCAGGGGGTTAGAGGTAGATATAGCCCAGTGAGATCATTGTCTATGCTGCCTATGAATAAGTGAACTGCCTAATTTATAGGGTCGTTTGGATCATGCCCCTCGATATGGAGTCAGGCTGCATTTTGTGGAGAGTGCTGTGAAGTGCATTCCTTTGTATGGACATTTCTGGACTTATAAACTGAAGTGACCATCTTGGTCCCTGTGTGTGACATGTTCCCCCTATGAACTGTTATTAATTTTTTGGCTCCACGAAGTTGCATTGTTCTAGTTTATTAAATGGGATCCCATCGGTTTATTAGAATTGGAGTACTGTCTCGTTCTTTGATTGACTGTTGTTGCCACTATCAGTTCTCTCCTAGCCCAGCACCTTGGTGAGATAGCGGCACCTTGCTTTCAAAGGAACCTGGAAAATATAAGCCATCTTTTGCAGTTTCTGCTGTGGTTGCTCCCTACCCTCGGACAGTTACCACCAGTATACCCCTGGTCATCGAGGAGGGGGAAGGCTACATGTTAGAGCTTGTCTGGAATATGTTTTGGGGTGCCTAGAAACATAGAAACATAAAATTTGATGGCAGATATGGACCGCTTGGCCCACCTAGTCTGCCCATTTTCCTACCTGATGGATAAGCTGCAGATCCTAGTTAACCAACAGCCTACTTCCTTCTACCCCCCACTAGAACTGCCTTATGTTTGTCCCATGCATTCTTGAATTCCCCCACTGTTCTTGACTCCATGACCTCCTCAGGAATGCTGTTCCATGCATCCACAATCCTCTCTGTGAAAAAATACTTCCTCACATTACCTCTGAGCCCCCATCTTCAAATTGCCCCCTTGTTCTTGCACATCTCTTTTTCTGAAAGATACTACCATCTTGGACTTTGTTGATTCCCTTGAGGTACTTGAAAGTTTCTATCATGCCCCCCCTTCTTTCCTCAGAGGTATACATATTAAGCTCCTTTAGTCTCTCTTCATATGTCTTCTGGTGCATACCCTGCACCATTTTGGTTGCCCTCCTCTGGACAGCCTCCACCCTGCCTATGTCTGTGCGGAGATGGGGTCTCCAGAACTGCACACAGTACTCCAGATGGAGTCTCACCAACTATCTGTACAGAGGGATAACAACTTCCTGTTTTCTACTGTTGATGCCTCTCCCTATGCATCCCAGTATCCCCCCAGCCCTCCTTACTGCCTTCTCACATTGCTTTCCCACCTTTAGGTCATCTGATATAATTACCCCTAGGTCCCTTTCCATTTTTATGTTTGCTTGCACACATGTGCAAGAAACATAGTGCCATCATCTGAGTTTTCCAGAGGTGTGTCAGCCTCTTCCAATTCAGTCAGTGTGTTTGCAGGCGCGGTTGCAGTGCGCCAATCACTGCTCCAGCTGTCTATGACAGCTGAAAATGCAGTGGCATACAGTTGAAAGGGAGAGCTCCGCTTCAGTGAGCAGAGCTCCCCCCTCCACACACACACACACCGCGCACACACACACTGCATGCTCATGCACCTTCCCCTTCCTCCCCCACTACTATACGGCTGGCAGGGGTACCCCAATCCCCGTCGGCTCAGCCTCAAAGATCCAGGTGCCATGTGGGAGCCCACCCCAGCGTGGCAAAAGTTTTATGGCCGACGGGGTACCCAATCCCCGTCAGGCTGCACGCCCCAAAGCATCTAGGTGCCATGCTGGGAGCCCACCCCAGCGTGGCAGAATGATGTTATGGGCCGACGGGGTGCCCAATCCCCGCCGGCTGCACACACCCCCAGCATCCAGGTGCCACACTGGGAGCCCACCCCAGTGTGGCAAATGATAGCAGGCCGACGGGGTGCCCAATCCCCCGTCAGCTCCTGCCCCCCACCAACATCCTTCCAGCTGTCACGCTGGGAGCCCACCCCAGCATGGCAAACGTCCCTCGTCGTCTTAGGAAATAAAAAAAAGCTGTAAATACAAAAACTGTCCCTCTGCGCTTCTCCCTGCCCCCCTCCCACAACCCGCACCCACCCACTGCGCACCCTGCCTCCCCACCCCCCACCCCATACTTACCTCCGGAGCTCGGCGCGACGATCTTCGGCAGACCGGGAACACGTCTGCACTCTTCAAAGCCGACAGGAACTGAGGAAATGCCGGTAAGCTGTATAATGAGATAGATAGGGTTTTTTCAACTTTATTGCATATCTCAGGCATTTTTTGGAATTTTTGCACCAAATTTTCAACATGGGGTTTTTGGGACCCCTTCTCATGAATGCTGTCACTGTCATGGCGTTACTCGGGTCCGAAGGGTGATTTCGCAGCCACTGCGAAATCACCTTTCTGGAAAGATTAATGAAACGACACTGCAAGTGTTCATAAGGTGGGCTCTCAAAAAGCCTATTTTGAAAATTTGGTGGAAAAATTCAAAAATGACTGTTTTGATTTGTGCACAGCGGTTATGCATTCCTACGCACGCCGTAAGTTCAAGAAATTTCAATATTTTCACTCCAGATTTCAACATTGCCATTTTACCACACCTTCTTATGAGCAGTACAGCTGTCATTTTTCACATCTCACCCAAAATGTGTTTCCGCCCATGTAGCGCACAATGGCGCAGTCGGTGTGCAACATCAATGTATGGGACACATTAAGAAAATCACAGTGACACTGTTCATGAGCAGAGGTGTTAAAATGGCTATGTTGAAAATTTGGTGAAAAAATTCCTAAAAATGACTGCTTTACAAGCATGCGTTGCAGAGTTCCTATGCACGTTGATAAGTTCACAAATTTTCAATATTTTCACTCCACATTTTCAACATTGCCATTTTACCACACCTCCTTATGAGCAATACAGTTGTCATTTTTCACATCTCGCCCACAACGTGTTTCTGCCCATGTTGCACAATGGCGCAGTCGGTGTGCGAAATCAATGTATGGGACACGTTAAGAAAATCACAGTGACACTGGTCATGAGCAGAGGTGTTAAAATGGCTATGTTGAAAATTTGGTGAAAAAATTCCCAAAAATGACTGTTTTAGGAGCGCACGTTGCGCAGTTCCTACGCACGCTGGCAAGTTTGCGAATTTGTAATATTTGCACACCAGATTTTCAACAGTGCCATTTTACCGCACTTCCTTATGAGCAGTACAGCTACCATTTTTCACATCTCGCCCAAAATGTGTTTCCGCACATGTAGCGCACAATGGTACAGTCGGTGTGCGAAAACAATGTTTGGGACAGATTAAGAAAATCACAGTGACACTGGTCATGAGCAGAGGTCTTAAAATGGCTATGTTGAAAATTTGGTGACAAAACTCCATAAAATGACTGTGTTACGAGTGAGCATTGCGCAGTTTCCACGCACCCTCGTAAGTTCATGAATTTGTAATATTTTCAGTCCAGATTTTCACCAGTGGCATTTTTCCACACCTCCTTATGAACAGTACAGCTGTCATTTTCCACAACATGGCCGAAATGTGCTTTCACACTTTCAGCACAGAAATGCATGGTTGCTGTGGGAAATCATTGTTCGGGACAGATAAAGAAAATCACACTGACACTGTTCATGATTGGAGGTCCCCAAAATGCCTGTGTTAACAACCTGCTGTAAAAATCCCCAAACTAGTTACATTACGTTCTTTGCGTTGCGGTTTCTATACTGCATTTCGTGACTTCACCAGTTTTTAAAGATTATCAGCAGATTTTCAACATTGACATTTTTACACCTCCCCATGAACAGTACCGCTGTCATTTTTCACATCCTGTTCGAATCTGTTTTTGCACCTGTGGTGCCAATGCCATAGTCACTGTGCAAAGCAGTTTTCGGCTAACAAACTGATATTGCCACTGTTCATGAGGTGGGGTCACAAAAAACATGTTGAAAATTTGGAGTGAAAATACCAACGAATGCCTGAGGCGTTAGGGTTTCCGACCATAACGCCCCACCCTGTAGAGAATGACAGGCATCAGGGGTGTGACTTGAGATTCTTGCCTGTCATGCTCATACCATTCCACCCCCACCCACACCCTGCAGCCAGAGAGAGGCATCAAGGTGTGCCTCGGACTCTTCGGGCCCAAACTTCACCCCATTCTCCTATACCGCACCCATCTCACTGTATTTCCTGATGGAATGGGGTGCGCATAAGGGCCAAAGACCCCAAGGCACACCGTGACACTTGTCAGTGTCTGCAGGGTAGGGTGTGGTGAAATGGCGTGGTCGTTATGCCTGACAACCCAAAGGCACACCCCAATGCCTGTCACTCTCTGCAGGGTGGTGGTGGGGTTGGCTTCAGTTCAATACTTCGCTGCCATTCCTATTATGCAGCTCTGTAACTTCTACACTACCAATGCCAATGCCAGCAAGCAAACATTCGGCATTGACAAATGCTTGTTGTTGTTTGTCAGTATCTCACTGTAGGGACTGTATCAAATGCCTTGCTAAAATCTAGGTAGGCCATGTCCACAGTCCCTCCCTGGTCTATTACTTTGGTCACCCAGTCAAAGAAATCTGTTAGATTCGTCTGACATGACCTTCCCGCTGTGAATCCATGCTGCCTTGGGTCCTCTGCCCCACTGGCCTCTAGGTACTCAACAAGTCTTTCCTTCAGAAATGATTCCATCATTTTCCCTACCACTGAGGTCAAACTAACTGGTCTGTAGTTTCCTGCCTCTGTCCTGCTCTCACTTTTGTGAAGAGGAATCACATCCGCCCTCCTCCAGTCCTCAGGTACCACCCCATCCTCCTATGATTTGTTAAAGAGAGTAGTCAGTGGTGTCACTAGTTCTACCCTTAGTTCTTTTAGAATTCTTGGGTGAATCCCATCGGGCCCCATTGCTTGACCACCTTCAGTTTTACTAGTTCTTTCAGAACCCTTTCTTCTGTGAATGGACTTGTTTCAACCCCCCCATCCAGAGTGTTTCTCTTGTTTGGTTTAAGTACCTCCCCCTCCTCTCCCTTTGAGAATACTGAGCAGAAATATTCGTTCAGATCCCTGCTTTTTCACTGTCACCCTCTGCCCACATTCCCTCCCCTTTATTAAGCCTCAGTATCCCTTCCTTGGTCTTTCTTCGCTCCTTAATGTATATATAAAAGGTCTTATCCCCCTTCTTAACAGAGTTGGCTATCCTTTCCTTGGTTTGGGCCTTTGCTATTCTGACTGCCTTCCCTGCCTCTTTCTGCTTTAACTGATAAAATTCTCTGTCCTGCTCCTTCTGTGTTTTCTTATATTTCCTGAAAGCTATCATTTTCTCCTTAACCATCCCCGCCTCCTCTTTTGAGAACCATAGCGTTTTTTTCCTTCGTTGTATTTTGTTGATTTGCTTCACACAAAGGCTTGTTGCCTCGTGATGGCTGTTTTGATTACTCCCCATTGTTCCTCCACCCCTCCTTCTTGCCTGTTTGCTAATGCTTTTCTGAGGCACTCTCTCATTTTCCCGAAGTCAGCCCTTCTAAAGTCCAATACTCTTGCTTTTGTATGGCTTGACTCTATGGCTGTGTTTATCGTGAACCACACTGTTTGGTGGTCACTTGTTCCCAGATGGCTACCCACTTCTAAATCCGAGATTCTTTCTCTGTCCCCATTTGAGAGTACCAGGTCTAAGATTGTTCCCTCCCGAGTGGGTTCCAATACTAGCTGTCTGAGGCATGCCCTTTGTAGGGCATCAAGAATGATCCTGCTCTTGGATGTGCCTGCAGCAAAGGTGCTCCAGTTAACATCTGGCATATTCAGGTCCCCGATCAACAATATCTCCCCTTTTTCTGCCATTCTAAGGATGCCTTTATCATTTCCTTGTCCATTCCCTCCTCCTGAGATGGGGGTCTGTATACAACCCCCATGCAGATTGTGGTGCCATTTCCTGTCTCCAGGGTGACCCAGAGTACCTCATCTGCTCCCTGTTTACTCTTTAGTTCTGTTGCTTTGATTCCTTCCCTTACATAGAGAGCTACTCTTCCTCCTCTTCCACCCTCCATGTCCCTCCTGTAGATTGTATATCCTGGTATGTTGACATCCCAGTCATGGTTCGCTGTGTACCATGTTTCTGTGACTGCCACAATATCCAGGCATCCCTCTTCCATCAAGGCCTCTAGTTCAGGGAGCTTGTTACACAGACTATGGGCATTGGTACTCTTCACCCTCGATTTTTTGATGGCCTTACCCCTTTTAGCCCCATCCCTGTTCTTACTGCCTTTGCCTTTTTTTCCATTTACCTCTGTCCTGCTCCCTAATGACTTCTCTACCTTGGTGTTTACCTTGCTAATTACTGTGTTTTGTGGGGGGAGGCTGGGATTTCCCTGCTCCTTTTCAGTGCCTCCCCCCTTGGCTAGTTTAAATGCTTGCCAATGAAGCATTTAAACCTATCACCTAGGATTCTGGTCCCCCCCCCCGGACAGATGCAGACTATCACAGCAGTATAGGCCTGTATCCCTCCAGGTGGCTCCCCAGTCCCCAATGAAGTCAAAACCATGAGCTCCACACCAGTTTTTCAACCATTCATTGAATTCCATGATGTGGAATACCCTAGCATAATCCTTGCCATAGATAGGCGGCACCTCAGAGAAGGTTACCGTATGCACTACTTGTCTAAGGCCCCTCCCCAACTCTACAAACTCCTCTTGCACTGCTCTGATCCCATTCCCAGCCAAGTCATTTGTCCCTAGGTGGACAGTGATATCTAGCTCCCTCTCTCGTGCAGCTTCTCCCACGATCCTGAGGATTCACTTTCTGTCTCTCCAAGCCGTGGCGCCATGCAGGCACCTTACCTCCCTCTCCCCTTCCTCCCCACTTCTTACGCTCTAATGACTGAGTCCCCCACAAGGAGTTGTTTTCTTCCCCTTGGGGGCTCCATGCCACCCTCCTGTGAGTCTCCTTTGTGGAGGTTCCCAGCATCCTCCTTGGTCTCCACTGCAGGTACCTCCATAGAGGAACCACTGTCTGCCAGAACAGCATATGAGTTGTGGAGAGGTACAGCTAGAGGTATGCACCTCTGTTTCACCACCCTCTCCCTCTCTGAGCCCACCTTGGTCCAGCTGCTCCTCTTTCTTGGCAACCTCTGAGGTAGCAGCGGTGGCCCTGGTGGTCCCTTGGTAGTGGAGGAGCTTTCACGAATCCTAACCAGGTCAGCCTAGAGACAGGCAACCTCCTCCCTCAGACCAGAGAGGTGCCTGCAAATAGGGCAGCATCGCAGCCTCCAGAATGTCTCCCGGAACACTGCCACCCCATAGCCATTGCACTGCACCACTCCCATCATGTATTATTTTGTGTCCCCTCTCCTGTTGCTCTGTATGCTTACTTTCTCCTGTCCTTATAACTCTCACCCTTCCTGTTCTGGGACAGCAACTTCCTATATTCTTCAGTAGTCTCCTTCTTCCTTGCTCAGAGTCAGATCTCCAGCAGCTGGGGGGAAGAAAGAACTACTTTTTTCCTTCAGGGTTGACAAAACTAACGTTTCTCTATGATCCTTCCCTTCCTACTGCCAAACAGGAAGTTCCTGTTGTCAGTCAAATACAGTGGCTATAAAAGTAGAACTGGGTTAGGGTGGGAGGGTGGAGGAGTGGGATGGAGCACAATTAGCAACAAAAACCGTAGATGTTTTAGTCGGCTGCTTTCTGTTCTAAAAGTAAGATTTCTGTCTTCCAAAAGCTAGCAGCAGGAAGTTGTAATTGGAGTCACCCGCTTTTCTACTGCCTAAGCCACACCCCCAATTAAATTCTCTCCCCTCCTACTGATTTAGCAAACTAAATTGATACAGTACCCTTCCCCAACACAGAAACACACACTGACTTTCGTTTTTATTTTTTGCATCCTAATCTGGCCCCGAGAGGTGCTAAGTGAAGTTATTCATAATTGTGGATCTTTCTGTATCGGACTGTAATATGATTAATATGGTGCTGAGGGCCAAGGAACTTTGTGCCTTTCTACTGGACGTGGCACCTGGGGGTTTGTTGAAGAGAACTGCATGACTAGTCCTTGTGAGAACTATGTAAATGGACTGGGGCCAAATCCATGGATTGGACTGACTCGACTCACCTGGGTGAGGCTGATGATTTCCTGGATCTGGTGCTTGTGCTGGTATTTATCTGTGCAATGTGCATGTTGGTGGTACCATTTGCCTTGGCTTTTGCCCTATCCTTTGCACTTTGGACTGTTTTGAACTGTTGTGGAGCGGGTATTGGTAAAAATGGCACAAGCACCTTCAGCCTTAAATGTTACAGTGCTATCTGAAATGTTTAAATGGATGTGGGAGCTGCTTGGCAAATTGACCATGTCTAGAGATTGTGCCCTTTACCAACACAAGGGCCCTGGAGTGGTGCTGCTCCCTGTGTGTACTGCGTGCAATGGTGCCAAGAAGCCAGCCCAAGGATACTCGTTGCCTGGGTGGCCCTGTTATGGCTCGAGACAGTTGGCCATCTCTTTGACCTCAGAGGATGCAAATGTGGAAGGATGGGAGAACCTTGTTGTTAAATTGGATCCCAGCCTAGAGCCTGCACCCATGGTGTCGTGTGAGAAGAAGGGATCCAACCCACAGGAAAGTTCAGTGGGACACAAGACAATGGGTAGTGGGCAAGAGAGTAATCATTTGGCTCTACAGAAGGAGCCACCGTTGGAGTTAATGACCCCAGTGGATTTTCATGCCTCTGGTCAGCCATGTGAGGCCCCGCGTCCAGCATTGTCTGAAACTGCTGCAGCCCCGCGGCCTCAATTCCACCGGTGGAACAGACGGGGACAGCACATCACTGTGAATCGGAGGCTGGAGGAGCAGAAGGCCTAGTTGAGATTGAGTTGGAAGATGAGTGGGAGGAGGCATCAGAACAGGACCCCCATCCCTGTATGCAACAGTGGTCTTGTCACCTCAAAGGGGTTCTTCGTCCACTAGTGCAGCCCATCCTTGGCATCTTGATCATCATAGTCAAGTTAGAGAGCAAGAACAGCATGAGTGGGAATATAGGGATGGCACACAGCTCCCAGAGGGACAGGCTCCATGAACAACCATTCATAGCCTGCCTGAGTGGTTTCAAGGAGAGCGAATCATGAGGAGGCATATTCGCCAGGAGTATCCCCAGTTTGACCACCCCTATCTGCTTGAGCACATCTTGGATATCATTGAGGAGAGAAGGGTGGACTGGGTATTCTATGCCATTCTAGGGAAGATCTACCAGAATCTGGCACCCTATTTTATGCTATTCCCTCTAGTCTTGAAAAATGGCAACTTGGCCTTTTTTTGTTGTCTCTCTCTCTCTCTCTCTCTCTCTCTGTCACCTGTCAGGATGTCTAAACCTCACTCTCAGGTTCTTGGCAATAATGGGAATGCAAGGAATCACAAACACGTTGCATAACAGTAATAAACTTGTTTATTACTACCAAAGGAAAAATCACAGTTGCCCTAAGCAGTTCTTACCAATACGAACCGGGAGCCAGTGCTAAGCATTCCCTATACCTCAAGGTTTCTTTGTGTCTCTTGGGGTCTCCAAGGTATAAGATGCAGTGTCTCACATTATATACCTATGATAATTACTATGGTTACTGTAAGACAGAAACATTTCTAGTTACAGAGATGAGCCCTATTGGCTAAATTAGAGGTGGCTCCACGGTCCAAGGTAACATTATCAAATTTTGTAGTAGTCATCAGTTTGTGAAACAAAAGAGTACATTATACAGAGTCTTACATAACTCAGTGTAGTAGTACAAATCACCAAAAGGTGGCAATGCTGACTTATATATCATAATTATTACAAGGACACAAGTGTCCTAACATCTTATGAATAAGAAATACACAGAAAATACATAGAAAATATATATGTATTAGGAAGCAAAGTGTATTACAATAATATGCATACATATCCTGACATCTACTCTTGTACGGTAGATGTCCTTAGCCCTATATGTTAGTATAACAGGCGTCTTAGGGACTCCCCTAATAAATGGCTTAAAAAAGACCTCCTTCGAGCATGATAAAAAGAGACAAGGCCTGGACCTTGGCAAAGAAGTCCCAACAATCAGAAGACTGGGTTAACTATAAACAACTGAGAAATGCCTGCAAAAAAGATATTCGGAAGGCTAAAAGGAGCTACTGCCTTAAGCTTCTCCAATCTTCAGCGAGTGATACCAGGGTTTTGGAACCACATCAAAAATTTCATTGGGCAAAGGCCCAAGACGGCCAATACGACATGACACTGAATGACGCAAACTGTAACAAGTTACCTACTATTGCTAATGCTCTTAATGCACAATTCTGGATCTCTCCGAATACACTGAGAAATTCATCCAACCTCTTTCACTCCTCCTGAGGTGCAACTTTCATATGAAACCCCTTTACGTCTCACATTAGTCTCCTCCACGAGTGCTGCATCTCCTCAAATCAGTATCCACCTATGGATCTGCTGGCCGGATAGGCTACTGCCAAGCTTCTTGAAGCAGGCAGCCCTCGCCTGCTGTTCCTATTGCAAGAATCTTTAATCTTTCCATAATAACCAAGCGGTACCAACATTGTGGAAAACCGCTCGCGTTGTCCCTGTTCATAAAAAGGGATACCAAAATATGTCAAACTATAGACCAATTGCCATTCTCTCTACCCTAAATAAACTTCTCAAGAAGGCCATCGCTACTCAGGTCACAAATTACCTGTACCTTAACAACCTTATATCCTACCCAAAAATGGATTCAACAGGACACAGCACCACAACTGCTCTACTTCAGTTGACAAATGCAGTCCTTACAGCGATGGATAAGAGCCTGCTCACTGGGACTATATTTATCGATCTCACAAAGGCATTTGACCTTGTGAATCACTCTCTGCTACTTTCCAAACTGTCCGCCTTGGCTTTGACCTGTAGTCCCATCTCCTGGTTCGATAGGTACCTCTCAGGAGGTTGCATTTGTCCAAATTGAATCCTGCGTCTCAAATCTTTCCCCTACCTCTGTTGGAGTCCCCAAGGATCTATTCTTGGCCCACTACTTTTCTCCCTTTTCATTAACAACTTGCCCTCCCTTCCCTGCTCCTCCTCGTTAATCCTTTATGCCGATGACATGGTGCTTCTCTCCAGTGGTAAAGATCCCTTATCAGTAAGAGCACATCTTCAAGCAGACTTCAACTGCTTGCAGGAGTGGTTACTACAGAACAGGCTCCTAATGAATGCTAAGAAAACTGTAACTATGCTTTTTGGCCCCCCATCAAGAATCAGATCTCTTACTCCAGACTTATTGATACATTCTCTAGATGACTCCCCTCTTGAATTCGTTACCTCCTTCAGGTATCTAGGAGTCACTCTCGACCCATCTCTTGACTTTAACCTCCACATTGCGGCTACATGTAAGATAGTTTACTCAAAACTTGGTCTTGCCTTTAAAATTAGGTCCTCCCTCAATGATGCTGCCTGGCTTGCTATTGCACAAGGATTTCTCCTCCCTGCTCTAACATATTGCTCTCAGGTTTACCTTAAAGCTAGCAAAGGAGCACTCCAGAAATGGAGCACCAACTATAACAGTATATGCAGATTTGCTCTCTCTCCACTCACAGACTTACCCATCATTGCCTGCTCTACTCAAAACTAAATTGGCTCTCCCCAGACTCGCTCAGACACTATTCTGCAGGCTGTACAATTGATAATATGATCAGAACGGGGTCCCCTAAATACCTTGCCGAACTATTAACTCAGCCCTCCCAAGCATACCTCCTCAGGGCATCTGCTCAAACCCAACTTGAAATTCCCAGATATCTCACACAAAAAGGAGAACGATCCTTTGCCATATCTGCCCCCCGCTTCTGGAACTCCATTCCCTCCCACATCAAACTCTCCAAATCCCACAAGGCCTTTAAACTGAGTCTTCGGGCACACCTATTAGAATCCGACTGCTGCTCTTGTGCTGTAACTTGAGCTTCTCTTCTAGCATTTTCTCTTCCCTATGGCACTTACTGATTTCCTACTGGTCTCCAAAATCTGAAAGTTTCCCACATCCAGCAGAAATCCTATTGTTATAATGCTACTTCATTTAAGTTTTGTTTGCTGTTTGTCGTTTCAATTTAGTCATTGATGTATCATCAGACGAAAATAATTAATGTAATGTTATCTGTTTCTCTTTGTCGTTACTGATAATGACTGTACCTGGCTGTAAACTGTTCAAATGTTTGTTCTCACCTCATGCTGCATCATGAAATACTCTTTAATGTTGACTCTGGTCTCCCCTGTCTGTACTCTCCCAGGTCATGCCTGAATATAGGCAACATTGTTGTCTAGTGTACTTACCCGGTAAACAAAAACCAAATAAATAAATAACATATGCCTAAACACTAGCTGTCTACGGTGTACCTCTGGGGGTACCAATAAGGGTGCAGGGACCTCGTGTTACACACCCTTATTGCTGCCCCTCCCCCACCATCCATTTCTCTCCCTGCTGCCTATGGCAGGGGACATGGAGCCCAACCCTGGCCCTTTGAATGTTCCTATTGCTTATTCTCACTCCATGTGGGCCAGCTTCCCTGGGCCTAAGATAGACCACCTAAACATATGCAGTTTTCCTTCCAAATACCCTGACCTTGAAGCCTAGATAACCCTCTATAGGCCTCATGTCTTGGGTCTCACTAAGACGTGGCTTAAACCACGCATCTCCAATGACACTTACCGACTACCAGGCTACTCCCTACTGTGCTGTGATCACTCTGGGAGAAAGAAGGGTGTTGGCATTGCTCTCTACATCAGAGTACCCCTAACAGACACCCTTGTTCTCTCATCAGACCCTGTCTCCCCCAGTGAGTGACTCATCTCCGAGTTAACTCTGGATTCCTCCAAAAAATGCATCTCGGCTGTTGCTATAACCCCCCAAACAGGGGCACACCTGGCCTAGAAAATCATCTAACTGGGCTAGTTAATCTTCATCCCCTGAGGGATATCATTATCCTGGGCAACTTTAAGCTTAATTGGTTAAGCCCCCACAAACTTGAATATGTCAGCCTTCTCAAACTTCATATCCTGGTGCAAGTTATAACTATCCTCACCAGGCAAAACACCCGCACCCAAAATCAGTCTCTCCTGGATTGGGTAGCCACAAATAGGGAGGACAAGGTTCTGCAGGTGGGGACCTTGTCCGACTCCTTCAGCGACCACTCCCCTACTTATATTCTCTGGTCGAATAAAACTAAGCATCCCCCCACCCCCCAAGTACCTGTCCTTCTGCAATTTCAGCAACCTCAACTTCATTAACCTACTACATGATGTTAATGCAGTGAACTGGACTGCCCTTTACTCCCTGACGGACGTCTCAGTGGCAGTGAACTTCTCCACTGAAGCCCTCCTTCGGATTCGAGATAAACATTTCCCGATTACTACAAGAAGGATGCATGGTGGCTGCACCAGATGGGTCACTCAATGGGCCAGTGGAGGAGTTTAAGTGGACTATAAGGCAACCCCGACTCCATTAACCTACACTGATGGAGTCGGACAAGGTCCCCACCTGCAGAACCTTGTCCTCCCTTTTTGGGGCTATCCAATCCAGGAGCGAGTGGAAGACTAGTTTTGCTGGCAAAGGCACCTAGCTTCACCTATGCTGTTTTCTTCTAGGTTTGCTTGTAAGGACAGAGCAAGGAACATTATTAGAGTAAGGAAAAAGATTAAGACTTCTTTTGGTTAGGCAGATTTACTGTGTGTTACTATTTTCTTTTGTACTCACAGGGTTTGTTATTGTTTTTTGCTAACATTTTACTACTTTATTGTGCTCTGATTCAAATTGCTGTTGCATGGTATACTATCTGCTGCATTATTACAGGGTGTGC
Source organism: Neoceratodus forsteri (assembly GCA_016271365.2). NCBI lineage: Eukaryota > Metazoa > Chordata > Ceratodontiformes > Ceratodontidae > Neoceratodus > Neoceratodus forsteri. The sequence continues at coordinate 728,403,578 of CM057449.1, read as the reverse complement.
CTACAGGTTTGTTACTGTTTTGTGCTTACAGATTACTGCTGTAATCTTCTCTGATTCAAACTGTTTTTTGCAAGGTATACCTTCTGTTACTGCTTTATTTTTCTCTGTAGCGAAGTATTTTTTGCAGGGTATATCTTTTGTGAAATTGTTACAGGTGGTGCTTTACAGGTTTTACAGTTTTATCTATTACTAGGCTAAGCTTTCAGGGCTACTGCATTTGTTGTTGGTTGACTGTTTCTGCTGTTGCATCCTTGTTTCTTTCATCCGTGGTTCTTTTTCGGCGGGAAAAGGGCCCAGCCACCCACCTCCATCCCCAACCACCCCATGCTACACTCCTTTTATAGAGTAGCACAGTCATGACATTTCCTATAGCAAAGCAGGAAGGCGAGGATCCACACAGTGACCTCACTTACAGGAGCAAAAGTAATTTAACTTGTTATAACAAGTTATACAAAAACAAACAAAACAAAAAATCAAACTTTTGCTTTCATTTTCCTCCTTCTAATTGCTCGGATCAGGTTATAAACCCGACAACTGATCTGGAATGGATATTATTAACTGCAGGTACTGTGGGACACTTTTCAAAACGGCAGTTGTACAAGATTTAGAATGCTGTCCTACATGCTGGACCTTTGGAGATCTAAGGGCTCAGCTCCGGGCAGCATGGGCAGAGATTGCATGCCTCAAATCGCATATTCAGGAGGAAATATATTATAAGAACTGCCAGCTGTTTACCCAACATCCAACTGAAGCACCTCTACCGCAGAGGGTTGTTGGTCCAGGAGATTGGCAGGTGGTTAGGAGGGGCAAATTGGGTGCCCCATCACTCAGTGCTCTCCAACGTATCACCTCCACAAACCTTATAAAAACTACAAACAGGTATCTGCCTCTATCTCCAAAATCAAACAAAGGGGCAGAGGGCACTGCAGAGCAGGACACTGCAGCACAGGAGCTAGTGCAACAAAACTCACCCAAAACAGGGACCAAATCAAAAGAAGCAAAAAGGAAATCCAAAACACTTCTGATCATAGGAGACTCCATGATTCAGGGAGTTGATACCTACCTCCAGCCAGGGGTAATGGTCAGATGTCTCCCAGGTTACATCAGCATGGAGAGACACTGACTGCATTGGGCTGAGGACAAATTTTCTTGGCTGGGTTCTAATTTCCTCCAGATGATGTCTTCTTTTGGCTTTGTGCAGGGTGTTTCCTCCGTAACCCATCAGGGTGGCCACATGTTGGATCTGGTGTTCTCACTGGGGCTTGAGATTAATTGTCTCAGGACTGATCGGGTCATTTGGTCCGATCATTGCACAGTGAAGTTCTCATTCGGGACCCCCCAATAGCCCTCCCCCTGCAGAGGTTGTCAGCTATCGCCCTTTGAGGGGGTTGACCCCTGAGGGTTTTTTGGTGGTGGCTGACCTATCTAGTGTGGACAGTGCATGAGTTGGGGGTGTGTGCGCAGTGGTGGATGCCTATAATAAGGCACTGGCTGGTGCGCTCAACTCCCTCACACCAGTCCGTGTATGACCCAGGTCTTCTCACTTGAGGTCCCCTTGGTATGATGGTGAGCTCAAGGCGATGAAGACCTTGGGTCAGAGATTAGAGTGCTGCTGGCGGACGTCTGGCCTGGAGGTAGACAAACTGGCCCTACATGCGCACTATGGTGCATACCAGGGGGCAATCAACCATAAGAAGGCAGAATTTCTGTCCAGGGAGATTGCCGCCAGGAGGAACTGACCGACTGTGCTCTTCTGGACTGTGGACAGGCTTCTCCATCCTTCCTGTCTACAGCCGAAGGTAGCTTTTTCTAACGCATTGTGCGAGGAGTTTGCTCGGTTCTTCTCGGACAGGGTGTCTGCCATCAGGCAGGGGGTTCCGCCAGTGGGCCAGAGTTTGGCCAACAGTGGTCATTATGGGTGACTGGAGAGCACTCCACCTGGTTGGGGTGAGTTTAGACTGGTGGAGGTGGATGAGGTCATTGAGGTTGCTTCCAAGCTTCGGCACACCTTTTGCGAATTGGACCCGGTGCCAACTCGTTTCTTAATGAGATGTGTTGACTCCGTTGGCCCTGTGTTTGCCTTAATTGTCTGGTGCTCCTTGTCAGAGGGGATCTTTCCCAATGCCTTGAAGGAGGCATTGGTGAGACCACTCCTGAAAAAAACATCGTTGGACCCTGAGATTAAGGCAAATTACTGTCCTATCTCCAATCTTCCATTTTTGGGCAAGATTGTGGAGAAAGTGGTGGCACTTCAGCTTGAGAAGCATCTCATGACCCATGAGTTATATGATCCACTCCAGCCTGGGTTTCGTGCAAGGCATAGCACAGACACTGTGCTAGTTTGGGTGCATAATGACCTCCTTAGGGCTAGAGATCGAGGGGAGGGGACAATTCTTGTTCTCCTCAATCTCTCCTCAGCGTTTGACACGGTGGACCATCGAGTGTTACTTGACTGCCTAAGGGAATTCTGTGGACTCGCCGACACTGTCATCTGCTGGTTTGAGTCTTTTCTGTCTAACAGGAGGCAGAGAGTAGTGATGGGGAATTTCTTCTCCTCCCCATGTCACCTGTCTTGTGGAGTTCCCCAGGGTTCGGTCTTGTCACCGATGTTGTTTGCCATGTATATGCTGCCCCTGGGAGAGCTCATTAGAAAGTACAGTCTGGGTTTTCATTGTTATGCGGATGATACCCAGCTGTATCTTTCCTTGCCCCTTGAACATCTTGTGCAGTGGAAGTGTTGAATAGCTGCTTTGCTGAGATCAAAGACTGGATGGCCTCCAGCTGGTTGCGACTGAACCCAGATAAGACGGAGGTACTGGTGGTGGAGTCGAACACAGGGCGTGATAGGTTTGCCTCTGGTGCAGAGACAGGGATTTTTCTTTGTTCTGTACCATTGAAGGCCTCCTCTAGGGTGCGGGATCTAGGCGTCATTCTTGACAGCGGACTGACACTTAAGTCTCAGGTGGCATCCGTTGTCTGTACTAGTTTTTACCATCTGAGGAATGTCACCAGGATAAAGCCCCTATTTCCGCCGCAGGACCTCCCCACCTTGGTGCATGCTTTCATGATGTCCAGGCTTGACTACTGTAATGCGCTGTATCTCAGGGTCTCTGGGGGTACCCTATGCCGACTGCAGCTGGTGCAGAATGTGGCAGTGAGGCTGTTGACTGGACAGCCTAAGTTTTGTCATATTACTCCGGTGCTGCATCAACTGCACTGGCTGCCAGTGAGGTGGAGGGTCCTCTTTAAGGTGGGCTTGCTCACCTTTAAGGCCCTACACAGTCCTGGCCCTGGTTACCTGAAGGACCTCCTTACACCTGCTGTCTCGGTCCGCTCCCTCTGCTCTTCCTCTATGGGCCTCCTTGCAATTCCCAGGATGAGGTTAAAAACAGCTGGCAACAGAGCATTTAGTGTCGCCGCTCCTGTACTTTGGAATTCACTTTCTCCGGCTGTTAGGGAGGCCCCTTCTGTGGAAGTTTTTAAAGCCCGCCTCAAGGCCTTCTTATATAATCAGGCCTTCCCAGACTGTATTTTATAGTCCTTGCATATGTTTAGGTTAGTTTTGGTTTTCTAAGTAGTAGCTGTCATTCTTAGGGTATTATTTAAATGTTATTTATTTGTTGAATTATTGTATGTTTATGTTTAACCGTATGTTGTTATGTATTTATTATGATGTGCAGTATGTATTTTTATTATGTTCGGCACCCAGAGCCTCTGGGATGGGCGTCTTCTGAATAAAATTTGCCTTGCCATTGCTAAAATCATGCAGGAAGCAGGAGAAAACATCGACGTCCTAGTACACATAGGGACTAACGATCTTGCCAGCCAGCCAGTTGTGGAGACCAAGGAACACCTGACCAGGCTGGGAGACAAACTGTCATCCATTTCATCCAGCATCTCCTTCTCTCAGATCCTGCCAGTCTGGGAGAGGGGAGCAGATGGACGGAAGGTCAGAGAAGGGGAGATAGGGGAGCTAAATATATGGCTCAAGGGCTGGTGCCAGGAAAAAGGACACACATTTGTAGGTAACTGACAAAGTTTTGGGAGCGAAAGTTCTTTAAATTTGATGGACTACATCTGACTAAGAAGGGAGTCAGTGCGTTGGGGCAGAAGTTTGACATCTTTGCAGAATATTTAAACTAGCAAATGGAGAGAGCGGTGCAGCACCCGATACATCGAACGGGAAGAATATCCCTTCCCGCTCAGCTAGTGATCAAACAGGAGTTCAGCATGTTTGTAGTTCATTTGCATCATCAGGTAAGGAAAAAGGTCCAGCTCCCCATACGACACATCAGACCTCGCCCAACAATTAACACACTGAAATCTAGCCAATGGGGAATCATGTACACAAATGCCCACAGTCTGGGAAACAAGATCCCAGACCTGCAGGCAACAATGACAGAAGCTAAACTGGACATAGTAGCCATTAGTGAGACATGGTTCACCAGTAACCACACTTGGGAGACTTCAGTACCTGGCTATGTACTGTTCAGAAGAGACCAAGGTGCAAAAAAGCAGTGGGGTGGAGTGGCCCTTTATGTCAATGAAAATATCAAAGCTACAGAAATTCAGAATACACATAAGGAGCCAGAAGAACTGTGGGTCACCCTGGAAACCGGAAATTGGAGAGCCATACGAACTGGGGTTGTCTACAGGACTTCAGACCACGGGGAGGACATAGACACATTACTGTTAGAAGATATAGAAAACATGACAGCTAAAGGGGAGGTTCTGATAATGGGAGGCTTCAACATGCCAGATACAGATTGGTCAATACCAGCAGGAACATCTGCCAGAACTAGACAAATAGTGGATGCCATGCAAGGGGAGGGCCTCAAGCAACTGGTACAACAACCCACAAGAGCCAGGGCTATTCTAGATCTAGTACTGACTAACGGGGAAAGGATCACAGATCTCCAGGTAGAAGGTCACCTAGGGGCCAGTGACCATCACATGGTATGGATCAATTTGGCCACTAGAATGAAATCATCCCATTCCAAGGCAAAAATATGGGACTTCAGAGGAGCTGACTTTGATAAGATGGTCAACAGAGTTAAGCTTGCCCTGGCAAGAAGAAATACAGGTGAGGGGGTACAGGCAAAGTGGGCAAGCATTAAGGATGCAGTATTTGAAGCAACATCCCATTGTGTTAGAGAGAAAAGCAAGAGCAAAAGAAGGAGGAAACCACTTTGGTTCTCAAAAACAGTATCAAAAAATGTCAGAGCCAAAAGGCTGGCCTTCAGGAAATATAAGGGAACACAGCGAGACGAAGATAGGTAGGCATACCAAACTTCCCTAAGGGAAGCAGGAAAGGCAGCAAGGCAGACAAAGGCCCAAACCAAGGAAACACTAGCATGAACAGTAAAAGAAGGGGACAAGACTTTCTATCGATAACATTAGTGAAAGGAGAAAGTCCAGAAGGGTTATTGCTAAGATCAAAGGGGATAAGGGGGAGTGTATGGAGGAGGACCACGTAAAAGCATCTATCCAAATAGATACTTCTGCTCAGTATTTACTGAGGAGAAGGTAGGGCAGGGCCCATAGCTCAGCACCGTGGACACAGGGGGGAGGGAGGTGTGCACAAGTCCCTTCACAAAAGAAAGGGTACTATAAGAGCTCGCTAAGCTCAGGGTGGACAAGGCAATGGGACCTGATGGCATACATCCCAGGGTACTAAAGGAGCTAAGGGTGGAACTAGCAGAGCCATTAGCAGAACTGTTTAGTGAGTCTGAGCACAGGAGAGGTCCCAGAAGACAGAAGAAGGGCTCATGTGATCCCACTCCACAAGAGTGGTAGCAGGGAGGAGGCAGAGAACTACAGACCAGTCAGTCTTACCTCAGTAGTGGGCAAGATCATAGAGGCACTCCTTAAGGAAAGGCTAGTGCAACACCTGGAATCCATAGGAGCACAGGATCCTAGACAGCATGGGTTTACAACAGGAAGGTCCTGTCAAACTAATCTCATAGATTTCTTTGACTGGGTAACCAGAGTGGTGGACCAAGGGGGTGCAGTTGATGTTGCCTTCCTTGACTTCAGCAAAATGTTCGATACTGTTCCACATAGAAGATTGATTAATAAGCTGGGTAGGCTCGGGGTGGGTCAGAATGTGGTCAATTGGGTGGCAAACTGGTTGGCAGGCAGAAAACAGAGAGTGGTGGTAAACGGTATCCAGTCAGAAAAGATGCAAGTCACAAGTGGGGTACCTCAAGGTTCAGTCCTGGGGCCAGTGCTCTTAATATCTTCATCAGTGACATTGAAGATGGACTGGAGGGTAAGGTTTGTCTGTTTGCAGATGACACCGAGATCTGCAACAGAGTAAATGATCCAGATGGGGTGGGCAGAATGAGAAGAGATCTGGATAAACTGGCAAAATGGTTGGAAGAGTGTCAACTGGGGTTTAATGCAAAGAAGTGCAAGATCATGCACATAGGGATGAGAAACCCTAAAGCCACCTATAGATTGCGAGGGGAGTTGCTGACAATCACAAGGGAAGAGAGAGACTTGAGCATCATCATCACATATGACCTGAAATCATCCAAGCAGACCACTAAAGCAGTAGGTAAAGCTAGAGGGATGTTGGGGTGTATTAGTAGGGGTATCACAAGTCATAAGTGGGAGGTAATAATCCCTCTTTACAAGACACTGGTTAGGCCTTATCTGGAGTACTGTGTGCAGTATTGGAGGCCACATCTGCACAAGGACATTAACAAAATGGAGGCAGTCCAGAGAAGGGCAACCAAAATGGTGCAGGGACTGCATCAAAAAACATACGAGGACAGATTAACCGAGCTCAATATGTATACCCTAGAGCAAAGGAGGGGAGAGAGGTGATATGATTGAAACATTCAAACATCTTAAGGGCATTAACAAGGTGAAAGAGTCAAACATGTTTCAATATAAGAAAAATAGCAGGACAAGAGGACACAGCATGAGATTAGAGGGAGGCCGATTAAGGGGTAATGTGAGGAAGTTCTTTTCACAGAAAGGGTGGTGGATGCATGGAATGGCCTACCTCAGGAAGTGGTGGATATGAATACAGTGCAGGGCTTCAAACAGGCATGGGATAGGCATAAGGGAGCAATACAGATGAATATGAATAGATAGGCCATTGACAGAGTACAGGCCTATGGCACATTCATAAGGTAGGAAAAATGGGCAGACTGGATGGGCCTTGCAGTCCTTATCTGCCTTCAACTTCTATGTTTCTATGTTTCAAAGGAGGTCTTTGCCCTTCGCCTACAAATGGTCACCCACTCCTGACCTCTGGCACAATTTTAGGAGATTGCGTAACAAATGCAAACAGTCTGCTAGGGTTCAAAAAATGTGATTTCTATCAGAGACTTCACACTGAAAACCTTGCCAACCCTTGACAATTCTGGAACACCCTTAGCTCCCTCCTTACGCTTCAATCCCATAGCCTTACAGTCCACTTAAACTCCCCCACCAGCCTACTGACTGACCCGCTGGAGGTTGCACAAGCATTTAACATAAAATTCCCTGACCTCTCTGCCCACCTCTGTAAACTCCCCTCTCAGCAACCCCCTACTCCTGGAGTGGGCGCTAGTGACCCACCCTTTCCATCCCCTCCCCTCGTCAACCCCTCCACCGTTCTACTTTAGTGCAGTCACAAAAAAGTTTACCAACAAACTCCTTAGGAGCCTCCCCTCCCATGATAGCCCTAGCTCTGATGGCCTCTACCCCTCCCTGCTCAAGCTTGCAGCCACTGCCATCTCCCAACCTCTGACTTTCATTTTTAAGCCCTTACTATGGCTTCGGCTACCATGCCTGCCCCCTGGAAGGTTGCTAAAGTTGTCCCTATTTTTAAAGCAAGGGACCCCCTCTCCTCTGACAATTACTGACTGATCTCCATTCTCCCCACCTTACCAAACTTCTAGAAAAGGTTGTCCACCATCAACTCTCTGACCACATTGACAAGTATAACCTATTGTGTAATCAGCAACATGAGTTCAGAAAGAACCACAGCACCACCTCTGCCCTTGCCCTCTTTATTTATCATTTCCTCAGGAACATGGATCGGGGTAAAGCCACTGGGGCAATGTTTGTGAATTTGACAAAGGCTTTTGACCTGGTCAGCCACCCCCTGCTCCTTACTAAGCTCTTCCAGCTCGGCTGCTCCCTCGAGACCTGGTAATGGTTCCTGAGTTACCTGACTGGCTGCTGCCAGTCAGTGACTGTAGGTGCCACCACCTCCCACGAACTGCCCATCACTACAGTTGTCTCCCAGAGCTCCATCTTGGGACCCTTACTATTCTTCCTTTTCATTAACTCCCTCCCTGCTGACAGCCTGAACTACCCTGCCCTACTGTACGCAGACGACTTAGTCCTCTACCACAGTGATAAATCCATCCAGAACATATCCTCTGTTCTTACCCAAAACTATGGCCATGCCAACAATTGGTTCTTATTGAATATGCTCCTAGTTAATGAGAAGAAAACCAAGGCTATGCTCCTTGGTTCCAAACCCTACCTGGCTAATAGCGCTAAATCTAACTCCTCCCTTCTGGTGCTCTCCCCATCTGGACCTCCCCTGCAGTTAGTCTCTGAGTTCAAATGTCTTGGTGTAACCCTTGTCCCATCCCTTTCCTTTACTGTGCACATAAACTCTGCTGTATGCAGAATCAATCAAAAACTCAGTGTCGCTTATCGCGTAATAAACTGTCTTACCCCCACTGCCCGATTAGCCATTCCCTGTGGGAACCTGCTCCCTATCCTTGACTATTGCTCTCCGATTTACTCCTCCTCTCTGTCCTCTACCCTTAGCCACAGATTCAACTAGGTTTATAATAGTGTTTGCCGCTTCGTGCTAATGGCTCCCTTCTCCACCCACCATTGTGACTTATATCAGTCTCTTGGTTGGCCATCACTCAAACGTCACTTTGACGATGCACTTGGTAGTATCATTGATGGCACAATGTGTGGGGGTATCGAATCCTTGTATGCTTCCCTCCTCAAGGCACATACTGTCTCCAGGTGTCTGCGTGATACATCGGCCCCCCCCGCTGGCGGTCCCCAGAGTCTCCACTATAATGGGGAGTAAAGCTCTATCAGTAGCTGCACCTTCTCTATGGAACAGCTTCCCAGCAGCTATCCAAACGGTTGCTTCGCACCACTCCTTCAAATCCCAACTCAGATCCTGGCTACTCCTGGAATCCACCTGCTCCTGCTCTCTGGTTGAAACCCTCCCCCTCTGGGGTGTAGGTACTTATACCCCCTTTTCCCTCAGTCCTGCCCCCCTTTTTTCTCGTTCCCCCTCACCCTTATGTGCTAGCTCTCTCTACCGTCCCTCTCTCCATCCCTATCAGTTATCTTGTTTTCCCCTGTGTCTTCACCTCCTCCTCCTCTCCCTAGATCTTTTCCCTATTTGTCCTACCCTTGTACTCCTGCTCTTCTTTCCTTCCTCCTTACCCTAGTACATAGTAACCTTGGTGTGAGCCTCCATGTCACCATTGGCACTTAGTTCCTCTGTTTTCTCCATCTCCTCCCTAGCACCCATGTTGTGTGCTTCTATTTACCACCACCGGCACCTAACTTCCCTGCTTCCTTTCTGTTCGTCTCCACCTGGGTATTGTTGCTTGTTGAACCATTTATCCTCCTAGGTTACTGTGGTGCAGTCCGTTTACCCTATTTCAAATTAGTATTACTGCTTGTAACTGATTTTTTCCACTACCCTGTGTTAATCTGTTGTTGTACAGCTAGTTATCTGCTTTCATCGGGCTTGCAACTATACATTGTTCAGTCACTTCTCTGTACCACTGCTTATTATGCTATGTATGTTTCCATTGGGACTTGTGTCTGTACAGCTTGTCACTTGCTACTCTTATTGGATTGTAAATTATTTTAACTATTGGATTCTGTGCCATTGTTTGTGGCCTGGGTCGTGACTCATGCCTGAAAACAGTCCTTGGATCAGTGCAGTTACCTGGTAAACAAAGACTTAAATAAATGAATAAAGGCACAGTTTGAGTTCATGCAGCCCCACCATTTCCCTGCAAGAAGCACAGCACGTTGCCAAGAGTATCTGTGCCAGGAATGCTTATGAGGAATTCGCTTTGTTCAAAAACTATGCTTTGCTGTAAGATCTGGATGGCAGAAGCACCAAGCATTGTGTTGGAGCAACTAATTCATATGGTCAACCTTGCACCAAATCACACCCTCACTATTATTTCAGCAGATGTGAGGTAGTAACGCTCAATGCCCTGCAGTGTTGTGATGTTTCGACATCCCCCGGGTGAGACTAACCCTTTTTGTTGACTCCTCCTTTCGTGGACTAGGTCCAAGACTTCAACCAGTGGGGAATGTCTGTAACAGCTTGCTAGTGTTACTAATGCCTTAATATTACAAAATGCTGATTAGTTGCTATTGTTACTAGTGCTTTAACATTATGGAATGTTAATTAGTATTTTTTGTTACCAGCGCATTAATGTTACAGAATGCTAATTGCTTATGAATTGTAGTGCCACTGTGTATCTGCACTGTTGGGCTTCTATTGCTATGATCATTGCTACTGTAGGCTGTAACAATTTGCTAGGGGGGCATAATATGAAGGGAGTCCATGTTAGGTAGGTGGCAGCTCATGAGCAGTGTTTCAGTCTTGGCTAGATGGGTGATATGCCACCCCCAGGGGATTTAGGCAATCTGCCCGGAAGATCCAGGAGGGTGGGTGGCCAGGGTGAAAGAGCTTGAGTGTTTGAGAGAGTCAAACTAGTTTGGGGCCCCATTTGGTGAGGTTAGTAGGTCCACATTTGTGGTAAGGCAGCCTCAGCCCCCTGGGGTTTGGCAGAGGGGAATACCTTTTGTTGTTTGGGGCCTGGTGGAGTGGCTGTTGGCACTCTGGAGCTCACTGAGGGCATCAAGCTTGTAAAGGGGGGAGAGCTGTAACCCCCCCAGGGTTTTGGGGTGTTAGTGTACTGGAATGTGCACCATAAGGATTTATCTTGGGTTATTTCAACCCACGCTCTGAAAGGATTTATATTTTGCCTCCTTGTGGAGCTGCTGTGTTCGGGAGTACCTTGGAGGTGGGCCTTGTTCATGGGCAAGGGAGCATGCAGGCAAGGTGGTAGGAAGTTGGTGGCAGAGGAGTGAGGAGATTTGCCTGCTCGGAGATGCTGTTCGGATTCTCGGGGAAGAGGGAAGAAGAAATGTCAAGCTCCTGACGTGGAGGCAGATGTTTCAAGTGATTCCCTGGTGTGGGGGAAGTTGAATCAAGTGGCCAGCAGCATGAGAGATGAGTGGCCATAGAGGGAGATAGGAGCCTATGTCAAGGCCGGAGATGGAGCCGAGGGAGGAGGGTCGATCTGGATGTGCCACACAAGAGTAAGTGCCAGCTGGAACCTCTGCTGGGGACTTGTCATCCTAGTTCTTGGGGACAGTTGCCCAGAAGGGATAATTGGATATGGAACATCAGTGAGAATAGAACCCACCGCCCTGAGCTGAGAGGCAAGTAAGTTCTGAGCAGAAGGGAGAAGTGGGTCTTGCGGAGGGTTAGAGGCAGATGTAGCCCTGTGAGATTGTTGTTGATGCTACCTATGGATAAGTGAGCTGTCTAATTTTTAGGGGTCGTCCCAATCACACCCCTTGGTATGGACGCATGGTGCATTTTGTGGAGAGTGCTGTGAAGTGCATTCCTTTGTATGGCCATTTCTGGACTTATACATTGATGTGACCATTCTCAGTCCCTGTGTGTGACATGTTCCCACCATGAACTGTTATTAATTTCTATGCTCCATGGAGTTGCACTGTTCTGTTTTATTAAATGGGATCCTATCGCTTTATTGGAAATGGAGTATTGTCTCAGTTCTTTGATTGATTGTTGTTGCCACTAACCATCAGTTCTCTCCTAGCCCAGCACCCTGGTGAAATAGCGGCACCCTGCCTTCAGAGGAACCTAGAAAGTGTAAGCCACCATTTACAATTTCTGCATGGTTGACCCCTCTGCTTGGATAGTTACCACCAGAATACCCCTAGACTTCAGGGAGGGGGTGGGATATACAGTGGTTTCAAACAACATGAAGTCTTGCTGTATTCTGACTATGTGCAGTTAGCCCCAGCACTTGAACTGCCCCAGAGATGAAAGAGTTAACTCTATGCCAAGGCATAGAACGTTGAGCTCGAGCTCAGTTTTCAAACCTCTGTCCCAGGTACTCTTCAGTGTAACCATCAGATTCTTTACTCCGCCTTACTGTGAAGTCGCTCCGGAGATTCTCTCCTTCACTTTGGTTCGGTTGTGGTAAAATCGGTCGGTTTAGTAAACCGCTTCTTTATTTTTTTCGGTCTTTACATCTCTGGCCGGTACAGTAAGTATATTAGTAGGTAGTAGTGTAGTTTGTAAGGAAATTGTTTTTGTTTTCGGTTTCTTCCCGGTCGGTCTGGTTGGGAACCAAAGCGATTTGTTATTCTGTTTTTTACACGTGTTTTAGTGTGGTTTTCCGGTATTTATCGGTTCCTGAAAAAAACGTTGATTTCTCCGGTTCTTTCATCCGACCCATGACACAGTTGGAACTGATAGATTTGGTAGTCACCTGGCTTGAATGCTGGTAAGGGTGACTTTGTGTTTAAAGGCATGTCTGAGAAACCCAGAAACAAAACCGGACCCACTGGGTTTCAACACCACACTGAGTGTAGGGAGGCTTTTGCCAAGGCTGATCCCCACCTCATCTGTGTGTATTGTCTGGGGTTTGACCACCTCAGAAAAGACTGCCAAACCTGCAGAAACTTTCCTAAGGCCACTGTTGAAAAATGTTTAAGTAGGCTGAAGGAAAGGGAGGCCAAAAAATCCGCTGACCCGGATGGCCAGCCCGGTTTGGTTCCCTGGTATGGATTTTCATTATTAACCATTGCAGCCATGTTGGGGTAGTGCAAGCTGCAGCCTGTGACAAGACTAACATTCCCCTGGCATCTCATCCCTCAGATAAGGACTCCAGGAAAGTGGATGCCATGGAAAAAAGCAGTACTTGGCATCCTCTTTGGGACTCAGGCAATCCAATTATATGGCATATACAGCCAGATACCAGAAGTCCAGGTGGGATACGGTTCTGGAGCTGGCTAAGAATGTCCCTCCCCAGCTGGCCAAGGAGCTGGAACAGGTGGCCGTGGATGGCATCGAAGCTTCAAAGGTTCAGTTCCATGCTGCTGTGTACTCGAATGATGTTCATTCTAGCGTCATGGCTACTTCAAACAACATGAAGTCTTGCTGTATTCTGACTATTGCAGTTAGCTCCAGCACCTGAACTGCCCGGGAGAGAGAAGGGTTAAAATTCTATGCCAGGCATAGAACATTGAGCTTGAGCTTGGTTGAAAACTCTGTCTGTAGTACTTTGAAACCCAACCGTCAGATTCATTACTCCGCCTCACTGAACGGTCGCTCCGGAGATTTCTCCTTCTGCTCGTTTCAAAGTCGGTTAAAGTTTGTCAGTTCAGGACTCTGTCTGTGGTACTGTAAGTATTTAGGATAGTTTTTTTGTGGAAATTGTAATAAACAGTATTTTTCGGTCGGTTCGCCTGAACCGATCCTTTAGTAAAATCTTTTGTGGAAAGTATAGTGTGTGGTTACCAGTCCGTATCGGTTTTAAAAAAAAGCATCATTTGAACGTTTTTTTCCAACACCGATAACACGGTGAGAAACCGATAGGGGAGTCTTGCCTGGCCTTGCCGAATAAAGGGTAAGTTTGTTAGGTTGGCCATGTCTGAAAAACCCAAGGAAAAAAAAAAAAACAGGCCCACTGGGTTTCAACACTGGAGTGTGTGTGGGGAGGTCTTTGCTAAGGCTGATCCCCATACCACTTGTGTTTATTGTCTGGGGTTTGACCACCTCGATTCAGACTGCCAAATTTGCAAGAATTTCCCTAAGTCTACTTTGGACAAAAGGTTAGGTAGACTTGGGGATAAGGAGGCCGAGAAATCCGCTGACCCGGAAGGCCAGTCCGGTTCGGTTCCTACTGAACTAGAAGGAGTGCCCTCTGACCAGGGCGATACTTCTTCGGGCAAGAGGAGAGCCGATCCTGAGGGATTGGTTCCTACTAAAAGAAAGCGCAAGGATAAATCGGCCAGTTCGGATCCAGACCTTCATGTTCTGACCGCCAAAGAGATAGCCAGAGCGATTTGGATTGTTGAATCGCTTTGTCCGGTTCTGACCGATCCAGCACCTTCTGGCAGGGGCTCGGTTCAGTCGGTTCCCCTGGTTCAAGATTATTCCTCAGAAGACTTTTACGAACCGGAGTTTGATGAGGAGGGTGATTTTGAAGAGGATGATGATGATGGTGAAAGTCTGGATGTGCCTGTGGAACTGGACATCTCCCCAGACAGACCTTCTGGTGTTTCCCCTCCTAGGCTTTCTGAGTCCCCTCCCCACTATCTGTTTTACAGAAAAGTGGCTGAAACCCTCCAGCTTCCTATGGAGGAGGCTGTGGAGGATCAGGAGGAGCCTGATTTTGTTGAGATGATGGACATCCCAGAGTCTAGAGACTGTCTATTCCCTCCATAAGTCCTTTGGGAAACAGACACAAAAAATTCTAAGGTCTCCTAACTCTGTACCTCCTGTTGACAGGAGAATGGACAAGAGGTACACATTATCAGGCTCGGATACAGAGTTTTTCTATCAGCAATGCAGCCATGTTGGGGTAGTGCAGGCTGCAGCCTGTGACATGGCAAACATTCCCTTGGCTTCACACCCCCCAGACAAAGACTCCAGGAAGATAGATGCCATGGCAAAGAAACAGTGCATGGCATCATCTTTGGGACTCAGGCAGGCTAACTAGATGGCCTATACAGCCAGGTATCAGAAGTCCAGGTGGGACACTGTACTGGCACTGACTAAGCAGGCTTCCCCCCAGCTAGCCAAGGAGCTGGAGGGGGTGGCTGCTGATGGGATCGAAGCATCAAAGGTGCAATTTCATGCTGCTGTGAACTTCAATGATGTGTTATCAAGAGTCATGGCTACATCTGTGGCTCTTCGGAGAATGGCTTGACTCAGATGTACTAGCCTTTCACAGGAAACACAGGCTAAGGCCATGGATTTCCCTTTGGTGGGTAATTCTCTGTTTGGGGAGCAGACAGAGAATTACATGAAGAAAATGGATGAGTACAGGACCACTTATAGCAGTGCCCAGGCCAAGGAGAGGCAGGCAGCTCCTCAAAGGCAGCAACTTAGGGGCAGGGGCAGGCCTTTTCACAGGCCTTTCTACCAAATGCCGGCCTCTTCTCCCTTTTCTCAGAGGGGGTTCTTCAGAGGGAGAGGCAGAAGGGGGATGAACAGGGCTGCATCCACCCCTCAGCCTAAGGCTCCTGCTAAGCAGATACCCTGATGTGTCAGCCTGGGTTGACTCCCCAGTTCTGGTAGGAGGCAGGCTGGCTTACTTTGCCCAGGACTGGATGTCTGTTACCTCAGATAAGTGGGTCCTGGAGGTTGTAAGCCAGGGGCTGGTTCTCAGTTTCAAAAAGTTTCCAAAACTAAGACCCAGATCCTGTCCACCTGCAAATACATCAGAAACCCTTGCTCTAGAGGCAGAGGTTTCATCTCTACTGGCCTTAAGAGCCATAGAGAGAGTTCCTGCCCCATACAGGGGCAAAGATCTGTATTCCAGGTACTTTCTTACCCCAAATAAGACAGGGGAGTGGCAACCCATCCTAGATCTAAGATACCTAAACAAACACCTACTAAAGCCAAAATTCAGAATGGTGACTCTGGGAACAATTCTTCCCCCTCTAAGGCCAGGAGACTGGCTAGCCTCCCTGGACCTCAAGGATGCCTATTTTCACATTCCCATCAGGTGCTCCCACAGAAAGCACCTCAGGTTCGAATTGCCCTCAGGCCATTACCAGTTCAGAGCAATGCCCTTTGGCCTAACTTCAGCCCCAAGGGTGTTCACAAAGTGCCTAGAAGTAGTGGTGGCCTTTTTAAGACGAAAAAGGATTTTAATCTTTCCATATCTGGATGATTGGCTCCTTGTGGGCCAGTCCCCAGACCAAGTCAAGTCAGATCTGCAGGTTACCCAGCAAGTTCTCTCTTCCCTGGGGTTTCTTCTCAATCTTCCCAAGTCAATTCTCGAGCCTGTACAGTTCCTCACTTTTATAGGAGCAGAGCTGGACACGGTCAAGGCAAGAGCTTTCCTTCCTCTGGTAAGGGCAACAGCCATCTCTTCGCTGGCCTCTTCCTTCCTCCCTCTGGTTTCTCGACCAGCAAGGCATTTTCTTCAGCTTTTGGGCCACATGGCAGCATCCACGGCGGTGGTCCAAGGGGCCAGGTTTCAGATGAGGGACATTCGGTTCCATCTGAGGACTTTTTGGTCCTAAAGGAAAGATCCTTTTACCAAACTAGTTCCTGTTACTCAGACCCTAATTCAGGCCCTTCAATGGTGGCAGGACCTGGACAATCTGTGGCAAGGTGTTCCATTTGTCACTCAGACTCACTTTGTGGTCCTTACCACAGATGCTTCCCTTTTGGGGTGGGGAGCCCATCTGGGGGCTCTCACAGCCAAGGGGCTGTGGTCCACTCAGGAATCCCTTCTGCATATCAACCTCCTGGAGCTCAGGGCAGTACTTCTGGCCCTGCAAGCTTCCTCTCAGTTAGTACAGAACAAGGTGGTTCAGGTCAGGACGAACAACACTACTACCATGTGGTACATCAACAAGCAGGGAGGCACTCGGTCCACGGCCTTGTGCACGGAGGCCATAAAAATATGGTTCCTGGCTTATTCCCTACAGACCTCTCTGGTAGCAGCCCACCTCCCAGGAAAGGGCAATGTGCTAGCAGATGCATTGAGCAGGATTTCCCAGGGCCATCATGAATGGTCTCTGGATCCTTTGGTGTTGAAAGTGATTTTTTCAAGGTGGGGCACTCCAGAGATAGATCTCTTTGCAGCCCCAGACAATCACCAACTTCCTCTGTTTTGTTGCAGACCCCCCAGTCTTGGACTCAGTCCCTCTGGATGCTCTGATTTTGAACTGGGTAGGGAAATTTCTTTATGCCTTCCCTCCCTTTCCTCTACTGTTCAAGGTTCTAGTCAAGGTAAGGTAACAACCTTGCAAAGTGATTCTAATTGCTCCAGACTGGACCAGGCAGCCTTGGTACCCCTATTATTGTCTCTGGCAGTCCATCTTCCCCTGTCTCTTCCCAGGAATTACAACCTGTTAACCTTGTCTCAGGGGAGGATTTGGTACCCCAATCTTCAGTCACTCAATCTCAAGGCATGGCTCTTGAAGAGTTAGAGTATGCAGACTTGCATCTGTCCCAAGGGGTTCGGGATATTCTCAAAGCTTCTCTCGAAAGCCTGCCACCAGAAAAACTTACAACTCCAAATGGAAAAGATTAAGCATTTGGTGTTACAAGAAGCATATATCCCCAGACACTGCTGAATTATCTACAGTTCTGGATTATATGGTTCACCTTAATGGCCTAGGCCTCAGACCAGCTACTCTCAAAGTTCATTTGTCAGATGTTTCTGCTTTCCTGTCAGTGAGGAAGCCTTCCTGTCTGTCATCTCACCCTGTATTCTGTAAATTTTTGTAAAGGATTGCTTCATACCAATCCACCTTTTAGGGATCCTGTTCCTGCCTGGGATTTGAATGTTTGCATTGCTCAGCTTATGCAACCTTCCCTTTGAGCCTATGTCCTCAGCAGAGCTCAAGTACTTGACTTGGAAAACTGTGTTTTTGGTTGCTGTTACCTCTGCCAGACGTATCAGTGAATTGCAAGCCCTGTCAGTTGAACCTGACTTCATTTCATTCCATAGAGATACGGTGGACCTTAGAACCAATAGAAGGTTCTTACCCAGAGTGGTTTCTGATTTCCACTTTAAACCAGTCTATGTCTCTTCCTGTGTTCTTCACTGATCATACTTCCTCAGGAAAGCGGAGGTTACACAGTTTAGATGTTAAAACAGCCCTTAGTTACTACATAGAACGTACAAAGGGTCACAGGTTTGACTCCCTCTAGTTGATCCTCACTTATGGGGAAGTAGGTAAGGGCAAACCTGCCACCAAGAGAACTGTTGCCAGGTGGATTGTGTCCTGTATCCAATTCTGCTATGAGAAACTGGGAAAAAATTCCACCCTCAGGCCTGAGGGCTCATTTCACTAGAGGTACAGCTGCATCTTTGGCTGTGGCCAGGGATATTCCTTTGTTAGAAATTTGCCAAGCAGCCACCTGGAAAACAGTTCATACCTTCACCAAGCATTACTCTCTGGATAGCCAGGCTAGGAGTGATGCTAGGTTTGGCACAGCAGTACTTCAGAGCCTATTCCCAAAGTAAGTTCTGTCCCTCCTCCTTGGAGGTATTGCTTGGTAGTCTGCAATAGTCAGAATACAGCAAGACTCCA
Organism: Neoceratodus forsteri; assembly: GCA_016271365.2. Classification (NCBI taxonomy): domain Eukaryota; kingdom Metazoa; phylum Chordata; order Ceratodontiformes; family Ceratodontidae; genus Neoceratodus; species Neoceratodus forsteri. Next base: position 728,385,245 of record CM057449.1, on the reverse strand, counting down.
TGTTGTTTGAAGAAAAAATTACTCACCTTAGTAATTATGTTTTTTCTGATGGAGTCTTGCTGTATTCTGACCTCCCTCCCTGCCTCCCCTCTCAGAACTTGTTTTTGGGAAGTGGGTGGGCAGGTGCAGTGTTGCACCCCAGGGGTGTCTTCAGCCTACTTTCTGTTGTGTTAGGTGCTTTGTGTTTGATTAGTTAAGAATTTTTATGCTTTATTTCCTGGTTTTTGGGTTTCCTGACTTGAGTCTTTTAGGAATCTAAAACCTTTGTTGCTAGTTGGCTAGTAGAAATTTTACAATTTCCACATTATTTAAGTCAGTGAGTTTAGCTTGTAAGAATCTGACGGTGGGTTTCAAAGTACTACAGACAGAGTTTTCAACCAAGCTCAAGCTCAATGTTCTATGCCTGGCATAGAATTTTAACCCTTCTCTCTCCGGGGCAGTTCAAGTGCTGGAACTAACTGCAATAGCCAGAATAGTCAGAATACAGCAAGACTCCATTAGAAGAAACATAATTACTAAGGTGAGTAATTTTTTCATCTGTTTCCATGAGGAGATTTGTCTGGTTCAGGTGTATCAGTTTATCTCAGGATACCCAGACCAAGGCCATGGATTTTCCTGCCACTGGTAACTCTCTGTTTGGGGAACAAACAGAGACATACATGAAAAAGATGGACGAGTACAGGACCACATACAGGAGTGCTGCCACTAAAGAAAAGCAGGCCACTCTTCAGAGGCAGCAATCCAGGGCTGGCAGGGGCAGGCCCTTTCACAGGCCTTTCTACCAGGCCCAGGCCTCCTCTTCTTTTCAGCAGAGGGGGTTCTTTAGGGGAAGAGGCAGAAGGAGGATGACAAAGGCTACATCCTCCTCTCAGTCTAAGCCCCCTGCCAAGCAGACACCCTGATGTGTCAGTCAGGGTCACCTCCCCAATCCCTGTAGGGGGCAGAATGGCTCACCTTTTTCAGGCCTGGAAGTCGTGAGCCAGGGTCTTGCTCTCAGCTTCAGCAGGTTCCCAAAGTTGAGAGCAAAGGCTTTCTGTCCTTCCTTGGAAGAGGAAACACAGGCCTTAGAGATAGAGATTTCTTCTCTACTGCTTCTGCAGGCGGTGGAGAGGGTATCCCACATGCACAGGGGAAAAGGATTGTACTCCAGGTACTTCCTTACCCTAAAAAAGACAGGGGAGTGGCGACCCATCCTGGATCTACGGTACCTAAACAAACACATACTAAAGCTAAAGTTCAAGATAGTGACTCTGGGAGTTATTCTTCCCTCTCTGAGACCAGGAGACTGGCTAGTCTCCCTGGATCTCAAGGATGCCTATTTCCACATACCTATCAGGCAGTCCCACAGAAAGTACCTTCGGTTTGAACTGCCCTCAGGCCATTATCAGTTCAGAGCAATGCCTTTCGGCCTAACATCTGCCCCAAGGGTATTCACCAAATGCCTAGCAGTAGTGGTGGCCTTCCTCAGAAAGCAAGGCATCTTACTGTTCCCTTACCTGGATGACTGGCACATAGTAGGTCAGTCTCCAGACCAAGTCAGGTCAGCTCTAAGGGTCACTCAAAATCTTCTACACTCCCTAGGATTCATCCTAAATCTGGAAAAGTCTGTTCTGGAGCCAGTTCAGCTTCTCACATTTATAGGAGTGGAGCTGGATACCGTTCAGGCCAGGGCCTTCCTCCCTCTCTCAAGGGTCCAATCCCTCATCTCTCTGGCTTTCTCTTTTCATCCACTTGTGTCTCTGCCAGCCAGACACTTCTTGCAGTTGCTAGGCCACATGGCAGCCTGCACTGCAGTAGTGCAAGGGGCAAGGTTTCAAATAAGAGATATTCAGTTTCACCTAAGGGCCTTTTGATTGCAGAAAAAAGATCCCCTCTCCAAGTTGGTTCCAGTGTCTCTAACTTTGGTTCAGACCCTCCAATGGTGGCTGGAAGAGGACAACTAGAGGCAAGGGGTTCCTTTCCTCAGTCAGGCTCCCACAGTGACTCTCACCACAGATGTTTCTCTGCTGGGATGGGGAGCCCACCTGGATCAGCACACTGCTCAAGGGACTTGGTCACATCAGGAGTCTCTTCTACACGTACATCTTCTCAAACTCAGGGCGGTCTTTCTGGCCCTTCAGACATTTTCAACTTTAATTCAGGGGAAAGTGGTGCAGATCAAGACAGACAACACCACAACCATGTGGTACATCAACAAGCGGGGGCACTCGGTCCTCGGCCTTGTGCACCGAGGCCATGAAAATATGGTCACTAGCTTATTCCCTGCAGGCTTCCCTGATTGCTGTGCATCTCCCAGGGAAAGACAATGTACTTGCAGATGCTCTCAGCAGGATTTCTCAAGGTCACCACGAATGGGCCCTGAATCCTCTTATTCTTCAGATCATTTTCAAGCAATGCGGCACTCCAGAGATAGATCTCTTTGCAGCCCCAGACAACCATCAGCTCCCTCTGTTCTGCTGCAGGCCCCCTCTGCGGGGGTCTCTTCCTCTAGATGCCCTCCTGTTGGATTGGACCAACAGGTTTCTCTATGCTTTTCCTCCCTTTCTTCTGATATTCAGAGTTCTAGTCAAGATCAGGTTCCAACCCTGCACTGTCATTCTGATAGCCCCAGATTGGGCCAGACAGCCTTGGTATCCTCTGCTGTTGTCACTGTCAGTGACAATTCCCCTGTGCCTTCCCAGACAGTTCAACCTCCTCACCTCATCTCAGGGGAGGATATTGTACCCCAATCTTCACACACTCAGGCTCAAGGCCTGGTTCTTGAGAAGCTAGAATATGCAGACCTGCATCTCTCACAATCAGCTCTGGATATCCTTAAGGGCAGTAGGAAACCTTCCACTAGGAAAACCTATGATTTTAAATGGAAGAGGTTTGGGTTTTGGTGTTCCCAGAGGCACATCCAGCCAGATTCAGCTGATATTGCCACTGCCTTAGATTATTTGGTATATCTTAACAGTTTATAGGCCTTTGGCCTACCACTTTCAAGGTGCTTTGGCAGCTATTTCTGCTTTTCTTTTGGCTGGGAAGGGCTCTTCTCTAGCTTCCCACCTAGTTTTCAAGAAATTCTTTAAAGGTTTGGTCCACATCAATCCTCCCTTCAGGGATCCTACTCCTCTATGGGACCTGAATATCTGTATTGCACAGCTGATGCAGCCTCCCTTTGAACCTCTTTGCTCAGCTAAGCTCAAATATCTGACTTGGAAAATGTATTCCTGGTTGCTATTACTTCTGCCAGAAGAATCAGTGAGTTACAAGCTCTATCACTGGAACCTGATTTCATCTCATTCCATAGGGATAAGGTGGTCCTTAGTACAAGTAGGAAATTCCTTCCTAAAGTGGTATCAGACTTCCATCTGAACCAGTCTATGACACTGCCTGTATTCTTCACTGATCACTCCTCTCCCAGAGAGAGCAGGCTACACAGTCTTGATGTAAAAAGGGTTCTGAGATACTACTTAGAATCCATTAAGCCCCATAGAAACAACTGCTCTCAGCTGTTTCTCACTTATGGGGAGGTGGGTAAAGGTAAGCCTGCCACCAAGAGAACTATTGCTAGGTGGATTGTCTCTTGCATTCAATTCTGCTACTCAAAGTTGGGGAAAGAGCCACCTTCAGGCCTGAGGGCTCATTCTAGCAGAGGTACAGCTGCTTCGGTTGCAGCAGCCAGAGACATACCCTTAGTGGAAATCTGTAAAGCAGCCACCTGGAAGACTGTTCACATGTTTACCAAGCATTACTCCCTGGATATTCAGGCTAGAAGTGATGCTAGGTTTGGTACTGCAGTACTGCAGATCCTGTTCCTAAAATAGGTTCTGTAGTTCCCTCCTCCTTGGGGGTACTGCTTGGTAGTCTGCATATAGTCAGAATACAGCAAGACTTCATGTTGTTTGAAGAAAAAATGACTCACCTTAGTAATTGTATTTCTTCTAATGGCGTCTTGCTGTATTCTGACCTCCCTTCCTGCCTCCCCTCCTGGAACCTAGTTGTTTTGGGATGTGAGTGGGCAGGCACAGTGTTGCACCCCAGGGGTGTACCTGGGTGCCTTTTCTTAGCTGAAGTTTTGTCTATGTTTTATTATAGTTTATTTATTACCTACTTGGATTCTTTTTGGGGGTCTCGACTTGAGTCTTTGGACCCTAAATTTATGTTTATTGCCTTTTGGCACAAAAGCTCTAAAACAATTTCTGGGTTGTTAGTTAGTTAGTATAGGGCTCGTAAAAATCTGATGGTTACACTGAAGAGCACCTGGGACAGAGGTTTGAAAACCGAGGTCGAGGTCAACGTTCTATGTCTTGGCATAGAGTTAACTCTTTCATCTCCAGGCCAGTTCAAGTGCTGGGGCTAACTGCACATAGAATACAGCAAGACTCCATTAGAAGAAATACAATTACTAAGGTGAGTAATTTTTTCTTACCTACCATGCTTCTATAATATCACACCATGTATAGTAGCTCCTTTTGATCTCTGTGTAGAGGCATCCCTTTGCTGCCATTTAAGCCAACATGACTGACAGTTTCTGCTTTCTAGGACCACCACCTACACTTCGGAAACTAAAGATGACTTTGAATTGCCTTTGTTAATAATCTGAATATTGTGTTTTTCCATGTTTTTTCTTAACTTCATGCCGTATTTGTTACTAGTACCACTAGAGCTGCAACTCTGTCATGGAAGTCATGGATTTCATGACTTTGAGTATTTTCCCCAAAAAAATATCAGGATCTGGTAAATGTTAAAAGACGAAAAAATTAGCAAAGTGAATATAGTTAGAAAATAAATTGCTGTTTTAGAGTTTTTAGCATAAGTTTAACATGTTCTTCTCCTATTTTTTTTTTTCAGATTCTGAAGCTCCTTTTGATTCTGTCCCACCAGAATCTATTTATCTCAGCCTGATTATTGAGCTACGCCAAGGGTTTGGAATGGTGCAGCCAGATTTCTTTATGACACTAACAGATTTTGACCTGAAACCTAAGGTATAACATAAACCTTGTGTAGCAAAACAACGAACCCGTTACACTAGTGTGCGAATGTCATAATCCCAACCACTGCAAGCCCAGAGTTTATGTTCTGCAAACTCAGGTTGACTGGAATTGCATTTCTAGCATTAGACAATGTGCCAGTCATGCTATACAGGATGGGGCGTGGGGTGGATGGGGCTGCTGGCATGCTTCTGAGTGACCTAACTGCCACACATACCACTATATTCTAGCTGGTCTTTGCAGACTGATGGTCTGAGAAAACTTGCTGGATGCAAATATATTGGTGAAGTGAAAAATGAGTATGTAAGTAGGTACAGTACAGTTGTTGGAAAGTGCATTCTGTTTCACTGAGTGATTATTTAATTTTCCAAGTACCCTGGAAGAGAAGCATAACTGCTAACTTTTTATCCTTACTCCAGTACAAAAGAAACACACAACACAGAAACATAAAATTTAATGTCTGAAGGCAACTGAAGGTCCATTGAGTCTGCCCTTACTATACTACCTCACCCCATCAAACTACTGTTTTGGTGGTCTGTATCCCCCGTGCTATCCCACCCCTCAAACCCCTGCTACTGCCTTGGGGTTAAACCCAGTTAGGGCGCTGCCCAAACCACTTCCACTGGTAGTGTATTCCACTGTCCCACCACCCTCTCAGTGAAGTAGAACTTCCTCAAGTTCCTCCTGAATTTTCCCTCCACCAACCTCCAGCCATGCCCCCCTAATGACTGCATCTCTGTTTCTTACAAAGAGGTCCTCACTGTTTACCTTGATTACACCCTGAAAAACTCCTGGGGCTGGCAGTATAGCTTAGAGGATAGAGTAATGATCTGTGAATGAGCTTGGTACATCCAGCAGACCTGAGTTTGATTCTCCACAGCCTCCACTTGCATACTGTGTGACTCTAAGCAAGCCACTTAACCTCTCCAGTGCTTCCAAGTCACCCCTGAGAACAGACACTTGTGCCTAGTGGGCCTTACCTGGTTACCAAAGAATAAAAAAGAAAAGAAACCTATAGGTTTCGATCATGTTTCCCCACTGCTGCCTGGCCTCCAGCTGTTCCTCATAGGCTATGCCCTGCTGGTCCTGGATCATCTTCGTGACCCCCTGCTATACCAGCTCTAGTCTGTCCATGTCCTTCCTCAGGTGAGTGCTCCAGAACTTGGCACAGTACTCCCGATGAGGCCTCACTGGGGATCTGTACAGTGTTAGAGTCACCCCGCACTCTTCTACAGTCAAAACCTGAAGTAACATCTCCCTATAGAACCCAGCAACCTTAGTGCCTTGCTGTATGTTTTGTTGTATTGGCTTGTTTGCTTGAGAGAGTCACTGATTATGACCCCCAGATCTCTCTCTCTCTCCTTTACTGAAGTGGCCAACATAACTCCACCCATCTAGTATTCTGTGCACAGATTCTGTCTACATAAGTGGATTGCTTTATACTTCTTGGTATTGAACCTTAACTGTCAGACCTTAAATCTTTTTTCTAGTTTCTGTTGGTACTTTTGGAGCTTCTGTGCCCCTTCATCATGATCCACCCTGCCACATAGCTTTGTGTCATTAGCAGAGACACAACTTTCTCTGGATACCATCCCCAGTGTCACTTATGAACATATTAAATAGGACAGGTCTCAGTACCAAGCTCTGCAGCACTCAGTGCCAGAAGAACTGCATGGAGCTCCAGCAGGTTGATGTGGAGCTGAACTTTGCTCAGTGACCAAAACATGGACACTTTCTGGCCCAGCAGATGTGCCTGCACCTCAGCAAGGATGCATCTATCATCAAGGTGAGTAATGGTTCCACCTGGACAAATAGGATGCCCACCAAATGGTTCAGGGATACAGCCATCATCTGATGTCATTGACTGGGTCATCCAGATTGACTGATTCAGGGTTGCAGATGACTGGGACCACTAGCACCCCAAATCCCAGTGAATAGGATGCAGGTCCAGTGAACCATGGATGTCTTAGAGGTTGAGAACACCATAAGCTGGAGAACATCCAGGGCTGGGCATGATTACCCAAGCTGAAATTAGTGAGCAAAAGAGCAGAGGTCCTCCACCCTGTCTGGGGACAAGTGACCTCTGACTTGGAAACAGCCCAACCCTATTCCAATTAACAGAATCACCTGTTTTGGCACCAGTTCAGACTTGTCCAGAGTGACCATCAAACCAAAGTCCCGAATCATCCAGATGTCTAGATCCCTGCATCACTCCATGAGCTGCAGCGATCTGCCAGTGAGGAGCCAGTCATTGAGGTACTGAAACACCTTGATGTGCCTGCATCTGAGGAAACCCACCATGACTGACAGGCATTTGGTGATCACCCTGGATGCAAATGATAGCCTAAAGGGTGTTGTCCAGAACAGACAGAGGGTCCTGTCAACTTGGAAGTGGAGGAACTGACAATGGGATGGATGGTCCTAGGTATGAAAATGCATGTCCTGGAGAGCCAGGGAGGAAAACCATGCCCAGAGAAGGCGTAATCTGATTTACAGTTATCATATAAAACTTCTGACTGTGAATGTACTTGTTCATTGCTTACAGATCAAGAACAGGGTGCCAGCACCTCCCATCCGTTTTGGTACCAGAAAGTAACATGATACAACTCTCTGCACTGCCTTAGTGTCTTGGACAGACTTGGTTGCATGATGGTCTAGGAGCTGAGTGATTTCATTCCACAGTGCTGATAATGTTTTCTGGGACACCAAATGCTCTAACAATGCCTAGGGCCAAGAAGGAGGTGATGTTTTTAATTCTGTAGCAAACCCACCATTTACAGAAGCCACCTGTTCAAAGTGGTCCATTGTGGTAGAAAGTGGGAGAATCTGACCCTGACCAGGATATACAGCAGGGTTTGGGATAGCAAGAGGATGGTCTCTCCCAGCCCATCACTTCTTGCCCTTGGAAGTGGCCCTGGGGCCTTGCTCACGAGCCTTACCAGAAGGCATAGAGTGGTGATATTGCTGGAACTACTAGCTCAGTTTCTGGCTGCATTGCTGCTGCTGGTATTGCTGCCATGTGGTTGTGCCTCAAAAACAGCCCAAACAGGAGTCTTGTTTCTTTGTACAGCTGCATAAATTGGGTGACTGCAGTCAGTGGGTGGGATATTCAAAGTGGTTGCGCATGGCGGCAGCAGTGTTCGCCATGCACAACCACTGATGCACCCGCACGATATTCAGAGGGGTTGTTGCGCTGTGCAATTCCCGATGCACTGAAACCAGTAATGGCGCGACGCAAGGGTGCACCATGGCTATGCACATCCGGATATTCAGCCTGGGATGTGTGGTGCATATGCAGGCACAAACCCGCCTTGCACTACACAGGGGGGGCACAAAGATGTGCCTGTAAAAAGCAGGAGCATGTTGGGGGACACCCACAGGTGGGCTGCCGTATTGGCGGGCACAACACGGCAGCTGCCTGCTGTGGGTGGCCACCAGACCTCCCCAGACACAGGCCAGGCATCGTGCCCCCCCCGCCCGATTGTGAGCATATAAATATAATATCCCTGGTGGTCCAATGGACCCTAACACATCGCCCAATCGTGGGCATAGGTAACACAATCTCTGGTGGTCCAGTGGACCTGAACCCCTGCCCGATCGTGGGCATAGATTGTAAGTGAAGTCCCTGGTGGTCCAGTTGACCTGCTCCCCTGCCCGATCGCAGGCATAGATTGTAATTAAATCCCCTGGTGGTCCAGTAGACCCGATCCCCTGCCCGATTGTGGGCATATGGATAGAAATCCCTAGTGGTCCAGCGGTTCCCTACCTCCCCACCCGCCCACTGAGACCCGCCACCCTGAACCCCCAGTCAGCGGCGGGCGGCAGCTCCCCACCAGCAAGCCACCCGGCCGCCAGCTGACTGACAGCATACAGTACTGCTGTACACCTATTGGTCCACTGCGTGAGCCAATGGGTGTGCAGATCATACTGAACTACACAGTCCTGAAATGTGAATGGTTAAAGACGCCGGGGATCGGTGCACCACATGCTAATGGGGCCATAATGACATGCAAATGGCCCCATTTGCACCTTGCATACATAATGGCCTCATTTTCATGTTCACGTCTGAATATCGTTCTTGCTGCGCCTAGCACAACTGCACTTGCACTGGCGCAGCCCCTTGCTCCTCACCTGCCACTTGCGCTGGTGCAGTGCCACTGTTCTGTGCGCAGTGCGGGTGCCACCAGTGCCATATTCAATGGTGCTGGGTCATGGCGCAGTGCCATTGAATATCGCCCAGCCCATGCCCTGGCACATCCCAGTTGTGCTGCGGCCAGGCTTGCGTCCCTGCCTGGCACAGTCTGAATATCCCACCCAATGAGTCTAGGGTCATACTGGACTTCTTAATCCATTTGAAGTTGCCGTCAACCCCGGCCCAAACAAGTTTGTGTCTGTAAAGAGTAAATCCACCATTTTCTGCTGGATCCCTGAGGTAAAAGGTAAAATTCACCACCAAACCAATAGTTCATTGGACAATACCATGGCTGCTGCATGAGCTGACATTTGCTGAGTCCAAGTCTACCTGCAACAGGCGCTTCAGCATGGAGAGCCCCAGATCACAGACCATGCACATTTTCTGGCTGGCTGTCCTCTGGGAGCACTTTGTTGATGTCTCTCCAAGACTTTAAGTCAAACCTAGCTATCAAAGCCAATAGCTAGTCTGACAGATGCCCAGTGATGCACATGCATAAACTTTATGGCCAAGGAGATCCTGCTTCATTGACTCTTTGACCAGTGGCTTGTCTGAACCATGCTGTACCTTAGTCTTGTGGAAGATTGTGTCTACCCCACGTTCTTCCAGCAATGGATGTTCCAAAAAAGCTGGACAAACTACCAACAGGAATCACGTACTTGTGGTCCATATGATGCTGAAAAGGCTGGCATGAGACTGGGTGCTGCTGGACACTTTACTTATTTGTACATATCGGATTTACAACCTTTGAGTCAGAGACTCGTTTACAAAGGCACCTCGTCACAGAGAGGACAAGCAGTGTTACATAGTTCAGGGTACAAACAGTGATACATAGTACAATAATGGATACAAAGGTTACACATGCGTTACATGGGGAGACACCCTGGTCATACATAGCAGTATAAGTTGAGCAGTAAATAATGATACACAGTGTTGGAACAGCTGGGCTGTGACAGAACCAAGGCATGGGCCTTGGGATGACTGGAGTCAGCTGAAAGTGGGAAATAGAACTGGTGTCCTGTGGGATTAGTGGTATTTAATGCTGGAGAGAGAGTTGGAGATGGAGGGGAGGTAGAAGTAGGCTGTCCGGGGGGACATTGTCAAAGTCTGGAGTAGCTAGGTAGGTAGGTCCCACAAGGAGAGTCTGGGGGGCCCCAGTCAGTTACATTTACAGCAGCGAGCGTTAAAAGGGTAGTTCCGAAGGGCAGTCTTGAATGGACCAATTTTGGGAATTTTGGTGATGTTGACTGGAATGGAGTTGAACCAGGAGGGGGCTCTATAGCAGAAAGATCTCTGGGCTAGAGATGTCCTGATTCTGGGCAGCCTTACCCGAGTTACGGGTGGAGACAGTAGGGGTGGCTCGCTGAAGGAGGACCAACACCCCAGGGGGAGAGAGCCCGAGCAATGTTTTCTTAGTTAGCAGGCAGGTCTGATAGCAGAGTCTCTCCTCAAGGTTGAGTAGGTTGGCGGTGGAGTAGAGCAGGCATGTGTGAGTCAGTCTGGGAGCTCCGGTCAAGAGCCTACAGGCCTTATTGATGGAGAGCTGGATTTTGGAGAGTGCAGTATTGTCAGCCGCTGTGTAGATAGGCAGGCCATAATCCACTAGGGACAGGGCAGAAAAGGTGATGGCCAGCCAGAGGGCATCATTGGGAAGGCAGTCTCTATGGCAGTACAGAAGGCCGATCCATGACTTAGTGGTGGTGGAGAGGGCATTGATGTGGATATGGAAGATGAGGGCAGCATTGAAGGTGATGCCTAAATATTTGTAGGTGGTCACTTGCTCTAGGGGGTGCAGAGTACTGGGGAGAATCATGAGAGGGGCATTTCTGGCCTTGCTCTGGTGGTGCATGAAAAGCATTGCTTTGGTTTTCTTTTGGTTAATGACTAGTCTGTAATCAATGAACCACCTTTCAGCTTGGTGGAAGGGGTGTTTGAAAGAGGCCTGGAGAGAGGTAGGATTGGAGTGTGAAACAAGGAGTACTGCATCGTCTGCATAGAGGAAAATTTTGCCAGTACCAGAGGTGGGGAGTGTGTTAAGATAGAGGCTGAAAAGTAAGGGTCCCAGGATGGAGCCCTGGGGGACCCTGGAGCAGACAGGTCAGGTGTTGGACAAGGTCCCATTGATTTTTATGCACTGGGATCTAGCTGAGAGGTAGCTAGAAAACCAAGCAAGGGGACCAGCAGAGAAGCTGATTTGGAGGAGCGAGTCAAGCAAGAGGGGATGGCAGATAATGTCAAAGGCCTTGGAGAGGTCAATGAACACCACTCTGGCGTCAAGTGGTGATGTCAAGTGTGGCCTGGACAATAGAAAAGACTACCCTAGGCAAGTTATCTTGTTCAAGAATATCCATGAGTGGGTAAGCCTCCCTCCTTTGGACCTCATCCAAAGGGGTGTCCAGAGCCATGGACATATGGTCTAACAGGGCCCGAATGATGCTTTGTCCCCCAAGGTGGACCAGGCCAATGAAGAGTTGATCTTCCAGCCACACTTCTTACTCTAGATAGAGGAGCATCAGCTGCCAGCAAGGGGCGTGGACTACCGTGTTTGACAGGGAGACATCCACTTATAGGAGGTGGGTAGTCCCAACTCTGGCCTCAGGTTCTGTGGAGCACTGTCGCTTGGCTGTGGGGATTTCACCTGAATGGGTTGCTACAGTGCTGCTGGCAGAGCTGGGGGGGGGCTGTGGTACATCACACCTGTGCTGGTGTCAGAAGTGGCATTGGCCCGGTGGCACTGAGGGTTGAGGCGCTGGATGCCACACCTCGTGCCATGCCGGCGACCCGGGTTCGGGAACTGACTCAGGTCGTCGGTGGGTCGGCAGGGGAGGACCAGGATTGAGCATCTGCAGACTGCTCTCCTGGTCCTGGGGAGGGCTGGGGAAAACCACCATGCTGTAGCGGTCCCTGGGGATGCCTGGGGGCACTACTAGTGCAGGTGTGCATAAAGGGGGAGCATGGAGGACGTCGGCATGCTGTGCCTTGACATCATTGTATGGCCGCGCTCCAGTGGGGGAAAATGAGGAGGAAAAAATTGCTGGGCGCAACTGTGCAGCTTGATGGCCGTGCCCTGCACTGCCGGGAGGACTCTCATGGAATCGCACTGGGGGTGGTCCGGGGCCGGCCCGGCTGGGCAGGGTATGGGGAGGCCCTCCAGTGGATCGGCGATGACCGTACTGGATCCCCCATCATGTGAGTGAGCCTGGTGCTCTCCCGGTGGGCAGGGCTGGTGGCTGGATGCCTCCTCTGGTAGTTGCCGCAGTAGGGCGGAAAAAATAGATGTGATAAAAAAAAAAAGAAGTGGCAGCCACTGCCAGAGCAGGTTGCCCTTGAACCTGAACTAAAATTCAAAAAGTCCACTGCTGCTAGGCGCTTTATTCCCATCTGAGATGGGTTAAGCGCTGTTGGTGGGGGCCAGATGACAAGGAAAAGCATGATGATGACTGCCAATGATGATGTCTGTGGCTTCATTGAGATTGAGAACTGTATTATAAACTTGACCTCGAACATCAGCCACTTGGTTGACACAGTGCTGGCACCTGTGACTGTTAGATTTCAGGCCATGCCAGATTCGATATCAGAAGTGGCAGCACCAAGGGGATTTTGACTGGGAGAAGATTCTAGCTCATCCTGCCCTTGGGCTGTGTCTCTGTCACCATCAGAGTCTGAGTGAGGGACACATTTTCCATCCTCATCTGACTCCACCCTGTCAGGGTCGATGGGCTTCTTTTTTTTTGTTTGTTTCTATGTCCTTCAGCAGGGAGGGATGTACCTTTGGTTCCCCAATATATTCAGCCTTGCCTTCACGGCTGCCACCCCGTTCGCGGCCAGAGCTCATACCTCTCCACCCCAGCCTCCCCAGGTTGCATCACGGCAGGTACACACCCTACCACTGCGGAGACCTGGAGGGCAGGCCCTTGAGGTAGCTGACTTTTGCGCAATTGTGGTAGCGCCATCGGGGCAGCCTTCATGCTGCCTAGGGACGTTTTTTCTACTTTTCTCCCCTGTGGGGAGGGGCGTGCAATGACGCCATTGGAGAGAGGGAGCAAGCGTTCACACGCGCTCCTCCCAGCAACTGCCCTAACTCTGCCCCTCTTCAGTAGGATCGGTGCACTGCCACCCAGTCTCCACCAGGGGCCAGTCGAGCACCGACCACTAGTGTACCCCCTCCCCAGAGAAGGAAAGCAGTCCTCCGGATGTTCAATCCTTCTCCAAGCCTGCCAACCCCCGGCGACCTGTGCTCATTCCCGAACCTGGGTCACCGGTGTGGTGTGAGGTAAGGCGACCAGCACCTCAGCTCTCAGCACCACCAGGCCGGCCAGGTCGATAGGCTTCTTGACTGGCTCTTCGACCCATATTGGGTTGGTTGGCTGTTCACGTGGCAATTCTGCTAGCAGAGTGATGGGCTCCACTGGAGGCGACTACTCTGGAGAAGCCCTCCACCACAGTGATTGCAAGTGGCCTTGTGATGACCATGGTCACATGACAAGCGAAGACTTTTCTTTTATGCTTATGGCAGTATGGGTGACTCTCATCCCCCCAAAAAATTGAAGGACAGGAGGAAATTCTTAAACACTTTATCTTCTTGGGAAGTTACTGGATCAAAAATGTACTCCTCAGAAAGCAATTTGAGGACTTGGATATCCCCAGAGGCCATCACCTCCTCTTTTTTGCCATTAACTGTACTGTCGACACTGTAGCCATGGATGTCTTATGCCTGATACCTATCTAGCAAGATCCACACCTTCCATTCTTCGAGGGACAAAGGATGCATTACTTGGCACCAGGAGCAGTGCGTCACATCACTTATTTAATTAACTAATTAATTAATTAATAATTAATTGAAAATTGGTGACCGGGAAAGGCACACTGAACTGAGGCTCGTTTCCAGGTGTGACCCAGGGGAGAGAGAAACAGGAGGAATGACAAACAAATTATAGTGCAATTAAGTGCAGAAGTAAAGTGCAGTTACAAAAACAACACATAATAAAATGCACGTACATCTTGGAAAGGTTGAAAGTGCAAATATGCAAACCCGGATCGTGCCATGTGCACATGCTATGGAAAGATTATCAAAATGAGTAAAATGAGCAGGAAGTTCACTAGGCTGAAGATAAGATAGGCTGAAAACCCGACCCCATATCTGCCATTATAAGACAGGGAGGATTTCTTAGGGAAAACAAGAGCAGGTCAGGGTGGCAGAAGTTTTAGCTGGTACCTAAAAGAGCCTGAGGTTGAGCAATGGCGGAGGGAGGAAGGAAGCAGGTTCCAAACAGTTGGAAGGTGACAAGAGAAAGAACATAATGGTTAGGGCCTAGGCAATAAACACTGGTATGATGCCTGTTGGTGATGGACATATTCTGCTTGGACAGAACACTCTTTTTGAATCCTGGTTTCTTCTTCTTCTGGTCCATGGTGGAAATGACAACAGAGCAGGAGCCACAGGATAAGGTGATACAGTTGACTTGAAGACGGAAGTATAACTTTGAAAAAGAAACACAAAATCACTTGAAAACTGTGCCAAATCCCCTAACACCAGAAGGAGCTTCAAAGATGGAGACCTGTTCTTCCAGTGTAAGAAAAAATCGGAGTGCAAAGAAAGTGGAAGTGGAGGACAGCGTAGTTGGGTGGTAGGAGGAGTTAAGCTTGATGAATGTTCTGGTGGCTGAGCATGCTCAGAGGAACACTGCCGAAGTGTGAATAGTGAACTGAGTCTAGGTAGTCAGAATCTGGACTCATGCAACCCTTTCAAATACAAGAATGTCTCAGTGCAGCACCTTAGATATTGGTAGTTTGGTGCCTGTATAGAGAAAACAGAACTGCCTTTCTGTGCTCAACAGTGTCTAGTCAGCTGAATTTGACCCCTTTCTATCTTTGAGAGCAGGAATGTTGACCTGCATAATCCCATGCAATGTTTGGATAGTGCCTTGGAATCTTACACTTTCCATGAAACAACCACCAGAAATGATTAGAAGGGACCTCAGTGTTTTTATCGTGTTTCTCCCCAGTTTATTCTCTTTTATTTCACCTACCCTTACTTGACAATTCGAGGTGCTATGGTTGCACCCCTCCTTCTGTTGAGAGAGCAGACAAGCATTAGCCTTCATAACTAACACCAGTACCACTCTTTGGTTAGCTGGCTGTAGGTAA
Source organism: Neoceratodus forsteri (assembly GCA_016271365.2). Taxonomy (NCBI): domain Eukaryota; kingdom Metazoa; phylum Chordata; order Ceratodontiformes; family Ceratodontidae; genus Neoceratodus; species Neoceratodus forsteri. Next base: position 728,369,930 of record CM057449.1, on the reverse strand, counting down.
ATGAATGCTAGTACTGCTGCTGCTAGTAACATTCACAACTAATGACAGTACTGCTGCCAGTAGCCTTCACAACCAACATCAGTTCTGCTTCTTTGTCAGCTGGCACTGGGCACAGAAACACCAGCACAGCTGCCAGTAGCCTTCAGAATCAGCGCCAGTGTCTGTCCTTGGAAAGCTGGCAGTGGGTGCATGAACACCAATGCTGTTTCCAGTAGCCCACACAACCAATGCCAAATCTGCTCCATGGTTAGTTGGTAGTGAGTGCATGAATGCCAACATCTTTGACAGTTGCTTTCACAACCAGTGCTAAATACAGTACTTTTTAAGCTGGCAGTGGGTGCATGAACGCCAGTGTCACTGCTAATAGCCTAAATGACTAATGTCAGTGCTGCTCCTTGGTCCATTTGAAATGAGTGTATGAATACCAGCACTGCTTCCAGTAGCTTTTACAACCAATGCCAAATCTGCTTCTTGGTCGACTGGCAGTGGGTGCACGAACACCAGTGCTGCTACCAGTAGTCTTTACAAATAGTGACAATGCCTTCTTGGTCATGTGGGACAAGGGCAGGTATTGAGCCGGGCCTCTGTAGCTCCATGATGCACTTGTTGCCCTCCCACCCCCGTAAGCCCAACTTCAGGATTCTTGTGAATGCCAGTGAATGCAGTCTCTCCAAGGGCAGTGCAATGTGCTGCTCCTGCAAAGAGAGTCCTCAGTTTAACATGTCATCTTTTTGTCAGGAATTGGCATGGTCTTCAAGTGTAATAAAAGAACCAAGTGAGGCAGACTCATACTCCGAAAAGGTTCAGAAATTAACTTTTATTTGTCCAAAGTTATTGTAGCTACCTAATTTCCAAACTCCAACATTTCATGGCCCCAATGCCACTTCCTCAGGGCCTGAAGTGGTCTGTAAAATATTACATTGAAATTAATTGAGTCATAAGCTCAAAAATTAAATAATAGATGGACTTCTAGTGACGATATGGTGATGTGAGCAGCTGGGTCTTATTTATTTATTGAAATTGTTTCACCAGGAAAGGCACACTGAGCAACAAGATGCTCGTCTCCCGGTGCGACCTGTGGGGTGGGGGTACAAGGGGGTTGGATAACACACAGGTTATCAAGTGAGCAAATAACAGAGGCAAATAGCAGCATAGGGATACATTTGCAATAAACTACAAGCAACACACATGGAGTATACTGGATATTGTAAGAAGCATATAACAATTACCTGACATGTAGCAGCAATATAAGGGAAAATTTAGCACACAATATTACGAAGGTATAAACAATGGGAGACATAGAACACATGATGGTACAGGACAAAAAGGCACAGGACAAAAGTGCATAGGTTGGGGCTCTATGCCAGCATCTGTAGCAAAGCTAGGGCCGCTGGTCAGGCAGTGGGGAGGGGAGCAATTGGCTCATGGCTGATTCAGGTACAGGAGCAATTTGTGGTGAGGAAGTTAGCTAGGGCAGTAGAAAGAGAGTGGGCAGAGAAGGAATGCCGAATTTGAGGTGGGAGATCATTCCATAGCTTGGGTAACTGGTGTTAGAAGGCGGCTTGACCGGCAGTGGTCTTCCGCCTAGGGATTGATAGTTGGTGGTAGTCGCAGGATCTAAGATAATGGACGGAGGAGGGGGCAGCTGAGAGAACGGTGGAGAGGTAGGAAGGGATGGTGCCAAGCCATAGGTTAGAGACATATTTAGCACAGTGTGAGATATGGCGGTTTCCGAGGGATGGTAGTGCCAGGGATTGGTAGAGGTTGCAGTGGTGGGTAAGGGGTGAGGCATCGAGAACAAAGCAGCAGAAAGCATTAGAAGTGCGTCCACCTTAGATAGGGTGGACTTAGGGGCTGCACCATATACAATGTCACAGTAATCAAAGGAGGGAAGTATCATCTTCTGGACCAGTTCCCGTTGGACGGGAGCGAGGGAGGCTACTGCGGTTCCTATACAGTACACCAAGCATGGGGCATAGTTTTTTTGAAATAGCATCAATGTGGTCTGAGAAGGAAAGATGGCGGTCAAGCCATATCCCCAAGTAACGGAATGAGGCGACACCTTTGAGTTTTTGACCATCCAGGGTGTGGAAATAGGGGAAGGGATGGGAGTTTGGACAGGCGTTGTCATGTGCCAAAGGTCATGATGACAGTTGTTTTAGCATTTAGGGAGAGCTGGTGAGAGCTGAACCATTGCTGTACTTTGTTGAAGTCGGCTTGGAGGTTAGTTTGTACCACTTCAGGGTCGAGCCTGAGGAGAACAGTACAGTATCATCTGCATACATGTGGATTGAGGTAGTAGAGCAGGTGAGTGGTAAGTCATTTAGGAATACAGAGAACAGTGTGGGTCCCAGAACTAACCCCGGGGGGACACCGGTAGTTAAGGGAAGGGGGAGGAGATAGTATTAGCGACTCTAACGGACTGAGTTCTGCCAGAGAGGTAAAATCTGAACCAGTTGGTGGCAGCAACAGAGAGGCCTGATTCGGCGAGACAAGAGAGCAATATGGGGTGGGAGATGGTGTTGAAAGCTTTCGCAAGGTCGACAAAGACGGCTGAGGTGATCAGCCCATTGTCCATACCAGTCAGGATGGAGTTGGTAAGCCTTATCAGGGAGGAAGCGGTGGAGTGCCCCTTCCTGAAACCTGACTGGTAGGGCGTGAAGAAATTAGAGTCAGTGAGGAAGGAAGGAAGTTGGGTGAGCACAAGGTGCTCTTGTGGTTTTGCTAGTGCTGGGAGGAGGTAAATAGAGCGGTAGTTGGAGGGGGAGGTGGGGGTACCTCCTTTAGGGAGCGGGATAACAGTGGCGTGCTTCCATGCTTGGGAGATGGCAGTGGCGGCAAAGGATTGGTTTAAGAGTTTGGCAAGCGGAGTTGCTATGGCGGTGGCAAAGAGAGAGGAGAGGAGTTTAGGGTCCAAGCCATCCAGGGATTTGCCTTTTGAAGGGTTGCGAGAAAGTAGTGCATCTATGGCATCAGCTGCAGAGATGTCATTGAAAGAAAAGGAGCGAGGCCTAGTCAGGTTCTTTACGTCTGAAGAGGGTGCGGGAGGTGCAGGGTTTGGCAGGGCAGAGAGGAGAGTAACAGCACAAGTGGAGAAATATACGTTGAACTCAGTAGCGACTGCTGTTGGCTCAGTGAGAGTGGAGTTGTTAACATTTAGAATTGGAGTGGGATTGGCAGCTGGTGGGGTGAAGAGGGAGTGAATGACCTTCCAGAATTTTGAGGGGTTATTTAGGTTGGACTGTAGGGAGCTGCTGAAGTACTCTGCTTTAGCTAGGCGAGTGGCTCTGGTGCACTAGTTTCAGAGCATGTGGTACGTGGAGAGATGTTGTTGGAGGTGTGAGGGCTTATGCATTTTCCAGGCTTTGTCATGGGCAGTTTGACATGCAATCAGTTCTTGGGTGATCCACGGCAGGTGGTTGCCTCGTACCATTGTACGGCGCAGCGGGGCATGTGTGTCTCAGATGCTGAGAAAGTGTCTTTAAAGTGGAGAAAGGCAACATCAATGGAGTCCATAGTAGGGGCAGGGGCCCAGTTTGCTAATACAAGGTCATCTAACACCAGGGTGAGATTAAGGGATTTGAAGGAGCGTTGGACTCAAAATTTAGGGGGGGATTTTGGGCGGTGGATTTTGCGCACTAAGAAAGTTAAGTGGTGGTCACTGAGGGAGTCAGGAAGAATACCGGCATTTATGACCCGGTGAGGGTGTGTGGTAAGAGCCCAGTGGAGGAGTGAGTGGTTACCAGATTTTAGGTTAAGCTAGGTGGGCTCTGTAATGATTTGAGAGAGGTTTAGTGCAGAGATTTCAGTACTGGTTTTGTCGAGCACAGGAGCTAGCCAGTTGTGGTTTAGATCACCCATAATATAAAGTTCCCCTATCGGGGTTAGGCAGGAGATTTGCTTGAGGAGGTTGGTGACAGCAGAGGCTGGTGTGCCAGGTTGGCAGTATATTCCTGCAATGTAGATTGGTAGAGAGAAGGGGAGTGTCAGCTGAAATAAAATTAATTCATAGATTTTAGGTTCGGACTTGGCTAGGATAACCGAATAGTGCAAGTCCGAGTTAACATAGATGGCAACTCCGCCGCCTCTTGTGGCTCTGTCCTGATGGGCCAAAGTGTAGCCTGGGATGGCGACAGAGGAGTTGATAATGTTTTTATTGAGCCAGGTTTCGGACAAGGTGAGGATATCTGGAGCATAGTGGGCAGTAAGTACCTGGAGGGAGTCAAGCTTATGGACTAGGCTTCTTACATTTAGGTGCAGGAGGCGCAGGCCACGTGGGAGAGTGTCTCCAGGGAGAAGTGAGGAAGTGGCCGATGTAGGAGGGGGGCTTGCAGAGATTGAGGGGGGGAAAGTAGTTTGGGGTCCGGGGTTTGGGTGGATGTCACCTGCGGCAAAGAGCAGGAGCATGAGAGATAGGTAGTGGGCGAATAGCTGTATGTGACTGATGGTGAGCGGACGTCTATTAGTTAGTAGGCTTGGGTGATTATTTGGAGCTGGGCAAGGGGGGAGTAGTTGAAAAGTAAGCCAGGAGAGTGAGGGGACGAAGAGGAATGGGCTGGGACATGTGGCTGAGTGAATCCAGGCTTGGGTGAAAGGGAGAGTGGATGCCGGAGTGGAGGAGTGGGGAAGCCCAGTGAGGTTAGGCAGGAAAGGGGGGGGGCATGGTAGAGGAGGGTGGCATGTTGGAGAGGAGAGGAGGGAGGGAGAAGGGAACATGGATGAGCAGTGGCAGGAAGCCTAGTAGTAGGGCCATGACACGGATCTAGCATTAGAAGGCCCCTAACTGCTGTGGCAACTTAGAGGGGACTGGGATAGAGGGCCAGGGAAATGAGTGCTTCCTGTGGGAGGATGCGGGACCAGTGAAAATTAAGGCCTTGATAACCAATGAGGTAGCAAGTGGGACTGAAGGACTTTGTTAGCCAATGAGGGAGTGAGATGGGCTGTGAGACTACTAACCAATGAGGGAGGCGAGTGGGACTGGGAGTGGGCAATAGGTGTATTTAAAGAGTGGAGGGGTGGGAGAGGTGGGAGGCTGAAATTCCCTAACAGTAACAACTGCACATTAAAATTGGCTGAAAATTGAGCGGCAATAGGTGGCAAAAGCAGGGGAAAGAGTCCTGGCCAGTCGGAGTGGGTTAGCTGGAATCACCTCTGATCTGATTGGCTGCGCGGTCGCCATACCTTTCTGCGAGTTGCTGGCGGGCATCCTGGTCTTGGTCGGCTGCTGGCTGGGTGCCGTCTGACCGTGGGGGAGATAGAGCAGCCCTGTTCAAGGGCAGGCAGCTGAGGAACAGAAAAAAAGCAGGAGCTTAAGTAGCGTTTTAAGCAGGGGTAGACAGCTTAGTTAGGGAGAATTAGCAAGACAGAAGAAGGAGGTTTTCTTTTAGGCGCCAAGGCAGTGAGCTTGGTCTGGGGGGGTGGGGTAGCAGGAGCAAAGGAAACACAAAGAGAGCTGTGACCACTTTAACACATCAGCAATATTAACATCAGCAGTACAGTTGAAAATTCCCCTTAACAGTAACAACTGCACATTAAAATTGGCTGAAAATTGAGCGCCAGGCAGCAAAAGCAGGGGAACAAGTCCTGGCCAGTCGGAGCAGGTTAGCCGGAAGCGCCCATGATCCGATTGGCTGCGCGATTGCCGTTCCTTTCTGAGAGTTGCTGGCAGGCGTCCTGGTCTCAGACGGCGGCTGGCTGGGTGCTGTCCAACTGTGGGGGAGCTGGAGCAGCCCTGTTCAAGGGCAGGCAGCTTTCTGTGAGTTGCTGGTGGGCGTCCTGGTCTTGGCTGGCGGCTGGCTGGGTGCCGTCAAACTGTGGGGGAGCTGGAGCAGCCCTGTTCAAGGGCAGGCAGCTTTCTGCGAGTTGCTGGCGGGTGTTCTGGTCTTGGCCGGCGGCTGGCTGGGTGCCGTCCGACCGTGGGGGAGCTGGAGCAGCCCTGTTCAACGGCAGGCAGCTTTCTGCGAGTTGCTGGCGGGCGTCCTGGTCTCGGCTGACAGCTGGCTGGGTGCCGTCTGACCGTGGGGGAGCTGGAGCAGCCCTGTTCAAGGGCAGGCAACTTTCTACGAGTTGCTGTTGGGCATCCTGGTCTCGGCCGGCAGCTGGCTGGGTGCCGTCCGACCGTGGGGGAGCTGTCTAGACAGCTTTCTTGTCAATTCAGATTAAAATACACCAAAGTCCTTATTTCGAATAGAAATTAAGATTCATTTACCTGCAGATGATTGGGGAATCTGCATATAGCCACAGCAGATGGCAAAACACAGTCGGAACAGGTTCCTAGCCCTGGCCATGGAGGGAGACGGAGCAGACAGTGGCCTGTCAGAAACAGAGGCACCGACAGCAATGGAGAAAGTCCTAGGAGCTGATGAGAGGAAAAAATCCAAACCGCCTAAGCATCAATATAATAAGGCACAAAGCGACAGTATTCTGACCGCCATCCAAGAGCTCAGATCAGAAATGAAGAACTCAATCCATGAGCTCCGCTCCGATTTGAGAGAACTGCAGCGGAGGATGGATGAGGAGGACGGGCAGATTACTAATAACAGCTCCCGCCTTGATCAACTGGAGTCGGCTATTGCAGTAATGGCAAATATACAGCTACAAATGGCCTCTTGCCAGAAGGATGCTGAGAATCATGGTAGAAGGAAACATATTAGAATATATGGCCTCCCTGAAAATGAGGAGGGTCAGGACATGCCAGCTTTTCTCGATCAGCTACTGCAGACTGTATTAGAGCTGGGTCTGGAATTCCCCCTGGATATTGAGAGAGCCCATTGGGCCCAAAGCCTACTGCACCAGATGCCCACTCGCGCTCAGTCATGGTGCGGTTTCTGAATTATGCCATAAGAGATCAATTGTTACAGAAGGCTTGGACTAAACAGAAGATATTTTATGGGACAATGCATATTTTTTTTGATAATGATTATGCTCCAAATACTCAATGTCAGAGGAGAGAGTACATCCCGCTCTTCCCCCATCTACGATTGTATAATCTAAAATTTAAGACACCCTACCCAGCAAAATTAGTGGTTCAATTTCCAATGGGACAACACACTTATACCTCAGCAGATGAAGCCAGAAAGGACTTGCAAGCAAGGGGAATCCTCCCGGAATGTGGCAGCCATGAGACAATTACTACAGAAAGGCCCTGAACCCCTCAGTAGGGTCATGCTGGAAGTCGCCAGATGAATCGAGCGGAAGACCAGTCTTTGTCAGCAATTCTTCTACAGCTACAACAATTTCGGAATTCAGCTTCCAAAACTTGAAAAAGGAGCCTTTTCCCTGCTTACAGATGATCTGCCAGCTGGTCGGTGACTCTAGGGATCGAGGACCGTTGAGTGGGGAAGTAATAACAAGGGTGACCTGAGGCTTTGTCATCTGTCAGTGGCTCTATTGGTCTCCAAATTAAATAACAAGAGCCTTCCTAATTTTAAATTAAAGGCCACACACAACTTACGATCGGAGCTGGCCTGGGCTGATGTTGGCTGTTGGGTTTGCCTGGTTTGTTAGGCCTTTAAGGGCCCTACCTCCTCTCCCCACCTCAAACCCACTTCTCGCTGGAGCCCATGGCACCTGCGTGGAGCACGAATTGGAGCTCATTTGCTTTGCCTTATCAAGGACTGTCTGAATTTTTGGGCAACTTTCGGAGATCACTTTAATGGCCGCAAGTGAAGCCATACTATAATAATTCCCTAAACTGGCCGTGTGCTACAACTGATACGATTTCTAGACATTTACTGAAAGACTAGTAATTATTTACTTTGGGACTTATTCTGGACTTCCCCACAACTAACTATGAAGTAGCCCCACTGAAATTACAGCGAGGGTAAAGGGGGCAATCCGAGGTTTGTATTTTATTTTATTACAGCACCTTGCTCTCTCTGATTTCTCTTAATTGGAGGGAGGAGGGAAATTGCAGTTCCATGGCTACAGGATGTGTGGGTGTTGAACAGGACCTGTTCTCCATGGATAACAATCATCTACTGTAGAAGTTATTAATATTGTAGTGTCTTCCTGGAGACCCCATATAGTGGCATGCCTTAGTTCCCTTATTGTATTGGGAGGGCTGTTTTTTTTTTTTCTTTTCTTTCTTCTTTCTCTTTTTTCCTTATTGGGGAGAACTAATCATTTCCTTAGGTTATTGTTAGTGCCCTCCCCAAACTCAAAAGGCTTGTTTCCCCCTGTGTTACAATTACAGCTATTCTTATTGAGCTTGAATTAGAGAAGGGGACAGGGCAACTAATGTCTTACCTAACTCTAAGTTATCAAATGGAGGGAGGAAGAGAGGGTATGTTTCTCCTAGGAAATAGGTAAAAAGGGAGTAGATATTTGTTTATAAGGAAGATCCATATGAAATAAAAGTTGTTTTCTTTTCTGTGGGTCATTGTTTTTATTTAGATTTTGGTTACCGGGTAAGCCCACTGAGACCAAAGGTCCCTTTTTCAGGGGCGACCCAGAATTAGTTACAGATATAGACATTTAAAGACAGAATTTTTTACAGTAGTTACATATATTACACAAATAGAGATTATCGACAGTATACAGGGTTAAAGTAAGGTATACAATACAGGCCTAAGCCATTTACAGTGTTTACATTACATACACAAGAGTAGTATAGCAAGCAGTATACAGGAGAGGTAAATCAGGATTCAGTCAGGATCATATGACATCAGGTTTCAATCCCAGTTTGTAGGGGAAAGTAAACAGACTCAAGCAATTATTTACAGTAGTTATATTACATACACAGGTGTAGGATAGAAAACAGTATACAGGAGAGATAATCAGAAATTCCAGTTAGACTCTTTAGACATCAAGTTTCATCCCTAAATTGTAGAGAAGGTAGTCAACAACAGTAAATTGATTTAAGTTTAGGAGATACATCCAGGATGAAGCGAGGTTCAAGCCAGCGCAGTGGAAGGAGGCCTGGACTAGGAAGCCAATGGTTACAGCCACAGAGACTGAGGTTGAGAAAATATAGTTTAAGTCCAGACTTGAATTGGTTAAGGGTGGTTGAGTCAGTCAGGTTAGGTGGAAGAGAGTTCCATAGGTAAAAGGCAGCATATTTGAAAGAGCGTTTGCCTTGGTTGGAGCGTATCCTAGGGGTGTCAAGGGGATGATTTGCAGATGATCGCAGGGTTCGAATTTGTATTTTTTGGGAGAGCAGGCCACTAAGATGGGTGGGGGAACCTAGGGCAGTGAACTTGAAGGCAAGGCAAGCAACTGGGTAAGCTAGCTTGTGCCGAAGAGTGGGCCAGTTTAGTTCTCTAAGTGCCTCACAATGATGCCTCCTAGGAGAGGAGTTTGTGGCGAAATGAGCCACACGGTTATAGAGTACAGCAAGTTTAGTGAATTCCATCTCTCGGAGGAACTGCAGTAGGGGAGCTCCATATAGTATGGAGGGAAGGAGATTGCAGGAGGCAATTTCCCGGCGTGCAACCAAGGATAGGGAATTCCTCAGACGGTAAAGAAGGCCAAGCTTTTGATGGGTGGACTTGGTTATGGAGTTGATATGGGGTCGGTAGGTCATTTCTTGGTCGAGGTGGACCCCAAGGTATTTGAAACTGGTCAAGACCTTGACTCTTTTCCCTTGGTTTGTGCAGATCTGGAGCAGCTGGCTCCTGTCAGGGCCCAGCTGTCTTGAACCAAACAGTACGGCTTTTTTTTTCCTCATTGAGTTTAAGGGAGTTTGCAGAGAACCAGGTCTCAAGAATTGAGAGACTATTCTGCAGTTTTGTGGCGATGACACTAGTTTGGGGGTCACTGTAGTATATGACAGTGTCATCCGCATACAGAATAAGTTTGCTGTGGGGGCAGCTTCCCTCAATGTTATTGAGGAAAAGTGAGAAAAGAAGGGGACCCAGGATTGAACCCTGGGGCACACCTGAGGAAACGGATCTGGGTACAGACTGAACTCCCTGTCAGTGGACTTTTTGGGCCCAATCACTTAGATAGCTCTCGAATCAGGCGAGTGAGTGGTGATCCAGTTCTAAGTGTAGGAGTTTTGAGAGGAGGAGGTTATGACTGACCAAGTCAAAAGCCTTGGAAAGGTCGATGAAGAGGGCGCCCGTTGGGAAGCCTTGGTCCTTAGAGACAAGGATGTCCGTAGTGAGCCAGATGAGGGCGGTATCAGTACCATGGCCCTTTCTAAAACCATGCTGGACGTCAGCCATGAGGAGGTGCTGTTCAAGATAGTCTTGAAGCTGGTTTGAGACAAGTCTTTCTTGGATTTTCCCAAGGGGACTAAGTAGGGAGATAGGTTTATAATTTCCCAGTTTGTCTCGAGGCCCACTTTTGTAGACAGGGACAACGGTCGCTACTTTCCACATTTTAGGGACGATACCTTCCCGAAGTGATCTATTAATGAGTAGGGTGATAGGACGGACGATAGGCGGGGCAGCAGCCCTCAGTAGGTGGGGTTCAAGCCGGTCATGGCCCAGCGAGGAAGAGGGGTTAATTTTGTGTAGTAGAGGTAGTACCTCAGACTGATTGACCAGCTTTAAGTGGAATTGAGGCCGGGGATTCACCCATGTCTCGCCAGAGTGATGGGTAGGCCTGGTGAGAACAGGGGGGGAAGACCACTAGGGTTAGAGAAGGTGTCACTGAAAGCCTCCGCTATTACTGATGGGGCATTGGTCAGTGAGCCCCCTACCAGGATGGAGTCCATTTGACTACTTGAGGAGCCCTTGATGTGTATGTTTATGTGGCCCCAGAATTTTTTGGGGTCACGTAAGTGTCTGGTTTGGAGTTCATTTAAGTATTGAGATTTGGCCTGTTTCGCGGCTTGTTTACACTGATTTCTCAGCTCTCTATACTTTTCCCAGTCAGACTAGTTTCCAGTGGATTTGTAGTTGCCCCATGCTCTGTCCTGGAGGAGCATGAGATGCTTGAGGTACGGGCTTAGCCATTTATGGCATTTCCCCTGTACCCTGAGCTTTTTTATTGGGGCATGCTTATTGGATGCCGACAGGAAGACTTGAGTGAAATATTCAAGAGCCTCATCAAGTGTGGGGAGAGAGATGATAGGGGCCCAGTCGATGTTCCACAAGTCAGAGCAGAAATCGGCTGGTACAAACCTACTGTAGTTCCTCGCTTCAATCACCTTAGCAACAATTTTTGGAGGTTTGTTGGACCAGATGCAGTAAATAGGCAAGTGATCACTCAGGGAGTCAGCCATAATCCCAGCTGACAGTATACGGCTTGGGCAGGAGACGAGGATCCAGTCAATGAGAGAGTGGTTTCCGGTCTTAGGATTATGTCGTGTGGGGAGGTCGATGACCTGGGTATATGGAGAGCCAAGTAGTGGGTTGTTAGCAGATGATGAGAGCAAGGAGGGCCAGAGGAGATTGAAATCCCAGAGGATAATGTTCTTCCCCATGAGGTGGTCCACAAGGAGATTTATTAGGGATTCCAGTGAGGAGGCAGCAGATTGGGGAGGGAGGTAGACACCTCCTAAGGTAAGGGGTTTGGTGTCTCCAGGCAGTATTTTTGCAAACAGCAGTTCAGCTAGGGAATCACTTTGAGAGTGAGATTCCAGCTCCGAAGCTTGGAGGTCAGTGCTGACGTAGATAATGACCCCTCATGCCTTTTTCTCTACCCTGTCCTTTCTAAAAGTAAGGTAGTCCACTAGCTCAACCTCATGAGGGAGGACCTGTGGTTTGAGCCAGGTTTCAGTCAAGACTAGTACATCAGGCTTATAGAGCTCCACCCATGCCTCCAGGTCATGGAATTTGCGCCTTAGACTGCCTATGTTCATATGAGCAAGTTTGATACCCTTGGTATCGGCCCACAAGGGGTAAGAAGGGTTGTTGAGCGTGAGATTTGGGGAGAAAGGACCTGGATTAGGTTCTATATCCCCCCGAGGACTAGGAGGGTCCTACCCAGATGACCAGGGGGTAAGTAAGGAGGGGCAAGGGTAAGCCACCCATCATTCCACTTGGGAGGAAAAATCTGGTCACCACCTCTTTCATTTGGCAAGGGTCCTGGCAGGTGTTGGATTTGCAGAGACCCATATGGAGGGGTCATATTGACCTCAAAAAGGCAGGAAAGGAGTTTCCTTGGGGAAAGAGTGCAGGGGAAAAACTTGGAGCAGGATTGTCTAAGAAGTTGTTCTTGCCAGGATTATAGAGAAATAATTTGGCAGTGTCTGTAAAATATTTGAGAAGAGAGGTTTCCCTTATGGTGGCTTTAAGTAGCAAAAAAGCAATCAGGGGAGTCCTCTGGTGGGGAAACTATGAACTACTGAAAGTTGATTTAGGCAGAAACAGTATGTGTTAGTGCAATACAGGCTTCTCTGGGAGAGAGATTGTTATCCTAGAGATAAGACAGTGAGCCCCTAGTGGCAAAACTGTATAACTTGCAGATAGCAAAGTGAGCTGATAGGAGTTTTCAGCATCACGTGACCATGCAAGGCACTATAAGTTCCAATGCTGACCAAGGGTGGTGGTGGGGGTGGCGGGGCAGCTGGCGAAGCCGGCGGGGCAGAGCCGACCCTCCAACAGCAGCCTCGCAGCACTAGGGAGAAGGCTCATATGCACCAAGAGGTATGGGCAGCTTTGAATCCGGTAAGACACTTTCAGCTTCTCTGAATTGTAAAAAAAACAAAGCTGATCGCAATGTACCTCCTTGCGACTTCATATAGTAGAAATTACCTGGAGCTTCACGGCACCATAAACGGGGCCAGGGGAGGGCAGGAGCTAAGGCCCTCTCGACCTCACGGCGATCCCCAATACCTGTAATGGGAGAATGATGAGGTGAGCACTGGCTTAAGTAAGAGAGAAACAGAGGGGGGGAGGGTGTAGTGGCCTATTGCAGCAGACACACAGCAGCCGCCTGAAAAGTGATTTCCAGACCTAGTAACAGATTTTTACGACAGCGCCAAGTATTGTGAATAAGGCCCTGTTCGCATAAGTTAGAAATAACTAGCGATATGTGTTGGCACGATGTCTTGCCGTTCCCAGTACCTACTAAGTATTTGCAAAAACATTAATAGCGGGTCTAATACAGCGTCGAGTCTTGCAATTCACATTTGTATACTGGTACACTAGCAGAGACAGTTTAAGTCGTAATAGTAAATGCTATTTCAGTTTAGACTGTACTTCGGATTCACTTCAGCACTGCTATTTCAGTTTAGGTGACACTCCGACTTCATTTCATCAGCTCATAGCCTTAAATTTACAGTACAATTAGCCATAAACAGCTGCGTGCATTGGGATGCTATAATAGTATTAGCTGACCAAGAAATTGTTTTAAAAACGCTATCACAGTTAAAGCTACACGCAGAAATTGTAGCAAAGCAGCAAGAGCCGTAAAAACATCAGCGCCCTTTAAGACTCTTTAACAATTAAAGATTTCTCAGAAATTCGTTTCAAGGCCAGATTAGTGGCGATGTTGTGTTAGATTTAAAACAGTCTGGTGTCTTAGGTTTAAAAACAGTCTGAACATCTGCGCCGACTTAAAATGGCGCCGACCCCAGAGCCGACCCTCCAACAGCAGCCTCGCAGCACTAGGGAGAAGGCTCATATGCACCAAGAGGTATGGGCAGCTTTGAATCCGGTAAGACACTTTCAGCTTCTCCGAATTGTAAAAAAACAAAGCTGATCGCAATGTACCTCCTTGCAACTTCATATAGTAGAAATTACCTAGAGCTTCACGGTGCCACAAACGGGGGTTGGGGAGGGACTTTCCATTCCGAGTACAAGAAGGCCAATGAGCTACCTCTTAAATCTGGTAACACCCCCAAGTGCTGAAAATCCAGCTTACTTTCCACTATTACTGGGATGTGATTTAGGGTTGGCTCAGTTCAATTTCTCCCTCCCCCCTCTGGGCAGTGGGGGGAAGGATCAGAAAATGGGGGGAGATTGGCCATCTGGAGTGGGCAGATTTCACAACATAAGTCGATGCCATAATATCCAGGGACATTTGGTTTGACCTTTCTGCTGGTTAATGGGGGCAGGGCTCTTGGACTGGGTTGTTGTCTGAGGCATGGCGCTGCCACTTCGGTTTGGTTTCTCCCTATGGGTGCTTTTATTTTTCTGTTGGAACAAAGCTGTCCCTCAGGAGGTCTCAATCCCATACCTTTGGAGCAACACCTCTTACCTGAGGGAAAATCCTTTTAATGGAATTCTCTATCAGGGACTCTGTAGGTGGAGCTTTCGTACCACCTGTACCAAGGAAGTCACTTTGTATATTGTTTTTTGTTGTTTCAGGCTGGAGTTTAAGATCCGAACGTTTATTACAATAGTTAATAGTTCTTTGGGGGAGTTAATGATACGAACATACAAACATACATATGAACATACGAAGAAGCCAGCAGAAGAAGGCCATTTGGTCTATCAAGTCTGCTCGTACTGCAGGGTCCACAGCTTGAGCTAATGTCCCTGCCCTCCCTCCTCACTCCTCCCATCCTCCCTACCCATGATCCTTACTTTCCTCCTATGCCTGTCTCAGCCTCTCTTAAAACTGCCCACTGTATTCAATGAGATGACCTTGTCTGGCAGTGCATTCCAAGTGTCCACCACCCTCTCTGTGAAGAAGTGCTTCCTAACCTCCCTCCTAAACCTCCCACCCTCCAGCTTAAGACTGTGCCCCCTAGTGTTATGGTTGCCACTCAGCTTAAAAAAACTCTCTTTAGCAACCTTATTTATCCCTTTCACATACTTGAAGGTCCCAATCATGTCCCCCCTCTCTCTCGCTCCTGTCTTCCAGGGAGTACATGTTCAGTGCCCTTAACCTCTCCTTGTATGCCTTACCCTGCTGACCCACTATCATTTTTGTAGCCCTCCTCTGGACCTTCTCCAGCAGGATAATGTCCTTTTTGAGGTGTGGACATCAGTATTGAACTCCATACTCTAGATGCAGCCTTACCAGTGACCTGTATAAGGGCAGTATAACCTCTCTTCTACTACTGATCCCCTTAGATATGCATCCCAGCATCTTGTTTGCCTTTGCTGCTGCTTTCTTGCACTGCGTGGAGTGCTTCAGGTCACTAGTGGTCATCACTTCCAGGTCCTTCTCCTCTTCTGATGTAGATACTTGGACTCCACCCAGGTAGTACTCTGTCCTGGGATTCTTGGCTTCAATATGCATAACTTTGCATTTCTTGGCATTGAAGCCAAGCTGCCAAATCCTGGACCACCTCCCCAATTTTTCCAGATCTTCCTGTAGGTCCTGTATTCCTTCAACTGTGCCCACTCTCCCGTAGAGCTTGGTGTCATCCACGAATAGGCACATTTTGCCCTTAATGCCATCCCCAGTGTCACTGATGAAGACATTGAACAACACCGGCTCCAGCACAGAGCCCTGTGGGACTCCACTGGTTACCTCTCTGGTACCAGATAACTCTTCCCCCCACAACCACTCTCTGGGTTCTGTCCCTCAGCCAGTTTTCCACCCATCTGACCATCTTTTCCCCAACCCCAAGATCCACAAACTTCCTGATCAACCTTTTGTGGGGCACAGAGCCAAAGACCTTGCTGAAATGAAGATAGAGGATGTCTACCTCTTGGCCCGTCTACTGTCTTAGTGACACAGTCAAAGAAGTAAATCAGATTCATTTGACACGATCTCTCCCCCATAAACCTATGCTGCCTCGCATCCTGGAGACCATGATCCTCTAGATATTCCACCAACCTTTCCTTTAGTATGGTCTCCATGAGCTTGCCCACAATGGAGGTCAGACTGACTGGTCTGTAATTCCCTGGGTCATCCTTAGGACCGCTTTTGTGGAGGGGCACTACATGTGCTGTTCTCCAGTCTTGCAGTATCACACCTGACTCTAGTGAATTATTAAATAAGTCTGCCAGTGGCCCTGCCACATCCTCAGCCAGTTCCTTTAGAACCCTTGGATGTACTCTGTCCGGGCCTAGTGATTTGTCCACCTTCAATGCCAGCAGACCCTCCTTCACCCTATCCTTCTCTATCACTACATCTGTGTTCCCCTCCTTCCCTGCTCCTCTTTTCCCTTCTGAAGGCACTGGTCCGTCTTTCTCCCTGGTGAAGACGGAACAGAAGTATTCATTTAGTATCTCTGCTTTTCCCCCATTATCCTCCACCCACTCCACCCCTTTCTTAAGCCTATCAATCCCTTCCTTCTTGTCTCTTTTCTCACTTACAAAGTGAAAGAAAGCCTTCTCCCCCTTCTTAATTCCTTCAGCTATCTGCAGCTCCTTCTGTGCCTTTGCTCGCTGGACTTCCTTACTTGCCTCACTAGCCAACCATATGTAATTTTCCCTATCCACCTCTCTTTTAGTCTTCTTGAATTTTCTGTAAGCCAACCTCTCTTCCCTTACTGCCTGGGCAACCCCAGAACTGAACCAGTTGGGAACTTTGGCCCTTGCGTTCTTTCCCCTGAGCCTAACGCACTCGTCTGTGGCAACCAGTATTCCTTCCCTGATGGACCACCTTTGATCCACCCCCATATCTGCTTTGATGCCTGCCAGATGGCTCCTTAGCACTTCACCCAATTTCCTGAAGTCCGCCCTCCTGAAATCCAAGATTTTGTTCCTAGTTTGGATGCTTTCCCTGCTCATATCCAACTGGAACCACACTGTGCAATGGTCACTTCCACCCAGTGGCTCCCTGACCATTATTTCCTGTACATGCTTCCCATTTGTGAGCACCAAATCAAGAATTGCCTCAGCTCTTGTTGGTTCAGTGACACCCTGAGTCAGAAACCCACTTTGTAGTCCTTCCAGGATCACCTGACTCCTAGCACATGTTGTGGACGGTATGCTCCAGTTCACCTTGGGCAGGTCCCCCACAATTACCACCTCTCTTTTCCCCGCAGCTTCCAATATTTGTGAGCTCAGTTCCCTGTCCCTCTCCCCATCCTGATTGGGTGGTCTGTAAACCACCCCCAACCTCACCTTTCTCCCTCTATTGGACCTTAACTGAACCCATAATGCCTCCACCTCCCCTTCCTCCGACTCCTCCCTCGTGCAAGTTATTCCCTTCCTGATATAAACTGTCACCCCTACCCCCCTTCCCAACTACCCTGTCCCTCCTTTATAGCTTATATCCAGGGATTGCAAGGTTCCATTCATGGTGTGATGTTGCCCAAGTCTCGGTTACTGCAGCTATGTTCACCCTCCTGTCTGCTAATAGTGCCTGCAGGTCATCCATCTTGTTTCCAAGACTCCGCACATTCAGAGACTCCACCCTCCACCTAGAATCTGACCTTCCTTCTCTTCCCTCTATTCTTCTATTCACATTTATTCCCTCTGTGTGCACCCCTCCACGTACCCTTGTTATGTGATTCTCACCCCTCCACCCTTTGCTGTGTTCTCGTCCCTTCCACCTCCTCCCACCAGACCTCTTCCATCACTGTGGGGGGGAGGTTCACTGACCTCCTTCTCTCGGAGTCTGTCGGCCTGCACACCCACTGCCCTCCCCCTCAGTAGTTTAAATTAAGTGTAGTGGTTATGTATTCCCCCAGTTTGTCCCTGAGTACCCTCAAACCCTCCCTACTGAGGTGTAGCCTGTCTGGTGAAAAGAGTGCTTTATTTGATCAGGTCTCCTCCCAGTCCCCAATACAGATAAACATCTCCTCCCTGCACCATTTCCTTAGCCAGTCATTAAAATCCTCTATTCTGGGACTTCTGGTGGCACCACCAGCATGAAAGCAGCCTAAACCCAGAGCTCCAGGTGAAACTCTCCTAAAATCTAAAACAATCCTCTTGCTACAACACTTTTCCTTTGGTGGAAATAGCGAGCGATTATTAAGCAGATGGCCAGGAGACCACCTCAACAGAAAGATCCCAAAATATCAAGCACAAAAGCTAAACTAAAACAACTTTCAATCATTGCAACAATGGAGGGCCTAACAGCCAATGCATAGCCCGATCATCAGATGGAGACGGGATCTGATATAGAGGAAGACGAGGACCTCAACCCATCGAAAACAGCCCAATCGATTCAGCAAATATTGAAAACAGTGAACAACATTGAGTCAGCGTTTACAGACCTTAAAAGCGACCTGAAGAGCACTGACAAGAAAGTAACTCAAAATGAACAGAAAGTTGCACAGGTCGTGGAGGCCCAAGAATCAACTGACCGAATCTTACTTTATCTACGGTGGAGAGGCAGGATTGTACAAGACCGTTTAGAAGATGCCGGAAATTGGGTGAGAAGAAACAATTTCAGAATTTATGGGGTGCAAGAGGGGGCCGAAGAAGGTTATGCAACACCAATAGATTTCATCAAATACTTACTGAAATCCCTGTTCTCATTGTCCTTGGATGTCTCTTTGGATATGGAGCGAGCGCATCGCTCATCAGGGCAAAAACCCACAGACCCTAATACTCGTCCTAGATCTTGGATAATCCGTATGTTACGATTCCAGGTAAAAGAGTTAATACTGCAAGAAGCATGATGACACAAATCCCTTACCTTCGATGGAGCTCAAATTTTTTTCAACCAAGACCATTCAGTTGAACTACAAGCCAAACTAAATATGGTTAGAGTGGTGGTGAAAGAACTGCAGGATAAGCACAAAATAAAATCTCAGCTTCTGTTTCCAACTCACCTTACAATCACTACAGAGGAGGGAACCAAAGTTTACAACTCTCTGGTAGAAGCCGTGGCATTTCTCAAAGAGCACCAGATCTCTCATCCGGATCTCACTATAGAAACTCTTAAGAAGAAATTACTAGCAGGTGCGTGGAGTATCAGTGCGAGGGGAAGAAAGAGGAGTCCATCATGGCAGGTTCCACACCATCTGTCACTGGTCTTAATGAAGTTGGCTAAGAAAATTGCAGTCAACTCTATGGGAGAGGTAGCAAATGGATGGCAGCTGAACAGTGAAGGCTAAATCAAGAGATATGTGAGTCGGGGACTTACTTGTTAATTTACCGGACACCAGTATCCATGGAGCTAGCGAGAGGAACTCCCATAAAATATAAAACATAAAGCAAGAGAATTTTTGGAATATTTCACTGTTATTTCTTAATTTTAGAGCAAGAGATTTTACTAATGGGTTCCATGGCTAAGATGTGAAGGGAGGAGGGACAATGGGAAGTAACTGATTTCGCGGAGGAAGTAACAGAGAAGGGGGGGTGCAAATCCCAGTTGAGATGCTGGTGGCATACGAGAGAGGGAATATTTCTCTCTGTATAAAAGGCCTAGGGAGTGCTGGGAGAAAAGAAATATGTCCTAACTAGTACACTCGGCCTATCCCGGAATAAGAACACAGGATTGATCTTTTGTTAAAACCCAGCTGGGTAATTTTTTGCACCTAGGAAGCACACAATTAAGTCGACTTCAGGTTTTATAACATGTTTGCTTGTTTAAAAAACAGTTTCAGGTTTAAACAGTTCTGTATGGTTCACGTTATGATTAAGGTTTATTTTATACTCAGTGCACTAATTATACAGATTCAGAGTAATAATGGGTCATAGCATAAAGTGACGATTATTGTTAAAACTGTGATAAAGTTAAAGGAAGCGAAGAATATTCACAATGGCTGATATACAATTTATCTCATATAATGTAAAGGGAATTAATTCCCCAATTAAGCATTCCAGGTTGTTGGCTGAACTGAAAAAAACTGAATTGGAAAGTGGCATTCACTAGTAAGGAACATTTAAAACTTAGGAGGGGATGGGTGGGGCATGTTGAGGCTACTCCTTCCGAAAATAGAAAAAAGGCTGGGGTGGCAATATTATTTAGAAAGGGCAGCACCATCAAAGTGAACTCCACAGCTAGAGATGAAGATGGCCATTTCCTAACGGTTACAGTTGAAGACCAGGGAGAAATACTGCATTTAATTAACCTGTATGCCCCAATCTTAGATACAGCAGAATTTCTCCACAGGGTCTTTAAAAAGGTGGCTGATTTGCCCCCAGGGCAAATAATTCTGGGTAGGGATTTTAATTCTGTTCCAACTCCAGTCCTGGATAGGTCTGTTCAAACACAACTGCAGAATAAGAAGGCGACAAAAGTTTTGGTGGGAATGACAAGGGAGTTGGGTCTCAGGGATGTCTAGAGAGAGCAGCATTTAAAGGAAAGGGACTACACATTTTATTCTAACCCGCACTCATACTGCTCAAGGATTGATCTCTTTTATACCCAACAAACAAAAATTCATACTATGATACACTGGAAATCTCATAATATAACATTATCAGATCATGCCACCAACTTGATAAGGGTTCGACTGCATAGGGGTTCGAAACATTCTATGTGGAGGTTAAACATGTCTCTGTTAAATGACAAACATTTTGTGAACCAATTAGCAGATAAAATAAAGGAAATCCATGCCATTAATATTTAGCAGGGATTCTCACAAATCTCTAACAGGAAGCATTAAAATTGGTGGTGAGGGGAGAAATATTAGGTTTTGCGTCAGCAAAGAAAAAGCTACTCCAGTTAACTTATAATAGACTAATGCAGAATTTAAAAGATTTCAAACAACAACACAAGCTAACTCCTGGGAGGAAGGATATTTTAAAAGATTTGATTGGGGCTAGGGAGGCCTTTACACAACATGAAAATAGAAGAGTTGAGGTTAACCTCAGATTTAACAGTCAAAGATACCATGAAACGAGGGAACAAGCAGCCAGGTTGCCAGCATTTAGACTTAAAAAGGCCCAAGTGGAAAGAACAGTATACAAACTAAAGAATGGGAAGGACCCATCAAAGCCCTGGGTGAAACCGGACGATGTAGCGCAACAATTTAGAAACTATTATAAATAACTGTATCAGAAGGAGGGAGAGGGGGTACATGTTCAAGCAGCCACTGAAGCTTTTCTGACTAAAATGAAACTCCCTTCATTGGTAAAGCAAATACAGGAGGACATAAGTGCCAGCATATCAGAAAGGGAGGTGATTCAGACTATACGTTCGCTACCCACAGGAAAAACTCCAGGGCCAGACGTTTTTTATGCTATATTCTATAAAATATTTGTGGAGACTACTGCCCCAATTCTCACTCAGGTTTTTAACTTGTGTAATACTAAGGGTAGGACCCCACACTCCTGGCAGGATACACTGATTACAGTGCTTCCCAAACCTGGAAAACCAGTAGACAATTGTGAAGTTTACTGCCCTAGCTCATTCCTCAATCAAGACCTCAAAATTTTAACCAAAATTCTGGCAGTGTGCTTACTAAAGTGTGTGGAATCACTAATCCACCCAGACCAAACGGGTTTTATACCCAATAGGCAATTATCCAATAATATCAACAAACTACTTCACATTATAAAATACAAGTCACACATGGATGCAGCTCAATTGGCTGTTTTTCTCTATGCAGAAAAAGCCTTTGATAGGCTTAATTGGGAATATCTATTAGGGGTATTGGAATCTATGGGGTTCGGTGGGAGATTTTTGAAATGGATAAAACTTTGTTATTACACTCCTACAGTAAGGGTCAAGATGAATGGAACCTTATCCAAACCCCTACAAATCAAATGTGGAACGAGGCAGGGATGTCCTCTCTCCTCATTATTTGTGCTTAGTTTGGAACCACTGGCAGCAGCCATAAGACAACACTAAGATATTTTAGGGATTAAGGTTGGGACACAAACATGCAAGGTGTTGCTATATGCAAATGACATGCTCATACACATAGATAATCCCCACAAATCAGTACCACCATTGATGCAGCTCTTACATCAGTATGGGGAAATCTCAGGGTTTAAGGTGAACACCAAAAAGTCAGAAGTCATGCTGGTGGTGGGACGAATGTCCGAGGAAGGTAAAAAAATCTATACCTTTCAAGTGGGTAAGAGGGAAGGTCAGATACCTTGGTATATGGATCCCAACCAATATCTCTAAATTATACCACGCTAACTATAGGAAATTGTGGCAACAAATATTTGAAGATATAAACAGATGGAATTTACTCCCCCTTTCTTTTTCAAATAGGATAGAAACCATTAAACAGAGTATCCTCCTGAGATTGCTGTTTCTTTTTCCACACTCCCAATTCCAATACCTAAAATAGACTGGAAACATCTGCAGAAAAAAATGTCTCTGTTTTTAAGGGCAGGTAAAAATACCCAGGTTAAAATGGACTTGTTTGCTAGCCTCCAAAGAAAAGGGTGGGTGGGGCATACCTGATCCTCAAGGATATTATTTAGCAGCACAAACAGTCACCATAGTGAAACTGTTGTCCCCCCAAGCAGGTACTTGGTGGGCACTGGAAGAAAATGCACATCCTACAGTTCTGACAAGACTGCTGACATGGATTATATTACATAAAGATCTCAGTCAGATAAAAAAATTGTTGGACAAAGCATACACTGCAGATCTGGCTTAAAGTCAGTTCACAATGGGAACTTCCAACACAGATCTGGCAGTACATCCCTTTAAAGTATCCTCTGGCTTTTCCAATGCAGGGAGGGGACAGATGTTTTGAGGAATGGAGGGAACATGGTCTAAAATATCTCACTCAATTCATATAGGAGGGAGTGATAGTAGATTATAAAACATTACAAAATAAGTATAATTTGCTTACCACAGTATCAGGGACAACAGCATTGGAATCCCTTAGTAGAAGCAATTCCAATACTCCATGCCAGAGCACTACAGAAAAATACCAAGCATCTCATTTCATATCTTTACAAGAGTCTACAGGAAAAGGTAGGGACTTTGGCCATATAAGCAGTCCAAGAAAGATGGGAGCGGGAGTCAGAATATAATATTACAGAGGTGGAGTGGGCCAACATTTGGAAAGAAATACATCGAACCACATCTTCGGCAGTTTGGAGAGAGTATAGGTGGAAGGTGACTAGGAGGTACTTTGCAACAGCTATGATTTCAAAGCACCTGGGCAGACACCCATCTGACAGATGCTGGAGGGGTTGTGGAGAACAAGGGACACACTATCACATTTTCTGGGCTTGCCCTCATATTCAGAGTTATTGGCAAAGGGTAGGGCAACTGATTATAGAGATACTAACTCTGGCACAACCCCTAGACTTTAAGGAATTGGTTCTGGGTTTCCTGCCAGAGGAGCTGCGGTGGGAGCCGCAGAAATACCTATTCAAGATATTAATTGTAGCAGGGCTAAAAATACTCCCACAAAATTGGTTAAGTGCAAAAAGGCCCACCTTGGACCAATGGTGGTGTAACATAAAGGAAATTAAGATCATGGAGGCTTTCACAGTATGACTGAGGTTAGTGGTGAACAAATATAATTCCAGATGGACCCCATATTTTCATTATATTAGCAGAGTCAAGGCAACCTTTTTTCTAGATCAGATTCTACTGGATTAAAGGAAAAGGGAAACACAAAAGGTATAAGCTATAAACTCTTAATATAATCAAGGAGGGTATACCTGTTGGCCAGCACAGGGCAGCTAAGGAACATAAGGTGATGGCAGCAATACCCAAGAAACTGTAATTAAACTTAACTTGTTGACCCAAAAACTATCATACCCCATTTATAAACAAACCTCTTAGGCCTGAAAAGGTCAAGAAGAAAAAAACAAGTAGAGACACTGAGTGCGAGTTAAGTTGTTTTATTTAGAATGGATGGTTTAATAGTTGTTTTTTCTCTTTATTTTTACTTAAATATAATTTTGGTCATTTTATTAAATAGCATTGGAATATATATTTCAATATAAAAAATGTATTCAAAGAGAGCAAATAGATTTTCAGCAGCACTTTGATTTCTTGAGAACAGGATTCCGACCTTATATCAGTTGGATTGTATGGGGAGTACACAATAATTATTTAAAGATTATATACTAAGTGGTATGGAGAAGCTTGTTGGGAAACAGTTGTTGAAATACAGCCAGGAGAAAAGAATTCCTGTGGGACAAACATAAAAAACAAGGGAAAAAAGGTTACTTACTTAATTTTAACAAAAGACAACAGATTATTGTCACCGGGTGTGGGTATTCCGGATAACAAATACAAGACAGACTCAATTCACAGTGCATAAAAAAGGCCCAGAGGCATTTATCATTTTATTTTGTCATAAAATTAATGAATATATTTACAGAAGTCAAATGAAAAACGTCAAAATAAAGGCTAGTTGCATTCAAAACAAAGGCCACTGCTTTTGGTCTTAGCAGATTCTAGGCTTCAATCAGAACAACCAGCGTCAGCCCACACCACTGGAAGGTCTTTCTCCTACCTCTGTCAGTCTCCTGCTGACTCCCTAACTCCTATCTAACTTAATGCCTCTAGCGGCAGGTTTAAATACTTTCTGGGTGGGGTCACCTGACTAGACCCTTAACTAAAAATACAAAAGAAAACTAGCTAGGGTAGTCTATAATCACAAAGTGACCCACCATTCATTATAATACAACACTGCACATTGATTTAATCAAATAACCAAGCATCAAGTGTAATACTAGGCTAGTAAAACTTCATAAATGCTTAATTGCCTGGCAACTAACATAGGGTCCCTCCTTAGTTACCTCTGACTGACAGACAAGGATGTATAAAGAGGGGACTGCAGAGGGCGCTGCTCCCCTATAGAAAACATCAGATGCAGTCCTGCAGTCAGGTAAGATACTGAACTGTTTGTTTCTTCCTGGGTTTATATGGTAACTGCAAAACATTAAAGTTCCCTCAGGAAACCTCAGAACAGTAGTAACACTTTTTTATCATTTACTAATTTCAGGGTTTTTAATGCGTCTTTTGTTTTTTTAAATGGAGGGTAGGGTTAACAAACAGGCCTTCTCTGGAACAAACACAGCCTGGGGCTAAATTACAGACTGGCCACATTTTAGAGCTAAATCACCAAAGACGCTCTTGCTTGTTTTTTTCTTGGTGTTAGCCCATTGCAAATTATATAAATGTAGCTATCTTTGCACTTTACCATTCCATCCATTTTATTAACCTGTATATTTAGGCACCGTATTTCAAGCATACATTTAGCACTGCAGGCACTGTAAAGTCCTACAGGTGTGCATATACAAACACATTTCAAACAACATGAAGTCTTGCTATATTCTGACAAATGCAGTGAGTCCCAACCTTCAAACTGCCCCGGAGGTGAAAGAGTTAACTTTCCATGCCAGGCATGGAACACTGAGCTCGAGCTCGGTTGAAACTCTGTCTGTTGTTCTTCAAACTCAAACCGTCAGATTCTTTACTCCACCTCACTGAACAGTCGCTCTGGAGATTTCTCCTTCTGCTTGGTTCATTTTGTCGGTTAAAGTATTGTTTTCTCGGTTTTAACCAAATTTAAACCGCAACCTTGGTCGGTTCAGAGCTCTGTCTGTGGTATTTGTGAGTACTAGATAGGTTTACATTAATTCTCTTCTGTGTGGAACTTGTAAACTGTTTATCGGTTTGGTTTGAACCGATCAGGTTGTTTAAAATATCTTAATCTGTTAGAGTGTGGTTACCGGTTCTTATCGGTTCTAAAAAAAACAGATTTCATTATGGTTTTTTCCATGACCCGTGACACAGTTGTGAACCGATAAGAGGGTCTTGCCTGGCGGATTGCCATAAACAGGTAAGTTTGGTTAGGACTGGCACTATGTCTGAGAAACCCAAAAGAAAAACCGGGCCCACTGGGTTTCAACACTGCAGTGTGTGTGGGGAAGTCTTTGCCAAGGCTGACCCCCACACCACCTGTGTTTATTGTCTGGGGTTTGACCACCTCAATGCAGACTGCCAGATTTGTAAAAATTTTCCTGCAGCTACCCTGGAAAAGAGAGTTGGTAGGCTCAGGGGAAAAGGGAGGCCAAAAAGTCCAGCTGAACCGGATGGCCAGCCCGGTTCGGTTCCAACCCGAACCAGAGGGAGTGCCCTCTGACCAGGGTGAGACTTCCTCGGGCAAAAGGAGACCTGACTCTGAGGAGTCGGTTCCAGCAAAAAGGACTAGGAAATCAGCTGGTGTGGAGCCAAAACTTTCCTCTCCAACCGCTGAAGAAATAGCCAAAGTGATTAAAATTGTACAGTCGCTTTCCCCGGTTCCGACCAAACCGGCACCATCAGATAAGCGCCTGGTTCGGCCAGTTCCACCGGTTCAAGATTATGATTTAGAGGAATATTATGAACTGGAGAAGGGGGAAGAGGAGTATGAGGAGAGTGAATGTGGATTTGAAAGTCTGGATGTGCCCATTGACCCGGACATCTCCCCAGACAGACCTTCAGGAGTGTCTCCTCCTAGGCTTTCTGAGTCCCCTTCTCATTTTATGTTTTATAAAAAAGTGGCTGAAACCCTCCAGCTCCCTATGAAGGAAGCTGTGGATGATCAAGAGGAGCCTGACTATGTGGAAATGATGGATATCTCAGAGTCTAGGAGATGGTCTATTCCCTTGCATAAATCTTTTGGGAAACAGACATTTAAAATTCTAAAAACTCCTCACACTATACCTCCTGTGGATAAGAGAATGGACAAGAGGTACACATTGTCAGGCTCTGATCTGAGTTCCTTTCACAACAATGCAGCCATGTTGGGGTGGTACAGGCTGCAGCCTGTGACAAGGCAAATATTCCCTTGGCTTCACACCCCCCGGAAAAGGACTCCAGGAAGATTGATGCCATGGCAAAGAAACAATACATGGCAGCATCCTTGGGACTCAGACAGGCAAATTATATGGCTTATGTTGCTAGATATCAGAAATCCAGATGGGATACTGTTATGGCTCTAGCAAAACAGGTCCCTGGCCAGCTTGCCAAGGAGCTGGAGCGGTGACTGCTGATGGTATTGAGGCATCCAGGTGCAATTCCATGCTGCAGTGGACTCAAATGATGTGTCATCAAGAGTCATGGCTTACATCTGTGGCTCTTAGCAGAACGGCTTGGCTCAGATGTACTAGCCTGTCCAGGATACCCAGACTAAGGCCATGGATTTTCCTGTTGTGGGTAATCCCTGTTTGGGGAGCAGACAGAGAATTACATGAAGAAAATGGATGAGTATAGGACCACCTATAGGAGTGCACAGGCCAGGAAGGCAGGCCACTCCTCAAGGCAGCTTCCCAGGGGGCAGGGGCAGGCCTTTTCATGAGGCCTTTTACCAAGCCAGGCCTCCTCTCTTCTGCTTATGCCCAGAGGGGGTTCTTTAGAGGGAGAGACAGATGGGGTGCAAGCAGGCCTGCTCCCACCCCTCAGCCCAAAGCCCCTGCCAAGCAGGCACCCTGATGGGGTTGCCAGGGCCGATTCTCAACTATCTGTAGGGGGCAGGGTGGCTTACTTTGTCCAGGACTGGGAGTCTCTGACATTAGACAAGTGGGTCCTGGAAGTAGTAAGCCAGGGACTGGTTCTCAGCTTCAAAAAGTTTCCAAAGATGAGAACCAGATCCTTTCCACCTGCAAATCCACCAGAGGCACTTGCCCTAGAGGCAGAGATCTCTTCCCTCCTGGTTCTCAGAGCTGTGGAAAGGGTTCCACCCCTACACCAGGGCAAAGGATTGTACTCCAGGTACTTCCTTACCCCCAAAAAGACAGGAGAATGGCAGCCCATCCTGGATCTCAGATACTTAAACAAGCACCTTTTAAAACCAAAATTCAAAATGGTGACTCTGGGAATTATTCTACCCTCTCTAAGGCCAGGGGACTGGCTAGCGTCCCTGGACCTCAAGGATGCCTACTTCCATATTCTCATCAGAAGCTCCCATCGAAGCAATGCCCTTTGGCCTCACCTCTGCTCCAAGGGTATTCACAAAATGCCTGGCAGTAGCAGTTGCTGCTCTAAGAAGGCAAAAAATTGCCATCTTCCCTTACCTGGACAACTGGCTCATAGTAGGCCAGTCCCCAGACCAAGTCAAGTTACACCTGCAGATAACTCAGCAACTGCTCACCTCTCTAGGTTTCCTTCTGAATCTTTCAAAGTCAGTTCTAGAGCCTGTCCAGCTCCTCACCTTCATAGGCGCAGAACTGAACACAGAGAAAGCCAGAGCTTTCCTTCCTTTGGACAGGGCAAGGACCCTGGTCTCTCTGGCCTCCTCATTCACCTGCAGGTGTCTCGACCAGCAAGGCATTTTCTACAGCTCCTGGGGCACATGGCTGCTTCTAAGCAGTAGTGCAGGGAGCAAGATTTCAGATGAGGGACATTCAGTTCCATTTGAGAGCCTTTTGGTTTCAAAGGAAAGACCCTCTAACCAAATTGATCCCAGTGACTCGAACCCTGATCCAGGCCCTACAGTGGTGGCAGGATCAGAGCAATCTAGACAAGGGGTTCCTTTTGTCAATCAGTCTCACTCTTAATCCTTACTACAGATGCATCCCTCTTGGGGTGGGGAGCTCACATGGAGCGACTCACTACCCAGGGGTTGTGGTCCCCTCAGGAATCTCTGCTCCACATCAATCTGTTGGAACTCAGAGCAGTTTTCTAGTACTTCAGCTTTTTCCAAATCTGTTCAGAACAAAGTTGTACAGGTCAGAATAGACAACACCACCACAATGTGGTACATCAACAAGCAAGGGGGCACTCGGTCTACGGCCTTGTGCACCGAAGCAATGAAGTTGTGGTCTCTGGCTTATTCCCTGAACACCTCCCTTACGGCAGTTCACCTCCCAGGCAAGGACAATGTCTGGCAGATGCTCTCAAGCAGGATTTCCCAGGGCCATTACGAATAGTCACTGGACCCTCTGGTCTTGGAGGTGGTATTTGCCAGATGGGGCACCCCGCAGATAGATCTTTTTGCAGCCCCAGACAATCACCAACTTCCCCTTTTTTGCTGCAGGCCCCCAGTGTTGGGCTCAGTCCCTCTGGATGCCTTAGTTCTCAATTGGGAAGGAAAGTTTCTCTATGCTTTTCCTCCCTTCCCTCTTCTGTTCAAAGTGCTAGTCAAAATCAGATCTCAACCCTGCAAGATGATCCTGATTGCTCCAGATTGGCCCAGACAACCCTGGTATCCACTCCTGCTGTCCTTAGCAGTCCGTCTTCCCTGTGTCTTCCCAGGAATCACAACCTGTTAACCTGTGCTCAGGGGAGGGTTTGGTACCCGAGCCTCAAATCTCTCAATCTCAAGGCCTAGCTCTTGAAGAGTTAGAGTTTGCTGATTTACACCTCTCCCAAGGTGTAATGGATATCCTGAAGGTTTCTAGAAAACCTTCCACCAGGGCTACTTATAATTCCAAATGGAAGAGGTTTTCCATATGGTGCTCTGGAAAGCATATTTCCCCAGAATCTGCTGATTTACCCACAGTCCTGGATTATATGGTCCACTTAAATACCTTGGGGCGGAGACCAGCTACCCTAAAAGTGCATCTGGCAGCTGTGCCTGCTTTTATTTCAGCAGGTATGCCCTCTTCTATTTCAGCTCACCCTGTATTCTCCAAATTTTTCAAGGGATTGCTTCACACCAACCCTCCATTCAGGAACCCTGCCCCTGCTTGGGACCTTAATGTTTGCATTGCTCAGCTTATGCAACCTCCCTTTGAGCCTTTGTCTTCAGCAGAGCTTAAGTACTTGACTTGGAAGACTGTGTTTCTGGTAGCCATCACTTCTGCCAGACACGTAAGTGAATTACAAGCTTTGTCAGTGGAGCCTGATTTTATCTCCTTTCATAGAGATAAGGTGGTCCTTAGGACTAACAGGAAGTTCTTGCTTAAGGTGGTTTCAGATTTCCACCTTAATCAATCTATATCTTTTCCAGTGTACTTCACTGACTATTCCTCCTCTGGCGAGAAGAGGCTGCATAGCTTAGATGTGAAGAGAGCCCTTAGTTACTATTACATAGAGCATACCAAGGGTCACAGGTTTGACTCCTCCAACTGTTCCTCACTTATGGTGAGGTTAGTAAAGGGAAACCTGCCACAAAAAGATCCATTGCCAGGTGGATTGTCTCTTGTATCCAATTTTGCTATGAAAAACTGGGTAAGGTTCCTCCCTCAGGCCTGAGGGCTCCTCTACCAGAGGTACAGCTGCTTCCTGGCTGCTCCAGGGACATCCCTACTCTAGAGATATGTCAAGCAGCTACATGGAAACAGTTCACACTTTTACCAAGCATTGCTCCCTGGACATCCAGGCTAGGAGTGATGCTCGGTTTACACAGCTGTGCTTCAGAGCCTATTTCCAAGTAGGTTCTGTCCCTCCTCCATGGAGGTACTGCTTTGTAGTCTGCATATGTCAGAATATAGCAAGACTTCATGTTGTTTGAAGAAAAAATTACTCACCTTAGTAATGTTGTTTCTTCTAATGGAGTCTTGCTATATTCTGACCTCCCCGCCTGCCCCTCTCAGAACCTCTGTTTTGGGATGTGGGTGGGCAGTGCAGTGTTGGCACTTAGTAGTTGCCCACTTTGTTGTTTTTCACCCCTCCTTTCTTGGGGTGACTTGGTGTTGTGTTTTTCATTTTTTGGGTCTCCTGACTTGAGTCTTTGTTTTGGGACCAAAAATGTGTTCTTATGTTTAGTAGCCAGTTGGCTAGTGTGGCTTTACAGCTACACAGGACCTCAGTGAGTTTAGCTCGAAAAGATCTGATGGTTTGAGTTTGAAGAACAACAGACAGAGTTTCAACCGAGCTTGAGCTCAGCGTTCCATGCCTGGCATGGAAAGTTAACTCTTTCACCTCAAGGGCAGTTCGAAGGTTGGGACTCACTGCATATGTCAGAATATAGCAAGACTCCATTAGAAGAAACAACATTACTAAGGTGAGTAATTTTTTCTTATATTCCTAATGCCCATGAGCACATTATGCAACCTCCAGCAAACAGCTTGGTTAAAGCATTCTGCACTTTAAATCTAGCAGCTCGTTGGCATTTGTGAAGTCAGTACAAGCCCCTGATAAAGCATGTGCTAAACAATCTCTTTATTTTTATTTTACACAAGCACCTTGCATTTTTATGCATTTAGCACCTTCAATAGTACTTCAGGAATTTGAGGCACCTTATTTATGTTTAATTCCTTTCTAGCAATTTGCACTTTATATAGCAGGCAGCATTTACTGTTGGGATAATTATTTTAAACCATTACTTTTCTTCTATATGTGGCTGCACTGCAGCACTCTATCCTTTCTATGCACTAAATACATTTTCTCATGCATTTTACTTCTTTAAATGCACTAATGCACTTTACTCCTATAGTTAGCACTAACTGGGAGGTGGGGTAAGGGAAGACCTATATCTCCTTACTGGGGCACCCACCCATGACAGGGGTCACCCTGTCACAATTATAGCTAATCTTGTAAACAAATAACTTTGTTTTTCAGTTAGCAGATGTGATGTCTAATTTGTAAAAAGTAATCATTACAATGCTTGTGATCTGATATTGAATATTGCTCTCAATAAATTTTAAAGTAAAAAAAAAACCCTCTATTCTTCTTTTCCTGGCTGCGATGGCCCTTGTTACTGGTATCACCTCTAAGAAGGCCAGTGAACTTCCTTCCTTCCTCCCTGCAGATGTTCCCTAACTCCCTGAACCTACTTTGCACTATCTCAACCTCCTCAACTAGGGAGTTGGTTCCCAAACGTATAACTAAATTAGGATTTCCTCCAACCTCCCTTACTAATTCCCTTATTCTTGGGCCCACCTTCCCCACTGTCATCCCTGGCATACAAACCACCCTCCTGCTTGCATTTGGCTCTTCTTTCCTTCCTCAGTGAATACCCCCAATTATGGAGTCCCCTATGATTGCTACACTTCCATACCCTACACATGTGCTCCCCATCCTTCCTTTCTTACCTTCGGTACTAGCTGCTTCCCCACATAACTGCTCCTGTTGTACCCTGGTGAACTTATCTCCACATCCACAATTTATCCTCGTAACTGTTTTTCCATCTCCTACTCTACCCCTCCCCCTTCTATCTGTATCTGCTTTCAGTTTTCCCTCCCCTCTTCCTTTCCTTTTCTCTCCATCCCCCCATCCTCCACTCTGTTTTGCCTGCCTCCTCTTCCCTGCCCACCCTGATTAGTTCCCTTTCCCTCCCCTGTACTCCTACTCTCAGCCCTGTCTCAACCTGACCTCCTACCTCACCTCCTGCTACCCCTCCCTCCTTCCAGACAGTGGAGCAAATCTATTCAAAAAAGGCACCCCTTTAGAATTTCCCACCCTTGATGCTACTCTCACATTTCCACCCCTTCCCCTTACCATTCCTCCACCCTGGGCTCCCTAGTCCTCTGAGGAAGAGATACTGCTGTATACTGGGTGCTCCTCCCCACTCCTATCCCCTGCCTGATGCCCTCACTCCCCTGGGCATTGCCCCTCTGCCTTTCCCTCCACTGCTCTGTTCCTCTGACTTCCCACACCATCCTCCCCAGCTCCCATTTGAGCAGCCTTATTTCAGCCCTTAGCTGCTCCAGGCTCTTACACACAGGACATCCACCTTTACTCCACAACACCCCCAGAAAGACTGCTGCCCCACAGCTATTGCAGTTTAACACTCTCCTGCTTCCCATACATGTACCTATTCCCCCACATTCTCCCAGCCCAGCTCCTCCAAGCCTCCAGTAATACATAACTATAAAATTCAAAACTATATAAATTTCTATCTCACTTTACCATCAAAATGATAGGTGGAGGGGGGTAGCCAACGTTTTACTTGTATATTTGTTTTTTCTGTTACTCAAAAAAATGAAGCACACGCTTTTTGTTGGTCACAGTTGCACTTTTATTTCAAGAGGATTCTCAGGTGGCCCTGCTGCAGCTCGAGGGGGGTCTCCTGTAGGCTTAACCATGTCCCATTCCTGGTCTACTATGTTGGGTCCTTATGGACGGCCAGCAGGGAGTGGGAGCCAATGGGAGTCCTTCGGGGTGGAACAGTCAAAGATTTTATGAGCTGGGGGGGGTTCTCCTCCATGGGGGCAGCACCCTTTTCTTCTGGAGCCATGATGTCTACCGATCCTGTGAAGACATTTTCACAAAACATTAATGGATTACACAGTCCCATAAAGAGAACAAGGTTTATGGAATATCTAAAGAAACATCCTGCAGATCTCTGTTTCATTCAGGAAACACATCTTTCCAAAGCTGAGCATTTAAAGTTAAAGAGGGGCGAAGATATGAGGTTTATGCCTCCTCTCATCCTAGCGGCAAAATATGAGGATCAGCTATCCTTGTTCCCCATACTACCCCTCTGGATGTACAGAAAAGCTTTGTAGACCTACAGGGGAGATAAGTTATTTTGCAGGGCTGTCTGCATTCCCAGAAGGTCACATTGGTTAGTGTTTATGTCCCGCTGCAGACACCTGTTCCTGTGGTGAAAACCTTCCTAAATAAGGTACTGGACTTATTGCAGGGGAGATTAATTATGGGAGGGGACTTCAACATGACAAGGTCAAGAGACCTAGATACCACAAACCCACACTCGTATAGGATGACCAATACACTATGTTTCCTACGAGGCTCCTTTGAGCAGTTAGGGATAGTAGACATCGGGCGTAAAATGTACCCGTCACAAAGGACTTACACTTTATACTCAGGCAGACACCACAGCTACTCCAGGTCAGATTATTTTTTGTCTCCTGTGAGCACTTTATAACAATAGGAGATATTTCTATCGGCCCTAACCACCCATTAATATTAAAAATGGATATGGGCAGAACCAAATGGCAGACCCTTTGGTGCCTAAATACCTCTTTATTGAAAGACCCACAATTTCTCACTTGCATTCAGGACAGAATCCCCCAGGTCTTACAAGAAAACAGTAGTTCACAGGTTTTGGTAGCCATCACGAGGGACACCCTCAAAGCTGTCCTCAGAGAAATAATTGCATACTCTTCTAGGAAAAAGTGTCTTCTAGAGGCTAAGTACAAGATATTAATGGAGCAACTCCAGACTTATCAACTACTATTTAGGGTGGGAGATAGGGAGCTGCAACAGAAAATTAGATATTCTCAGAAAGAATTACAAAAAATTATGGACAGTAGAGTCCAGTAGGCATTAATATATCTCAAACAAAGCAACTATGGGGGCAAGAGGATCTCACATGTTGGCCCACAGGATACGAATGTGTAAAAGGTTCTCAGTTATTCTAAACCTTGAACACCCTCACACAAATCAGGTGATGCACAGGGAAGATGAGATTAGAACCATCTTTACTAATTACTACCAAACATTATGTAAAGCTACTATGGGGAAAGCCGATCTTTTCTGGAGCCACTGAATCTTCCTCGTCTCACTGAGGAAAAGAGGAGTGTTCTGGAGTTACCTGCCAGTGCTGAGAAAATTCTTCAACATATCCAGGCCACGAGCACTCAGAAGTATCCAGGGCCTGAAGGATTCAATGCTGAGTGGTATAAACATTTTTCCAGACTACTTCTCCCCTCTTTGTTACAGGTATTTGTTGAGGTTGCCAGGGGAGACTCTCCGCCACCCTCTTGGGCGTATGCAGTGATTGACGCATTACCCAAACCAGATAAAGCTGTAACTAACCCTTCATCGTTTCACCCTATTTCTATTCTAAATCTAGCCTATAAGATATATATGGCTAGTTGGGCCACCAGACTGGAATGCATTTTACCTTCCCTTATAGACCCTGATCAGGCAGGGTTTATAAAATGTCAGAATATGATGGACAATATCCACCGAATTCTGCTATTAGCAGAATATATTCAGACCACACAAATCCCAGTGATCTTAGTTAATCTAGATGCTGAGAAGGCTTTTGACAGGGTGTCCTGGTATTTCCTCTGGGACACCCTATTCCGCCTTCCAATTTCCAGCTGCTTTCTTACTTTGGCTAAAAAATATCTATGCCAGCCCACAGGCATATATGCGAACCAATGCCACTCTGTTCCCCCCATTTCATTACAACGTGGCACACGACAGGGGTGTCCCCTTTCCCCCCTCCTGTTTGCCCTATACATGGAGCCCCTAGCCACTGCTTTATGAAGGGAGGTGGGGGTGGAGGGTGTCCCCCGGGACAAACAGAACACAAAGTTTCCTTATTTGCAGATGATGTCCTCCTATCAGTATTGTCTCCAGAAACCTCTGTTCCAGCAGTATGGGACATTCTACATAGATTTGAAGGTATAGCAGATTTTAAACTGAATGTCTCTAAGACAGAAGTTCTCACGTTAAACTTAACCCTTCGGAGGCCTTAAAAGGGGGTTTCCTTTGCAATGGCAATGTAGCAAAATAAAATATTTGGTAATACACATACCTAAAGATATAAACAATATAGAATTGCTCAATTATGAGCCATTGACAGTGCTAATCCAAGAGGATATGACCAAATGGGGAAAATTGCCATTTACATTTTTTCAAAGAATAGAGATTATTTGAATGAATATACTCCTGAGCGTTTTCAAACTATACCGGTTCCTCTGGCATGTTTTTATTACTTATCTTGGAACAGAATTATCTTAAACTTTATATGGGGGTAGAGCACCCTAGGGTCCATCTCTCGATTCTCCAACTGTCTTTAGCCCAGGGAGGTGCGAATTTACACAGCCTGGAATTTTATTCCAGGGCAACCTTTCTTACGGTGATATTTGTTTGGCTGGCGTCAATTTATAAAGCCCACAGAAAGATATTGAATTTTCTCTTAATGACTTATATGGTCTTGATACTATTCTGTTTGCCACTAGGGGATGGTCTCCCCCTTTGCATCACTTTACACAATTTTCATCTAATACTGTTAGGATGTCGTATCAATTAAAAATTAATCTGAAATTTGTAGAAATATTTTATTATTGTAGATTAGTGTCAGCAGATGAAAATTTTGGCCCTTCTCAAACAGACCTGGGATTTAAACATTGGCGCTGGTTGGGACTGAATTATATTTATCAGTTCCTATCCCCGCAGGAATAATCCCATTTGAAACACTGCAAGGCGACTTTGGGCTTACTAACAGAGAGAGATTTAGATACCTGCAATTAAGAACATACATACAGAGCCAATGCCCTGACCTTTCCAGATTACCAAATCCAAAACCCCGTTTATTAACTATATTAGTTGACCATAAAAGTGGTAGTACTTGGGGGCACGTAATAGGACAAATATACAACATTTTAAGAGAGGTTCTAGGTGGCTCTACACAGTCAGTTTTAGACAGTTGGAACAAAGACCTGTTCCTGATGGTGTCATTTGAATCTTGGATGAAATCTGCACTTTTTGCAGTTAAAATTACCATTTTCCCCATCTGGAGGGAATATGCATGGACGTGCAGATATAGGTATTTTCTTTCCCTGGCAGTACTTATATACAGTAATACTTGCCACCTTCATATGGGATTTGCTGGAGGGGCTGCAGGTGTCAGGTAGCAGATCTGGGACATATATTTTGGTTATGCCCACTTCTGACCCCATTCTGGTGTATCTTGAAGGAAGAATTTATAGACTGTTTGGGGGAACCGGTTGAACTCACAGCTGAAATGGTGTTGTTAATGGTTATGCCACCACACCATCCTTCTTGGCATAAAACATTACTACATTGTTTATTCTGGCAGCCAAAAAGGCCATCACCCATAGATGGATGACCTCTGTCATACAAACAATACTTGACTGGAGGAAGATTGTTATGGATATATATCAGTTAGAAAAATTGACTACTGATCTTCATGAAAAGCATAATATCTTTAATACAAAATGGCAAAAATGGGTATGGTATATGGCTTAAATAGAAAATGACTTTGTCCCTTGACACATTGCTCTTGGGGGTTTTGGGGGGTGCTTCCCCCATGATGGTGGGGTTTGGAGGGGTAGCCCTGAAATTCTTCTATGGATAAACCTTGTCATTAGGTATTGTGGTTTTGTGGAGATATCTAAAGTTTGCCAGAATTTTTTTTAGAACTGGACACATCTTGTATTTGTGTCATTTGTATCTGTGACCTCTTTAATGTATGCTAGTATGCTATGGCAAAAGCATATTGTCTTTGGTAAGCAACTTTGGATGTGCCTCACTTAACAAAAATCATATTTTAAAAAAATAAATAAATAATACATCGAATGGAAAGACCTACTACAATATATCACATTGACTGTGTTAACAATCCCTTATTCTGGTGAATCAGAATTGTGGTTAATATACTCTAATCACCCTGTAGATTGTGTAGAGGGAGAACAAATACTGCCCAAACAGTTCTTGTCTTTAAAGAGCTGGTGACACATTCAGCAAACATTTAACAAAACCTAATATTTAGACACAGTCCAGCTTGTATTTCCCATTAGTGCTGTGTTCCTCCTCCCCATTATTTACTACTGATGTCATTTGCATGAAAACAGGATCTTTGCTCTTGAAGAGTTCATCTATTCCTGCTGCTTTCTCTCTACCTGAAGTCATAGAGCACTGCTTGTGATATCACAGTTACCCCCATGGCAACAGATTGTGATGTCACAACAGAGGATTATGGCTTGATGTAGGGAGTATGCTATAGAGGCAGATGGACTATAAAGGAACTCTAAGGGATAAAGATCATATACTCATGCAAATTTCCATAGTAATAAATAATGGGGAGAAGAAACATATAAAATATAAATGTAATACAGGCAGAATTGTACCTAATTACTATGCTTTTTAACGTTTTCTTTGAGGCATCAGTAGCTGTTTAACATCTTACATTTTTTGTTATACAACCAAATGTGGAAGGTTAATGTAAAATAATATACTGTATATACCTCTTGATAGTATAGTATTTTGATTTCCAGGAAGTAATTGATTTTTTCCATTTACTGTTTTTTATCTTATTTTACCCTGTTTTTGCTTCCTAACTGTGGACAAAAAAAAACAGAAACGCAAAAAAATTAGGCTTATATACTTTTCACGATACACGTTTTGTGCTGTATGTGTAGTCCGATACATAGAACCGATTTCTTGTGTTATCCTTTCAAAAAACATCTTGCCTTACATTCAAACCTGCCTGTTCTGCATTTCCTGTATATCACATGTGTCCTTCTACCAGTCTAGAAAAAATATTATTCATATTTTAAACCACCTATTTCTTTATCTTGTAAAAACAGAGTACCACTCTATAGAATTAGGCTATGTTTGAGAGGGAAATTTGTAAGTCTATACTGTATTCCATATTCATCTTAGTTATATAATATTAATAATAATTTCATCAGGGAGTTGGTCCAGTGGTGGGGTTGCAAGGGAGGATACTGACGACTCCTGCTTTTATTCAAACTTTAGGACGCTTGCATGGACCTTGCACATTTGGTGGTAGGTTAAAGACAAGCACTGTTTGGGCAGTATTTGTTCTCCCTGTACACAGTCTACAGGGTTATTAGAGAATATTAACTGCAATTTAATGCCACCAGAATAGGGGATTGTTAACACAATCAAAGTGATCTATTGTAGTGGGTCTTTCCACTGGATTCATTATCTAATTTTTGAGCTAATGACTCCGTTAATTTCAGTGTAATATTTTACATGATCACTGTGGGCCCTGAGGAAAGTGGCCTTGGGGCCACAAAACACTGGTGTTTGGCAATGAGTTGGCTACAACAACTTTGGACAAATAACAGAAGTTCATTTTTTTGTCTTCAGAGTATGAGTGTCCCTCATTTGTTTCTTGTGTTGCATTGATTGACA
This sequence comes from Neoceratodus forsteri, assembly GCA_016271365.2. Lineage (NCBI taxonomy): Eukaryota > Metazoa > Chordata > Ceratodontiformes > Ceratodontidae > Neoceratodus > Neoceratodus forsteri. The sequence continues at coordinate 728,331,614 of CM057449.1, read as the reverse complement.
TCACAGAGACAGACTCCTCTATAATATTTCATACCATACCCCAACTAGGGGATCAGGCATCCAGATCTACCCCTCACCCTCCAATTTTGTATGGTCATGATCTTCAGGTTTCACATAAGCAAACCCTCCTCTGACCCAGATGAGAGAGTGCTGTCCATGAACCACCCCAAATCATGTTTTGTTGCCCTGTATTTCATTCTGATGACACAAATGGTAAATGGCAAAAATATCCTAATGGTCATATTTCTTTCCTTCAGCAATATTTTGATGTCCCTACTTCCATTAAAGTTTTGATGACTAGCATTGACACATTCCCATCAAGACAACCAGAGACTGTGCAATACAAGAAGCATTCAGTAACCTGCAGTACCAGAAACAGACTACCACCTAGATTCAGAGATGTGTCTCTTGAGGTAAAGAAAGCCTACTCTTTTTTCCATTTCGTAACATCTTATTTTATTTTCATTATTTTATACTTTCTTTATTGCAAAAATAAAACATGAGGGGCAGCATAATGAAAGCCTTTACACCAGTGCAGATATAGTTTGTACACACACAGTGAAGCATTTCCATGTGCACACTGAACTGCCCATGATGGAAGCCTCACTGTGTGCTGCTGCAAAGTGGTTTGTGCCCATCCAGTACAGTAGGCTCATTGACATTCAGTGGTCCCTCACTCCCTCACCCTATTCCCAATTCACTGTGCAAAGAATTATCTCTGGTGTCTCGTGGTCCCCCTTCCTTCACTGACCCCTGATACACTGTACGGTATAAAGAATTATCACTGACATCTGATGGCCCTTCCCTGCATTCTGTCTATAATACTTGTCTTTTGTTATGTCCAGGTCATCCATGAAAATGGCCATTTGATGCCCTCAGGTCTTACCAGGTTATCGAATTTAAAATAAAAATAAAAAATATATATGGTACTGTATAACTATATGAAACCACTCCCCCAGCCTCAACACTGATTATGCCAACATTCCCACCTCCACCCACCCCAGTCTCATTTAATTAGCAACCCACCATCTCACACATTCACTGGCACCCAGCACCCTCCCATGTCATACAAAGGATACAATCGCATAGTTGCAGCAAAGAAGACCTGGGAAAATAAAAACATCCCCTATCATGGCTGACAACGAGCCACTTGCATCACCAGTTCATTCTCACTGAATGATTCGGTGATGCTGTGGTAGCAGTGGCAGTTGATTGGCTGACAACAGTGACCAATCGTTTAGTGGGAATGAATCAGTGGTGCAAGAGGCTGGTCACCGGTCACTGCAGAGAACACTTTTCTTTTTTCAAGGTGCTTTCCCCTGTCAGATACTATTGTATACTTTGGGTGATGAGTGTGGGGAGGAGGGTGCTGGGTGCCAGTGGGTGTATGGTGGGGGGGTTACTAACAGAATGGGACCAAGGTGGGGAAGGTTTGGGATTGAGAATGTTGGTATTTTCATTGTCAGGGCTGGGGTGGGGGGGGTTTCATATAGTAATACAGTACATAATACTGTAGACGGAATGCAGGGGACTGGGGCTACCTAGGATGTGGACCACTGGATGCCAGGGATAATTCTTTACACAGTGAACTGGAGATTGGGTGAGAGAGGGAGCCACTGGACATCAGGGATAATCCTTTGCACAGTGCATAGGGGATCCGGTGGGGGGGGACCATGAGATACAAGGACTTTCTGCAGATATGGGGGGGGCTCCTGTGCTATGCATACCTCTCAACCTTTGGATATGGACATGTGGGAGGCTAACACTCGAACTGAAAGATAATGTGTGACACTGGCCTGTATATTGTGAGACACGTCAGCAAATATGGAGATACAAGCCAAAACACTTCCGAAACCAGTACCATACACTGTGCAAAGCTAAGTCTTGCTTTAGCAAATTAGAATATTATTAATTTCTACTGTAAAGGTCTGATTTTACAGTACCTACTCTGTGGACAGCACCTTTCCCATGCAGGATGGATGTGGGGCAGAGCACTTTTAAAGGGGTTAATGAGGATGTCCCTCATAATGAGGGAATGTTGAGAGGTGTGATGCTGTGTGTTGTGTCCTTTGTTGGACGAGCACCACTGTTAACCACAGGCTGCAGTGTGAAGCACTCAGCAATTACCAGTTTGGAAGAGTAAATTATTGTTTCTCATACTGTAATGAGGTTATACTAACATGCAAATAAATAGAAAATCACACATACCTCCATAATACAAAGCATCATGGGCCGTATATGCAAATCACCACAAAATATGATGTTGGTTCAACTTTAAGCAGAAATGCATGGCGCCGAAAAGCCTCTCACACAGATTGCAAAGGGTGCCAACAGAAGACACAGACACGTGTTTCGTTCTTTCAGGACTCATCAGTGTGCCTCATCTGTATGACACCCCAGTGGAATGAACCAGCTACCCTAAGCTGGTCTTTATGGGTTGGGTTGTGGTGAGCCCAATAAAAAACCAAAAACAAGCTAAAAGACAAGAACCTTAGTGTGCAAGCACTGAGGCAAGGGTTGCCTGAAAGGCATTGGCCGGGAAGCCAAGGTTCAAAGAAATACAAAATCACACATTCCCCATAATGCAAAGCATATGCAAATCACCACAAAATATCCCCAGTGGAATGAACCAGTTTCCCTAAGTTGGTCTATATGGTTGGGTTGTGGTGAGCCCAATAAAAACAAAAATCAAGCTAAAAGACAAAGAACCTTAGTGCCAGTGAACCAGCATAATATTTTGTGGTGATTTGCATCTACAGCCCATGATGCTTTGCATTATGGCGGTATGCGTGATTTTGTATTTCTTTGAAACTTGGCTTCCCAGCCAATGCCCTTTGGGGCAACCCTTACCTCAGTGCTTACGCACTAAGGTTCTTTGTCTTCTGACATGCAAATGTCCTCCTTGCTCCATCCATGGGCAAAATGCTTATAGAAACATTGAACATAGAAAATGATAGCAGAAAAAGATCCTTGGTCCATCTTGTCTGCCCGTAAACCCTAACCTACCACAAGACCTAGTGTATTTATGTTGTTTGCTCCTCTGACTGTGTGGAATGCCTATGCCTTTCCACCAGCTGTCATCCTCCTCCTAGGCCAGCAGGGGCTTGGGTGTGCTTTGGTTCCTCATTGCCCTCTGCTCCCATAAGGGTATAATGGAAAAGTCATAGCACAGGCAACCTTGACTCTGCAACTGTTTCATCGTACCACTCTGTGCATGTCAGGCAACTTTGCTCACCAGCAGAAGACTTTGTCCTGCGCATTGCTCCAGCTTCAAAAATGATGCCCTAGGTCTGTTGTTTTTTTTGTTTTGTTTTGTACCCTGGAACAGCAGGAATGGTTACTGGAACCCTGACCACAGTTACGAGACATGAATATTGAAAGTATTTAAATAATGATAAGAACTATTAAAAAAAAAAAGGTCTTGCTGGGAAAAATTAGTTCAAAGTTACATAAATCTTTGGTAGCAATAACACAGTACTGATTATCACAAATACACATGTAAAGTTTTTACCCATAAAACCTGCAACATTTGTATAAAGGAAATGTGTCCATTTGAAAGGGATAAAAGATGACAGCAAAAATTGCAGTAGAACCTGGAACTAATGGCCCCCAATTATTTGTCTGGACAGCATCTAGTTTCCGATATAGAAAGATATGTTTTCTGTACAAGTAAGCAATAACCCATGACAGGGTGTGCAGTTATTGGGGATTAATCAACACCCTGGGTGACTTGTGAGGCATGAGGCCACAGGCCAAGTATCCTCACATCACCTGAGGTGTTGATTAATTACCAATAACTGCACACCCTGGATTGGGTTATTGCACTTATAACATGGGTTAGGGTTAAACAAAAAAAAAATATCTAGAAAGGAGTTCTTTTGCTGTTTAAACAGCAAGAAAGGTGGTGTATCATGCCGCCTTGCAAAATAGTCCCGAACAAATAATGCAACACTGCAGATCTCACAATGTGGCTCACAGTATCTCTCTTTATTTATTGAAAATTTCCGAATTACAACCTTTGAGTCAAAGACTCCTTTGCAAAGGCTCCACGTCAGTCATGACAGGACATTACAACAAGACAGAATGTACAAAGTTCTCAAAACAGAGATATTACATTTCAACAAAAGATTAAAATCATAGCATAAGTAAAGGCTACACGTCAGTTGTAATAGAAGATTACACAGAGAACAGGTTGTACAGAAGTTTCCAAACAGGACATTACAAGTGTTCAACAATCACAGTATAAGGTATTGCCAAGGCTCAGATAACATCTGAGGGTTGAAATGGTCCTAACGGTGTGGTGGCACCGGTGACCGACAACCTAGGGGGAATGATGGAAAACAGCTACAGGTCTCAGAGTTAAGAAGAAGCCTCTTGATCCCAGTTTTGAATTGACTTAGATTAGGGGCAAGTAAGATGGAAGATGGTAGATTGTTTAGCCAGAGGGGAGCACGATAACGGAAAGATCTTTGCCATAAAGAGGTCCTGCAATGGGGGACTGTATAGGAGGTCCCGGCCAGTCATCTAGGGGTGCCCCTATTGGGGGCTGGTCGGATGAGGTGGTGTAGACAAATAGGTGTGAGTTTCATAAGGATCTTTTTGGCTTGGAGGCAGGTTTGGTATTTAAGCCTCCCTTCGAGGGTTAGCCAGGCCGCTCGATAATAGAGCAAACAAGTGTGAGTTTGTCTATTGCTGCTAGTGACCATGCGGCAGGCTTTGTTGAGTGCTATATTGATGCTGCTTAGGGCTGATTGGTCAGCAGCGCCGTAAATAGTTATTCCATAATCGACCAATGAAAGGTCTGAGCTTGTAACAGCTAACCGTAGAGCCTGTGGGGTAAGGCAGTGTTTGTGTCTGTAAAGAATGCCAAGTCGGGTATTGACTGAGGAGGAGAGAAGTTTAATATGATGGTGGTAGGTGAGGGATGTGTCCAGTGTGATACCTAGATATTTAAAATGAGTGACCTGTTCAATGTGGGTACCCTGCAAGTTTGAGATTGAAAGCTGGGAGTTACTGAGGGGGTTTTGTCGGTGGGCAAACATCATGGATTTTGTTTTGTCGTAGTTAAGTATTAGACGGTGGTCAGTGAACCAGTATTCAAGCTCTCTAAAACAGCCTTGAAGGGTACTTTGGAGATGGATGAGGTTGGTGTGTTTCCAATATAGCACGGCATCGTCTGCATATAGCAATAGCTTTCCACTGCAGGCTTGGGGGAGTGAGTTCGGAAGAGAGTGAACAAGAGAGGGCCAAGTATTGACCCTTGAGGGACACCAGCTAGAACTGGTTGCTTGGAGGAGAGTGTGTTTCTAATTTTTACTTGCTGTGTTCTGTCAGTCAGATAGTTTTTGAACCAGGAGATAGTTTCAGGTGCAATATGGAGGGATGCAAGGGCATGAAGAAGTAGCTCATGATTGACAGTGTCAAATGCCTTGGTCAAATCAACATAGATTGCCCCTACTGCTGACCCCTGTTCAAGAGCTTCATGAATGTAAGATGTAAATTCTAGTAGTGCCGTGGTAGTAATGTGCCATTTTCTGAAACCATGTTGCTCATGGCAGAGGAGTACATATTTGTCCAGGTATTCCATGAGTTGGTCAGACACAATTCTTTCTAGTGCTTTTGAGAGGGGAGGAAGGATAGTAATGGGCCTATAGTTGCCAGGGGTTGTTGGATCACCCTTTTTTAGGATAGATGTGATAATAGCCCTCTTCCATAATGTAGGGATTTGGCCAAGGCACAGTGAGTAGTTGAGGAGTTTGGTGAGATGTGGCAGAGTCTCATTAAGGGTAAGCTGAAGAATTTTAAGGCCAAGGGAGTCACTGCTATAACGCGAGTTATGCAGGGCTTTTGAGAGGTAGTGTTTAGCCTCATTGCAAGAGACTATGCGCAGCCTGAAAGGAGGGTGTGTAGGGGAACAAGGTGTAACAGTCGGTGTGTGGAAAATGGGGTCAAAGAAGTTTATAGGGAGGACATGACTAAGGTCAGAGAAGGCAGTGTTTAGGGTATTGGATATGGCAGTGGGGTCGTGAGAGAGGGTACCCTGAACTAAGAGCTGGGTTGGGTCTGTGTTGGTGGCTTTCCCACAGAGTTCCTTGACATTGTTCCAGAAAGATTTCCCAGAGCTCCAAATGGTGGTGAAGGCTTGGTGATAGTAGGTGGCCTTGGCTTGCCGAATAGCCCTCGTGCATTTATTTCTTGCTTCTCTGTAGAGCTGTCTATCATGGGGCAGCTGAGAGGTTAGACCCTATGCCAGGGGTGTCTCTGTGATGCATCAGTTGTAGGGGCGGACTGGGTAATCCAAGGTGTCCCAGGTTTTATTACCTTTTTGTGAAAGGGGCAAATATGTCACAGGCAGCGTTGAAGATAGTAATAAATGCAGTGAGCGCAGTGTCTAAAGATTGGGCAGTATGGACTGGATCCCAGTCACAGGTGGAGAGGTACACTTTGAGGCGAGAGAGGGCACCTTTTTTGAGGCGCCTTTGGATGGAAGTTTTAGGTCTGTTAGGAGTATTTTTATTTGTCCACCAGCATGAGACAGGGGAGTGGTCACTAAGTACATCGGGAAGCACTCTGACTTTGGAGAGGTGGTTCAGGAGGTTTGTAAAGATAAGGTCTATAAGTGTGGAGGAGCCTGTCCAAGGGTCCTGCCCAGTAGGTGACAGTACTACTTGGGTAAGGTCATAGGCACGAGCTGCGTCTTTGTAGGAAGCCGACGTAGAGGATAGCCAGTTCTTGCACTGGCTATGCGTTTCTTCTGTGCCAGTCTCTCTCCTCGCATCCCTGTTCCACAACACACACTGCACGTTGAAACAGAGAGAAAGACAGCACTGCATAGCTGCTACTGTAGCCCCCCCCACACACACATCCATTGACTTTCTCCCTGTTGGTCCCCCGTGTCTGTCTGTCTGTCTCTCTCTCTGTCTCTTTCTCCCTGTATTTCTTCCTTTCAGACCGCGATCTGCCACAAAACATTTACACAACTTCTGACATTGCAGGACTTCTATACTTTGACAGGACAGTTGCGATCCCCCTCTTGCTGTCACTGTCTTTGTTTGTCATGTACAGGAGGAGCGAGGTCGGCAACCACCTTCTGACAGTGCAACACACACATACACACATTCACAGAAAAGAGAGGAGAATGCAGCAATGTTAAATTAAATGTGCCGCTGTCTCTAGCTCACTCTTGCGCGCTAACACAGGACCGCTGTACTGAAGTAAGAACCTTCTCTTTCCCAATGTCTGCCATGGCATCCACATTCTGCAACACAGACCGCAAAATCAAACAGACAGAGGACACTAGTGTATACATCATGATCTGCCTGGCACTGACTTTCTCTCAGAGTCATTATCAGATGTGCACAGTTCAGGGGGTGAACACAGGTACTCCACACCACCTCCCACCGCTACCTTTTATGGGACGCCTTTAATTTCTGTCTGTCTCGTTGTGTCTCTCCTACTCATATGCTCTTATGGAGGACACATGAACATACGGCCACCTGCTTCTCTCTGAACCATGCCTGTTGTTTCTGTGTCTGTTGAGTGCACTGTCTCTTTCCACACAGGGTTAAGCAAGGATGCTCAGTCTCTCGGCAGCAGCTGTGATGTTCACTCCCTGTCTCTCTCACTCACTCACAGGGTGCCACTTTCTGCCATCTCTCACATTCCCTGTCACTACCCGCACCCCGCTACTGCGGGTGGATGACACTGGACTACAAGGTAGCAGGGGGAGCGGAGCTCGGTTTAGGGGGGTGCCTTCCAAATATTGGCACTCCTGTTGCCGTGTGGGTTGCACATTGTACAACTGTAAATTCATTAACAAACAGCAACAGCACACTTTTTGCTTGGTTCCATCACTGCAGTTGTCACAACAGGGAATACTGTGGCTTGTGGGGGGGAGTGCAACTTGATCCATGTCACAACTACAGGCGACCAAAAAAACACAATGTAGAGCACTATGAGCTCATTAACAAATGGCAACACCACACTTTCAGCTTGGTTCCCAGAGGTCCGCCAGGGTGGGTGGGTGGGGAGACAGACAGCTGCAAGGTGTATGGCTGCAATCTGTTGCTGGGCACATTACTTATATGTTCTGTTCCTACAAATAGTCAGGAATTCCCAACATCTGAGTGTGACTGCAGGAGATCATGATAGGGCACTCCAGGATGTGTATGCTTGACAGGCTTCAGCTCTCGCTCTCTTAGTGAGGAAATTAATGGCTGCTGCTAACACTGCATTTCTGCCAGAATAACGAGATCAGGAGTGCTGACTGATCTCTTGGGAAACAGTTCACCACTTGCTGTGCGTATATGCTAGATTAATCAACGGTCACTTGATACCTCTGTACCAACCAGGTACCTGGCTTTGTCAACCCCATGTTATGATAGAGAATAATGCATAGGCGACTGTGTGTTATGAAGTCTTTTACATACCCAAGGTGTGTGATGACCCATAAACCTCGAGAGCAAAGCTCAAGAGGTTTATTAGGTCATCACACACCGAGGGTGTGCAAACAAACTTCATGGATACACAGTCGTCTGTTTAATTTTTTATAATTACTGGTGTAAGAAGTTAGTTCCCTAGACAGTCAGTGAAGCAGACTTCATTTTCCAGTGGTTGTGACCCCTGCTGCCCCTTGGTCAGTGTCTCTCCTCCACACACAGACACTTAAAACTTTTTAACCATGCACAGCTAATGCTGTAGACTGTCAGCCATGGCCCCGTCCTGGATCACACTCGCTGTCTGCTGAACCTGACACACACCAGGATCAACCACACTGTAAAGGCAGGATCAACCAGATATCATAAAGATAAAAAAGGTAAATAATGAATGTGACACGATAACCGTCTACTAGCTATGTGTATATAATTTTGTTATAAAAAACTCTTTTTTGAATTTCTGTTTATGAGACACGGCAGGGTCAGCAAGCCCATCTGGAAGACTAGCTTTTACAGTGGCCTGACCTTCTGACCCCAAAGCAGTTGCTTGCTGTAGCTAAATAGCTAGTTTATTTTCTATGTTGACACATAGTTGCAAAACCTCCTGTAGCTGCTATAAAAAAACAAATTATGACCAACAACTGCTTTGAACCTAGGAAATTAGCCATAAAAGACTGCATTTTTACGATATCAGGAGGTAAGCCAACTCTGACAGATACCTGTGAAAATTCACATAACTAAGAGAAGTGTCTTTCAAGATGTTCTTCTGACGATCAAAGGGGTAATTCTGACCTGTGATAAAGCATGCTGCTCACTAATTAGGAAGACTATATATATATATATATATATTTTTTTTTTTTAAGTGGAATGCTTAGCAGTGTGCAGATGCCCATGACTAATTCAGTATGCAGGAATGAGAGTGATCTCACAGCCAGCATCACCACAGAGTTGTGACCTCAAAAGCTGGGTGGGACACTCCCCCCCCTCCAATATTGTCAAGTTGCTGAGGGAACATTGCATACTTGCATTTGGACTTTCAAGAGACACTTGTGTTCTGGACTCTTAAGAGGCGCGTCTGTCAAGATAGGTAAACCACAACTGAAAACTGAGTTAGAACTAGTTAATTCAGTAAAAAGGCATTTTGTTTTAGAATCTCCATTTCTTTTTTTTTGACTGTACCATTAATGTTATATGTTCTGTGTTTTGTATTTTATTTACTATTTTTTATTTTAGTAATTTTTTGGTTTTCTTAATCCTGTCTGAGACATTTTTTCATTTTGAGTGTGAATGTTGGAACAGTGTTGATAATTCTGACATAACTGTTAAAGTGCTTATAGATCCCTCTAGTCCAACCCTCAATACTCATCGTGCTTCACGTAATAAAGTTAGTAGGATGATTGAATCAGCTAAGGAGACCTTCTGGAATAATCATTTGTATTCCACTTGGTCTGATCCGCATAAATTCTGGCACTCTGTCAATGGCTTGCTTTCTGATAAAGAGAAGGTTTCAATTAAAAAACATCTTACTAATGAGGGTGAAACTACTGATCCTTTCGTAATGGCAAATATTCTTAATACCAAGTTTTCAGATTTTTTCAAGTTTTAAGACTGCTCCACACTGGCTGCCCGAACAAGGCTCTTCCCCTGTGCTCCTCCTTTTTATCTTAGAAGGGTAACATGCAGGGAGGTGGACAAACTATTAAAAATTCCCAACAAATTTAGTGATTGTGGGTTTGGGCTTAATGGGAGATTTCTGTGTCTTTCTGCAACTTTTATTGCCTGGTCACTAAGTGTTATTTTTAACTTATGTTTAACTACTGGTCAGTTCCCCGTAAATTAGAAGTGTGCTAGAGTTATGCCAATTCAAAAAATCTAATGCTGTCTCCCCAGATGAGTTTCAACCAATTTCGTTACTAAATCCTATTAGTAAGATCTTTGAAAAAATTGTGTCTATGCGAATTATGGGACATCTTGAGACATATGATTTACTGGCTGGTCAACAGCATGGGTTTAGACAGATGCATGGTACTGAGACTGCCTTGGTCAGGTTCACAGATGCTGCTCTTTCTGGCTTTGAAGAGGGCCTAATGACTGGGGCGGTGTTTGTGGACCTGACCAAGGCATTCGATCTTATTGATCATGGGCTTCTGGTGGCAAAATTACATTCTCTGTGGTTCTCTTCATCAGCTGTTGATTGGTGTACAGATTACCTTTATGGACATACTCAGTATGTGTCTATTGGTTCAGTCTGTTCTTCCAATTCAGATGTTAATTTTGGGGTCCCTCAGGGCTAGATTTTGGGCCCTTTGATGTTTAGCTTGTTTATTAATCAGCTACCTTCTACCTGTAGCCTCTGCGATACACTTCTTTATGCTGATGACTTGGTATTGTTTTACCAATCTAGCTCCTTGGTTGAACTCTCAGCTGTTGTTGAAATGGAGTTTGCCAAGGTTAGCAGGTGGTTAGAGGAGAATGGACTGATTATGAACATGAAGAAGACCAGGTCAGTGCTTTCTGGGACCCCAAATATGTTATAAGCCAATTCTTCCTTTACCATTTATGATGCTTTGGGTGCGAAATTGATCAGGTTTCAGATTTTAAATACCTGGGTGTTTTACTGGACCCAGGACTGACATTTAACTCCCAGGTATTATTGGTTAGTCACACTATAAATCGAAAGCTAGGTGTTCTTTATAAAGTGAAATCTTGTTTCACCTCAGAAATTCATAAAGTAATTGCCTTAGGTTCTCTTGTACCTCACTTTGACTATTGTTCAAGTTTGTATTTGAACCTGGGGTCAAGGGAAATGAAGATTTTGTCAGTGATATATAGTAATATCTGCAGATTTGCTACAGATTCATCTTTTAGAACACATCAGTTTATTATATTCAGAATTGTCTTGGTTATCTCCAGTGTCAAAAATCTCTTTATTATTTTGGTTGTCAAATATTTAAAACTATTCATTTTGATTCACAGTCTCCCTTAGGAGACTTGATCCATGTTAGGACTCCTAAAGTCCTACTATGTTCTTCTAATGGAATAGTTCTACAGTCAATTTGTTCTAAAACAAAATCTGGTTCAAGATCATTTTACTTGTCAGCTCCAGCATTTTGGAACAAGTTACCAACTAATCTTTGTGGCTCTTCTTCTCTTCACAGGTTTAAAGTCAACCTCAGACAGTTTTTATTATCTAGAGATAATTGTAATTGTTTTTTGTAATGCTTACATACTACTTGTATTATTGTTTGTAATGTATGTATTCTGTGTCGGGCCTGGCTTGAAGATGGACTAGTTCCAATGCCCCAACCCAGTTAACAAAATAAATGAATGAATGAATGAATATGCAGCAAGATAGAGAAATACCTAGGTCTCAATTGAGTCAGAAGGGGGATTGTGAACCAGGTTGTGTGCCCCCTGGGTTAAGTATTGCACTGCTTTCCCCGAAGAGGGTATGATATTTGGACCTATTACCTGGGCATGCTAGTGAAGAAGGGTTCATATTTAACCCCAGGACTCGAGACTGGTAGTTGCTCAGACCCAAAACAGACAGGAGAGTTTCCCTGTTTGTCTCCTGTCCACATATTGCATATCAAGGCTTGGCACTGTGGGAGCAGAGGGCCAGACCCCAGAAGTACGTTTGTGACAATGAACACTAGCAGCTCCTCACTAAGTGAGCTAATTTCCCCTCGCTTGTACAGGGAATGAGCGAGTGAGACAGTGGAGGGCAAGCCTGCAAGAGCCATAATAACTTGGTGTGACATCGGTCTGGGTTATTACAACTTTTGAAAACTATATGAAGCGGGTTGATATGGGGGTCACCAATAATTATGTAAGTAATATCATACTAGTCTTAAAGTGTTGCAGGTCTTTGATTCAACCAAAGTCTAACCTTCTATGGCTATGAAATTATGAATATCAATATCAGTGACAAATATTTAATGTAATTCTCTCTTTTAGCATTAGGTAGAAGACCTAGCAAGAATGTAAGCAAGGAGCCTGACTCTATAATAATGGAAATTTCCACCATGTCCGATTATGTGACATTTGCGAGGATTGGGCATTACCAGAAGATCTCGGAGTGAACTGCCCTTCTCTTACCACAGCTCCTGCAGTAGTTCAGTTGGAAATTATCTTTTTGTTTCACCAGATTTACTAATTAAAATAACCTGGTCAGTGTCTTCCAGGCACAGTGTCAGCAGATATAGTATAAGACTTCATTATCCTCTGCTGCTGTATACAGATTACTGACCCTTGCTCTGCCATAATTCCTACCTGTAACTCTGCACCCCATTTGTATTTGATACAGATAGTAGAATCATGGTTAAGTTGTTCAAGAGCTATGTACAGTTGAGAGGTTATATGTCTACTGTATTTACATTTTAATTGTAGCTTCAATAAATGGTGTAATCAACTTCTCATCCTTCTATTTCATTAAAGTCCAGAACGGAGCCCACAAAATGAAACTTATTTGTAAGGACAAGAAAGAATCAAATGGACAGAAAAAGACAGAGTATATTTAAAGTTGCCGTGTTGAAAGGTAGAATAGAGCCATTTTGTACAAATTGGAAATGGACAAATAAGCCACTTGGGTCTCATCTTTGGAATTCTGTATGGAGACTGGGAGGACTGGTCAATATAAAACCTTCAAAGAGAAATGTTAAAGATGAAATATTGTACAGTTTAAGCAATTTCTGCTATATATTTAGTAGCACTAAAATCCATGGTACTCTTAATTCTAATATCTGTTTTTCATAATATGAGTCAGCTAACGTTAGGGGAAAATGTGCCCATGTGTGAAATGCATCAGGTGGTGACATCAGCAGGAGAGTGGGGTTCCAGCTTATGTGATGTTTGCCATGAGTGGTATCTGTATACTGCTCTGGATTTGCTCATGAGGAATTGTGAAGTTATTGCATGTTTTTACATGTTCTGCACCTAATAAAGAAGAACATCATGGTAAACTGCTCCTTTCACAAGTCTTTCTACCATGTGAGTACAGCGAGGTCGGTAGTAGATGCCGGTCAACATCAATATGCCTAATGCCTTAGTGGTGCTGCTCAGTAATAAGTCTCCAGGTGGGATAGGGTTAATCCCCCTTCCGTCTTAGGAAGTCGCAAAGTCTATTATTTCATTCTGGGTTTCCTACCTACCCAAAGTAAAGGTGAGAGTGTGTTATCTTAGGGTTGTGAAAACTGTATTTGGATACTCCACAGTAAGAGACTGCAATAGAGAAAACATAGAATAATAACTGTATTGGTCTGAATTACATTTACTCTGGAAATTATTTGAAAAGGAAGTAGGCCCCAGACTTCCAGTGTGTGATACCCTCTCCAGTGTTGCTCACTAGAGGGTCACAGAGGTCTTAGGATAGAGAAACCCCTAAATATTTAAAGATCTTAACCTAGTGAAGAGGGTAGTTTTCCTGAATATTGGTTGCTAAATGACAACTCCTCTCTAATACCTCTGTTTTGATGTTATGGACTGTATAGCCACAAAAAACACTAAAGTCAGTAAGGAGTGACATTAGTTCTGGCAAGGAGGTAACCGGGTCTAAGTATAATGAGGCACTTAAGAAACTGAACTGGCCCACTCTTCGGCACAAACTAGCCTACCCCGCTGCCTGCCTTGCCTTCAAATTCTCTACCCTTGGTCCCCCTCCCCACCTTAGTGGACTACTCTCCCCCAAAGTACAATGCCGAACCCTGCAATCCACTGCAAATCACCCCTAGACATCCCTCGGATACGCTCCATCCTAGGCAAACGCTACTTCAAATATGCTGCCTCCCACCTATAGAACTCCCTACCAGCTAGCTTGATTGACTCACCCACCCTTAACCAGTTCAAGACTGGACTCAAACTATATCTCCTCAATCTCAGCCTCTGTGGCTGCAACTGTTAGCTCCCTAGTCCAGGTCTCATTTCCGTCACACTGCCTTAAACCTCCCTTCGGCCCGGATGAATCTCCAAAACAAGGATGTCAATTTTCTGTTGTTGTCTCAATTCCCTACTAATCGGTGTTTAACTTGATGTCAAGTATTGCTTATAAGAGCCTGAATGTGAACCTGATGCTACCCCTGTAAACTGTTGCTAATGTACATTTGTATAACTACTGTAACTACTGTAAATAATGCTATTATGTGTCTTTTTCTGTAACTAATTCCGGGTCACCCCTGAAAAAGGGACCTCTGGTCTCAGTGGGCTTACCCGGTTACCAAAATCTAAATAAATAAAGTAAAACATAATATATAAGAAGAGCAAGGTAATTTTTATTATCTTGTCTTGCACATGCAGCGCAGACAACATATTGTGGTTGCTTCAGTGGAAAAGTGGGTTTCAGAGGTACGGTCCTGCTGCAGCCAATGGTGCCACTGCTTTTTGTGGCCAGGCTCTGTGGCGCTAATGGCATAGCATGCTGTCTATGACAGCAGTTCAGAAAACGTGCCACCACCTAGAAAGAAATTAGCCGCTGCAATCAGGGAGTGCCACGGGGTGGTCCCTGATTACAGCAGCCAATTACTGCTTTCCTCGTCTGGTGTCCCCATCAAGCAACATGGTGGCGGCTTCCATGTCAGCTTCTCATAGTCCACACAGAAGCCGAGGGACAGCCACCGCCTTTCACAGTCAATTTGAAAGCCAACGGGGGTGCCCAATCCCCCTGTCAGCATGCCCCCTCCTAATTTAACTTGCGATGGGGTGCCCAATCCCCCATCGGCATAATTACCCCATTTCTTGTGTGCCGGAGGTGCCCAATCTGCCTCAGCTCATGCGATTCCCCCAACTCTGTATGTGCTGGTGGAGGTGACCAGTCCCCGTTGGCTACAGACCCCCTTCCATCAAACATACACGCTGGGAGCCCACCCCAACGTGCCAAATGTCCCTGAAAAAAAAAACCAGTCCCGCAATGTTTTTTGTTTGTTTGTTTTAACCCTGTAAAACAGAAAATGGTCCTCGTTGAGTCCTGGCCCCTCCCCAACCCATGCCCACCCTCTGTGCACCCTGCCTCCCCACCCCTCACCCCATATTTACCTCCGGAGCCCAGCACGATGATCTTCGGTGGACCGGGAACACGTCTGCACTCTTCAAAGCCGACCGCGAACTGAAGAAATGCCGGTAAGCTATACAATGGCATAAATAGGGTTTTTTCAACTTTGATGCATATCTCGGGCATTTTTGGGAATTTTGGCACCAAATTTTCAACATGTGGTTATTGGGACGCCTCCTCGTGAATTCAGTCACTGTCATGGCATTATTTGGTCCCAAAAGGTGATTTTGTGGTCACTGCGCGGAATCACCTTTTGGGACTGAGTAACGAAATGACAGTGTCACTGTTCATGAGGTGGCCTCCTAGAAAGCCTATGTTGAAAATTTGGTGGACAAATTCAAAAATGACTGTTATGGCGGCATTGCGCAGTTTCCACGCGCACTCATAACTTTGCCAATCTGTAATATTTTCACTCCAGATTTTCAACATTGGTATTTTTTCGCACCTACTTATGGACAGTGCAGCTGTCATTTTTCACATACTAGCCAAAATGTGTTTTCACACTACCAGAGTAGAATAGCACGGTCGCTGTGGGAAATCAGTGTTCGGGACAGATTACAAAAATCACAGCAACAGTGTTCATGAGCAGAGGTCCTAAAATGTCTATGTTGAAAATCTGGTGACAGAAGTCCATAAAATGACTATGTAACAAGCGTGCATTGCACAGTTTCCACGCGCACTCATAACTTCGACAATTTGTAATGTTTTCACTCAACATTTTCAACATTGTCAATTTTGCATACGTCATTATGAACAGTATAGCTGTCATTTTTCAGATCCTGCCCAAAATGGGTTTTCGCACAAGTGGTGCATTATGGCGCGGTCACTGTGGGAAATCAACGATCAGGACAGATGAAGAAAATGATAGTGACAGTGTTCATGAGTTGAGGTCCCAAAATGCCTATGTTGAAAATTTGGTGAAATAATTCCACTAAATGACTGTGTTACAAGTGTGCCTTGTGCAGTTTCTACATATGCTCATAAATTCGTGCATTTTTAATATTTTCACTCAAGATTTTCAACACTGCCATCTCTTCACACCTACCTATGAATGGTATAGTTGTCATTTTTCACATCCTGCTCAAATGGTGTTTTCCCATATCTGGCGCAGAATGGCATGCTCACTGTGAGAAATCAATATTCAGGACAGATTAAGAAAATCACAGTGCCACTATTCATGAGAAGAGGTCCCAAACACTTGCATGAGGTGGGGGTCACAAAAATGCTGTGTTGCAATTCTGTAGTGCAAATACCAACAAACGGCCAGGGCATTAGGGTTTCTAACCATAACGTCCCACCCTGTACAGACTGACAGGCGTCAGGGGTGTGTCTTTCCATTGCCGGCTGTCATGCTCATGCCATACCATCCCTCCCCCCACCCTCAAGCCACTGACAGGCATCGAGGTGTGCCTTGGACTCTTCAGCCCCACAGTTCACCCCATTCTCCTATGCTGCACCCATTTCGGCGTATGTCCTTATGAAATAGGGTGACTGTTAAGCCGAACACCCCAAGGCACACCTCAGCACTTGTTGGTGTCTGCAGGATAGGGTGAGGTAAAATGCCATGAGCGTTATAGCCGAATGGGGTGAGAGTAAGGCCTGAGGACCCCAAGGCACAACGTGATATTTGTCGCACTGCAGGGTAGGGTGAGCTGAAATGCCATGAACATTATGGCTGAAGCCTAAAAGTACACCTCAGTGCCTGTCAGTCTTTGTAGGGTGATGTGGGGTTTGACGTCACTTTCATACTTCACTACCATTCCTATTTTGCATCTGTTCAACTCCTGCGCTACCGATGCCAATGTCAGCAAGACAACATTCGGCATTGACAAATGCTTGTTTGTTATAACACTCATTCTTTAAGGCTCTGAGCACTGGATAGAAAAAAATGTAACATTATTAAAATATACAATAAAACAGCTCACCTGACGCAGTTGACACCACCACCACCATCCAACATTAATTAAAGCCAAATTCTAAAGGTGGCTTTTTAGCTTGCTTTAAAATTTTCCAAAGATAGCATTGTGACACTTGGACAGGTGGTTCTGATCACTGTATCATTTTCTCTCTTGAGAAATGCTGAAACAGCATGTGAGTATGACACACACACACACACACACACACACACACACACAGGTTTTAGATACAAGGTGTTACCTGGAAGGCCCGAAGCTAATTACAGACTTTAACTAAGTTAATTATAGCTGTAGTTGCTAAGAGGGAAAATCATAAACTTTGATAATGATTAGAGGAAGAAGGGCAGGTTGTGACATTTTAGTGTGAAGTCATAAAAGATGCTTTCATGTCCTAGAAGGGGGAAGCTTATCATAAGATCAAAGAGAGTCATTTGAAGAACATGAGTTATGCTGAGGTTGCAGAATTTAATACTTGGAAAAGACATCCTATTTTTTTATATAGATATATATTTTTTATATATTCTGACAGGGAGGAGCTAGGTGACCTCATGCAAATAGGTGGGGAAAACCAGCTTTTAAACATTATTCTGTTTTCTTTCAGAGCTACTTTTATCTAGACTCTGATAAAGAAACATCTGTGAGCATTTTAAGCAGGTATTTAGAGAGAGAGAGAGAGACAAATCTAAGTACTGTAGTAGGAATTGTACTGTTAAAACCTGTTTTGTTTAAGAGTTTTGTATGTCTTGTGATGTAATAGTTCTGTATTTTATGTGTTACATATTTTTTATCTATTTTAGTAAAACTCTATTTTTAGTGCTTACTTGGTCTGTCTTTGATTTCTTTCCTTCACAAGTAGAGTATATATGGTTAAAGCAGACACTGTACATAAGCTTGAATGGTGATACCAAACTGGAAAAAGGTAAGCGTTTTAAATCTGAGGTCTTTTATTACAGTTTTTAAGGGTTCATTTCTGTACACCTGATTAGGTGCCCATAGGCAAAGATATCTGGCCCCCCAAAGACAGAATTATCTGAGCCTGTACATTGGGTACACTAACAAGTGGTTCACAGTATGAATCCCTCCAGAACTTGACACCAAAGGTTGATTCGAATCCAGAAAAACAGACAAGAGAGTTACCATGTTCTGTAAACTGTTCACAAGACTGTGCTTGGAGGTTGGCACTTTGGGAGTACAGGGTTGACCTGCTGAGTGGGTTTATGACAGACTGGTTGGCAGCGGTGTGGATAATTTTGGTATTACAAGCTTGTATTGTTTAGTGTGTCAGCTGAGACCGTAAGCTCACTTGCAAAGAAAGAAAAAGGCAGTGATTTATTTTTAAAAAGGAAACAGAACTATATCACTTGGCGTACAGTCAAATTCCTACCCATTTAATTTTTTTTCTAAAGTGCAAGTCAGAGTAGCAGTAGTGTGGGAAGATGACTTCCGACTACAGCAGGCACACTGTAGACTCCTTAAAGCAGTTGTGTGGGGACAGAGGAGTCCTGTTTACGGTGAAAGCCAGCAAGCAGAACCTCATAGATGCCCTGATGGTAGCAGATACCGAGAGCAGCGAGTCATGGACCGTGACTGAAAAGGACCAAACCTCGAGTGTGGCAGGGCTAGCGGCCAGTGCAGTGTCCAGATCCGATGAGGAGGACAACAGGGCCACTGTCAGTGAAGGGCCACAGTAGCAGGGGAAGGTCACCAGTATCCTGGATCCAGAAGTACTCAGGCTGCAAATTGAGTTGCACAGGATGAAGCTGGAGTTCTAGGAGAAGAGAGAATGAGAGAGACAAGAGGCAGAGTGGGAACAGCGGGAGGCAGGCTGTGAGGCAGAGCAAGAACGCCGTGAGGCAGAGCAAGAACGCCGAGAGGTAGATCGAGAACAGAGGGAGGCAGACCGTGAGGAGCGTGAGTGCCAGTGAGCTGCATAGGAGAAGAGAGAGGAGTGCCAGAGGCAACACAAACTGGAGAAGCTATGACTCTGACCAGCGGCATCAGAGCAGGTAAGTGGCTTGGGTTTAACTGGGACTGCAGGACTGGGTTATAAATTGAATTCCAAATTAATAGCCGAGTTTAAAGAGGGGGAGGATATGGATGCCTTTTTAAATTCTTTTGAAAAAGTTTGTATTCAGGCTAAAATTCCTAGAGAGTCCTGGAGCTTCCAGCTATCCCCACTACATACTGGGAAAGCTCGGGATGCATTGGGTCAAATGGACAATGAGGACAGTAATGATTACAGCAAGCTAAAGGCTGCACTGTTAAAACAGTTTGAATTAACTGCTGAATCATACAGAGCTAAATTCCGTAAGCTCAGAAGCCCTGATATGAGCTACGAGGAGCTAGCCATGAAACAATGTCAGTTTTAAAACGTTGGTGGGAAGGAGTTGAGGCAAACTCTGTCGATAAAATTGAAAATGTGATTTTATTAGAACAGTTTTTCTAGGCGTGCCCAGCAGAGCTGAAAACCTGGCTGGAGAAGCGAGATCCCAAAACAGTGCAAGAGGCTGCTGAACTCTCGGACCACTATGCCAAAAGCAGACCTGCTCTGACAGCAAATGGGGTGGGCGTTGCAGCGCAGAAAAGGAAAAGCGCACCTTCAGAGCAGCTAAAACCCTCACTGCCTCCACCGAAACCAGTTAGTCCCAGGTTTCAGAGAAAAGAGTTCTCTGAAAAGAGAAGTGAATGTTGGTTATGTAAAGAAACTGGGATATTGCCAGACAGCATCCCAAAAAGGTGAGCAATAATATTCAAGGTGGTGCTAGAAAAGAAGTGGTTTGTTTGTGTGTCCCTGGAAGCATGCCAGTGAACATGAGGAAACACATGCACCCAGTCATGGTGAATGGTGTACAGACGCAGGGGTTAAGGAACACAGGGGCATCCCTGACCTTGGTAAAGAGGGATCTGGTAGAGCCTGGTCAGCTTATACTCAATAAATTCGTCACTGTACAGGACTTCACTGGTGAGGTGAAAACATTGCCCCTCGCTAGTGTTCTCCTAGACTGGGGTGAAACAGGGAACTGTGCAACAGGTGGCTGTAGCCAAAACCTTAGCAGTGGATGTGATCCTGGGCAACAATCTCAAACAAGGGATGGTATGTGCAGTTACTCATAGCCAAGTAGCAAAGGAAAATTGTAGTTCCCTGAACCCCACAGAAGCCATTGTGGAAACTACTGAAAGGCTGGCTCCCCAGCCTGTGTCTCCAGATGGGGAGACTAATGAGAAGGGGGTTGACATTTCCCCAGTAGCAAGTAACCACACAGTTACAGAGGGTTACTCCAAAGAGGGAAGGGTGACTCATTGTCAGGGGGTGGGGACTGACAGTGATCCTGAGTGCCCTGATGCTAGTGCTAGAGACCCTAGTTTAGTGACTGAAGGGAACCTGTCCCATGCCTTGGGACTGTGTGAGGGGTTTGCAGCTGCTCAGAGGAGTGACCCTAGTTTAGAGAAGCTGAGGACTTGGGAAGACTCGGATGGTGCACAGGGAGGTGACGGCAGACATAAGGTTTATTGGGAAAATGGACTTATGTATACTCAGGCTGTGCAGATAGAGGGAGGGATGCTAGGCAGGCAGCTTGTCATTCCCCAGGGGTATCGTGAGCAGTTGCTTAAGATTGCACATGATATTCCCTTGTCTGATCATCTGGGAATTGCACGCACGATGCAGCAGTTGGCCCAGAATTTCTACTGGCCTAACTTCACCCAGCAGGTGAAGGAGTATTGCAGGTCTTGTCATCGGTGCCAAGAAATAGGGAAGGCGGTCAAGAAAACCCAAGCCACCCTGATTCCATTGCCCACAGTAGAGGAGCCATTCCAGAGTGTGGGAATGGATATTGTGGGGCCTTTAAATACCCCCAGCTCCTCAGGGAAGAGATTCATCCTGACTGTGGTGGATTATGCCACCCGGTACCCAGAGGCAGTCGTCCTATCCTCACTGAGGACAAAGTGGCAGATGCCTTACTTGGGATTTTCTCCCATGTTGGGTTTCCGCAGGAGGTAATCACCGATCGAGAGGGTTCCTTCATGTTGGACCTGATGAAATGTTTATGGGAGAAGTATGGGGTGGTGCAGAGATGCACGACACCATATCACCCACAAGCCAATGGACTTGTGGAAAGATTCAATGGTACCCTAAAGTCAATGCTCCAGGCGTTTGCTGAACAGCATGGGAGGGACTGGGAGGAATACCTTTCCCACCTGTTGTTTGCATACAGGGAGGTGCCCCAAGAGTCAGCAGGATTTTTCCCCTTCGAACTCTTATATGGACGCCAGGTACGTGGGCCCTTAGACTTGATCCGGGAGGACTGGGAAGGCAAGCACCGCACCCAGGGAACTCCCATTGTGGATCACGTCCTTAGGTTTAGGGAAAGGCTGAAGGAGCTTATGGGGACAGCCCAGAGCAACCTGGCAGCTGCCCAACAGAAACAAAAAGTGTAGTACGACCACAGAGCCAGAGCTCGCTCGTACATGGTGGGTCAGGAAGTCATGGTCCTTATTCCGGTCCGGAAAGACAAGCTGCAGGCTGAGTGGGCAGGACCGTACAAAGTGGTCATAAGGTAAATGACGTGAACTACATTGTGGAGTTACCTGACAGAAGACAGACAGAAAGGATGTACCATGTCAACATGATGAAGCCATATGCAAATAGGGCTGACATGGTGTTTGCAGTGTCCAGTCCTGGGGAAGGGACGGACGAAGAAGACCCCCTTCTGGACTTGCTGGAGGAAAGCAAGCGGGAGTACCCTGTGGAGGCAGTAAAATTGTCTCCCCAGCTGGCACCGGACCAGATCCAGAAAGTAAGGGAGGTTTTAGCAGACTTTGTCCCATTGTTTAGCACCAAGCCTGGATTTAACCCCCTTAGCGATGCATGATGTGGAGACAGGGACACAGACGCCCATATGGCGGACAGTATATCAGGTGTCAGAGGCTGTCCAAAAGGACATTAGGAGGGAAGTGGAGGAGATGCTGGATTTAGGGGTAATCCAGAGATCTCACAGCCCCTGGGCCTCACCCGTACTCCTTGTGCCTAAGCCAGATGGCTCTACTCATTTCTGTGTGGACTATCATGGACTGAATGCAGTCACGAAGTCAGACACCCACCCGATGCCCTGGACAGACAAACTCCTGGACAAATTGGGAGGGGCGACCTACCTTACGACCACTGACCTGACCAAGGCATATTGGCAGGTAGAGTTGATTGACAGAGCTAGGGAGAGGTCAGCCTTCATCACTCTGATAGTCTTATTTGAGTTTAAAGTAATCCCTTTTGGAATGAAGAACGCCCCGACCACTTTCCAAAGGTTGGTGAACCAGGTGTTAAATGGTGCTGAGGAGTACACCGTGACATACCTGGATGACACTGTCATCTTTAGTACCAGCTGGGAGGAACACCTATCCCACCTTAGGGAAGTGCTAGGCAGGATACAGAGGGCCGGGCTCACTGTCAAAGCCGAGCAGTGCCAGGTGGCCATGGGAGAAGTGGCATACCTTGGGCATGTGGTAGGCCGGGGACAGCTCCATCCTAACCAAATAAAGATAGAGGTAATCCAGGCATGGCCCAGACCAGAAACACAGAAGCAGGTCAGGAGTTTTCTCGGGACAGCAGGGTACTACAGAAAATTTGTACCCAATTACAGTGCCCTGGCTACTCCCCTATCTGACCTGACAAAGAAAAGGATGCCAAGAAAATTACCTGGGGCCCAGCCTGTGAGGAAGCCTTTTCCAAACTAAAGGAGGCACCGTGCAGTGCTCCTGTTTTGACAAGTCCTGACTATAGCAAAACCTTTATAGTTCATACTGATGCCTCAGATGTGGGTATTGTTGCAGTACTGAGTCAGACATCCTGCCAAGGGACAGATCACCCAGTAGTGTACCTGAGTAGGAAGTTACTTCCCAGGGAGCAAGCATTCTCCATGGTGGAAAAGGAGTGTCTTGCCATAGTGTGGGCCCTAAAGAAATTAGAGCCACACTTATATAGGCAGCATTTTGTGGTGCAGACTGACCACAAGCCCCTGGTTTGGCTGACGCAGATGGGAAAGAGCAATGGAAGATTGCTAAGATGGAGTCTTGCTTTGAAAGGGTATGATATGACAATCGTACATAGGGCTGGTGCAAAAAAATTAGAACTCAGATGAGCTGTCTAGGGTCTATGAGGAGTGAACTGATTTGGGAAGCTCATCGCATGCAGGGGATAGAGCCCCCAAATTCAGTCTAGGTGGGGAGGAATTGTGACAATTGGACAGCTGGTTCTGATCACTGTATCATTTTTTGTAATAGAAAAATGGGTTATGGACTGTCTCTCTAGAGAAATGCTGAAACAGCATGTGAGTATGACATACATACACACACACAGGTTTTAGATTCAAGGTGTTACCTGGAAGGCCTGAAGCTAATTATAGACTTTAACTAAGTTAATTATAGCTGTAGCTGCTAAGAGGGAAAATCATAAACTTTAACGCTTAGAGGAAGAAGAGCAGGTTGTGACGTTTTAGTGCAAAGTCATAAAAGATGCTTTCATGTCCTGGAAGGGGGAAGCTTATCATAAGATCAAAGAGAGTCATTTGAAGAACATGAGTTATGCTGAGGTTGCAGAATTTAATACTTGGAAAAGACATCCTGTTTTTTTATATAGATATATATTTTTTATATATTCTGACAGGGAGGAGCTAGGTGACCTCATGCAAATAGGTGGGGAAAACCAGCTTTTAAACATTATTCTGTTTTCCTTCAGAGATACTTTTATCTAGACTCTGACAAAGAAACATCTGTGAGCACTTTAAGCAGGCATTTAGAGAAGAGACAAATCTAAGTACTGTAGTAGGAATTGTACTGTTAAAACCTGTTTTGTTTAAGAGATGTGCGTGTCTTGTGATATAATAGTTCTGTATTTTATGTGTTACATATTTTTTATCTATTTTAGTAAAACTCTATTTTTAGCACTTACTTGGTCTGTCTTTGATTTCTTTCCTTTACAAGTAGAGTATATATGGTTAAAGCAGACACTGTACATAAGCTTGAATAGTGATACCAAACTGGAAAAAGGTAAGCGTTTTAAATCTGAGGTCTTTTATTACAGTTTTTAAGGGTTCATTTCTGTACACCTGATTAGGTGACCATAGGCAAAGATATCTGGCCCCTCAAAGACAGAATTATCTGAGCCTGTACATTGGGTACGCTAACAAGAGGTTCACAGTTTGAATCTCTCCAGAACTTGAGACCAAAGGTTGATTCGAATCCAGAAAAACAGACAAGAGGGTTACCTTGTTCTGTAAACTGTTCACAAGACTGCGCTTGGAGGTTGGCACTTTGGGAGTAGAGGGCTGACCTGCTGAGTGGGTTTGTGACAAGCATCACCCAAAGGGGGGCCTGGAAGCAAGTTTCACAGAGTCGGTGCTACTGCTTAAAAGGCCCTCTCTCCTGACAGTTTCAGCTGAGATCTGTGGGGTGAGGAGGCCAACTCTGGGGGACAAAGATGGTGGTTTTATGTCATATGGGACTAGGAGATTGTGGAGGTAGCGGGGCACCAGTCTGTTTAAGGCTTTTATACATAAGGACCAGTATCTTGAAGGTGGTGTGCCTCTGTACAGGCAACCAGTGCAAGTTTGTGCAGCACCGGAATAATATGCTCAAATCTTCTTGATGCAGTGAACAAACCTAACCACTGTGTTCTGCACTAGCTACATGAGTGCATCAACATTCCTGAAAGGGGTACTATAGCACAATGCAGACGTCTAGCCAGGAGGTTACAAACGCATGTCCAATTATATAAAACTATCTACGATTTCTTATGGAAGACAAGATAGCCACCACAGAGCTCTACTTATCTCAAAGTCTTTTTTTAGAGATTTATTTTGAGTATAAATAGTTCTAAGCTTTTAGGTTATTTGTATTAGTTTATAGCTTAAGATATAGTAGGAGTTTATGGGGGCCTTCATTGTTGCAGTGTTAGCCAGTTACATGATATAGAGTATCCAGATACAGCACATCACAATATATCACAGGAAATCCCAATTCATTTTATTTATTTATTTATTTATTTTTTTAAATTTGCATTTTTCACCTTCCTAGCTGCCGCCACCCGATGTTCAGCCCGGTCACGGGCCAACGGCTTCCACCCCCCCACATCGGCCTCGGGTCCTCCGATACCCGTGGCTTACCCCCCGCAGTGGGGCTGCGGGATGGAGAGAGGCCGAGACATCCCGCAGAGGCCGTAGTGGTCGAAGGACTGGCCTGGGGGGCTAATCAAAGCTTAGCAGCGGGCTTCATGGAGGGTGGCCGGCAGCGTACATTTCCTCTTTTCTGGGGAGGCGGGGTGCGTGCAATGGCGCAGCGCCCGCCCGCCTCCTACAATTTTTGAGCGCGGCAGCTGGGTGCTCCTGGCCTCGCTAGGAGTCCCCATTGCCCCGGATGCTACCCCATCCCTTCCCGGGAGAAGGAGAGGCAGTCCCACGGACGCCGATCCTTCTCCCGGCGGCCTCCGGACGACTGGGTCCGTTTCGAACCCGGGTCGCCGCCGCCGCAAGCGGAAATCCAACCGCTGCGCTGATGAGCCGGCCGTCCCAATTCATTTTATAATACCCCCATCCCCCAGGTAGGGAGCAGGGTTACTACTAACAGTGCCCATTGGAGCCATGTGTGCTTTGGCACCAAAGTTTGGTCCTTGCTGGGAGGGGAGGAGACGAAGGGTGGAAAGATAAATAGGAGGCTTAGGTGGGAAAGTAGTAGTCCTGGGACAGAGTTCTCAGTGGGTGCCAGCTACTCAAAGGTCTGCTTGAACAAGTATGCGGGGCATCAGGGTAACTGCAGGGGGTCTCCTAGGCTGGCCATGGTGGTAGGATACTAGGTACAGTGTGGCATGGGCAGTCTCCAGCACCCAAAACCCATCATGTGGTTTGGAGCATCTGAGAGGCTGCAGGGGGAAAAATGTTTTTTCCAGGTGGGCACCCCCTCAAGGAATGTACATCGATGGCTTTCGGGACTGGAGGGATTACCTGCAGATTGGATGTCTGAAGGAGGTAGCTGGGAACCCAAAATGCTAGACTTGTATTTGTGTGTGAATTCTGCCCTTCTAAGGTAGCAAGCAGAATATCAATGTGCATTGTTTCCCATTTAGGATGGCCGACTGCTCCATTTATCTGGGTGAGAGATCCCAGAGGGTAGATCAGTGGGGCCAGTGCTAGAAATGTCAGTGAATTAGACTGAGTCACCCTGCAGAGATGTGTTGGGTCAGGTTCCCTAACAGGCTCCTATAGGGTACTGCTCCGCTGTGCAAGGCAGTATGCTTAACTGAAGCTTTCTGTGAAGTACGGTTATGGCAGCTCTGGCCATACAGTATCCAAAAGTGGGGTAGACTGAATCCCCAAATAAACTGGCTAGTAAGCCAGGTCTATAGGCATAAAAGGGATGGGAGAATCCATGTATTAATATGTGCTTCAGGTAGCCCAAAGGTAACAAGCATAATCCCAGAGCAGATATCTGATATTGGTAATGAAATATTTAGAGCACATGCTCTCATGTATTCTAGTAATGGACTGAGACTGCTTGAAAGATCTTATGAAGATCTTTATCCTCCCAGTAAAGGGGGCAGCATGTGACCTGCCACTCTGTGTGTTGTGTCATCTTTTATACCACCAGAGAAAATTACTGTCCGTTGAGAAGATTGAAAGGTATGTCAGCTGTGCTGCATTTAAACTGCATGTGGACTCCTGGCAAGCCTACATATCAGGTACCCCGAGACACGGGAGTTGTCCCAGTCCATGCCCACCCCATCATGGCATATATTTGAGTCAGCTGGAAGGCTGAAGGGGGACTTGCAAAGTGGGGTTCTGGCCAGTCTGCAAAGTAAACAAATGGGACTAAAGGTACTGAATTTAAGCAATGTAAATAGCAGAGCAATGGTGGTGTTTACACCCAGAGAACAGAAGTGGAAACTGGAGTGAGCATGGTAAGCTATACTGGTGATAGAGTGGGATTTCTGTGTTGCATAATGAGACAATAAAGGATACAGGCCTTGAATAGTTATGGCACAAGAGAAATGAGGCATAACATGGCGGGAAGTGTATGCATCTGGAAACAGCTATTCCCAACTCAGTACGTCCTTCCTGGTAAAACTTTTGAAATAAATACATCAATCAATTAATCAATCAATCAATAAATGCTTGTGTACAAATTTTCTGACTTGTGACAAGTGTGATCATTGCATGAGATGGATATTTGCATGGGACAAGTAAGGAAGCTGTCCATTGGGAAGAGTGAAAGGTATGGTAACTGTGCTGCTCCTAAATTGCAGGAGGACTCCTAGTAAGCCAACACGTCATCTACCCATAGGCACAGAAGTTGCTCTAGGCCATGCCCACCCCCATCAGGGCACATGCATGAGTTGGCTGGCAGGCCAAAGAGAGGGTTGCAATTTCAATTTTGATTTCTGTGGTACAGTATTTCCTGACATATCCCAATATTTAGCACATCTTGTCACTGTGTACCACTGTAGCTACTGTGGTGGGAGCTTGCACTATTGTAGTACAGTGTTTCATAGTTTTCAGGCTGTCTACGGTCTGAAGACTCAGAATACCTCCTGTAATATTTTGGAGCCAACATAGCTCATAATGGCCAGTCTTTTTCTGTTGGAGTAGTGGGCGATGAGGGCTCCATTGAATGGTAAGAGAATGCTATGGGTCTTGGGCCAGCCAGCCTTCATCTTTCCTATGGGGTGTCAGGTTTGATCTGATCAGTTGGTTGGGATCATCATGCTAAAAGTCTTTAGATCAGGGGCCCCTCCCTCCCAAAGCATCTAAACCCTCTGGTGGAGTTGGTTCGGTACCAACCTTTAAATAATCTGGAGCCTTCGGGAATCTTGTTAGTGCTGAGCTGTTCGAGCCTGTTGCAGCTGTGTGCTGATGGGGTCAAGGCCACAGTGGAGGCTTATAATATGGCTATCACTGCAGCTCCTCACACCATTTATGTATTCCCAAGAGGCTCCTGTTACAGCTCCCTCTAGTTCAATGAGTAGCTTAGACAGTTGAAGGTCAAAGGGCAGAGATTAGAGTGTTCTTGCTGGAGCTCAGGATCGATAGAGGATAGACTAACCCTGATAGCTCACTATAAAGAGTATCGGGGGGGCAATCACTTTGAGGAAGGAAGTGTTCTTGTCATGGGTGATTGCTGCAGGGAAGAACAAGACAGCTCAGCTTGACTGCACTGCGGACAGGTTGTTACATCTAGCCTGCCTACAGTCCAGAGGAGTTTTAGCACTCAAACTCAAAAAGGGGAGATATTGTTGATGGGGGACCTGAATATGCCAGATGTTAACTGGAGCACCTTTGCTGCAGGTACATTCAAGAGCAGGGTCATTCTTGATGCCCTACAGGGGGCATGCCTCAGACAGCTAGTATTGGAACCCACTCGGGAGGGAGCAATCTTAGACCTGGTACTCTCAAATGGGGACGGAGAAAGAATCTCAGATTTAGAAGTGGGTAGCCATCTGGGAACAAGTGACCACCAAACAGTGTGGTTCATGATAAACACAGCCATACAACAAGCATACAAAAGCAAGAGTATTGGACTTTAGGAGGGCTGACTTTGGGAAAATGAGAGAGTCTCAGAAAAGCACTAGCAAACAGGCAAGAAAGAGGGTGAAGGAACAATGGGGAGTAATCAAACAGCCATCACAGAGGCAACAAGCCTTTGTGTAAAGCAAATCAACAAAACACAACGAAGGAAAACGCTATGGTTCTCAAAAGAGGTGGCAGGAAGGTTAAAGAGAAAAGGATAGCATTCAAGAAATATAAGGAAACACAGAAGGAGCAGGACAGAGAACTTTATCAGTTAAAGCAGAAAGAAGCTGGGAAGGCAGTCAGAATAGCAAAGGCCCAAACCGAGGAAAGGATAGCCAATTATGTTAAGAAGGGGGATAAGACCTTTTATAGGTACATTAGGGAGTGAAGAAAGACCAAAGGAGGGATACTGAGGCTTAATAAAGGGGAGGGAATGTGGGTAGAGGGTGACAGTGAAAAAGCAGGGATACTGAACGAATATTTCTGCTCAGTATTCACAAAGGAAGAGGAGGGGGAGGTACCTAAACCAAACAAGAGAAACACTCTGAAGACGGGGGTCAATACCAGTCCATTTACAGAAGAAAGGGTTCTGAAAGAAATAAAATTGAAGGTGGACAAAGCAATGGGGCCTGATGGGATTCACTCAAGAATTCTAAAAGAACTAAGGGTAGAACTAGTGACACCGATGACTACTCTCTTTAACAAATCATGGGAGGATGGGGTGGTACCTGAGGACTGCAGGAGGGCAGATGTGATTCCTCTTCACAAAAGTGGGAGCAGGACAGAGACAGGAAACTACAGACCAGTTAGTTTGACCTCAGTGGTAGGGAAAATGATGGAATCACTTCTGAAGGAAAGAATTGTTGAGTACCTAGAGGCCAGTGGGGCACAGGACCCAAGGCAGCATGAATTCACGATGGGAAGGTCATGTCAGATGAATCTAATAGATTTCTTTGACTGGGTGACCAAAGTAGTAGACCAGGGAGGGGCTGTGGACATGGCTTACCTAGATTTTAGCAAGGCATTTGATACAGTCCCACACAAAGATTAATACACAAGTTAGCCAGCCTTGGAGTGGGTCCCAAGGTGGTAGCCTGGATAAAAATTGGCTGACAACAGGACACAAAGGGTAGTAGTAAATGGAGTACACAGTGAAGAAAGGAGGGTTACTAGCGGGTACTGCAGGGTTCAGTACGGGACCGGTCCTTTAATGTCTTTATAAGTGACATTGCAGAGGAGCTGGAAGGAAAGTATGTCTCTTTGCAGATGACACAAAGATCTGCAACAGGGTTGATACACAAGATGGAGTGGAAAGGATGGAGGGACTTGCAAGGTTGGAGGAATGGTCAAATGTATGGCAGCTCAGATTCAATGCAAAGAAGTGCAAGGTAATGCACATGGGAAACAAAAACTCAGGGAAGAGTACACAATGGGGGTGAGATACTGACAACAGTAAAATGGAAAGGGACCTGGGGTAATTATATCAGATGACCTAAAGGTGGGCAAGCAATGTGAGAAGGCAGTAAGGAAGGCTGGGGGATACTGGGATGCATAGGAAGAGGCATCAATAGTAGAAAACAGGAAGTTGTTATCCTCTGTACAGACAGTTGGTGAGACCCATCTGGAGTACTGTGTGCAGTTCTGGAGACCCCATCTCCATGAAGACATAGTGGAGGCTGTCCGAGGAGGGCAACCAAAATGGTGCAGGGTCTGCACCAGAAGACATACTGAAGAAAGACTAAAGGAGCTTAATATGTATACCCTTGAGGAAAGAAGGAGAGGGACATGATAGAAACTTTCAAGTACCTCAAGGAATCAACAAAGTCCAAGAGGGTAGCATCTTTCAGAAAAAAGATGTGCAAGAACAAGGGGCACAATTTGAAGATAGAGGGGACGGCTCAGAGGTAATGTGAGGAAGTATTTTTCACAGAGAGGTTGTGGATGCATGGAACAGCCTCCCTGAGGAGGTCGTGGAGTCAAGAACAGTGGGGAAATTCAAGAATGCATGGGACAGACATAAGGCAGTCCTAGTGGGGGGTAGGAGTAAGTAAGCTGTTGGTTAACTAGGATCTGCAGCTTATCTGTTAGGTAGGAAAATGGGCAGACTAGGTGGGCTAAGCAGTCCTTATCTGCTGTCAAATTCTATGTTTCAAACGATGTGAGGAGTTTGGCCAGTTCTTCCTTGATAGAGTGTCTTCTGTTCACTCCTCAGTCTCCACAAGTGGGTCGTCAAGGCCCAGCTTGGTCCAGTCTGTGACTAGTGGAGGCCGTCAGTCTGCCTGGGAGGAGTTTCATCAGTGCTGACTGGAGAGATCCTCCTTATGATCATGAAGCTGTGTCCCACCTTCTGTTCACTGGATGCTGAACCCATCCAACTGTTAGTGGACTGTTGGGAGTCTCTAGGGCCAGTGATTGCTGAGATTGTTCAGTGTTCACCTGAGGAGGGTGTTTTCCTTACAATTCTGAAAACAGCCATGGTGAAGCCCCTTCTCAAGAAACTATCATTGGACCCGGATGTTTTAGTTAATTACAAGTCTGTCTCAAACCTTCCCATTTTGGGAAAGGTGATCAAGAAGGGGTGGCAATGCAGCTAGAGATACACTTGAAAGCTTTTTCTGTCTATGAGCCATCCCAGTCAGGATTCAGGGGGCATCAGGCATAGAGACCGCACTCATCAAGGTGCAAAATATTCTTCTTCTAGCTAGAGACAGAGGAGTGCTCCATCTTGGTTTTACTGGCCCTCTCATCAGCTTTCACCACAGACTGTGGAATTTTAACAACTCAGCCGAGGGACTTGGCTGGTCTCAGTGGCATTGTGTTGAATGTGTTCAAGTCCTTCATCTCCAGTAGGGTGATACAGGTGTGTGGGGAAATTTTCTGTTATGCCCTACTGCCCTGACCTGTGGAGAGTCCCTCAAGGTTCAGTCTTGTTGCCCATGTTATTTGTGGTGTATATAGTGCTGCTGGGTGAGGTTATTCCTAGGCAGAGCCTGCAGATTCATTGCTATGCTGATTGTACTAAGCTGTACCTATCATTTGCCCCTGGGGAGTGGAATGCAGTCGGTGTGCTAAATTATTACCTTGTGGTTATCAGTGATTGGATGGCCTCCTTCAATGTTACTGTATTATATTGTTTAAATCAATAAAAAGTGTGTTAAACAATGATTGAATGGCCTTTATCTGGCTAAGGATGAATCCATACAAGACCTAAGTGCTACTGGTGCATGCAGGCATCTGGAGTGTGGCAGGACTGAGTGGGGTGGTAGCTGGATAACGTCTTGGCTCTACCCCTGCTCATAGCCAGAGGTAGGGTGAAGAATCTGAGTACTGGAATGCTGACTACCCACAGAACAGAAATCTATCCCCTGAGATAGAAAGCTCCCAGACTGCTCTACTACTAACTACTCTCTCTATTTTAGAAAAAAAAACAGCTGGAAAAACCAAACTAAAACAAACTCTCTCGGTGGCGCTGAGGGCTGAGGCGCTGGACGCCACACCTCACGCCACGCCGGCGACCCGGGTTTGGGAACGGACTCGGGTTGTTGGGGATCGGCAGGGGGAAGGAGGATCGAGCGTCCCAACGGATGCTCTCCTCCTTCAGGGAGGGACACCAGGGTGTTTAATACACCCGATGCCAGAGAGCCAGTGGAAGCACGGCTCGGGCAAGCAGCTCCATTGAGGAGTCGGGAGGGGGACGCCATTTCAGCACTTGGCAGGCGTGCGTGGCGTTCCGCCTGACCGGCGTCCTCCAGTGGGAGGGAGGAGGAGACGGAGAAACCGAAAACCCGCGGCACTCTCTCAATCTTTATTGCTCTGTTTTAGAAGGGGTAGCTGTGATACTGAGGGTATAGGCAAACAGGAAAGGCAGTTCTGTTTTTTCTGGGGCAGGTTTTAAAAACTTGTTTCAAGTGCTCTGTGCATGTTGAACCTTTTAAAGCACAGGGATGTGCACTGAAAGCCTTAAAGTCATTTTTGTTATTTAAATTAGCCTGGTGAGCAGCACCAAAACTAGAAGTGGGTAGCCATACCACTTCTGGTCTTGGCTCAATAAGTCAGACAGCCCTAGCGAACAGCAGTGAGCGTGGCAGCAGGGGAAACCAGGGAACCAGGAAGCTCTGGTCCACTATATACCTCCCAGGTCAGTTACATTTTGAAAAGGACCGATAATATGTCAGACACTATAATCACCCTAGATGGGGTTCTGCGATTCAAATGCATTAGCTGTCTAATGTATTCAATTATAAAGACAGCCAGTATAGAGGGAGATTAAGTCTGTGAAGAACGTAGTTTAAATAAAGAACCAACAGCGGAACTAGCCAAAATGTGTCACAGACTGGATAAACTGGAAAAATGTTTGGAGGACATGGACAAACAGATTAGGAGGGGAGATGAGAAAACTCAAACTGAACCCAGACAGAGCAGGAGGGAAATAAAAAAAATTGGGAATACTTAATTAATAATGAACTCCTTACTTTGGAGAAAAATGGTAAAAGAAAGAGAACGTAATGAACACAGAGGTAATGACCCCCCTGGCCTCTCACGGGGGGGGGGGCGAGTTGCCAATGGCCCCTAAAGAGGTGCGGCTAGGTAGCGCCATCCAAACCTCAGGGCAGAAGGGGCGACTCCCAGCAAGTGGTAGTATCAGTGGGGAACCACTGGAAAGGGGCTGGCCCAGGCTGCTCCAGCAGGGAGGGGCCTGGCAGGGCTTAAAGTGAGCGGTTTAGGAGGATTTCTCCCTCTTTGAACTGCTCACCAGAGAACACACTCTCCCAGCCTGCCCCCTCCCTGGTAAGTTTTTTCCTCATTTCTGTTCCTGCTCTCCTGCTCCGCAGCCCCAGCACTTGGCCTGCTCCTAGGCCTCCTCCCACCACTAGTTTTTCCCGGCAGTGCCTTCCTCGGCCCTTCTCTGCTCCCCCTTGGCCTCCTGGCTCCCCGGCCTGGCCCCCGGGCCTCTTCCTGTTTCTCCAGCTTCTCGAATCCCATCCCCTGCCTTCCTCACAGCCCCTGGCTGACTTTTTCCCCCTCAGGTTCCTGAACCCCCCCTTTCTCTTGGACCTCGCAGCCCGCCGCCTCCTAGAGCAAAACTCAGGGCTGAAACATTGGGCTTATGCCAGGGTACAGGACCCCCTGGGGGATCATCTATTGGACACAGTCCGGGAAAAAATTTGGAAAGGGGAATTCATAGATATGTTCTTCCTATTACACAGGGAGCTTCCTGAGAAGGCGGACGAAAAGAAGAGGAAACAGGAGAGGCCTTGGAGGCCTAAAGTACCTTTCACATTTGAGAATTGGGCAGCCGCTTTTGACTATTTATGTCTGTATATGGGATGAGGCACCCGGACAAGCTGATCTCATTGCTTAAGTATCGGGATACCATTAAATTTACTCACCTATCCTTTGATGGATATGCGTGGTTAAAGTACAATGAACAATTTCATCTAAAAATGGAGCAGTAGCCCAATCTCAAATGGGAACAAACATATATAGACCTTTGGGTACGGTATATGACTCGGGGAAGACCCAGTGTGGTGACGGATACCGATAGCAGTCATGTCATTGCCAGACAGGCAGGGGGAGACCACAAAAAGGAACAGAAAAAAGCAGGTAAGAAGGCGTGTTTTGATTACAACAAGGGCAAGTGTTTTTGTTTCTTTTGCAGATACAGCCACATCTGCAAAAACTGAGGTGGGGAACACCGGGTCACAGATTGCACCCACCAGTCAGGCAGACGGCAAGGTAATGATGGAGCCGGGGGGGTGGGGAGGAGGGCCTGGGAAGTCTGGCTAGCTCACCGGTCCGCGTAGACCTGATGAATATCTGACTCTCGTTACCCCGACCGTAAGGCAGCACAGTATTTAAATGATGGTTTAAAGCAAGGTTTTAAGATTCCATACAAAGGACCTAAAGTGGCGATGACAGCCTGCAACCTTAAGTCCACAAATCTACTCCCCGATACCATCGAGAAAAAGATCGCAAAAGAGATTAAGGCAGGCCAGGTGGTGGGATCCTTCAATAATCCCCTGGTTCCAACCCTCAGGGTATCACCTTTAGGGCTAGTCCCTTAAAAGTCTGAAGGGGAATACAGGCTGATACATCACCTGTCCTACCTGAAGGGAACCTCAGTAAATGACTTTATTGACCCTGAGGATTGCTTGGTGCAGTATGCGTCTTTTGACATGGTGCTGCACCTGATACAGGAGCTGGGACAATGAGCTCTGATGGCAAAGAGTGACATCAAGTCTGCCTTTCGCCTCCTCCCAGTACATCCAGGTGACCACGACTGATTGGGTTTCAGATTCAAAGACCAATGGTATGTGGATAAAGCAATGCCCATGGGATGCTCGGTAAGCTGCGTGGCTTTTGAAGCATTCGCAACATTTCTGGAATGGGCCACGAAAAGGCACAGTGAGAACCCACATGTTGTACACTAGTTGGACAATTTTTTGTTTGAGGGTCCTGGCGGATCACATATATGTGCTGATACTCTGGGATGTTTTCTTACACTAATGGGATATCTCGGCATCCCATTAGCCCCGGAGAAAACCGAGGTTCCTACCACCTGCTTCTCTTACCTGTGCACAGAAATAGATTCAGAGGTCATGGTTTCCCACTTGCTGCAGGAAAAAGTGACGCTTTTGAGCAAGATGTTGGGGGAGATGGGGAAAGCAAAGAAAGTGACCCTAAAGCATTACAATCTGTCAAAGAGCACCTGAACTTTGCATGCCACACAGTCCATCTGGGTAGGCCATTCCTGAGACGGATGGCTGCTGCACAGTGGGGGTTTAAAACCATATTATCATGGTCACGTGATGACAGACTGAAGGGCAGCAGCAACCTCCCGCAGATCCGCACCTCCGTTCATTAAAAGAGTGAATTCCAACTTACTTCACAACAGGCGTGGTGCCCAACCTACATCAGAAGGTTACAAGAGCCTCACAGTGGACAGTTATCTGTCCAGAATGGAAGTATTTATGAAAAAAACGGCACCAAGACACTCACCGCCATCAACGCCGGAAAAGGAGAAGGCTGCGAAGCGGCCTAAGCACCAGCAGTCGAGTGTCAACAGAACTCCAGCTACTACTACTGCTCTCTCGGAGGAAAGATTTCTGGAGGTTATGAGACCTCTCCAAGAACGCATCTTGGAAATGGCGGAGGATATGCAGCAGATCAAAGCCTCGGTGCAAGCCCTGACTACGAGAGTGGAGATTCGAAGCTAAGCTCTTTCACTAGAGAGAAAACAAGACAAGAGTGAGTTGGCGATTGTGCAGTTTGGGAGAAGGCTGAAAACTTGATGAGAAACTAGAAGACCTTGAGGGAGGAGTAGGAGAAACAATCTCCAATATTTGGTGTGCCTGAAAAGAAGAAGGCTCGAATCCGATTCTATTTTTGCAGAAATTCTTTCAGAAGATTGCAGGCCCTTCTCCGAATGGAGCTGCGTATATTACTGAGCGAGCACACCGGGCCCTGCGTCCGCTCCCACCCCCTAACTCTCCCCCACGGCCCCTGATCTGTCGCTTGCTTAATTTTCTGGATAAACAATATATCCTGGCCAAGGTTAGAGACTTGCGAGAAATATTATGGGAAGGACATCGCCTCAGGATTGCACAAGATCTGCCTCAGTCGGTCAGGGCGAAATGACAAGAAATGCATCCAATAGTGTCCAAATTGATTGCAGCGGGAAAGCCCTTCAAAATGCAATACCCCGCAGTGCTCCAGATCAAGCATCAGGATCAGTGGATCCCTTTGGAAACTAAGGAACAGGCTTTGCATTTCGAATTGCTGTGCTTACTAGCCCCCCAATTTGGCGAAATACACGGTGTGAGAGGCCGTGTTTAAAGTCTGATTGTTTCCAGCTGGGCTGCTGTAGAGGGGGCGGGGAGGTCTGCTACATAAATGTAGCGCTCGCAAGCGGCAGCTTTGTATTTCGAATTGCTGTGCATTTGTGGGAACGCCTCTTGTTAGCGGCTGGAACTGTGTTTTCCTTTAAATCTGGACTTCCTCTATTTTCTCCTGCTGTTTGTCATCCTCCTGTGGGCTGCATGCTTACTAGCCCCCCAATTTGGCGAAATACACGGTGTGAGAGGCCATGTTTAAAGTCTGATTGTTTCCAGCTGGGCTGCTGTAGAGGGCGGAGAGGTCTGCTACATAAATAAGCTGGCTGCCGCGAAGCTGAAGATTGTGAGAGGCGAGATGCCCACTGCAAGTTGGAATTTATTTATTTGGGATGAGAGGAGGAAGTGGATTGGTTTATTGAAGCTTTAACTGTGTTAGTTAGGCTGTTTTAGATAGGAATATTTTAAATTTTATGAGTTTGTATTAATTTATTTGTTTGCTAGTTTATTTATTTAGAAATGTGTAGGGGGTCTGTAGGGCATCCTGTAGGGCTTAGGATCACTTATGGGAACTCGCAGCTGCATGCTTTGTGTCCCTTTGTCCCTCTCCCTGTGTCTGAGACTACCATCAGGCGCTGCAGGGAAGTGGGGATTGTAAGGGATTGCTCTGCCTGTGGGCTGTGGGATGACCAGGAGCGGGTTGATCGAAGGATAGAGGTGGTTAAGTCCAGGAGACGCCCTGGAATATGCAGGGCATCTAGGAGAAGCCAGACGTGGTTGGTGCCCGTTTCCAGGGAGACCACCAGACCGAGTGGTCAGGTAGCCCGAGGGGCTGCATCACCCTCTATATCTCTGATGGCAGTGCTGTGCAATGCCAGGTCGATCAGAAACAAGACGGCAATTATTGCCGCCTTGATTTCGTCGGTCGACCTGGCTTGCATTACGGAGACCTGGGTTGGGGATGATGCTGGCCCTGTTTTTGAGGCTGCAGTCCCCCCAGGGTATACTGTGGTGCATTGCCCCAGAGAAAATCGCAGGGGTGGCGGTGTAGCCATCTGCTTTAGATCGAGCCTGACCTTCATCGTGCACCCGGGTGGAACCCCAGGTTCATTTGAATGTGTGGCCATTAGCGGAGGACTTGGCATTGGCTGCAGGATCCTCCTCATCTATCGCCCTCCTGGCCCGATGGGGGGTTTCCTGCAGGAATTTGCCGAGTTTGTTGCCAGTGAAACGTTGGATTCCCCAAGATGTGTTTTTCTGGGGGATTTCAACATTTGGGCCGAAGATAAAGTTCAAAAGTGCGCCAGCGAATTTCTGCAGTGTATGTCCTTGTTGGGGCTGATGCAGTTTGTTGATGCACCCACTCATCGCGATGGCCACACACTGGACCTGGTGTTCTCACTGGGGCTTGAGATTGTAGATCTTGTGATTGACCAGGTTTTCTGGTCTGATCATTGCATTGTGAAGTTCACGCTTGGGGCTCCCGTTGTAAGTTCTTCCCCTGCTGAGATGATTCGCTGCCGCCCTTTACGTGATCTTACCCCTGAGGGTTTTATGGCGGCAGTTGATTTATCTAGTATGGGTGTTTCATGCGTCGGAGATGTTGATGTCGGGGTAGACACCTATAATAAGGTGTTGTCTGACACCAGCAACTCCCTCGCATCTACCCGTGTACGACCCAGAACTTTGTACCTGAGGTCTCCTTGGTATGATGGAGAACTTAGGGATATGAAGAAGCTGGGTCGGAGATTAGAGCGCCGCTGGAGGAAGTCCCGTCTGGAGACGGACTAACTGGTCCTGCGTGCGCATTATTGCGCATATCAGGAGGCAATCAACTGAAAGAAGACAGTATTTCTGTCTCGGGAGATTGCTGCTGGGAGAAACTGACCAGCCTCACTCTTCCGGACTGTCGATAGACTTCTCCATCCTGCCTGTCTTCAGCCCGGAAGAGTTTCCTCAAATGAGGACTGTGAGGATTTTGCTCGGTTTTTCTCGGACAGGGTGTCTTTGATCCAGCGGGAGGTTTCTTCAGCCAGCAATACCATTGCTGACAGTGGTCACCAGTTGTGTTCTAAGTGCACTCCGCCTGGTTGGGGAGAGTTTAGGCCAGTGGAGGTTCGTGAGGTTATTGAGGTGGCGGCCAATTTGAAGCTTACACTATGTGAACTGGACCCAGTGCCAACACGTTTCTTAATGAGATGCATTGACTCTGTTGGCCCGGTGTTTGCCCTGATTGCCCGGTGTTCCTTGAGTCAGGGTGTCTTTCCAGATGCCTTGAAGGAGGCTCTGGTGAGGCCCCTTTTAAAGAAATCTTCTTTGGACCCGGAGATTAGGGCAAATTACCATCCTATCTCCAATCTCCCATTTTTGGGGAAGATTGTCGAGAAGGTGGTATCGCTTCAATTGGAGGAACATCTCATGACTCACGAGTTGTATGATCCCTTCCAGTCGGCTTTCCGGGCCAGACATAGCACTGAAACTGCGTTAGTTCGGGTGCAGAATGACCTCCTCAGGGCTAGAGATCGGGGGGACAGGACAATTCTTGTCCTCCTCGACCTCTCCTCAGCATTTGATACTGTGGACCATTGTGTGTTGCTTCTCCATCTGAGGAAGTTATGTGGACTCACCGGTACTGTCATCAAATGGTTTGAGTCCTTTCTCACCAATAGGAGGCAATGGGTTGTGATGGGAAATTTCTCATCTACACCCTACCTCCTTTTGTGTGGAGTCCCTCAGGGTTCAGTATTAGCCCCAATGTTGTTCGCAGTATATATGCTGCCCCTGGTGGGGATCATTAGGAGGTATGGTCTGAGTTTTCATTGCTATGCCGATGATACTCAGCTATACTTATCCTTTGCCCCAGGAACATCAAACGCAGTGGATGTGCTAAACCTCTGTCTGGCTGAGATTAATGACTGGATGGCCTCCAGCTGGCTATGACTGAACCCTGACAAGACTGAGGTACTGGTAGTGGAGTCGAACAGAGTTCGTGATGGGATGGCCTCTGACTCTGGAACTGGACTTGTGCTAGGGGCCGAGTCATTGATGGCCTCCCCTAGGGTGCGAAATCTTGGTGTGATTCTTGACAGGAACTTGTCCATGGAGATTCAAATATCTTCCGTGGTCCGTTCCTGTTTTTTCCATCTTAGAAACATTGCCAGGATTAAGCCCCTTGTTCCGTCTCTGGACCTCCCTACCTTGATACATGCCTTGGTCACTTCTAGGCTTGACTACTGTAATGCCCTCTATCTCGGGGTCTCTGGGGGTTCTCTTCGCAGACTGCAGCTAGTGCAAAACGCTGCCGCCCAGCTTTTGACCGGGCAAAGCAAATTTTGTCATATTACACCTGTATTGCGTGAATTGCACTGGCTGCCTGTCAGATGGAGAGTACTCTTCAAGGTGGGTTTTCTCACCTATAAGGCCCTACACGGGCAGGGCCCTGGCTACCTGTCAGATCTCCTGGTACCTTCCACCTCTGCCCGTAATCTCCGCTCCTCTAGTGGTGGCCTCCTAACTGTTCCAAGAGCGAGATTAAAATCTGCAGGGGATCGAG
This sequence comes from Neoceratodus forsteri, assembly GCA_016271365.2. Classification (NCBI taxonomy): domain Eukaryota; kingdom Metazoa; phylum Chordata; order Ceratodontiformes; family Ceratodontidae; genus Neoceratodus; species Neoceratodus forsteri. The sequence continues at coordinate 728,291,284 of CM057449.1, read as the reverse complement.
CTTTTAGTGTTGCCGCTTCCGTTTTTTGAAACACCTTACCAACTGAAGTTAGGGAGGCCCACACTATAATTGCCTTTAAGGTTCACCTGAAGACCTTCCTATTTTCGCAAGCTTTTGGGGTGTAGTTTTGTTTATATACATATATTTATATATATATTGATTTTGATTTGTAATCTGTGTGGTATAAAATGTTGTGAAATTTTTGTGCGGCGCCCAGAGCCTTTGGGATTGGGCGTCTTTTTAAATAAATTTGACTTGACTTGACTTGACTCTGAAGGAGCTTAGAGAATTATTTCCTGAACTGTTCAAGGGAACGGATTGAAAGAAGGTATCAAGGTTGTTACCGACAAGAGAATGCAGTAGCAGGGCTTTTGTAAATGAGATACTACTGAAGCTTATTATATACTCATCAGGATATCAATCTGAAGTGAATATAGAAAAAGTGGACAGTGTTTTGTGAGTCATGCCACGGGAAGAGTTCTAGGCCTAAATATTGTCTAATGCGGGGGGAAAGAAAAAAGGGAACTGTTCCAGAATCAGACTTTAGATTGGGCAGGCACCTTATGGGACACGCTGGACACTCAGGGATTTCAGTTTCTTTCGTCTGTGAGATACTGCGACTGGAGATATGAGGGACTATTTTTGACTGCAGTGACAGTGACCTGAGACTGAAAATGGTGCCAATTGCCATCTGGAGACTTACTTTCAGCTACTAGTTTCTGCTTTTTTCCTTTTGGTGCGACCATTTTAATTCTCCTTCAGCTTCTCCCTATTTGAGGGATTCGTGAGGATGGAGCAAAGCGATACTACTAGCCTTCGAGCTATTCATTTCAAAGTGTTTCGCTAAGTTTACCAACATAGTCAGGTGCTTTCTTTTTCTTTTTTCTGTGCTTAAGAGAGCTAACTAATTTGAATAAGTGGACAGCATCCTGCAAGTTATACCACGGGAAGAGACTAAGGCCTAAGTATCATCCAATGCTGGGAGAAAACAAAGGGAATTATTCTGGAACCAGTCTTTAGACTGGCAAGTACTTGATGGGATAAGCTGGACACTCAGGACTCTCTATTTCTTTTGGCTGCGAGATATTGCGACCGGAGATGCGAAGGACTATATTGACTGCAGTGGCAGTGACAGGAGACCGAAAATGGTGCCAATTGTCAGCGGAGGCTTACTTTAAACTGCTAGTTTTGCCTTTTCTTTCAGTGTGGCTATTTTATTCCTCCCCTGCATCTCCCTGTTTGAGGATTGGTAGGGATGGAACAAATGATATTACTGGCCTTGAGTTATCAATTTCAGAGCATTTTGATCTGTTCATTCACACTGCCATTTTTCTTTTCTTTTTATTGTTCAGGAGCTAACCAATTTAAATGTATGTGGGTTTGGCATACTGCTTGTTCAATGGGGGTGGGGAGTGGTGGGGGACATGGTGCGTATCATTCTGTGAGAAGACATCACTTTACATGATTGTTTAGGTGTTGCAGTTCTCTGAACTGGGGGTGAAAGAGGGGGTTAAAAGTAATTGTTTTGTATGTTAGTTGTGGGTTTATTGGGAGAAATTAGAGGAATAGATAATAGGAGGGGCGTCTGGGGGGGGGGTGTCAAGTATGTATAATATGGATGATACTGTACACCACTGGCCAGGATATTTCTCAGGGCTCAACTGCATATTTGGGTTATGGAAGGGAGCAGATCCTCATAACGACATGAATACAATTGCAGGGAATGAGTAGTCAATACAACCTTATCAGCTGGAACATCAAGGGGGCTCAGGACAAGGGCAAAAGGTGGGTTATCCTCAGACACTTGCAGCATCTGAGGGCAGGGATCATGTGTCTCCAGGAAACCCACATGAGATGGGAAGACACCCACCTATTCATCAAAGCTTGGGTAGGGCAGGCCTTTGGGGCCGGGAGGTCTAACAATAGTGGGGGAGAGGTTATTCTCATAAATAAGAATATCCCCTTTATATTAAAGAATGAGATATATGACCCCAATGGGAGATATATTATCCTGCTGGGTAGTATCGAGGCTAGACCAGTCCTAATAGGTGCATTATATGGTCCAAATGGAGAATTCCCTGAGTTCTTCATACATCTATTAAGTATGGTGGTCACTAACCCGCCGATAGCAACTATATTGGGAGGGGACTGGAATGTAGTGCCAGACACGTGGATGGACAGATCTGACTCTCGGAGACGGAGACCCTCCCCATCGTAGAGGGCACTGCACGACCTGATGAGTGGTGCAAATATCCTTGATGTATGGCGGGTGTTACACCCTATGGAGCGCCAATACACGTTCTACTCACCCACGCACAAATCTCTATCCCATATTGATTTTATCTTATTAAGCTCCCACTTGCTTCCAAATGTGGTGTGCTCCGAGATTCATAAGAGAGTCATATCGGACCATTCGCCTGTATCACTACTGTTTTATTTGGGGATAGGACCTAGGAGGGATTTTGTCTGGAGACTGAATAACCAGCTGCTCCAGAAGGCTGAGACCACGCAGCAAATACGGGATTTTCTTTCCAACTTTATAACAATCAATAGGGGTTCAGTTATGAGAATTGACATGGTTTGGGCAGCAACAAAGTGTGCCTTGAGAGGGGAGTGCCTGCGTTTGATGACCATCAAATCCAGGCTACACAAAGCTTAGCAAAACAATCTACTTTTAGCTATCCGAGGGTTAGAGGCCACCCTTAATAATGAGTCCACTGACGCAGAATGGGCAGCTCTACATAGATTACAGGCCCAATACTCAGCCCTGATATATCAAAGGGTAGAGTTGTCATTGAAGCGTACCAAGATCAAATATCTGGATGCAGGGGAAAAAGCTGGGAAATTGTTAGCTGTTAGGCTTAGACATGCCGAGGCCTCGCGCTTCATTGCTGGTCTTAAAGTGGGCAGTCAAGTTATAACATCACCCAGAGAAGTGGTTGAGGAGTTAAAGAACTATTACCAGAGACTGTACTCAGTCGATCAGGTGGGCCGCCCTAAAGATCAAAATATTCTCAACTATCTGGCCCCCATAGAGTTACCAACAGTGACCCCTCAGAGTGCCAAAATATTGGGCAATCCGGTCACTGTGAAGGAGGTCATACAGGCCACCCAGCAACTCACATTGGATAAGTCTCCTAGATCAGATGGTCTTTCTAACAACTTATACAAAGTGTGTGTGTGTCAGAACTTGCCCCCCTATTAACAGAAGTGTTTAATTTTTGGTACTCAGAGGGCATGTCGGAGGACAGTTTTCTGAAAGCGTTGATTACCCTCATACCCAAGCCGGGGAAGGACCCCCTCATGCCTGGCAGTTACCGGCCCATCTCGTTGATTAATACAGATGTTAAGATCTTAGCCAAGATTTTGGCTAACAGGTTAGGCCCAATATTAGCTGCTCTTATTGGGCGGGAACAAATTGGGTTTATGGCAGGCAGATCATCTGTTGACCATATGCAGAAGGTCATGCATATCCTCTCGGAGTCCAGGGACTCCAACTCCGCAGTGGTGTTGGTGTCCCTGGATGCCGAGAAGCCTTTTAACATGGTCTCCTTGGACTTCTTATTTTTAGCAATGGCACAATATGGCTTCCCCGCAGGATTTATTAAATGGGTCAAGATCCTGTATTCCTCCCCATCTGCACAGGTTTGGTGCAATGGCATCCTGTCTGGCCCTTTTCGGCTGCAGAGAGGGACCAGGCAGGGATGCCCCCATCCCCCCTTTTGTTCAATCTTTATTTGGAATCCCTTATTAAGAAATTAATTGTCTTCCCACAAATTAGAGGTATAAAATTCGGCGAGCAGCGGTACATGCTGTCCGCGTATGCAGACGATCTGTTGATACATACTGAGGAGCCGGCAATTGGGATCCCAGCCCTTCTGGAAGTGATCAAATCCTTTGCAGAGGTTTCCCACTACAAGCTGAATATATCTAAATCTAAGGTCTTCCCCCCTGAACAATAGGACCACCAGGGTGGTCATAAGTAACACCAATTTGGAGTGGGCACCACACACCCTTACCTATTTAGGTATTCAGGTTACCAGAGATCTTCCCACCATGATGAAACTGAACCTTACAGAGCTGCTTAAGGTCATCAAATCGGATCTGGAAAGATGGAATAGTCTTCCACTTACATTAGGGGGGAGAGCTAATATTGTAAAAATGAATGTCCTACCCAGGGTTTTATATCCTATGGGGATGCTTGGGTGCTACCTTCCCAAAAAGTGGTTTGGCCAACTCCAGTTGATGTTAAATGCCTTTTTGTGGAGGGGCAAAAAAGTTAGGCGATCTTATAATAAACTTACAGGGCCCAAAAGACAGGGTGGTCTGGCGTTACCCTCCTTCTTTACCTACTACTGTGCCCATCATCTCAGTAGAGTAGTCCACTGGTCAAAGGCAGTTTGGGAGAACGAGAACCAGGTCTACACCCCCCTGTGGCTGGATATAGAAAAATCACTAATGACCCAGCACCAGGGTACTCTCACCTCTTTGATTTATGTCAGCACTATGAAGTTACCCAGCATGCTGAAGAACACCCCTATTGGATGATCGGCTCGGGCCCTCCATCAACTACAAATTTTCCTTTCATGTAATTGGCATGTATCCCTGGAGCAACCCATTGTGGGTAACCCCCATTTTCAAATTGATCGTAAACCCATCTTGTCCACATTCTGGCCACTCCTGACTGATAAGAAGTTGGCGGACTTATCAGAGAATGGTCAATTCATATCCTTCTCGGCTTTCCGTGCACGTTTCTCAGTACTGGTCACTTTTTTCTTTTAATATAAGCAGGTTGAGGAGGCAGTTAAAAATCATGTGGGGAAGGGGGATACAAACAGATTGTACATGGAGAAATTGATTAGGCTCTTATAGGCAGCCAGGGAACCTCGTGCAGTCCCTAAGATCTATAAAGAGCTACAATCTATGGACACTAGCCTACCCCAGGGGATTTGCTATTACTGGGCTCAAGAGCTGTCAATTGTACCTGAGGCGGAGTCTTGGGGATGAGCATGGAGGAACGGTTATATATTTGTTAAGCAGGATAGACTACGAATGATACAGTTTAACATTATGAATAACACAGATACATACATAGCTACATAGACAGTGTCGGCAGATAAGGGCCTATGGCCCACCCAGTCTGCCCATTTGAGCTTGTAAGTTCAGTTTATGTTTTCCAAGAAGTCTGTTGCCCCTTACCCCTGACCTCCAGAATTCCTTTATGTCTATCCCATGCATTCTTAAATCCCGTGATTGTTTCAGCCCCCACCACTTCCTCTGGCAGGGTGTTCCACTTGTCCACCACCCGTTCTGTGAAGAAATTCTTCCTATATTTTACACCGGTTAAATTGCATAAAGTGCGACATGTCCCCGGCCCTATGTACACTAAGTGTGGCCTTGCCCCCGGCTCCCAATATCATATGCTGTGGGGTTGCTCAGTGGTCCAGACCTTTTGGCAGTCTATCAAACAACTACTGGATCCGTTGCTTGGGCTCGACTCCCTCTTCACTGCAGAAATATGCTTATCTTATTGGTTTCCGAGAGGAATTCCCAGAGTTAGGAAAGCACATATTACCTCAGTCTTGGCAGTAGCTAAACTCATTATTATGAGGCACTGGAAAGAAGAAACATGGTTATCGGTTAGGGAGTGTTATAAGGAGATGCTTACGGCTTTGCAATTAGAAAAACATATTCTGTATATGAACAATCGGCCCCACTTATACCAGCCCAGATGGGGCTCCTTAGAGGCTTTGCTTGCTACATGTAACCCATAACGGCCTATAATTAGCTGACCGTTTGCATTGTAGGTGGAGTTTAACTTTAGCAGTTATGCTGAAAGTAACATGTACACACTTGCTGGAGGGGAGGGGGGAGTGGTAAAGGGGGAGGAGGGGTAAAGGTCAATAAGAGAAGGGAATTAGCTAGATTTGGATTAATTAGTAGATATAATAATAGAACTGTGATTATTTTAGCCGATGTAACCATAAGGCTAATACGACATGTTCTTGGTCTTTGTACAACAGTGTCTATGCCACGTAACCTACAGTGTATTGTGGATGCTGAGAAAAAATGAATAAAGCATACTAAATTAAAAAAAAAAAAAACATTATCACATTAGATTGTTACAAGGTATGAAAGCTGACCTACTGGTCTGGGAGCTGTTTTTACAGGATTTTAATGGCACAACCATCTGGCAGACGTCGGAGGATCAGTTGTATGATCTGCCCATGGTCATAGATGCATCAGGTGGAACTGGCTTTGGAGCCTTTTGGCAGGGGGCATGGTTTGCAGATTGGTGGCCCCAAGAGTGGGTAGCAAGGGGTTACACAAAAAAAATTACACTGCTTGAGCTGTTCCCCATCATGGTGGTGGTGAGGGTTTGGGGGCACGGACTTGAAAATAAGAAGGTGCTTTTCCACATGGACATCAGGGCAGTAGCCAACATATTGAACTCACAGACTTCTCATTCTGAAAAGGTCATGAAGGTTCTGCATGTTTTCGTGTTATGTTGCCTCCAGTACAACATCTCTTTCAGGGCGGCATTTGCCAGGCAGACAAAATGTCATTGCTGATGCCCTGTCTCGCTTGCAGCTCGAGCAGTTCAGGCAACTGGCTCCAGAGGCAGACCCGCTCCCCACGCAGATACCAGAAGCTGTTTGGCAACTGGGGAACCAAGACTACAGCAATTAGCACAACTCTCTGTGGCCTCCTCGACATGGAGGAAATACATAGGTAGCTATGCTGCTTTCCAGGAATTTTGTGGTCACGAGGTAAGCGTGACACTGCTTGACATACAGAGGCAAGTCCAAAGCTACATCCTCCACTTAGAATGCCTGGGAAAATCTCCAGTGGCGATACGCCTGCTTGTTGGCAAGTATCGCATTCATCCGCAAGGCCGCAGGTTTCCCTGACCCAATTGACAGTTTTATTACAAAGAAAATGTTACAAGGTTTGATGAGATCAATAGGACAAAAGGTGGATACAAGGAAGCCCATAGGCTTGACTGAGCTATCCAATCTCCTGAATTCACTGGCAGTCCCAGGCAGCTCGGGTTATGAAACCCAGCTATTTAGAGCCCTTTTTGCTTGTGCATTTTTTGGGGCCTTCCGGGTGTCTGAGTTGGTACAACAATCCAGCACGGCTGGGCAGACTGCAAATCTCCTAGTTGATGATTTAGCCATCTGACAAGAAAGATTATGTCTACAGTTGCGCAAGTCAAAGACAAATCAGTGCAGGCCACTAGCCCTCATAACACTATTTAAGGCTACCACGGGGGACATCTGCCCATGGACATTAATGAGGGAATACCTGGGTGTGTGGCCAAAGGACCCTGGTCACTTATTTATCAATGGGGATGGGAAACCGGTCACGAGGCGTTATTTTACAGCCATTCTCAGGAAAGGTCTGTGGATGGCAGGCCTGAACCCAAGTTTTTCAATACACATTCCTTCAGGATTGGCACGGCCACCAAGGCAGCCAGGTGTGCGTTGAAAGAGGATCAAATCAAGGAAGTGGGCAGATGGGCTTCCAGGTCATATATGGGTTACATCAGACCGCAGCAAGGGGCAGCCAACAGTGGATTCGGGTGGGCGAGGCCGGAGGGTCTTGTATCACTGTTGACTGTCAATAGTTGTAACATCATATTCACATTTTCTGTTTTGTTTTACAGGCATGTCTACAGCAACACCTCAGATTTGGATTGTGGGCCACTCGCACATGAGGGAGGCCTACCTGAGGGTGAAAAAGCAGCTGTACATGAGGCAGTTGGGTATCCCAAGAGGGTAAGCGCTAATCCAATGGACAGGAAAAGGGGGGGATGAAATGAGCATTGTTTGACACAGTATTGAGATTGGGGCTACATCAGCAGCCACCTGTTGCATTGGTACTCTACCTGGGGGGAACGATCTAGTTACCCTGGGAGCTCCTAGGCTTATTGGGGATATAAAGAGGGACTTGGCCCATCTGAAAGAATTGCTGCCCCACACCATTCTGTCATGGACCTGGATCATTCCATGTCAGCGGTGGTGAGGCAAGCGGAAGGTGAGAGCCATCGATAAAGCGCGAAGGGCAGTAAATAGGGAGGTGTCCCATTTTGCTGCCTCACTAGGGATCAAAATGATCAGGCATTTCCTGATCACCAAGGCTGATAGGGGCCTATATAGCCATGATATGATACACCTTTCTAAAATTGGAAACAATATCTTCAATAATACACAAAACAATTTTTGAGAGACTATCTTATTTGGTAAAAGTAAGATCCCTTGAGCATTGCTTGGGGATACGTGTTGGCATCGTATGTGAGTGGCGATAATTCATGGCTGACCCTTGTAATTATGTCTTCCGGCATTAAAAGAAACAGTGATTGGGTGACACTGGGAGAGGCACGACCCTGGGACAGGTATGCTTCGGGGACCTGGGTGGGAGGTCACTGAGGTGGAGCTTGCACTAAAATGCTGGGAGCCAAGATTTGGAGACAGGGAGTGTGGCCCCGAATGGCCATGCTCCTTGTCAAAGGGTCAAGGAGGTGCTAAATTCGGGGAAGATGGGGATGCGAACTGTCCGGAAGGAAGTCATAGCCCCAGACGGGCATGTCTGACTAATGGGCCAGAGTTCCCTTGACGAACTTGAGGAGGGAGAAGGGGTTCAGCAGGGACATTAATTTGCTGCCCAAGGGGTCTTACTGTAGGGTGGTACCGTATGTATACAACTGTGATATAGAATTATGGTGTACATATATATCTGTATTTGAATGTAATTGAAGTATGACCTGTAATTCTGAACATTTTTATTAAGTAAAAGAGCTGCGGCCTTTTCCATTCCAAGGCCTGTGTGGTGTGATTTATTGATATGGGGGTCCGCTTTGGGCAATGAATGGTGTACTGTTCAGAGCAACAGGAGGAATAAAAGGGGAGGTGTGCCACTGGACATTTGCTTAACAAAGAGATACATCTAATAGATTCCCTGTCTTTAGCAAATCTGAATCTGTGGACCCAGATAACAGAGAATCTGTGGAGGCTATGGATACTTCTGTGACTGGCAAGCTTATTAATCTGGATTTAGAAAATGACCCCGCCCTTAACACACAGCACCAAAATAGAAGAAGAAGAATCAGCATTTATATAGCGCTTTTAGTACACAGTATCCCAAAGCGTTTTACAAGCAATGCTAGACTGGTAGTGAAGTGACTGAATGTGTAGTGGTGGCCATATCGCACATCATCACCCACACACAGCCTGGATAATTGCATGAACCGGTTTATGGGAAGGAGAATGTTGGCCAGTACACTGGGAATGCTCCCTGCTCTTTGCAAAGAGTGCCCTGGGTTCTTTACTTCCACCTAAACACCCACCAGGACAACACCAGGATGGGCAGAAGGGACCTCGGTTTAACGTCTCATCTGAAGGATGGCACATCCCAGCAGTACAGCACCCCCAATGCTGCACTAGGATGCCAGCGATTTTTAGGTGCAAGTCCAATCCCGGTGTGGGACGAGAACCCACGACCTTCTGGTCCAGATGTGGATGTGCTACCAACTGAGCCACGCTGACACCAAAATACAACACCAGAAAGTATTTCAGCAAGGCTGGAAATAAATAAAACTCTGACAAGAGAGAACAATAGTGGTGGGGCATTCAAACTTGCTGTATACGGACTCCACTATCTGTAGAAACAAAGAAAATGCAGAGGTTTATTTATTAAATTTTGTTAACCAGGTAAGCCCGCTGGGCCCTGGAGGTCCCTTTTTCAGGGGTGACCCGGAGTTAGTTACATAGAGCAGTGCAAGTACAATCAAAGTATACATAGCAGGAAAATGCACACAGAATATGATGACAATATACCATAATCATTGGAGAGGGCGGTAACATACGACAATACAACAGTGGCAGCTGTTAGACTTAGGGCAGGCAGTACAATTACAAATGCATGCAGTACAGTGTGATCATTGGAGAGGGTGGTAACATATGACAATACAACCATGGCAGCTGTTAGACTTAGGGCAGGCAGTACAATTACATATGCACGGCCTTCTAGGGGCTAAATTAAAGGATCTAAAATAAAACCTGGATAGATTAATTTCACATCAGGTATTCCCACCACTAGTTGTGGCGCATGCACTGTTTAATGATATTGGAAGGACCCCTGAACACGTAATAGTAAAGGAGATACAGGACATTGCTAAGATCTAAAAAAAAAACCCACAAATGCAAAGCTATCTTCTGGGAGGTGTTGCCCAAACCCAGGGATGGACTGATGAAGTGTAGGATAATCCATAGACATAATCAGTGGTTGCGAGCATGGGCAGCACAGGAAGGTTTCAAATTAATTTGAAATTGAGGAACCTTTTATGGGCTAAATTATTTTTACACAAGAGATGGCCTGCATCTCAATAGAAAGGGGGCATTAGCCCTTGACAGCAGAATTCAAACAGCTACCAACTACAACTTAAACAAAGTAAGTAAAGAAAGTAAATAAAATGTTATTTAAGTGCCCTTTCCCTGAGGCTCAGGGTGCTGTACAGGACGAAGACAGTACAACATAAAACACTATTCATAACCCCTTAAAGTTGTTAAAACATACATAAAACAATAATATCATATGATGTAAAACAACCAGCTAATCAGCAGCTGATGCAGGGAATCTTACCTACTAAGCTCCAAAAGCTTCCCTAAACAGATGTGCCTTCAGGTCCTGCTTAAAGGCCTCCAGCGAGGGGGGGTCTCCCTCAAGGATCTTGGAAGTGTGTTCCACAGGGCTGGTCCTGCCACTTCAAATAAACGATCACACCATGATTTGAGTCAGGTCTTAGAAACTGCTAAGAGGCCCACCTCGGAGGAGCAGAAAGAGTGCTGGGTATGGTAAGGAGTCAGGAGGTTATTCAGGTAGCCAGGGCCCAGTCCATATAGGGCTTTATTGGTCAGAGAACTGACGCTGAAGGTCATTTGCCACCTCACCAGCAGCCAATGCAGAGTTTGCAGGGCCGGGGTCACATGACAGGACCATGGCCCATCAGCAACCTGTCCACTGTGTTCTGCACTAGCTGCAGGTGATGCAGGACCCCTCCACTAACCTCAAGGCAAAGGGTATTGCAGTAGTCAAGTCTAGAGGTCACAAAAGCATGCACTAGTGAGGGCAAGTCATCAGGCGGGATTAAAGCTTTAATCCAGGCAATGTTCCTTAGATGGTAAAAGCCACTCCAGACAACAGAGACACCTGAGCCTCTACTGTCAATCTATCATCCAGAATGACCCCAGATTTTTTACCTAAGCAGAGGCAGTGTGTGGGGAGGAGCCCAGCATCACACTAGTCACCTCTCCAACTGCCTCCACACCCCAGCTAAGATCAGGCTCAGTCACTAGCGCCTCTGTCTTGTCCAGGTTGAGCTTCAGCCAATTATAAGACATCCAATCCTGGATCTCAGCCAGAAATGAATTCAGTACAACTGTGCCATGTGTACTGGGTGCAAATGACTGATACAGCTGGGTGTCAGGGCCGCAGTAATGGGGGAGTGGGGAAGTTGTCTGGGGCCCCGAGCTCAGGAGGGGCCCACCTGAGGAGCTGGCATTACTATTGGCATTAGCTGGTTTGGGAAACGGGGGCCCATTTCGATTGACTTGTCCTGGGCCCCAAAATTCATAGCTGCAGCCCTGCTGGGTGTCATCTGCACAGCAGTGAAACCACACACTGTAACATCTGATGATCTCTCCCAGGGAAAGCATGTACACTTTGAACAACATGTGTGAGAGGACTGAGCCTTGGGGAACTCCACAAGGTAGGGGCTTTTGGAGTGAGGAGAAACTCCCTATCATCACCCTCTGCATCCCACCTGTAAGAAAGGACTCAAACCAGCTGATGACAGTGCCAGTGAGTCCACAGAGCTCCCTCAGATGATCTAAGAACACATCATGGTCTGCAGTGTCAAATGTTGAAGAGAGATCAAGGAGAATGAGAACTGACCACCCCCCCCGTCTCTAGCCCAGAGGAGGTAATTCATTATGCACCCTGACCAACATGGTTTCCGTACTATGTCTAGACCTAAATCGCAGCTGGAGAGGCCCATAGATGTCAAAGACTGCGAGATGTGCTTCAAGCTACAGAGCCACTATTTTCCCAGTAACCTTTCAATCAAAGGGAAAGGGATGGTTAGAGACTGGTCTATAATTCACTAAGCTGTCTGGGTCGAGAGATGTTTTTTCAGAAGGGGCCTCACCAGTGTTTTTTTCAAGGCACTAGGGAAAAGCCCTTCCAAAAGTGAACACTGGACAATCTCAGAGAACACTGTACCTATGGACCCTAAACAGCCCACAAGGAGATGGGTTGGGCCCTGGTCCAGTTCACAACAAGTGGGCTGTCGCTTTGAGATTGCCTCACAGACCTCTTCCACCACCAGTGGTCTAAATCTGCTCCAGATGAGAGGAGTGCTTCTAGCAATGATCATCTCACTACTGCAGGGCTGTGATTGTACCATTTGGAAAATCCCAGATCTGATAGAGGACACTCTGTCAGAGAAGAACACAGCAAACTCCTCACGCTTGGCAGCTGAAGTTGCTCTTTCTGGCTGCAGACAGGTAGGATGGAATAACCTGTCCACAGTCTGAAAGAGCTGAGCTGGTCTGTTCTTCCCTAAAGCATCTCCCTTGACAGGAATACTGCCCTATTATGAGAGATTGCTCTTTGATACTCATCATAGCAAGTTCTCAAAACCAGTCTGTTCTCCTCACATCCAGACTTCCGCCAACAATGCTCCAACCTCTGACCCCTGGTCATCATCTCCCTGCGCGCCCCATCAAACCACGTGGATCTCAAGCAAGAAGACCTGGGTCATATATGAACAGGTGTGACAGGGTCAAGTGCTGAAGCAATAGCTCTGTTATAAGCTGCCACAGCCACATCCACGCCTGCCCCACAAGCAACCCTCACCTCTGAGAGGTCCATCACTGCCAGAAGTCCTGCCAGGGACAACACCTTCAAAGGGCAGTAATGGACCATCTCCACAGGGGAAAGACCACCAAGGGGGGTTCCCAAATGAGAACCTTACTGTGCAATGATTCAACCAAGTGACTGGATCAATCTTGAGATTCCTCACCTCAAACCCCAGTGAGAACAGTCCAAGGCGTACCTCTGTATGTGGGTCACAATAGCGACAGCGTGTGTGAGGCCCAGCAAATTCATAATCTGGAGGAAGTCTTGCCCAAAATGCGATAGTTCACCGTTAATTCAAGCACTGAAATCACCCAGAGCCAATCACTTGGGTGACTCCAACACTCTCTCAGCAACAAAGTCCGTGACTTTCTGCAGAAATTCCTTCTTGTGTCCCAGAGGCCGGTATACCAGAAGGATTGTGTAACCTGCACCTGGACCCCCTCCATGATGTGATGTCACAGTCAGTGATAGGACAGTGTTGATGATGTAGTGGGAGGAATAGAACTAGATATGTCAGCTACCAGGCAGAGTGCTATTCCGTACATCCTGCATAATACTATCACACAGAAAACTTTCTAATGCGCAAAAGGAAAAATAAATATACTTCAGAAATAAAAAGTTACAACCGACTGATTCTTACAATTTGTAACATTTTTCTGCCCATTATTTTTGGTTCTACTAGCTCTCTAAATAATAAAATGGATATTGTGCAAGTCACAATAAGTGACCATCAATACAATCTAATTTCAATAACTGAGACCTGGTGGAAAGATGAAGAGGACTGGGGCCATGAACTGGAAGGTTATATAAAAATCTAACAGAAAAAAGTAAAAGTGGAGGGGTTGTAGCTACATATGTCAATAACAAACTTAATAGTAATTTAATTCCAGATAAGCTAGAAGATGATGATGAAATACACATAGGAAACATATGGATAGAAATGTCAGCAAAACCAAAATCTATCATAGTGGGAACATGTTACAGGCCACCAGACAGTAATAATGAATATACACACACATTATTCCAAAATGTTCAAAAAATAAGTACAAAAAAGGAAGTCATAATAATGGCAGACTTCAAAATAAACAGTATTAACTGGGAAAATAAAACTTCAGCTAGGTGCCTGGGAAACAAACTTCTAGACATTTTGGATGAGTGTGAACTTAACCAGCTAGTAACTGCACTCACCAGGGATAATAATCTATTAGACTTGATGTTCACTAACATTTCTTACCGTAATACTACATGCACAGCGATGGATTCACTGGGGAACAGTGACCAGTGTATGATAATGGGGTCTGCAGACAAGAAACTCAGGAAGAATTCAAATAACCACAAGTTCTGTAACTTTGAAGAAGCAGACTTTGATGATATGGTTAAACATCTGAGGGAATGGGATTTGGAAATTTGGAATCAACATTTGAACACAAGACATCTAATGAAAAATGGCACTGTATCAAGGAAAAACTAATAGCATTACAAGAAAAATAGGTACCATTAAGGAAAAAAGGCAATAATAAAACAATACAGCCAAAATACTGTAGATGATTAATAACATTAAAAGAAAACTATATCAGCAAAAGCATTCATACAGAAAGTAGAAACATGATAGGTGTGATATAAGCTGGGACCTTTGCAAAAAAAAAAAAGGTATAAGAGCATATAGAAATGCTATAAAAAAGTAAGAGAAGATCTGAACAAAAATTAGTCCACAATAAAACAAAAACCCAAAGGCCATTTCTAGGGACGTGGATATGATGTTCTAGCCACACTGTCTGGCAGTTGCCTTTCTCCTTTAAGACGGGCCAGAACGTCTTCGAACTCTCTCATCCAACCCACATGGGTGATAACTCCCTTGGCTCCGCCCTGCGATGCCAGATCTTCCTTTCCGCTGGAAGCAGCAGGCTCCCTCCTTATCGCTCTCGTGCTGAATAGGCCCTCTGCTGTGAATCTTTGGATTTTACTTCCAAAACCATTAAAAAACTTTTGTCTTCAGGCTTGTTCTTCACGCCAACTGACATGGATGATGAGAAGTCTGCTCCGAGGTTCCAGAAATGTATTTGCAGGCAGAAGATGTCCTGGACGGATTCGCACACTGAGTGCATGTATTGCCTTGGCCACGAGCAAGATCTCCAGGTCTGCAATGTCTGTTGTACTTCCCATCCATCCATTCTTGAGGATCGCCATGCCTGCTTGCTTTTGGGCTGTCCGAGCGAATGGTACCCACCGGTAAAATCAAAAGATGCACATTAGGTGGTCTCCATGGCTGTGGGATCTGCTGAACACCTAGCAGCTTTTGAGGAGGTGGCAGCCCAAGCCGCAGGTCAGGCCTCCCTGGCTTCGGCCTTTTTGCTGCTCTCTTTGGGTGCCTCCTTTATGGGGGAATTTAAGAATTTGTGCCAGGCACTCCCGACTCATGGCTAGGGTCCCTAGTCAACACACAAATCTAAATCTAAAAAAGAGGCCAAAAAACTGTCTTGCCATTGATCACGGGATCAGGAACACTCTCAGGCTTCTGATTCCTGTGCTTCTTCAAATCCAACTTTGGTCAAATCTTCGGCCCAGGGCACCAGTTCCACGGTATCCCTGTTGGACCAGTTGGCCAAGACGCAGGCTGATCTTACGGCCGGGATTTTTCTCGAACCAGTCAACCAGTTGTCGCCCGAAGAGGCCGATACTTCTTTGTTCAGGACTCCAGTCCTGACTCAGACCCATGGAGGAACAGATCAGTCTGCTGGCCCACCACCTCTCATTACTGACCAGGAACCAGAGGTTCCTTGGCTCTCACTGACACCATCTGAGGCCTGCCGCTGGGCCCCCCGGCAGTTGAGGTTGAGGTCCCGGCCTCATTCCTGTGGGTCGAGTGGCTCACGCCGACATCGGTGCTCTCACTCGCGGCACTTGGGAAAGCAGCACCACCACTACTCTTCATCCTCATCCTCCTTGGGTGAGGACAGGCTTCGACACAAGTTGTGTCGATGCTACGAGGACCTAATGTGGCAACAGCTAGTATTCGCCAGTATGAAGCCAGTCCCGGCTTCTACCCTGGCCATCACAAGGCTTTCACCGCAGAGGCCGATGCCTTCTCTGCCTCCGCTGGAGCAGACCCATAAAATGGTCCAGGCTCAGTCTCCCCCAGCATCTCCGCCAGTCCTGGTGGAGCTGCCCCCAAAACAGCCAATATCCGGCACTCCAACTAAGGAGTCTCGGCCAGCTTCAGGTCTTCCCCATCGGCTGTTGGTCACCATCATCCCTGACCATCCATGGAGGGTTAGAGTGGATTCAGGCGGTTACCCCCTCTTTGACGACTCCTTAGAGTCGGAGGGTTCCTCCTTGCACTTTCTTCTGGTGGACACGGAGTCAGCTGGGGGTCTCTCAATGGACGAAGGCCCTACCTCCTTCATAGATACATATAGATACATAGAAATGTGACAGCGGAAAAGGACCGCCAGGCCCACCTAGTCTGCCCACTTGCCTAGTTATCTGCTAGGACATGCCTTCCCCCACCCCCACCTTCAACAATCCCTTGTGTCTGTCCCATGCTCTTTTGAACCCTTCCACTGTTGTTTCTCCAGCCAACTCCTCAGGGAGCCTATTTCACTTTTCCATCACCCTCTCTATGAAAGAGTACTTCCTAATGTTACCTTTGAACTGTACCTCCACAATCTGCAACCCATGACCCCTAGTCCACCTTCATGGGCCTTCTCTGCTTATCTCGGAATCCATAGGTCTTAAGAAGGAGCCAGTTGAGAAGTGGGCTTGGTACCTGCTTGCCAAGATCTTGACCGGAGTGACTCTCCTGGGGAAGCCTTCCCAGTAGTGGAGGCCATCCTTGGCCCTGCTTTGTAGCTCTGGCAGTGCCCTGCCTCCTGCCCAGCATTGTCGGCTCGAATGGCCTGCAATTATGCGGTTCCCTTTCAGGGTTCACAGAACATCCCTCAGCTGAGAGCTTGGTGGCGGATTCTGTGTTACAGTGCTCCAGCAACATATGAGACGTTGACAAATCACCTGACAAAGAGTACAAGAAACTGGACCATTCAGAGAAAAAGGTTTATGCTGCCTCTTTGCTTGGCCTTCGACTGGCGAGCTTGGCCCTCCTGATGGCCCACTTCTCTTGTGCCCTGCTGAGCACTCTGGATGAGGTGCTCCCTCATCTTCCAGTGGACCTCCAGACCATGGTCAAGCAGGTCCAAGACAGCCTGGCCTGGTGGTGCTGAGGGTTGAGGGCTGGACGCCACACCTCGCATCATGCCGGTGACCCGGGTTCAGGAACGAGCCGGACCGCCGGGGGTCGGCAGAGGAGAGAGAGGATCAAGCGTCCGGAGGACTGCTCTCCTCTCTCAGGGAGGGATCCAGGGGTAGCCCGGCGCAGCAGCGGCCCCTGGTGGAGACCGGCCGCACTGCTGTACACAGGGGCTCACAATCGGGGAAGACACTGGGCGGCTGCCTTCTGGACGTGAGTGGGAGCACCCACGTTGCGGGCTGACAGCACTGCACATCCCACGTCTGGGGCCTAAACTCTACGTAAAAGCCCCATCAGCCCGGATAGGCGACAGCCATCCTGGTGCCGAACCGCCATATGCCCAACACTGGAGCCCTGCCACTGCCCTTACAGACTCCTCAGGCTCTTTATCCTCCTCGGTGCTCAGGGAGAATGTAATGCGCTTGAATATGACAGGGTTCACAGTGGGCAGTAAAAAAAGCAGGTCCAAGACCAGGGTTGGGCTGTGGCAAAGCAGCAGCTCCAGACAGCCATGGACATTGGGGACTCCTGTGCCCATTCTGTGGTGGCTGCAGTGGAGATGCGCCACAGGGCTTGGCTGCAGATCTCGATCTTCACAGCAGACACCCAGCACAAACTGGTGGATGACCCCTTCCCCGGGTACCAACCTGTTCAGGGCTGGGGTCGAGGGGCACCTCACCCGCATTGAAAAGTCCAGTGTTACCTTGGACTCGGTGACATCCACCCAGAGTGACCCCAAGGGCTCCAAACAGCAGAAGAAAAAGCTCTTTCGGTCCACCTCCACTCCTTCAGCCAAACCAGCCCAGCCACAAGCCGGGCAGCAGGCTCAGGCCTGGCAATCTCGGCTGAAGTCAGTGGCCTCGGTTGTCTGCAAACCTGGAGGAAGAGGCCCCAGTGGTTCCTCAGCTGGGCCCTCCTCTGCCTCCAAGCCTGCCCAGTGATGGGATGAGGGGTGCCTCCCTCATGACTGTCACGCCACCCCTGGGTCCTCCCATGGGTGGCCGGCTGCACCACTTCCTTTCCACCTGCTGTGCTGTGACCACAGACAGGTGAGCTCTTGAAGTGGTCAGTCAAGGTCTGCCTCTGGAATTTGAGCAGTACCTGCCTTGCCGAGTCCATGCCCCACGGGAGGATATGGTATCCGCAGACATTCTGTCGGCCCTTTGGGATGACATCACCCAGTTCCTCCACAAGAAGGTTGTGGTTCCTGTCGCGGACTCTCCAGAACACCTAGGGTTTGTCTCCAGGTACTTTCTGGTGCCAAAACAGATGGGGGATCTGGCGCCCTGTCTTAGAGCTGCACAACCTGAACAAGTTCACCAGGTCACATACCTTCAGAATGGTAACTGTGTCTCAGATCACATCATCACTAGAGCAAAACATGTGGTTCTGCTCATTGGCTCTACAGGACACATTCTTTCATGTCCCAATCCATCTCACTGGTGGTTCCTCCACTTCTGAGCACAGGGAACCCTCTACGAGTTCCAGGCCATGCCATTTGGCATTTCCTCCACCCCCAGGGTCTTCACCAAGTGCAATGCAGTGTTGGCAGCCCACTTGAGGCACCGAGGTGTCTGGGTCTACCCCTACCTGGATGACTATCTGATCGTGGGTCCCTCCAGGCAGGAGGAGGAGCGGTCCAGGGATCTGGCCCTCCAGATATGCATCTCTCAACCTCCTGAGCAACGAGGCCAAGTCAGAACTCGTGCCCTCACAGGTGATCAGCTTCATTGGGGCAGAGCTCGACTCTTGCAGAGCCAGGGCTCGGCTTCTGGCAGACAGGACGGAAGCTCTCTCCTCCTTTTCCAGACCATTTCTGGTTGGGAAATTGCACCCTGCCTGGGACTTTCTGTGCCTCCTGGGTTACACGGCAACCTACACCATTATGGTTCATTGGGCCCACTGGAGAATGCGCTCTCTGCAGTGGGAGCTGGCCAGCCAGTGGTCTCAGTGCAGGGGTCACTTCGATCAGCTGGTCACTGTGACATAGCGGATGTCGGACACCCTCCGGTGGTGGTTAGTCCTGGAACATCTGCAGTAAGAGATCCCATTTGTCCCCCCAGAGCAGACGGTCATCCTGACGACCGACGCCTCTCTAGTGGGCTGGGGTGCCCACCTGGGGGAACACAGAGTCAATGGTCTCTGGACCCCCAAGGAACCCCGTTGCCACATCAACCTGCTGCAGCTCCAAGCAGTTTGGCTGCTGCTGACTGTCTTTGCTCCTCATATTAGGGGTCAGGTGAGCAGGTCCAGATGGACAACACCATGACCATGTACTACCTCAACAAACAAGGTGGGATGCCCTCCCTGCCTCTGTGCAAGGAAGCTGTCTGCATGTGGACCCTTATGCGCAGCTTGTAGGCTGATCTCTTGGCCATGCATGTGGCCGGTGTCTCTAACCAGCTGGTGGACCCTCTCAGCTATGTGACACGGCATCTCACGAGTGGTCTCTTCACCTAGAGTACAGACTGTTCTCCCAGTGGGACACCACTCTGGTAGACCCGTTTGCCTCCAGGGAGAATGCAAAGCTGAGGCTGTGCCCCCCCCCCCAGCAGCGAACGCTGAAGGGGGATGCCTTCTTGAGGCCCTCGACCCCAGGCCTCCTCTATGCCTTTCCTCCATCTCCCTTGATCCACAAAGTCTTGCTGAAGGTGAGGAGGGACAAGGCACAGGTGATCCTGGTGGTTCAGGAATGGCCATGCCAGTTCTGGTACCCTGATCTCCTCAGCCTCAGCAGCAGGCTCCCAAGGTATCTTCCTCTATGCCCGGACCTGCTTTCCATCAATCAGGGGGAAGGTATTCGATCTGAACCTTCAATTCCTGCACCTAACAGCCTGGTTCCTGAGTGGCTAGAGTTCCAGGCTTTGGGTCTTTCCGCAGATGTCCTCAGTGTAGTTGAGGCTTCTCAGAAAGAGTCGATCAGGAAATGCTATGCCTTCAAATGAAAGAAATTCTCCATTTGGTGTCAGGGCAAGGGTCTGGGCCCTCAGTCCTGTCCAGTGGCTAGCATCCTTGACTATCTGTGGTCCCTCTCTTAGTGGGGCCTTAGGTCAACGACTCTGGAGGTGCACCTGGCAGCTATCTCTGCTTACTGTGCAGGTGCCAGTCAGCAGTCGGTGGCACAGGAGAAGGTGGTCTGGTGCTTTTTTAAAGGCCTTGACCACATTTCTCCTTCAGTGCATGAATCACCACCACCTTGGGATCTGTTGCTGGTTTTGGCAAAGCTCATGGTCAAGCCATTTGAACCGATGAACAGGTGTGAGATGTCTCCCCCTGTCATAGAAGATGACCTTCCTGGTGGCTATCACGTCAGCCAGAAGGATTAGTGAGCTCCAGGCGCTTTTGGTGGAGCTCCTTACCTGATCTTCCACAGGGACAAGGTTGTTCTTCACCCCGACCCAAAGTTCGTCCCAAAGATTGTGTCAGATTTCCACCTTAACCAGTTGATTAATCTCCTGGTGTACTTCACAAACCACACCTCAGAGGCAGAGTACAGGCTTAATACTTTGAATCTGTGGCAAGCGCTTGCCTATTACTAGGACCGCATGGCTGGAGTTCGGGGAGAGGTTCACCAGCTATTTGTCACCTATGCTTAAGCTGCACCTGGCAGACTGGCAGCTAAGCGGACAATTGGCAGGTGGATTGTTTCCTGCATTGACCTCTGTTATAGGCTGGTGGGTAGGAAGCCTCCCGTTGGGCTTAGGGCTCATTCCACCCACCATACCGCTGCCTCGGTGACTGCTACCAGGGATATCCCTATCCAGGAAATCTGCAGGGCTGCTACCTTGAGGTCAGCACACACCTTCATTTCCCACTACCACAGCGACCTTGAGTCACGTCGGGATGCTGGTTTTGGGGCCTCAGTTCTCCAATCTATTTTTCCCAAGTAGGGGGTGTGTGTGCTTGCCCCCTCCTCCCAGAGAACTGCTTGAAGTTTGCCAGACAGTGTGGAAAGAACATCATATCCATGTCCCTAGAACACGGTTTCTCAAATGGTGAGGCCAGCCTCCCAGGGGAGGCACCAACCTGTTCCAGGGGAGGCACAAGCAAACCTTAAAATGTACTATATTTAAATGTCAGGTTTTGGATGCTTTGTGTGATAGGATGCAACAAACTAAAGTGAATAATGGCATGTGAATGTATGTACAAAATGAGTGACCAGGAAAGTCGCACTCAACAAACACTTGTTTCTTGGTATGACATGGGGAAAACTGAATGGAGGAAGTACAGTTCTTGGAAACTATGCAAAACAAAATGCAAAATAATACAAATGAATTGGTACAAGGTAACAACTGACCCATTATACTTGCTGCAGAAAAGCACAAATACAGAGGCTAGGTTGAGAGGTACTAGGAGCAAGAGCAAGACAAAAACAAAATGGTCCCTGAGAAGGTGTTTAAGAACAAGGTAAAACTGACAAAGAAAGCAATCTGATGCATGGAGGTATTGCAGTGAGGGGTACAGTAAATAGGGTCCAAAACCCAGAAGTATGGAATGAGTAGGCTGACATGGAGAGGGGGTTATACAGATGGAGAATAATAAGTATAATAAAATGAGAATAAACTCAACTACTCAAAGGAGTGTCACTGTATTCCCTGTTTACTGTGCAAAGTACGATAATTGTTCAAACTTTGGGGAGGCCCAAAATTATTTCTATATTGGGGGAGCTCAAGATCTTTTCCAGGTCTTGGGGGAAGCTCACTATGACAGTGCGTAAGAACTACTGCCCTAGAAAAACAAGCTACTCACCTGTAACAGTAGTTCTAGGAGTGGTATATGATGTTCATCCACACAGACCCACCCGACCTCCCCTGGCTGTGGCGCACCCTTCTGCTTTCAGCAGGCAAGATCCGGCATCACGGGCAGAGCTGAGGGAGTTACCACCAGGGTGGGTGGGAGGAGCCAGCCTGAAGATATTCCGGCCTGTCTTAAAGGGGAAAGGCAACTGGCAGACAGTGTGGATGAACATCATATACCACTCCTAGAACTACTGTTACAGGTGAGTAACCTGTTTTTGTTTTGGCTATATTAACTCACTAAAGGGTTGAGAGACAGTACGTGACCCCTAGAGGTGGAAGGTAAAGAAGCTGAACAACCTAGAGAACATGACCGAGTCAGATAATAAATTCTTTGCTACAGTATTAACTTTATTTCTTCTGTACCCCCCCCACACACACACACACATTACACCTGGAAATGAGCTTCAGCTCAGCGTGCCTTTCCCGGTTACCAATTTTAAATCAATCAATAAACAAGTATTTATAAAAGACACTAGCATAGGGGACTCATTAACAGCTAAAGATAAAATCAACCCTAATTTGGAAAATACATTATTCATCAGGGATAGAATGAATAATGAACTGAACTAAAACTGACTGACACAAAACACCAGCACTTGATAAGATCCATCTACAACTACCGGTATTAAAACATCTGGCAGAAACACTAGCAGCCCCAATTAGCGACCTCATCAAAACCTCTATAATATCAGGTACAGCCCCTGAAGACTGGAAAAAAGCCATCATGTTGCCTATTTGTAAGAAGGGGAACAAACACATAACATCAAACTTTAGACCTATCAGCCTTATGTCAATTATAGGAAAGCTTATGGAATCCATTCTAAAGGATTATTTCATACATCGCATCAGTGCTGACAGGGTTAATGATAACAACCAGCATGGTTTCACAAATGGGTGTTCCTGTGTTACCAATCTAATTTCCTTCTATAAACCCAACAGTGACCTGCTGGATAAAAATATACCAAGTGATGTCATTAATATGGATCTCGGCAAGGTCTTTAATACAGTGCCCCATGGGAAACTTCTACCTAAGCTGGACAGTATATCTTTTGATGGCAGAGTGGTGAATTGGGTTAGAAACTGGTTGGACAAGAGGAGACAGAGAGTGAGGGTGAAGGGTTAAATATCAGACAAAATTATAGTGACTAGTGGGGTGCCGCAGGGTTCAGTGTTAGGACCTATGCTATTCACACTATACCTTAAGGATATGTATAATGGACTTTCTGGTCATATAATTAAAATTTGTGGATGATACAAAAATAGGTGGGCCTGTTCTAACTGGTGAAGATACTAAAAGAATTCAGTCAGACTTGGACAAACTAAGCAAATGGGCTAACGACTGGGGAGTGCAATTTAAATCTGAAAAATGTGTGGTGCTGCACATAGGTAACAACAACCCTCATACTAAATACTATTTGGGAAGAACAGAATTAAAGGGCAGTTATGGAAGAAAAAGACCTGGGGGTTATTGTACACTCCAATTAAACTTTTAAAAACAACCACTTGGCAGTAATAAAAGCATTATGTATTCTAGGCTGTATCAAGAAAAACGTCATTAACCATCATAAAGATATAGTAATACCACTATACCAGGGTTTCTCAAATGGCGAGGCCAGCCTCCCAGGGGTGGCCCCAACCTGTTCCAGGGGAGGCTCAAGCAAACCTTAAAATGTACTATATTTAAATGTCAGGTTTTGGATGCTTTGTGTGATAGAATGCAACAAACTAAAGTGAATAATGGCATGTGAATTTATGTACAAAATGAGTGACCAGGAAAGTCGCACTCAACAAATACCTGTTTCTTGGTATGACATGGGGGAAAACTGAATGGAAGAAGTACAGTTCTGGGAAACTATGCAAAACAAAATGCAAAATAATACAAATGAATAGGTACAAGGTAACAACTGACCCATTATACTTGCTGCAGAAAAGCACAAACGCAGAGGCTAGGTTGAGAGGTACTAGGAGCAAGAGCAGGACAAAAACAAAGTGGTCCCTGAGAAGGTGTTTAAGAACAAGGTAAAACTGACAAAGAAAGCAATCTGATGCATGGAGGTATTGCAGTGAGGGATACAGTAAATAGGGTCCAAAACCCAGAAGTATGGAATGAGTAGGCTGACATGGAGAGGGGGTTATACAGATGGAGAATAAGAAGTATAATAAAATGAGAATAAACTCAACTACTCAAAGGATTGTCACTGTATTCCCTGTTTACTGTGCAAAGTACGATAATTGTTCAAACTATGGGGAGGCCCAAAATTATTTCTATATTGGGGGGTCTCAAGATCTTTTCCAGGTCTTGGGGGAGGCTCACTATGACAGTGTTTGAGAACTACTGCACTAAACCAATCACTGGCTAGACCCCACTTAGACTACTGTTCCCAATTCTGGTCACCACACCAAAGGGGAGGCATCAAACAAATGGAAAGGGTCCAGAGGAGATCTACTAAGAGTAACAGGTATGGGTGACAAAGACTATAAAACAAGATTGGAACTTCTGGGTTTACATAGTCTTGAATCCCTTGATTTGAAACTCATCATCCTTACCTTTGATGAAGTTCTGCCACTCCTTACAAAATTTCTCAACCGCTCTTTTATGCTCTCACAATTTCTAAGCACATGGAAGTCGGCTGTGGTGACTCGTATCCACAAAAGTGGTGATAAGACTCTCACAAGTAACTACAGGGCTATATCCATCTTTCCCCCACTCTCCAAGGCTTTGGAAAGGATAGTTGCTGAACAGCTTGTAGACTATCTGGAAAAATATAACCTCCAATGTTCCCAGCAACATGGTTTTCGAAAAGGTCACAGCACCACCACTGCACTACTAGACTTCACCTCCTTCATCCACCAGGCACTAGACCACAACCAATTGGCCTGTGCCACCTTTATTGATCTAAGGCATTTGCTACAGTTAGCCACTCCCTACTAACCAGACAACTATCTCATCTTGGCCTTTCACCAGATGCCACTCGCTGGCTCCAAAGCTACCTTAGTGACGACTCTCAGCAAGTCAGAATTGAAGACACCATCTCGACCCTCCTTCCAGTCTGTTCGGGTGTACCACAAGGTTCCATCCTTGGCCCCCTACTCTTCAGCATCTTCATGAATGACCTGCCTGCCACTTGCCATGACCGAATTCTACTCTATGCAGATGATGCAGTCATTTTCTCTAGCTACTCCGACCCCCATCACCTCCAACAACAGCTACAGCATAGTTTCTCAGAAGTTTAAACCTGGTTCAGGTCACATAAACTCATCCTAAACTACTCAAAAACCAAATCAATGCTGTTTCAGGGTACTCACAACAAACACAAACTCCAATAACTGCTAATCTACAATAGTAGTGACACTGTGCTAGAACAGGTAGACCAGTTCAAATACCAAAAAGCCAAAAAGATTGCATTCAGGCAATACAAAAAGACACAGGCAGAAGGGGATAGGGAGAAGTACCAGGAGGAGCAAAGGGAGGCAGGGAGGTCAGTAAGGGAAGCCAAAACTCAGACATAAGAGCACATTGCAAAATCAGTGGGTAGAGGGGGAAAAAACCTTTTACAGGTACATAAGTGAAAAAAGAAAGGCAAAGGGAGGGATAGTGAGACTGAAGGGGGAGGATGGGGGCCGTGTGGAAGATGACAAGAGTAAAACTGACATACTGAACAGGTATTTCTGCACAGTCTTTACTGAGGAAGAGGAGGGTAATGGGTCTGAAGGGAGTACAAGGGGTGAGAATGGTGCAGAAATGGACACAAGTCCCTTTACATGAGAAAAGGTCTTGAAGGAACTGGAAGTAATAAGAGTTGATAAGCAATGGGGCCAGATGGGGTGCACCCCAGGGTCCTTAAAGAACTCAGAGAGGTGGTGGCTGAACCTCTGGCTATCCTGTTTAGCCGATCACTGGAAACAGAGGAGGTACCCAAAGACTGGAAGACAGCAGATGTAGTCCCCTTATACAAAAGTGGGAACAAAGAGGAAGCGGGGAACTACAGACCAGTCAGCCTCACCTCGGTAGTGGGGAAGATCATGGAAGCACTACTGAAGGACAGATTGGTGGAACATCTGGTCGTCAATGGACTGCAGGATCCAAGGCAGCATGGTTTCACCAGGGGGAGGTCATGTCAGACCAACCTCATTGAATTTTTTGACTGGCGGACTAGGGAGGTGGATCAGGGGAGGGCAGTGGACATGGCCTATCTGGACTTCAGCAAGGCCTTTGACACTATGCCACACTGAAGACTATTACACAAACTAGGGAATATGGGTGTGGGCAGGACAGTAGTGTGGTGGGTAGGTAACTGGCTGGGTGGCAGGACACAGAGGGTGGGAGTAAATGGCTGTCACTCCACAGAGGGAAGAGTGACCAGTGGGGCACCGCAGGATTCAGTGCTGGGACCGGTCCTATTCAACAACTTCATCAGTGACATTGCGCAGGACCTAGAAGGCAGAATTTCACTGTTTGCTGATGGCACAAAGTTCTCTAACAGAGTAGACCCACCAGAGGATGTAGACAGAATGAGAAGGGACCTGCAGAAACTTGAAGAATGGTCAGGGATTTGGCAGTTGAAATTCAATGCAAAGAAGTGCAAGATAATGCATATGGGGCACAAAAACCCTGGCACAATATATCAGTTAGGGGGTGAGGATATAGCATGCACCAAGCAGGAAATGGGTCTTGGGGTTATCATCTCTGATGACCTCAAGGTAGGGAAACAGTGTGACAAGGCAGCAGGTAAAGCAAATAGGATGCTGGAATGCATAGGCAGGGACATCACCAGCAGGAAAAGGGAGGTCATGATTCCACTACACAAGACACTAGTGAGGCCCCACCTGGAGTACAGTGCACAGTTCTGGAGACCTTACCTACGTAAGGACATAGACAGGGTAGAGAAGGTTCAGAGGAGGGCAACAAAGATGGTACATGGATTGCATCACAAGTCCTATGAGGACAGGTTGAAGGAATTGAATATGTACTCCCTGAAGGAGAGGAGGGAAAGAGGGGACATGATAGAGACATACAAGTATCATACAGGGAGGAACAGGGTGCAAGAATACACTATTTTTAAGTGAAAAAGATGTTCCAGGACTAGAGGGCATGGGATGAAGTTGGAGGGAGGACGATTCAGAGGAAATGTGAGGAAGAATTTCTTCACAGAATGGGTGGTGGACAAGTGGAACACCCTGCCTGAGGAAGTGGTGGAGGCTGAAACAATCAGGAGATTTAAGAATGCATGGGATAGACATAAAGGAATTCTGGAGGTCAGGGGTAAGGGGCAACAGAATTCTAGAAAAACATAAACTGAAGTTACAAACTCAAATGGGCAGACTAGGTGGGCCATAGGCCCTTATCTGCCGACACTGCCTATGTATATATGTATCTATGTACCTGGGAGTGACCCTTGACTCCACTCTTTCATACTCCATGCATATAAATGTAACCCCCAACACCTTAATTTTGCAACGACAGGCGGTATGCTGTTTGAATCTGACAGCAATACCAGGTAGGCTGGTCGGGGAGGAATAGGTCACTCGGCACAAAGGCTAGGTTTGGCTACTCTGCACAGGGGCACCCAAGTAACTCCGAACACAGGAAGCAATAACTGTAATGTCCAATACCAGAAATGGGATTCTAAAGTGTGGCTTTTATTCACATCCAAACAGAATAAACAAAGCATAGATGGACCCCCTCGGGGTTACACTCCTGGTAATGCAGATTAAAAGAATCAAGAACCCTTCTTCTACACTTTAGCCCTCAGGCTGTGAACCCACAGGGCACACAGCCCAGACTTGCACGCTGCTTTGGGTACACAGCCAGAACTTGTACACTGTTCTGGGTTTTCCCTGGCTCGGCTCCCTTGCCGGCCACTCGGACACCTTCCATATGTCATGGAAACGTTTACTGGTGGCTCCCTAAACCACCTAAGAGCACCTCAGCTCTATCAGGGAATTTTCCTTTTAATCCCACATCTGGGTACTTTCCTCAGGCACTGGCCAAGTACCTGAGAGAAAGTAAAGTTGCCACAGAGCAAATCCGTAGAGGTGAATTTGGTTACTACTGATGGGGGGTCTCCCACCTCTCGCTCCCACAAATTCATACCCGGCCATTTCTCTGGACAGTAAACACCTCATACTGTAAAGCTTGGCAATGTAGATTATGGCTAAATGTATATCACATTTCCTCTACTTGTCTTGCTTTCCTATTGTGCTGGACTTGAAATACAGGTTACTCACCTGTAACAGGAGTTCTAGGAATGGTATATGTTGTTCATCCACACTCATTGGCAGGTATCCTTGCCGCTTTAAATCTTGCCGGAAGGTCTTCAAGCTTGCTCCTCCCACCCACCCGGGTGGTATAACTCTCGGCTCCGCCCCATGACGCCAGATCTGGCCCGCTGGAAGCTCAGGTTGTGCCGAGGCCGGGGAGAAATGGAGGGAATGTAGGATGAACAAATATACCATTCCTAGAACTCCTGTTACAGGTGAGTAACCTGTATTTCTAGGGACATGGATATGTTGTTCATCCACACTCATTGGCAGACTCCTAGCAGTTCTCCGGGAGGAGGGAGGCAAGACACCCCAATACTTACTTGGGAAAGAGAGACTGAGAACCGAGGCCCCAAAACCAGCATCCCGGTGACTCAAGGTCGATGTGGTAATGGGTAATGAAGGTGTTTGCTGACTTCCAGGTAGCAGCCCTGCAGATTTCCTGGATAGGGACATCCTGGAAGCAGCCACCGCTGCAGCAGTATGGTGGGTAGAATGAGCTCTTATCCTCTGGGAGGCTCCATGCCCGCCAACTTATAGCAGAGATCTATGCAGGAGGTTACCCACCTGCTTCGTCCGCTTGGCTGCAGGTCTGCCAGATGGCTTCAGCGTAGGTGACAAACAGCTGGCGAACCTCTCCCCGATCCGCCGTGGCGCCTTGCAGGCCAGGCGAGCGCCTGCCTAGGGTCCAAAGTATGGAGCCTATATTCGGCCTCCGAGGTGTGACTGGGGTAGAACACCGCAGAGTCAACACCTGGTTAAGGTGAAACTCCACACCACCTTCGAAGGAATTTGGTGGGGGCGAGGACAACCTTGTCCCTGTGGAAGACCAGGTAAGGAGACTCGATGGAGCGCCTGGAGCTCTCCCATCCTTCTGGCTGACGTGATAGCCACCAAGAAGGCAGTCTTCCACGACAGGTGAGAGAGAGCACACCTGTGCATAGGTTCGAATGGCTTGCCCATGAGCTTTGCCAGTACCAGCAGTAGATCCCACAGAGGTGGAGGTTCACGCACCGGAGGGGAAATGTGATCAAGGCCTTTGAAAAAGCGCCAGACCACCTTCTCCTCCGCCACCGACTGCTTCCCGGCCCGCGCCCGGTAAGCAGAGATGGCTGCCAGGTGCACCCTTAGGGTCGTCGACCTAAGCCCTTGATGAGAAAGGGACCATAAATAGTCCAAGATGCTTGCCAAGGAACAGGAGGAAGGGTCCAAGCCCTTGTTCTGACACCAAATGGAAAACCTTTTCCATTTGAAGGCATAGCATTTTCTGGTCGACTTACGGGACGCCTCAACCATTGAGGACCTCGCCGGAAAGACCCAAGGCCTGGAACTCTAGCCGCCAGGAACCAGGCCATCAGGTGCAGGGACTGAAGGTCCGGATGGAACACCTTCCCCTGAATGACTGAGAGCAGGTCCGGGCGAGCTGGAAGCTGCCGCGGAGTCCTGGAGCTGAGACTGAGGAGATCTGGGTACCAGAACTGGCGAGGCCAGTCTGGGGCTATCAGAATCACCTGCGCCTTGTCCCTCCTCGCCTTGAGAAGCACCTTGTGGATCAAGGGAAATGGGGGAAAGGCGTAAAAGAGGCCCGGGATCCACTGCCTCGAGAAGGCATCCCCCTGCAGCGAGCCCTGCTGAGGGGGGCGAGCATGGAACAGTCTCAGCTTCGCGTTCTCCCTGGAGGCGAACAGGTCCACCTGAGGTGTGCCCCAATGGGAGAACAGATGCTGTACTACCTCCGGCAGGAGAGACCACTCATGGGATGCAGCCCCTATCCGGCTCAGGGCATTGGCCAGGGTGTTGGAGGCTCCTGCCACTGAATGGCTAGGAGATCCGCCCAGGCTGCGACGAGTGACCAAATGCGGAGAGCTTCCTTGCATAGAAGCATGGAGCGCGTCCCGCCCTGGCGGTTTAGATAGAACATGGTCGTGGTATTGTCCGTCTGGACTCGGACCACTTGACCCCGGAGGAACGGAGCAAAGGCGGTGAGAGCTAGGCGGACCGCCGGAGCTCCAGCAGGTTGATGTGGCATCAGGACTCCTGCGGGACCAGAGGCCATGAGCCCGGTGTTCCCCAGATGGGCACCCCAACCCATCAGACAGGCATCGGTCGATAGAGAGACCGCCGGCTCAGCGGACGAACGGGATGCCCTCCTGCAAATGATCTGGAACGGTCCACCACTGGAGAGCTGCTCCACATCCCCTGAGTCACCGGCTACCAAGCTGGTCCAAAGGATCGCAGCGCCAGGACCACTGGCTGGCCAGTCCCCATTGAAGGGGACGATGTTCCAGCGGGCCCAATGGACCACGCTGGTGCAGGCCGCCATGAGACCCAGGAGGCGAGGAAGTCCCGGTAGGCGCAATTGCCCAACCAGAAAGATCGGGCAAAGGAGGAAAGAACCCCGCCCTGTCCTCGGGCTGGAGCCGCGCCTGGCTCAAGAGAGCTCAGCTGCGCCCGATGAATAGAATCACCTGCTTTGGCTCGAGTTCCGACTTGGCCTCGTTGATAAGGAGGCCCAGTTGAGAGCAGACCTGGAGGGCCAGATCTCTGACCACTCCGCCTCCTTCCTGGAGGGAGCTGCTATCAGCCAGTCGCCCAGGTAAGGGTCACCCGACCCTCGGCCAAGAGGAATGCTGTCACCACTGCCATGCATTTGGTGAAGACCCTGGGAGCTGGAGACAAGCCGAAGGGCATGGCTTGAACTTAAGAGGATCCTTCCGCCGGAAGCGAAGGAATCTCTGGTGAGACGGACGGATAGGGACGTGAAAAAACGCGTCCTGCAAGTCCAGAGAGCAGAACCACACGCCGCGTTCCAAGGATGGTATTATCTGAGCCAGAGTGACCATCCTGAAGGTTCGAGACCTTAGGACCTTGTTTAGGTCGTGTAGGTCGAGAATGGGGCGCCAGCCCCCCGTCCGTTTCGGAACCAGGAAGTACCTAGACACAAACCCTGGGTCTGAAGGAGGGTCCGCCACCTCTCTTATCACCTCCTTCTGGAGGAGGAGAGCGATGTCGGCTCGACGAGCCGCCAGTGAGGCTGGGGACCCCGAAGCCCCCCGAGGGGCGACGGCTCTGAAGGGTGGTGCCTGCTCGAATTCCAGAGGCAGGCCTCTTCCCACCACCTCCAAGACCCACCTGTCCGTGGTAACAGCGGACCAGGCGGAACGGAAGTGCGGAGCCGCCTCTCACGGGGACCTAGGGTGACGGGACGGGGCGTGACACCTCAGCCCGCCACTGGGCAGGCTTGGAGGAGGGACCGGCCGAGGGACCTCCTGGGCCTTTTCCTCCCTGCCTCCTGTTAGAGGAAGCCGGCGGCTTGGGTTTGGGATGCCAGGCGAGCCTGCTGGCCCTGACATTGCTGGGCCAGGCACGCCGGGGGCACAGAAGGACGAAAGGGCTTAGGCTGTGGTTTGCGGCCTTTGTCCTTCTGAGCGGAAGAGACCGAGTCCAAGGTAGCATTGGACTTCTCGATCCTCTGCAGGTGACCTTCCACCCCAGGGCCGAAGAGGTCAGTCCCCAAAAAGGGAACATCCGCCAACTTGCGCTGGGTATCCGAAGTAAAGGTGGATATCCTCAGCCAAGCCCGCCGACGCATAGCCACTGCGCGCCACCGATCTGGCACATGAGTCCCTATATCCAAAGCAGTCTGGAGCTGCTGTTTGGCCACTGCCCTGCCCTGGTCCCGCACTGCTTAACCGTAGTCTGCAGATCGGGGGAAGATGAGGGATGACCTCATCCAGGGAGCCCAACAGGGCATGAGAAAATGTGCCATGAGGACGGCTGAACTGGCCTGACGAAGGCGAGAGAGGACGTAGCGTAGACTTTTGCCCGACATAGTCCAATTTCTTGACTCCTTGTCAGGAGGTTTGTCCACATCCCTGGCGCTAGCCGGCGCTACCGGAAAGCGCTTGTCGGTAACCAACCCCTCAGCAGAGGGTGTTCAAAACCGGACAAGGAACCGTGGGACCGTGATACTTCCTGGCCATCCTGGCCAAGGCGCAGAGCAGGAAGCAGGGCGCTGCCAAAGCTCCAGTGCCGGACCCACTATGGCCTCGGCCACCGGAAAGGCCTCCGCCGAGAACCTCGGTCCAGAATCTCCTGAGGATACCTGGCCCGCTTGGAACGGGTTCAAGCTCCATCCCGGTGGACTCGAGATGAGTCAAGCAGTCCTAGGAAGGACGACGGGTTATAGTCCATTGACTGACCTCCTGAAGACTCCAAGTCCAGTCGCTTGGAGAAAAGGAGGAATCATCTTCGACTCGGAAGAGTCCTCGAAGAGCTGTCTCTGGCCTGAGCACCCTTCACCTGCCGAGGTCGGTCGGGAGTGAGGGTAACTGACAGCCGATGGGGTAGACCCTTAGCCGACCGAGAATCCTTGGTCGGAGCCCCAATTGGTGGCTGTGGAGGCGGAGGTTCCACCGGAATCGGTGGAGCAGCTGGTTTTGGCCGAACAACCGGCCTGGGTATAGTCCTCGGATAAGTCGAGGTTGTGTCGGCCGCCCGGTGACAGTTACTTAATGGCCGGAGAAGGCGACGGGTCGGCTTACTCCCGGCCAGGAGGAGTTGTTGCAACATAAGGTCTCGTGCCGTCGGCGTGTTACGAAGCCTCCCTCGTCTGAGGAGGAGGGCGAGGACGAGCGGCGACGCCGCTTACCGCAGTGCCGAGACCGAGACCGCCTATGACGGTGGGATCGGCTGGACCGCGAAGAGGTCCGAGACCGAGAGTCCCGGAATTTCCGAGGTCGGTGCGGGGAGGTGTCGGCCGGAACCGGCACTCCCTTCGGCTCGGATGGTCCATCCGAGGGCTCCGGAACCGGAGGCACAGGCGAGCCCACGGGATCCTCAACTCCTCCCGGGGGAACCGGGGAGAGGGGAATCTCGGCTGCTAAAGGCGACAGCCCGTCCAACGGGTCGAGAAAAATCTCGACTTCGTCGGTGGGAGTCTCGGTCAACTGACCTGACGGGGACACCGTGAGGCCAGTGGCCGAGCCGAGCGGTCGATCAAGTCGACGAGTCGACGACTCGGGAGAGGAACCTTCCCGCCCCAAGAGCGCCGACGGAGGGACTTACCCCTGTCCTTCTTTTTGGACCGAGAATAAGGTCCAGCAGACGTAGGCCCTTCTCCCTTAGTGGAGAGGGACAGACAAAGCTCCTTAAAAGAAGCTGTGTAGGAAGAACCCAGAGAGAGCGGGATAAATGCCGCGGCCGAGGAAGATACGGCCCGCGCCGCCTCCTCTTCGAGGGCGATCATCCGCTCGAGCTGATCCGCCGAGCCCGCCGCCGCGGACACCGCCAACCGGGCCTCCTTGGACTTCACCGGAGGGAAACGCTTCTCGGGACGGCCCAGTTGCAATCGGGCAGACGGTCTTCGGGAGGACGAGGTCGAGAAAGATGAGCACAGGTCGCAGCCTGGCGGTCGTGCTCAAGGCCTAAGCAGTAGAACACACGTGGAGTGTGGATCCATCCGAGACATCTTCTGCCCGCATGGGCATCTCCGAAATCCGGGAGTCGATTTGTCCATCGCAGCCGCGAGGGATACAAGACTGAAGTCTTTTTCGCAAAATTTATTTTAAATCCGCAAACGGAGAAATAGGAACCAGTCTCAAATGCAGAGCGTTAAGGAGGGAACCTGAGCTTCCAAGCGGTAAGGAAGATCTGGCGTCATGGGGCGGAGCCGAGAGTTATACCACCCGGGTGGGTGGGAGGAGCAAGCTTGAAGACCTTCCGGCAAGATTTAAAGCGGCAAGGATACCTGCCAATGAGTGTGGATGAACAACATATCCATGTCCCTAGAACATACTTTTATTTGGCATAGCCCATTGCTCTAGGCCCTTCACTGATTAAGCAGTCCAATCCCCACATTACAACTGTACTTGGCTGTCTTTTTCCTGACCCCACAGTAACAGTCCCTTTAGTTTCCTTCGGTTAAGGTGAAACACACATGGCCCTCTTTCAGAGCGAACTCACCCTTTGGTTGCAGGTGCCCCACAGGCGATTCCTCCACAGGAATTTCTCTCTCAGAGTTTCTGGTGCCGCAGCACAACTTGAAATAGGCAGCTTCTTCCCTTAGCCGGAACCAGGAGGGTTGCCCCTGGAAAACAGGCAAACCTTTCTCCCCATCCCCTCAGGGATGGGGCCCTTGGACCAGTAACAGCGGTCTCCACCACTTCAACAACCAGTTTCTGTGTTCCTCTTGCGGTGAAAACACACACCTTCTTAACAGTAGCTCTAAAACAGAGCTTAAAGCTCTGAGAGCCTGCACACAGACAGCTGTACTACTGTCTCTCACCAAGACTGCACACAGACTGAATTCAAAATCCCCAACGTTCTGTGCTAACCTTCAACTGCAACATTCCAGAGTGTGGCTTATGCAGATGCGAAAGTTCAATAGGGATGTCATCCCTCAGTCTCAGCTGAGACTGAGAACAGAGTGAAACAGTGTGAAATCCATTTAACTGGAGTTTCACATGCTGCCTTCCCTGCGTAATACTAGGTCTTACTGGGATTCTAGTAACCCTGGGTAACAGGGGGGGTTACACTCACCCTGGGCCAGGAAAATGATTGTCCGCAGTCATTATTTAACCGGCTTAGGCCATCTCACCCTATGTGCTACCTGAGGAGGGGGGTGATCAGGCCCCCTCCTACCATATGCTTGCACAGGCAGACAACACTAAGGGCCTAGAGGCCTTTGGCTGACATATCAGCCTCTACTCTATCCGCTAACTATGGGTTCCTAGTAGCTCTGGTAGAACTGTCCAGAGCATAGCCCTAATAGATCAGCACTGCAACCCCTACTGCAGGTCAGGGCCACAGCCTGTCTATCCCCCAGCCCTCTAGGGAAAACCTATCTGCCTTTAACTCAAATCCCAAAACAAAACAAACAGGGGACCTCCCCAACCTTGGACACCATGCAACCACATACCAGGAGCTAATACCACACCATTACATTACTCCCTAACTTCCCCACAACCATACCTGTGGAAGAAGAAGGTTACACACAGTAACAACAACAACAGTACTTTAAATACTACACATTAAAGTACTAGTGAGGAACTCCAATGAGTCCCTCCTCCTCTTCTTGTCTTCTCTTCTATCTTCTTCAGGAACACCTGCAAGAAAAAGAAAGACAACACACACTCCTAATCTGCATACACAGTCTATCTAAACCCCTACCATCAAAACACTGGAGAATCCCAAAAATATATATATATATTTTTTTAGAAAAGGTAGAAAAACAGTATAAACATTAGAAAACAGTAGAAAACAATGACATTATTTACAATACACATTTGGGGGATGAAGTGCCCTAAAAGTCCCATCTAGTGACCACAGTGCCCGAAGGCAAGTCCATTAAAGAGTCTCTCCTGGGCCGGAGCCCGGTGAAGCACAGTTCTAGCAGGCCAAAGTCCCGAAGGGGAGAGTCTTTGAGGACAGTTTAAACACCTGGAGTCTGCTAGTATAGGGTGTGTACTGCAATGTCATAAGACTAGAAAAGTTTGGACTTACCAGTCCCTTGTAGAATGAACAAAACACCCACCTGGTCCTCAGCCGAAGACTCTCCCTGGCAGCATTCTTCCGATACAGCTGGGCGGACATCTGGGAATGACAGGAGGGCACATCTGGAAACTGATGGGCTGATGTCATCTCTGGAGATGGAACCTTTGAACAGGAACAAAAGGAAAACAGCTGGTCTGACATCATCCGATTACCAGGCGATGAATCAGGATACAGCAGGGCTGGTGTCTTCTCTGGATCTGAAGTCATCTGGTGGGCCAATTGATGGATTCTGGAAAGTCAGTACACTGTAGAACTGATGAATGTGGGGCACCTGAGTCCTGAACGTCCATACTGGCAGAACAACAAAGACACTGCAATGGCTGGAGTGGCAGCACTGGCTACCACTGCTCTGCTTTCCATTTGGTAAGCATGGGCACATTTGCAGGGAGGTCTTTGCATTGTGGCCAATAGCATAACGGGTCAGGAGCTTGAATTATTACCCCATCTGGACACACATAATTCACACTGTGAAAGGTTTCACATCCCTCTCCATCCACTATTCGAACAGTGTCCATTAACAGTGTCCTGCCTCTTTTCCACTGGCTGTATTTTTCATGAAACATTCTGTTCCTGACATGCTTGTTTGTACCAGGATGCACAAATTTCATTGTTTCGGCCCAAATCCAGGATTTCCTGCTGTTCTCAATCTCCTCCCAGACTCTCTGAGAAAATGTAGGAAAGGACATTCCATAGATTTCATTCGCTTTCCAACGAATCAGTCTCTCCTTTTTACTAGCTTTGGTCAACCTGAGACCTCTGGCCTGGCTTGGGGTCAGCCAGTCCTGGTTCTGCCAGTTACACATTCTCAAAGAGACAAAAAATGGATCCCTGACTTCTTCTTGCACAGCCAGGGTAATGGAATCACCACTCTCTTCCATGCATTCCTCTGAGGCAAGAGCTTGAGGCTGTGTACCAGTTCTTTTTTCACAAGGCCACATAGGTTCCCCCTCTTCTTCTTCCTCACTGAGAATCCATGCCCAGGAGTGAGCAGTCGTCCTCACTCCTGAGACTATCCACTCTTCGCTGGGTGCGGAGGTCGAAACCTGCCATTCAAAGGCCTCCCTCATCTCGTCTTCTCCTATGAGACTTGGGCTAGGCCCCCCTCTCCAAGGGTCTACTGATGCTCTTCCTGAATTGTCTCTCTGAGATCCAGAATCCGAACCATCAGAGCATTGCTCTGTCTGTAAATCTGCACCCTCTAGCTTTGTGCCACACTCCCCCGAGGGGTCTTCTCCAACAGGCTCCACCTGGTGCTGTGTGCTGCCAACTGCAGATTCTTGAACTTTTGCCCATGTGGGAGCCAAACGAATCTTGGGCGCTTTAAACAAGCCGTATTTCTCTAAGCACCCCGAACAGTGCGGTACCATGAAGACGTCCCTTCCAGCATTTAAGCATATTAAGCACACTTACACGGGGTACCCAGGAATCGCCACATGAGGAGGAAGTTGTCCTCCATAGTAACACCTCTCAATGTCCCTTAACTTGTTTACTTCTGCTGCTACCACAGCCCGGGCATGATCCGGGTAGGAGGCTGGTCCTGAGGCCATGACTTTAGAGAAAAACAAACAAACGCTCACTGTTATTGAAAGTCCCACATCACTGAACACTTTCTTTCACTTTCAAAATGGCTCCTCTGCTGCTGTGTTTACATTACTACCCCACCCTGTAATGGCGGCGGAAGCACTCCTGTGCATCAACATTCTGAAATTGGGTCAAGCCACTGCGCATCCAATTTACACACTCTACTGATAACTTTGCTCAAAACTGCACAAACTTGCACTGTTCTTTTTCCTAGCACATTTATATGATTTACCATGGACTTTTCACTTGCTGAAAACATTGCTCTAACTCACAGTCCCTTAAAGCCTCAGTATTTCAAGCACAGGATTGCCTGTAACTCTTGCTGCATAACTTGATACAACTCACAGTCTCTCTCATGGCTTTGAAACTTTACTCTGACGCTGAACCCATAACTATGCTCACAGTCGATGGCTTAACAGGCTTGCTTTTGCTGGTAAAAACTTAACACAATCTTTGTTTGCAAAGCAACTACACTGCTGCACACAGATTCAGCTGACTTTTGGCAAAAATCACTGATTTGAGCAATTATTTCTGTTGGTACTCACTGTTATCAGTAGCTATTTGCTGTGATGGAAAATTGCCTGCAGCCAGTCTTGGAGGCCTCTGGACAGAAGCGGGTTGGCAGTCCTGCTGATCGTCCCTCTGAACACCACACTCACAGTCCAGCCGATCGAGATGCGGGTTGAGCCCGAATTTAGACAGAAAAGTCAGTTTTTTAAACTTTTACAGTGCTTTCAGTCACCATTACACTCCTCCAGTAAGCCAGTACACGCACTCCACTCACACTCCTTCTCGAATGCTGGGCAGTCGCTGTAGAGCTGGCTTGGGGACGGGACTGACTGCAGTCTCACCAATCATATGACGCTATGCAAATGAGCTTCTTTCCCTCATGAGTGCTCTTCTCCTCACGGCGATCATCGAGCAGGCAAATTTAAACTGCAAAACCACTTTTTTTTTCTAACTGACTCCACGGCAGGAGCCCATTTCAACCATTTTTCATAGCCACTAACACAGCAAGTCTCTCAGTTCACTAGAAAGCATTTCCAATGTCCAGGGCACAATTTTCCTTTTGCTACCCCTAGTCTTCCACACTTTTCTTTGTCACAACAGTTTTTAAAAGCTGGCAAAATGCTGTAATTTTTGATGCAGGACAAGGGCATACTCTCTCAGGCTTTACTGCTCCTTAGTAAACAGTTGGTATTTTAACAGCAGCACATAGACAACAGCACAGAGCAATGCATTAGTTAACTTTGCTTCAGCTTTTTGGGCTACCCACTGCCAGATAACCAAAACACTAGCCCTTTGCCTGAGCACCTTTCCTCTCTAAAATTCAAATCCCAGTGGTGCCTCCATTTTGTAACCTCCACCGCCTTCATTTTGCAACAACAGGCAGTATGCTGTTTGAATCCAACAGCAATACCAGGTGGGCTGGGCTCGGGGAGGAATAGGTCACTCGGCACAAAGGCTAGGTTTGGCTACTCTGCACAGAGGCACCCAAGTAACTCCGAACACAGGAAGCAATAACTGCAATGTCCAATACCAGAAATGGGATTCTAAAGTGTGGCTTTTATTCACATCCAAACAGAATAAACAAAGCACAGATGGACCCCCAAGGGGCTACACTCCTGGTAATGCAAATTAAAAGAATCAAGAACACTTCTTCTACACTTTAGCCCTCAGGCTCAGAACCCACCGGGCACACAGCCCGGACTTGCATGCTACTTTGGGTACACAGCCAGACTTGTACACTTTTCTGGGTTTTCCCTGGCTTGGCTCCCTTGCCGGCCACTCGGACACCTTCCATATGTCATGGAAACATTTACTGGTGGCTCCCTAAACCACCTAAGAGCACCTCAGCTCTATCAGGGAATTTTCCTTTTAATCCCACATCTGGGTACTTTCCTCAGGCACTGGCCAAGTACCTGAGAGAAAGTAAAGTTGCCACAGAGCAAATCCGTAGAGGTGAATTTGGTTACTACTGATGGGGGTCTCCCACCTCTCGCTCCCACAATTCATACCCGGCCATTTCTCTGGACAGTAAACACCTCATACTGTAAAGCTTGACAATGTAGATTATGGCTAAATGTATGTCACATTTCCTCTACTTGTCTTGCTTTCCCTTTGTGCTGGACTTGAACATACTTTTATTTGGCATAGCCCATTGCTCTAGGCCCTTCACTGATTAAGCAGTCCAATCCCCACATTACAACTGTACTTGGCTGTCTTTTTCCTGACCCCACAGTAACAGTCCCTTTAGTTTCCTTCTGTTAAGGTGAAACACACATGGCCCTCTTTCAGAGCAAACTCACCTTTTGGTTATAGGTGCCCCACAGGCGATTCCTCCACAGGAATTTCTCTCTCAGAGCTTCTGGTGCTGCACCACAACTTGAAATAGGCAGCTTCTTCCCTTAGCTGGAACCAGGAGGGTTGCCCCAGGAAAACAGGCAAACCTTCCCCCATCCCCTCAGGGATGGGGCCCTTGGACCAGTAACAGCGGTCTCCACCACTTCAACAACCAGTTTCTGTGTTCTTCTTATGGTGGAAATGCACACCTTCTTAACAGTAGCTCTAAAACAGAGCTTAAAGCTCTGACAGCCTGCACACAGACAGCTGTACTACTGTCTCTCACCAAGACTGCACACAGACTGAATTCAAAATCCCCAACGTTCTATGCTAACCTTCAACTGCAGCATTCTAGAGTGTGGCTTATGCAGCTGCAAAAGTTCTATGGTGATGTCATCCCCTCAGTCTCAGCTGAGACTGAGAACAGAGTGAGACAGTGTGAAATCCATTTAACTGGAGTTTCTAAAGCTGCCTTCCCTGGCTACCACTAGGTCTTACTGGGATTCTAGTAACACCGGGTAACAGGGGGGTTACATAAATAACCTAGCTATAGCTGTGAATACACGCATAGGACTGCTACATAGGCATAGGCACTGTCTGACAGATGAAGCATTAAAACTTGCCATCCAGAGCTCAATCACCTCTTTAATTGACTATGGCCTCGTAGTTTATGGATGAGCTGCTGACACTGCCCTCCAGCGCATAGCCATAGCTTTAAACAAGGCCTGCCAGCTCCTCACCACAGCGTCTAGACTCACAGACACATGTGATCTCTATGAACAGGCTAACTGGCTACAACTTCAAGGCAGAATTAAGTATCAGACCTGCTTACTTGCTAAGAAGACAGTGCTAGGCCTCTTCCACAAGGGGTTCAGTCTATACTTTCCCCTCACTGTGCCATCTGCCTTACCAGGAGTTCTGGAACACTAATCTTCGTCGTTCCCTGCTGCCAGACCACTCAACGGCAGCGCTCCTACAAAGTTAGGGCCTCTAACTGTTTCAACACAGTGGATATCATCAATGCACCAAATCTCAGCTCCTTTAAGTACAAACTACGACAGCACCTGATGGCCAGTGCCTACTGTGACTGCTACACTTAAATTCCCTGCTCGCCCTCCTGGCCTCTCCATTACTTATGCACTCTCACCACACTCCACTCCCTCATTAACTCCTTCCAATATCTCACGTCAGCCACCTCAGCCTTCTCCCTTGCCCCCCCCCAGATTTCACTCCTCCCTCTCTCCATTCCATCTCACATCCTTGTCCCTCCCCTCACCTATTACCCCTGCACTTCCTAGCTTTTATATTCTCTCTCTCTCTCCTTTCTCCCCTAGCCCTCCTGAACTCCCTTCTAGTTCTCATTTCTCTCTCCTTTTTCCTTCTTGCCCATACTAACTCTTCTCTCCTTCCCCACCCATCCTGTTACCCCCACTTACATCTCCCATCCCTTCTCCCCTCCCCTCCATCACCACCTATTCCTCTCCACCACCTCCCTTATCCCTCCAATCCCCCTCTCCCTTGGTTCTTGCCTGTCCCCCTACTACCTTATCCTCTCACCAACTACCTGTGGCCCTGTCATGCACCTGTTAGATCACCTGACAAAGCCTTTGGCAGCTCATGCATTCTGTAATGTTTTACCTGTTGCTAATTATTTTGTCTTATCTTGACAAAGCCACTGGCAGCTCATGTACTGTAATTGTATTAACTGTTATCAAATGGGTAGAAAGAATGCTGAATTCTGATTGGCCGAGAGCTGCTTTTAGCTGGGCCATTATCCCAGCACAACAGCCCAGCTGAAAGTATTATGTTTAAAAATGCATGAAATTTTCTAAAAATGACCCATTTCGTAATCACAATAAAGCACTCCAGGGGGTGTGTTATGGTGGGCTAATGGCCCTTCTTGGGTGGTGGAAGCCCTCAGCTATACTCTGCGCTTCAACCCACCCCGGGGTGGGCTGTTATCCCACCATAACACACCCCCCCATCATGCCTTATTGCTTAATTATCTACCTGCCTGTTCTTGTCTATTCTTGTCCATTGTCCAAGATGTATAACCTTTGTAAAAGAGCACTGTTTGCTCAAAGATGTTATCCAAAATTGTCATAAATAAATAAATACATGCAAGGAGAAGAGTCTGAGGTGATCTGTTACTCATGTTTAACGTAATCAGTAACGACTACCTACTTGCTGATATGGAATTCAACATATGAGAAACACAACATCATGCTAGAGGCAACAATAAACAAATTAGAGGAATACGATACAAAACAAACAAGAGAGAGTAATATGTTACTCAGAGAGTGTTTAGTGTATGGAATAGACTACCACAGGATGTAATAGACACACTGAGTGCAGAATGCTTCAAAATACGGCTGGATATATTGATCAACAGCTGGGATACAAAATGTGTTACTGCTGTATAGTGGGGGGTTAGACTAGAAGCGCCACTGGACACCTCTACCCTTTCAGCATCTAAGTATGTAATCTTGACGTCATCATGGAACAGAAACTGACACCAGAACATCAGGTGTTGGTGATGGCCTGTGGTGGATTCTTCTATCATAGGAGTTTTGCCTGGATCAAACCCTATCTAAATTCTCAGGACCTAAAGGCACTGGTGGGTGCCTCTGTGACATCCAGACTGGATATAGAAGATTGTGTATGAGCTATCATATACAACAAGCCTATGTTTCAATTGACCGGTTTCTATGGTAACAAGAGGCCTTGAGAGCACAGCTCAAAAAGTCTTGTTACCATGGAAATCGCAAGACTGAAACAGAGCCTTGTTGTGTATGATACCTCATGCACAGTCTTTCATAATGTATGGGCAGCAGTTATGATAGGAATGTGTTCTTACTGATCCATGTTTACTGTCATCGCTCATGTTCTGGGACTGTGCTCGACGCCTCGGCTGCTTCCTGAAGTGCAGAGGATTCAGTACTGCACGTGTATGGAGACATTCTATGTTGTGCTACAGTAGTGATATAGCTAGTGCAGCACAACAACATCATATGTAGTGAGTGCAGCACAATACACTAATTCCACTCACCAAATTCTATGAGCATTAAGGCTCTTTCACACTCTATTATTGTAATGCTTTGTATCTCAGGGTTTTTTCTTTGTCAATAAGATTTTTATTGTTTAAAATATATAAATACATTACATATTTCAAACATTTTCAAGAAAAAAAACAATGTGATATATCATATAAGAAGCTTTAAATAAAATAAGTCATATCTATAATACATGTATAACTATAATTTTACCTTTACATTAGTATTTACAAGTAATTGTTAAACTAAGTAAAGTACACTCTAAAATTAGATGAGCTAAATAGAGAGGGAAAAGAGAAAGACAAAAGATAGAGATATAAATGGAAAATAAAAATGAAACCAAAGGAGAAGAGAAACCTGAGGACCATTGAATAGCTCCACTATGCCACTTATATTAACTACAAGTGTAAGGAATTTGTCATAGAAGGTTCAGCCCTAAATACAGACAAGAGCTGACATTATTTATAGTCTAGCTCTATATACCAGTGCAGAGACATTTGTGAATAGTATCCAATTTTTTGTAATACTTGGTATTATTATTATCTCTAAAATGCAAAGCTAATTTCTCTAAGAATCTCTAACAAGTTGTTTTTCCATTCCTGAATAGTCGGGACTGTGTCTAATAACAAATATTTTAAAATACGTCTAATGGATGCACCTATTAAAAGGAGAGTGTGTTTCTGTTCATTAGACCAAACAGTGTTTTCTTCAAATTGGTCTAAAATACAAGTATTTAGTTGAATGTAGTTTGAAATCAAGGAGTCGTCTTGGAAAAGATGTTTAACTTCTACCCACAAAGGTTGCATAAGTGGACAATGCCAAAAACACATGTAATAAAGTACCTGACTGGATCTTGCATTTGTGACATAATGCCGTATTAGAGAGGCCCATCTTAAATCTTTGTAGGGGGGGTATAATAAAGGTTATATAATGTTTTAAAATGAACCAATCTAAGATTCACAGAGGGAGATTTGATGCACCACCTGCAGCTGGTGCAGCATGCTGCAGTTCACCAGATTGCCGGGTATCTTGCTCCAAGCATATCTCTCCTGCTTTGCAGACGTTGTACTGGTTGCCTGAGAGGTGGTACGTCCCCTTCATGATAGGCTTAGCATAAAAAGCTCCACACAATCTGGGCTCAGGCTACCTAAAAGGGCTCCTATCCTCATATGCTCCCATCATCCCCCTCCGTTCTTCTGAGGAGGGCCTTCTGAAGGTCCCAAGATCACACTTGAAATTGTCTGGGCATCGTGCCTTTGCGGTGGCAGTACCTACATTTTGGAATCAGTTGCCCTGGGGGCTTAGAGGGGCACCCTCTGTAGAATCATTTAAATGGGGATTGAAACACTATTTCTAATAGCATACCCATCTTATAAGTAAATACTCTACCAATGTTAATTTTAGAATGTACTTATTTATTGATTGGTAGTGCTGCTGTATTTTGTTATTATTGTTTTTTGTAAGGCGTCCAGAGCCTGTGGAATTAGGTGCCTAATAAATAAAAACACTACAACTTCCTTTGGAACAGTCTCTTGACTTTACTAACCGAACAATACCAGGGCCTCTGTGGAGAGTTTGGTTTGAGAATTGGTCAATGGATTGTTTCCTTCTTTTTTTTATATAGATTTTTATCCTCTGGGCACATCTCGGGCATGGTATTTCAGCCCTGTCCCTGCCTCCCTCTAACGGCTACTGCATCTCTAGCTGACTGAGCCCCATTCCTCCACGGATCCCCTCCCCCCCCCACATTGGCAGGTCAGGGGAAGGGAGGGCCATCCCCCTCCACACCCAGAGATCCTTTGTCCAGATTGGGGGATCAGTGAGCCGGTGACAGAGCTGGGCTAGGGCAGGCAGGGCTTCATGTAGCCCGAGACCGCCATTTTCTTTCACTTTTTCTCCCCTTGCCACAGTGGTTGTAAGGTTGTGCATGTGGAGGCGTGCACATGCTATGTAACCACAGCCCTACATCTGTACTGCTCAAGCTCGGCGCTGCCACCTGGCCTCCACCAGATGGCAGCCAAGGAGCGAGAAAGCGGATCCCCCACCCCGGGAGAGAAGAGCAGT
Source organism: Neoceratodus forsteri (assembly GCA_016271365.2). Classification (NCBI taxonomy): domain Eukaryota; kingdom Metazoa; phylum Chordata; order Ceratodontiformes; family Ceratodontidae; genus Neoceratodus; species Neoceratodus forsteri. The sequence continues at coordinate 728,246,465 of CM057449.1, read as the reverse complement.
CTGTTGGATGCTCGATTATCTCCCCCCTGCCAACCCCTGGCAACCCAAGCTTGTTCCTGACCCCGGGTTACCAGTATGGTAACAGGTAAGGCACATAGCACCTTGGCCCTCTACATCACCGGGCTGGCTTTGGATTCCTCCTTTTCAGAAAGGCAAAGAAGTTCATGCTGCAGGCACCAGAAACTGCCAAACCAAAAATCTACAGTGGTAACCTACTAGAGGTAGCTGTCACACTAACAATAGTGGTAGCATACAATAGTACCTACAGAAATTTCCTGGGTGGAAGCACTTTACTATAAAGGGGCCAATTAGGCAATGCACTCTATTTAAGAAAAGCCACTACAGGCATTTCAGAGCTGGGGAAGTAGGGACCAAACCTTGAGGTCCCACCTCGACGACTGGTGGTTTGGCTTATTCACATTGGAATTCCAATCTGATAAATAAGAGGGACCCTTTTTCATGGAGTTTAAAGAAAGAAAAGCCAATTCAGGCAGTTAATATGCTTAATTTCTCAGATCTGCCATGTTGGGAGGGGGTTCTTGCACTGGATCCTGTTTGTCTGTAACCCTGCCATTGGGACTACTTGGAGTTCCACACATGGCACTGCTGTCATCCCTCCCTGACCTAGAACCTTCGAGGAGGCATCAAGGGTGGTATGGAGGTGTCCCTTCTCTTACCTTCCACTATCGTGCACCCACAGTGCCTGTAGGTACAGTACTTCATCCCTCTTCGGGGCTGGAATTGTTGCAGACCGCATCGGGGCCAAGATGCCCCATGTGTGACCAACCTCCTGAGGTGGAATCTGCTCAGACAGATGCCTTGGGGAGGCAATTGTTCTACCTCAGCAGTGGCCCTTATGTACACTGCAGCACACCAGGCACATTAGGCAGCCTGCAGTCAGCATCTGTAGTTGCAACTAGGTTAGTTTCAGTCTCAGTCCATCTGGGGCCCATCTGGGGCTCGGATACCTGCAAGACCTCCTACAGCCTTACCAACTATCTCGTCCCTTCTGGTTAGCTGATGAGGGCCTCCTGGTGATTCCCAGTGTTTATCTGAAATCATCGGGTGCCCAGGCATTTCCGTTTTGTGGCACTGACCCTGTGGAATTCACTGCCTCATTGGATCAGAGAGGCCCCATTGGTTAATGCCTTCAAAAGGGAGCTAAAGACATTTTATTTAGAGAAGCTTTTCCCTCCAGTTGATCTGAGCTCATTTAAATTAATCAATTTAATTTAATGCTGTATTTTATGTATTTTTATTGTCTATATAAAATCTGTTTACTTGATTCCCAGGGTTTATCTGAAATCATCGAGTGCCCAGGCATTTCCGTTTTGTGGCACTGACCCTGTGGAATTCACTGCCTCATTGGATCAGAGAGGCCCCATCGGTTAATGCCTTCAAAAGGGAGCTAAAGACATTTTATTTAGAGAAGCTTTTCCCTCCAGTTGATCTGAGCTCATTTAAATTAATCAATTTAATTTAATGCTGTATTTTATGTATTTTTATTGTCTATATAAAATCTGTTTACTTGTATAGCGCCTTGAATCATAATGAAATAGAGTACTATATTAAATGAATAAATAAATAAATAAAAATCAAAGGCCTCAATATAAGTTAGTCAGGTAAGCCATTTGTCTTTCTTATTGAGGCCTGGCAAGAACAGCGAATGAGGCCAATGAGTGGCCTCCAAGCCTGCAGGAAATGCAGTATGCCTCAGGCGGATGGCGTGGCTTCATCTCTCCAGACTACCATCTCTGCCCCACCATAATGTGCTGAACTTATGTGCGCTGAACTCATAGCTCTAGGGGTTCATTTCTTCTCCTGCTGGGCCAGGCGAGAGCTGTCAGAGCAACCTCCCACTCCTGTGCCACAGGAGCCTCCACCTGGCCATGACCTGTCTCAGGTCCTGCCTGGCCTGTGAGGCATTCTCCCCCATGCAATGGGCTGAGGGAATTTGTTACCATCAGGGTGTGCCAGCTCCTCCCTCAGAAAAGAAGGAAAGCTTCGTACTCTGACCCATGAGTGGTAATCAACGGTGAAAATAGATTTCCGGAAGATATGAAAATTGCATACTTACCATAATTGTTGATCTTCCAGAATATCTTTAGCATTGCTTGTCATGCCCTGCCCACAATCCCCCACTCAGATAGAGCCAGGGCCTCCAGGCATGCTCACCCTGCTGAAGTTTATTTAAACAATTGGTAACTGGGAAAGGCATGCTGAGCCGAGGCTCGATTCCAGGTGCGACCCAGGAGAAGGGGGGAGTGGAGAATACAAAAACATAAGCTACTATAGCTGAAACAATGATACAGTATGCTGCAAAGAACATGAGGTAGAGGAGCAGTTACATAACAGCAGGACTAAAACACATAGAACAGTTAATACTCCAGTAAACAGTCAGCCTGGTGATGCTGAGGGTTGAGGCGCTGGACGCCACACCTCACGCTACACCAGTGACCTGTGTTCGGGAGTGAGCAGGGGTCATTGTGGGTCAGCAGGGGGAAGATGGATCGAGCGTCCGATGGGCTGCTCTCCATTTCCGGGGTGGGGGGGAACCTCAGCCACTGTGCGCCTGACCCCTAACGGAGGCTGGGGGTCGATGACATGGTGCCATAATTGCAAGGGGTGGAGCATGGCAGAAGCCTGAGGTGGCACGCACAGAAGCGTGTGCAACCACATCATTGGCATCATTGCACACCGAGCTCCACGGGGGCGAAACTAGGGTGAAAATGGTGTCCTGGTTGCTGCGGCTTGATTGTTGTCTTACGGTTGCCCCAGCTTCAGAGGGGCATCACCGAACTGGATCCGGTCCTGGCGAGTGAGAGGTGGGCTCCCCGCCACCCCACCCCACCACAGGGGGTAATCCACAAGGGAAGAGGTGATGGCCGCTCAAAAGAGGAAGCCGGGGGACTGACTGGACGGTGGCTGGATCCACGAAGGAGGATGCCTTGACAAGTGGTGCCAACCAGGAAGCCAGCAAGAAAGAATGTAAAAAAATGTAAAATATATATATATATATATATATATATATATATATATATATGTATGTACAGTATATTCCAGTAAACATAAGTGCTGAGGTTGGCAGACTGAAGTTGCACAGCGACGAGAGCTGCTTAGTAAGTGCTTTGGAGGCAGAGGTCAAGAAAGCCAGCAGGGAAGAATTGGAATTATTCAGATGTGACAGAGACGGGGCACAGTTGTTGCTTGACAGCAGTATGAGAGGGGAGTTCCTGACAAGGGGGAGAGTTTGTTCCAAAGACTGGGTAGCCAAAAGGAGAAAGTGGCTTTGCCAGCCATTGAGGATGGATGTGGCAGAGTGAAAGATTTTCCATTTCTATGCCTGAGATCATAGTGGGAGTGAGGGTCAGCAGTGAGAATATCCATTAGGTAGGAGGGAAGCACATTAAATCAAAATTTAGAGAGGAAGCTGAGGGAGTGTACATAACATCTGTGGGACAGTTGGGAGACTCCAAGAAGGGAGTAAAGGTTACAGTGGTGAGTACGAAGGTGGGAATGTGTTGCCAAATGGCAGAAGGAGTTGAGTAAGGTATCTAGCTTGGACAGGGTGGTTGTGGGGGCAGAGCAATAGACTACATCTGCATAATCGAAAATGAGGAGGATAATTCTGGACAGGATTACACGGTGGGCAGGTAGTGATAGAGAGTCTCTGTGGTGATACAGCGTGCTGAGTTTGGGGCATAGTTTGGAGGTAATGGCATCAATGTGCACTGAGAAGGATAAACTGGGGTCGAGCCAAATGCCAAGGTATTTGTATTTAGTAACTTGATTAAGTGGGGAGGCTTGAGCTTCGAGCATTGTAGGACCAGAGGAGAACAGAATAGTGTCATCAGCATACATGTGTATACTGGAGTTGGTGCGGGAGGAGGGGAGGTCATTTATGGAGATGGAGAAGAGGATGGGACCAAGGACAGAACCTTGGGTCACACCAGCGGTGATGGGGGGTGGGGGGATGACATCAGTGATTTTCACAGACTGGAGCCTATTGGAGAGATAGGATTTAAACCATTGAATGGTGATGGGGGTGAGCCCTGCTGCTTCAAGTTTAAGTAGGAGGAGGGGGTGTTAAACAGAGTCAAAGGCCTTAGCCAAGTCGACAAACACTGTGGCAGTTAGCTGGCCTCGGTCAGAGGCTGTGAGTATGTGATTTGTGACTTGCAAAAGGGAGGAGATGGTAGAATGCTGTTTTCTGAAGCCAGATTGATGGGGAGAGGGGAGATTGTTTGAGGAGAGATGATCTGACAGTCTTGAGTGGGCCAGGATTCCAGAAGCTTGGATAAGATTGGGAGGAGGGAGATAGGTCTGTAGTTACTAGGCTTGGAAGGGTCACTCCCTTTGTATAAGAGAATAACGCAAGCCGTTTTCCATGCCTGAGGGACCGAACTGGTGGAAAAGGAGAAGTTAAAAATATAAGTGAGAGGCTTGAGGATAGCAGGAGCGGAGATCTGGAGGATCTTGGGATGAATCCCATCAGGGCTAGATTTGGCAGGGTTCAGTTAGTGGAGTGCTTTTAGGACTTCATGTTCGGAGATGGGGGAATTGGAAGTTGTTGCTGCAAAGGGGAGAGGGGGTAGTGGAGATAGAAGGAGGGGGTCCGGTTGGGGCGGCACAGGAGGTGAGGAATTTGTTGAGCGTGTCAGCTGAGTGGTTGAGATCAGAATCTGGTAGGCCGTTATTTAGGAAGGCTGGGGCACTGGACTTGGCTAGTGGGTTGAGCAGTGAGTACACAACTTTCCAGAACTTGGAGGGGTGAGCATGGGAGAGTTTTGACCTGAAATAGTCTGCTTTGGCTTGCCTGATGGCCTTAGTGCAGGCATTTTGTAAGGTATTGTAGGTTTGTCTGTTTTGAGGGGTTGGATGGGATTGAAAGGTGGACTAGGCTTTATCCCTGTCTTTATATTTGGCTAGGATGGGTGCCAAGATCCAGTTATGATGGTGCTTCTTGACCCTGGACTTTTTCAGCAGGGCATAGAAGTCCCAGATTTTGGTAAATATGTTTAGGAACCAGGAAAGGGCATGGTCGGCATTTGGTGCTGTGTACACCTGATCCCAGTCTGCATGTCTAAGGCTGTAGAGGAGAGAATTAGTATCTAGAGCAGTTGGTGGGTGAGAGTTGAGGTATTTGGGGGCAGATTTGGGCATGTGGGTTTTCCTGATGCAATGAGTGATGCAATGATCACTTAGTACGTTTGCTAGAATGCTGGAGGAGGTTACTCTGTGCGGGCGGGACGTGAGAATCCAGTCAATCAGTGAGGATTGTAGTGAGTAGGTTCACGTAGCAGCTGGGTAAGGTTAAGTGACTCAAGTTTTAATGTGTGGGCCTTGGAGGAAGGTACTAACCAGTCCAAGTTGAAGTCACCCAAGAGGATCAGTTCCCCTTTTGAGAGTTGGTAGCACCATGACTGACTAGCTAGACATCTCCCCAGTCATAGCCCCCTAGGGTGTCTCCCTTTTCTTGCTGCAAGAAAACACAAGAAAGCTTGGTACTCCCTGTATGCCTACTCTCATAAAAACAAAACAAAACAAAAAAACTGGGTGGGGGTCCTTCAGGGCTCTCGCACCAACCCAAAAAAATAAAAGGGTTTGTGAAAGGTGGCTCCTTCCCTCCTTTTTTATGTTGGCATGCTTGCGCAGCCAACATCTTGCGGCAGTAGGGATTTGGAGGCGCGGTCGCTGTTGGGCGAATGCAGGGCATGCACCAGTAGGTGTGTTCCTCATTCCCCAACCACCCTGCATGCCGATGCCACACCATGCATACTAAGCTGGCGAGCACATCTAAGGAAAGGTCCACTGCAATCTGAGCAAAGCTCGTCACATGTAATGGACTCTTCCTACGTGCTTGCCAGCTAGTAGCATGGTGGCACAGTGGCCGCTACACTGCCGACAGCGCTGACTTCAAGGGTGCCCAATCCCCCGGTCGGCTTGCCTTGCCCTGTGAAATATGTGCTGATGGGGAAGCCCACTCCCCATCGGCAGAATGTGCCCCCCACCTCGTTGTTTGCTGACGGGGGTGCCCAATCCCCGTTGGCATCTGCCCCCCCTCCCGCTGTAATGTGCCAATGAGGGAGCCCACTCCACGTTGGCATGATGTCCCCCCCTTCTTCTGTGCTGACAGGGGTGCCCAATCCCCCATCGGCTACTGCAAACAAAAGAAACTACCTGTAAAAGAGAAAACCGTCCGTGATTTTTTTTTTTTTTGGTACCTGTAAACTGAAAATGGTCCCTCGTAGTCTCCCTACCCACCACCCGCACCCACCCACTGCGCACCCTGCCTCCCCACACCCCCCACCCCATACTTACCTACAGAGTCCGGCTCAACGATCTTCGTGGACCGGAACGCGTCTGCACTCTTCAAAACCGACCGCGAACTGAGGAAATGCCGGTAAGCTGTATAATGGAATAAATAGGGTTTTTTCAACTTTGATCCATATCTTGGGCATTTTTTGAATTTTTTCACCACATTTTCAACATGGGGTTTTTGGGACCCTTCTTCATGAATTCTGTCACAGTTTTGACGTTAATCAGTCCCAAAAGGTGATTTCGCAGTCACTGCACGGAATCACATTTCGGGACCGATTAACACAAGGATAGTGGCAGCGTTCATGAGGTGGGCTCTCAAAAAGCCTATGTTGCAAATCTGGTGGAAAAAATTCAAAAAATGGCTGTTTTGCGAGAGTGCGTTGCGCAGTTGCTACGTAAGCTCGTAACTTCGTGAATTCGCAATATTTTCATGCCAGATTTTCAACATTGTCATTTTTCTACATCTTCTTGTGAACAGTACAGCTGTCATTTTTTACATCCTGGCCAAAATGTGTTTCTGCACTTCCAACGCACAATACCGCAGTTACTGTGGGAAATCAGTGTTCGGGCCAGATTACAAAAATGACAGTGACACTGTTCATGAGCAGAGGTCCTAAAATGCCTATTTTAAGAGACTGCGTTGTGTAGTTGCCTATGTTGAAAATTTGATGACAATACTCCATAAAATGACTGTGTTACGAGTGTACGTTGCGCAGTTTGCACACACGCTCGTAACGTTGTGCATTTGTAATATTTTCACTCTGGATTTTCACCATTGGCATTTTTCTACACCTCTTGATGAACAGTGCAGCTGTCATTTTACATATCCTGCTCGAAATGTGTTTTTGCAAGTCCGGTGAAGAATAGCGCACTTGCTGTGCGAAATCACTTTTTGAGACAGCTTGAGGAAATGACAGTGACACTGTACACGAGCAGAGGTGCTAAAATGCCTATGTTGAAAATTTGGTGCCGAAACTCCATAAAATGGCTGTGTTACAAGTGTGCGTTGCTCATTTTCCACGCACCCGTGTAACTTCGCATATTTGCAATACTTACATGCCACATTTTTACCACTGCCATTTTTTTACATCTCCTTATGAACAGTACAGCTGTCATTTTTCACATCCTGCCAAAAATGTGTTTCCACACTGCACTACCAAAGCCAATGCCAGCGTGACAACATTCAGCATTGACAAATGCTTGTCTTTCTTGTTCTGCTTCTCCCTGCCGAGGGTATATCACGTCTGCGGGTATATCCCTATTAGTTGCTACATGTAACATGTGCCCTTGAGCACTATCCAAACTAACTCCACTTGGCAGCTGCACTGCACATGGGGGTGCTTGCACCTTTTTGGATCAACTACACTAGCTTGTATGCAGGACACATTCCTGTGCTTGTAAGAGAAGATCATTTTTTTGGACAGAATCCTTCTTTCTTCTTCTGTGATTGTCAGACTTCTTTGGTTGGTATGCCCTTTTTCTTCTTTATGTATTTGGCCACTTAGCCCACTACCGTTGGAGTCTCTGAGAAGATGTACACAACTCAACTCCCTTGGACTGTTCAGTCCTGCAACTCCGGATGCCCCTAGGTTCTTCCTTTCTTCTTCCCTGATGTAAGAAACAGGTACATGGTTAACTCATGAGTTTAATCAATTCTCTGTTTGCTAGCATAGACTTGCCCTTTTTTACAGGAGTCTATATGTCCCTTTCCTTTTTTGGCACATTCTGCCATCTCATTTGCAAGGAAATCCCATGTATGGGCATCTTCCTCGTGTTTCTGCCATAGCAACATGTTCAGGGTTGCTGCCTTATTTTACAGATCACTATCCACCTTCTGTCTGGCTAGTGGTGTGAGGGTCTGGCTCTATAAACCCAACTACCCCTTTTGCACCCTGGTACCCTGTTCTTATTTGTAAGTTGGTAGTCAGGTTTTATTTTTTTCCTAGATCCTTTACCTATCCCTTTGGTCTAGTAAGTATCAAGTTCTTTCTTTATTTCTCTCCACTTTGTTTCTCTCCTGGTAAACAGAACTGAGATGCGTGAGGGAGCCGGCGATAGTTACTGGCTGGCTGATATCAGCTTCCTCCTACAAAGAAATGTGCTCCCGCAGCAGGGTCCTAATGCCTCTGGCCCCAGATTCATAAGTGGTAATCAATGGTGGAGATATTCTGGAAAATCAACAATTAAGGAAAGTACATAATTTTCATTTTTGTGGTCCTGCTGCACAAGTGGGGAGACAGGGAGAACCCAGGTAACTACAGTCCAATAAGTCTTACTTCATTTGTAGATAAGTTCCATAAAACAATGGTCAAAGAAGTGGTAGTGGAATTCTGGAAATCCCACGGGTTGCAGGACACCAAGCAGCATGGGTGTGTGCAAGTACATCAGGCCTGACGAACCTCTTGATTTTCTCTGATTGGGTGATTAGGGCAGTGGATTATGGACAGTTAGCTGACATACTATATTTAGACTTCAGAGAGCTGTTGATCTGATGCCACACTTCTGAAAAGTTAGAGGACCTAGTGATAAGAAGCACGACTCATCAGATGGAACTGGAGCTGTTTAGGGGGAAGAAAGCAGAGGGTAGTGGTTAATGGGGTCAAATTGCTAGACAAAAGGGTTACAAGTGACATGCCATGGAGGCTGGTTCTGGGTCCTGTACTATACAATATGTTCAGCAGCAACATTAAGGAGGGAATCCAGAGAAAAATGGGTCTCCTTGAAGACGACTTGAAGCTCTATGGTAGGGTGGACAGTGCAGGGGGGTGAGAAATGAGGAAGAACCCTGAGACACTGGAAAGGTGGTTTAAAGTCTGATAGTTGATGTTCAATAACAAGAAGTGTAAAGTGATGCACACTGGTAAAAGAAAACCTGCCCAGGCAGACTACCGGATGAGATGGGTCCAGATAGCCAAGACAGCAGAGGAAAGGGACCTGGAGGTTATCATACAGTAAGTAACAGTCTCAAAACTTCCAGGCAGTGAACAAAGCTTACAGCACGGCAACAAGGATGCTGAGCTGACTAGAAGGGTTTGACAGCCAGAGGAGGGAGGTGATATTGCCTCTATACAGGTCCCTGATTAGACCCCACCTGGAGTACTGTGCCTAGTTCTGTAGTCCTCACCTGAGTAAGGACAGGGACAGGCTAGAGGTGGTGCAGTGCAAGGTCACCAAACTGATTCAAGGGCAGCAGGGCAGGGCAGGTCTCGTGAGGAAAGGCAGGCAGATCTAAACATGTACGACACTGGTGGACTGGAAGGAAAGGAGGGATATGACAGAAACTTACAAATTCCCAAGGCAGATAAACAAGGTATTCCAAGAATAGGATTCTCAGAATGGGAGTGGTATACAGGCTGCCCTCTCAAATGGAAGAGTCAGACAGGGAACTAGTGGGACAGATCAGGAGGACCTGCGAGAAGGGTAGTGTGGTGATTGTGGGGGACTTCAACATGCCAGGAGTGGACTGGAGTATCCCAACAACCAGGACTAGAAGGGAGCAGGTACTGCTGGATGCCTTCCAGGACAGCTTGTTGATGCAAATGGTCAGTGAACCAACCAAGTTAGGGAATACCCTTGACCTTGTGCAGGCAAATGGGGAGTTTGTGAGGGAAATTAGGGTAGAAGAACCGCTGTCAGGGAGTGACCACCACTCAGTATGGCTCACACTGGATATGGGCAAGGAAGGAGTGGAATCTGGCACAAGAGTGCTGGACTTCAGGAGGGCCGACTTTGGGAGGATGGGGGATGTGGTAAAAGGGTACCTGGCCAGAATTCAACCTAGTATGGGCACTAACCAGAGGTGGGAGCTCACAAAGCTGGAGATAGTGGAGGCAACCAGAACCTGCAGCAAGGCCTAGAGCAAGAAGGCTAGGGCTAAGAAACCGAGCTGGGTGAGCAAGGAGGTAATGGAAAAGGTAAGGAGGAAAACAGCTCCCTTTAGGAGGTACAAGAAAACAGGGAGGGGGAGGACAGGGAGGAGTACCTGAAGAAATCGAAGGAGGTGACAAGGGCAGTAAGGAGAGCCAGGGCATCTAGGGAGCTCAGGTTGGCACAAGGCATTAAAAAGGGGGAGAAGGACATCTTTAGGTATATCAGGGAGAAAAGGAACTGTAAGGACCCCATAGCAAGGATTAGGAAGGAGGGGGATTGGGTGGAAGCAGGGTACGATAAGGCAGAAGCGCTAAATGATTACTTCTGCTCAGTATTTACTAATGTAACCTTCCCCCACAAGCCCCCCTTGTTTCTACTAGCAGGGCTGCTCCTCTCACCTCTAGGCGCCACTGAGAGGGGTGGGAGTAGTCACTACAAATATCACAGTTCCCTGTAGACCCATTACTTCTACTTCATAGCCTGCCACTCTTAGGCAAACCAAGTGTGGCAACTACCTGGCTCACACGTGTGGGGAACCATTTAGCATGGCCATCAACCTGGGTCCCTGGGAGAAAACGTCTGCTCAGCATTATGCTAGGTTTGTACTTCTGGTCAGGGGCACCCAAGTAAATCCGGACACTGGAAGCAATAACTGTAATGTCCAAACCAGGTTGGGATCATAGAGTGTGGCTTTTATTCACATAACACAGAGAATAACAAAGCAAAGATGGACCCCCACAGGGCTACTCTCACTGGTAATGCAGATTACAGAGGTACAGAGCACTCACACCCATAGTGAACTCTCAGGTTCTAAATGGATCTGCATGCACACAGCCCAAACTGGTATACTTCTCTTCTTTCCTTGACTTGGTACCCCGGCCAGTACTAGGACACTTTTCCATGTTGCATGGAGGTTGATGGTGGCTCCCTGAACCACCCATGAGCACATTCCAGCTCTCAGAGAAATCCAAAATCCCACGTCTGGGTGCTTTTCTCAGGCATTGGCCAAATGCGCCAAGAGAAAACATAGGTGCCCAAACTGAACCCGGAGAGGTAAACCTGGTTACTCCAGATGAGGGGTCTCCCACCTTTCACTCCCAAATCTATACTCGGCCATTCATCTGGTTATAACACCTTTCTTCGAAACACTGTTTGTAGATGCTCTCTAGAAATGTTTTGCAATTTAACATTCTACATTTCACTCTACGGACGTGTCCTGACTTTAAAAGTTCCATATGTGGCTATGTCTTTACCCTAGACCCCCACTGTTGCAGATGCTTTTAAGTCGTACACAATCTAAAAGTTCTGTACTTGGCAAGTCTTCCTTTGACCCCACAGTAGACAGACACTTTTGATTAAACACAATCTTGGTGAACATAATCTCTTTGCCAGAGCAAAACTCTCACGGTATTGCAGGTGCCACAGGGCTTTTTCCACAGAAAGTCTCAGGTAGTCAAAGAACAAAACGACTCTCAGGCAGCTTCAGCCTTTCCAGGCTAGACCGGGGGATTGCCCCTGAATCCTGGAATACCCCCCATCCCTCCCGGGATGGGACACTGGAAAACCTCCCAGGAATGGTCTCTACCACTTCACAAATGGTTTTCTGTGTTCCTCTCTAGGGTGAGAACACACAACCCCTTTTTCTAAGGTAGCTCTCTCTCAGAGCTAGGTCTGAGGAGCTGCACTCTGCAGCACTCCTCACTCTCCCGAGTCTCCACGCAGACTACTCTCTCAAGACTGAATTGAATTTCCCAATGTTCTACTGCTAACCCCTGCAGCTAGCATTCCATTGTGGCTTATGCTGTTGCGAGAATTCTAAGGTGACATCATCACTTCAGCTCAGCAGAAACTGAAAACAGAGTGCGACAGTGTGAAACCCATTTAACTGACATCTCACAAGCTGCCTCACCCCGCCTGCCACTGATTCTAAGTGGGATTCTCGTAACCCCTGGGAACAAGGGGGTTACACTAAGGAGAAGAGGGGCTTGATACCTAAGGGGAGAGGAATGGCAGAAATGGGGGGAGGGAGTGACAGATGGGGAAATCATGGAGGGCAGAGTTCTGGAGGGTTTGAAGGCACTGAGGGTGGACAAGGCGCCAGGCCCAGACGGCATCCACCCCAGGGAACTAAAAGAGCTGGCAGAGGTCCTTGCAGGACCTTTGGCAGACCTATTTAATGCCTCACTACACTCAGGGTGTGTACCTCAGGATTGGAGGATGGCTCATGTGGTGCCCCTCCACAAGAGTGGTCCCAAGGATGATCCGGGGAACTACAGACCGGTGAGCCTCACATCCATCGTGGATAAGCTGATGGAGACTATCCTGAAGGATAGGCTGATGGCCCTCCTGGAGGCCAAAGGACTACAGGACAGCAGATAGCATGGCTTCATACGTGGCAGATCCTGACAAACAAACTTGGTGGAGTTCTATGACTGGGACCTGGGTAACTAGGCACAGGGGCCATGCAGTGGATGTCTTGTATCTGGACTTCAGTAAGGCATTCGACTCGGTGCCATATGGGAGGCTGGGAAGTAAGTTAGAAGGCACAGGGATAGGTGCAAAGCTGGTGAGATGGGTAGGGAACTGGCTTCAGGGAAGGCAACAGAGGGTGGTGGTGGGTGGGGAGCTCTCATCCCCAAGGGTAGTGATGAGAGGGCTCGGTGTTGGGACCAGTGTTGTTTGGGATATTCATTGCAGACATATCATTGGACATCAAGAGCAAGATCAGTCTGTTTGCTGATGATACCAAGATGGGAACGGTGGTGGGCAACCTAGGGGGATGGCAGGGGTTGCAGGATGATCTGGCAAAGCTGGAAACCTGGTCAGACACCTGGCAACTGGGGTTTAATGCCAAAAAGTGCAAGGTGCTGCATTTTGGGGTGAAGAACCCAAGGAGGAGTTATCAGCTGGGGGAGTGCAGCTAGCCCAGACAGAGGAGGAGAAGGATCTGGGGGTGCTCATTACAGGGTCAATGAACAACTCGGCACAATGTAGGAAGGCAGCTGCTAAGGCCAACAAAATGCTGCATTGCAAGGGGTATATCCTCAAGGAGGGAGGAGATGATTCTGCCACTGTATAGGTCATTAGAGCTTACCTGGGGTGTGGTTTAGACACTATAAAAGCAGGTGAGTCAAATTACAACTTCCTTGTGCTAGCCTTTTTTCTTACTAATTGCCCTCCATCCCACCCCTCCACCCACCCACTTAAAGCCAGTTCTACTTTTATAGCCACTGGATTTGACTGTCAACAGGAACTTCCTGTTTGGCAGTAGGAAGGAAAGGATCATAGAGAAACATTGGTTTTGTCAACCCTAAAGTAAAAAAAGTAGCTCACTCTCCCCCCTTAGCTGCTGGTGGTCTGATATTGAGCAAGGAAGAAGGAGGCTACTGAAGAAGATAGGAAGGGTGAGAGTTGTAAGGAGAGGAGAGAATAAGCATCCAGAGAAACAGTAGAGAGGACACAAAATAAGACATGATAGGAGTGGTGCAGTGCAATGGCTGTGGGGCGGCAGTGTTCCGGGAGACATTCTGGAGGCTGTGATGCTGCCCTATTTGCAGGCACCTTTCTGGTCTGAGAGAGGAGGTTGCCCGTCTCCAGGCTGACCTGGCTAGGATTCGTGAAACCTCCTCCCCCACCCAGGGACCACCAGGGCCAATGCCACTACCTCAGAGGTTGCCAAGAAAGAGGAGAGACTGGACCAGGGTGGGCTCAAGGAGGAGAGGGTGGTGGAACAGAGTTGCATCCCTTCAACTGTACCTCTCCACAATTCATTCGCTCTTCTGGTGGATAGTGGTTCCTCTATGGAGACACCTGCAGTGGAGACTAAGGAGGATGCTGGGAACCTTCACAAAGGAGACCCACAGGAGGGTGGCATGGGACCCCACAGGGGAAGGAAACAACTCCTGGCGGGGGACTCAATCATTAGGGGGTAGAAATGGGGGAGGAAGGGGAGAGGGAGGTAAGGTGCCTTCCTGGTGCCATGGCTTGAAGGGACAGGAAGCGAATCCTCAGGATCGTGGGAGGAGCTGCACAAGGGAGGGAGCTGGATGTCATTGTCCACCTAGGGACAAATGACCTCGCTAGGAATGGGATCAGAGCAGTGCAAGAGGAGTTTGTAGAGTTGGGAAGGGGCCTTAGACAAGTAGCGCATATGGTAACCTTCTCGGAGGTGCTACCTGTCTATGGCAAGGGAGATGCTAGGGCACTTCTCACCAGGAATTCAATGAGTGGTTGAAAACTGGTGTGGAGCTCAGGGTTTTGACTTCATTGGGGACTGGAGGCCACCTGGGAGGATGCAGACCTATACTGGGCGATGGTCTGCATCTGTCCAGGGGGATCCAGGATCCTAGGTGAGAGGTTTAAAATGCTTCTATTGGCAAGCATTTAAACTAACCAAGGGGAGGCACTGAAAAGGAGCAGGAAATCCAAGCCTCCCCACAAAACATGGTGATTAGTGAGGTAAACACCAAGGTACAGAAGTTATTAGGAGCAGAACAGATGTAAATGTGAAAAAGGCAAAGGCAGTAAGGACAGAAATGGGCTAAAAGGGGTAAGGCTATCAAAAAGTAGAGGGTGATGAGTACCAATGCCCGTAGTCTGTGTAACAAGCTCCCTGAACTAGTGGCCTTGATGGAAGAGGGTTGCCTGGATATTGTTGCAGTCACAGAAACATGGTACACAGAGAACCATGACTGGGATGTCAACATACCAGGATACACAATCTACAGGAGGGACAGGGAGGGTAAAAGAGGAGGAGGAGTAGCTCTCTATGTAAAGGAAGGGATCAAAGCAACAGAACTAAAGAGTAAACAGGGAGCAGATGAGGCACTTTGGGTCACCCTGGAGACAGGAAATGGCACCACAATCCGCATGGGGGTTGTATACAGACCTCCATCTCAGGGGGAGGGAATGGACAAGGAAATGATAGAAGGCTTTCTTAGAATGGCAGAAAAAGGGGAGATATTGTTGATGGGGGACCTGAATATGCCAGATGTTAACTGGAGCACCTTTGCTGCAGGCACATCCAAGAGCAGGGTCATTCTTGATGCCCTACAAGGGGCATGCCTCAGACAGCTAGTATTGGAACCCACTGGAGGGTGCAATCTTAGACCTGGTACTTTCAAATGGGGATGGAGAAAGAATCTCAGATTTAGAAGTGGGTAGCCATCTGGGAACAAGCACCACCAAACAGTGTGGTTCACGATAAACACAGCCATACAATCAAGCCATACAAAAGGCAAGAGTACTAGACTTTAGGAGGGCTTGACTTTGGGAAATGAGAGAGGCCTCAGAAAAGCACTAGCAAACAGGCAAGAAGGAGGGTGGAGGAACAATGGGGAGTGATCAAAACAGCCATCACAGAGGCAACAAGCCTTTGTGTAAAGCAAATCAATAAAACACAATGAAGGAAAAAAACGCTATGGTTCACAAAAGAAGTGGCAGGGAAGGTTAAGGAGAAAAGGACAGCATTCAGGAAATATAAGGAAACATAGAAGGAGCAGGACAGAGAACTTTATCAGTTAAAGCAGAAAGAGTCTGGGAAGGCAGTCAGAATAGCAAAGGCCCAAACTGAGGAAAGGATAGCCAATTTTGTTAAGAGTGGGATAAGACCTTTTTATAGAATTCATTAGGGGCGAAGAAGCCCAAGGAGGGATACTGAAGCTTAATAAAGGGAGGAATGTGGGTAGAGGTGACAGTGAAAAAGCAGGATACTGAACATACTTTCTGCTCAGTATTCACAAAGGAAGAGGAGGGAGTTACCTAAACCAAACAAGAGAAACACTCGAAGACGGGGTCGATACCAGTCCATTTACAGAAGAAAGGGTTCTGAAAGAACTAATAAAATTGAAGGTGGACAAAGCAATGGGGCCTGATGGGATTCACCCAAGAATTCTAAAAGAACTAAGGGTAGAACTAGTGACACCGCTGACTACTCTCTTTAACAAATCATGGTAGGATGGGTTGTACCGAGGACTGGAGGAGGGCAGATGTGATTCCTCTTCACAAAAGTGGGAGCAGGACAGAGGCAGGAAACTACAGACCAGTTAGTTTGACCTCAGTGGTAGGGAAAATGATGGAATCACTTCTGAAGGAAAGAACTGTTGAGTACCTAGAGGCCAGTGGGGCACAGGACCCAAGGCAGCATGGATTCACGATGGGAAGGTTGTGTCAGGCACAATCTAATAGATTTCTTTGACTGGGTGACCAAAGTAGACCAAGGAGGGACTGTGGACATGGCCTACCTAGATTTTAGCAAGGCATTTGATACAGTCCCACACAAAGATTAATACACTAGATAGCCAGCCTTGGAGTGGGTCCCAGGTGGTAGCCTGGATAAAAAATTGGCTAGACTACAGGATCAAAGGGTAGTAGTAAATGGAGTACACAGTGAAGAAAGGAGGGTTACTAGCAGAGTACCGCAGGGTTCACTACTGGGACTGGTCTTTTTTAATGTCTTTATAAGTGACACTGCAGAGGAACTGGAAGGAAAAGTATGTCTCTTTGCAGATGACACAAAGATCTGCAACAGGGTTGATACACAATATGGAGTGGAAAGGATGCGAAGGGACTTGGCAAGGTTGGAGGAATGGTCAAATGTATGGCAGCTCAGATTCAATGCAAACAAGTGCAAGGTAATGCACATGGGAAACAAAAACCCAGGGGAAGCGTACACAATGGGGGATGAGATACTGACAACAGTAAAATAGAAAGGGACCTGGGGGTATTATATCAGATGACCAAAGGTGGCAAGCAATGAGAAGGCAGTAAGGAAGGCTGGGGGGATACTGGGATGCATAGGAAGAGGCATCAATAGTAGAAAACAGGAAGTTGTTATCCCTCTGTATAGACAGTTGGTGAGACCCCATCTGGAGTACTGTGTGCAGTTCTGGAGACCCCCATCTCCTCAAAGACATAGACAGACTGGAGGCTGTCCAGAGGAGGGCAACCAAAATGGTGCAGGGTCTGCACCAGAAGACATACGAAGAAAGACTAAAGGAGCTTAATATGTATACTCTTGAGGAAAGAAGGGAGAGAGGGGACATGATAGAAACTTCAAGTACCTCAAGGGAATGAACAAAGTCCAAGAGGTAGCATCTTCCAGAAAAGAGATGTGCAAGAACAAGGGGCACAATTTGAAGATAGAGGGGATGGCTCAGGGTAATGTGAGAGAAGTATTTTTCACTGAGAGGGTTGTGGATGATGGAACAGCCTCCTGAGGAGGTCGTGGAGTCAAGAACAGTGGGGGACTTCAAGAATGCATGGGACAGGCATAAGGCAGTCCTAGTGGCGGGTAAGAGGAAGTAAGCTGTTGGTTAACTAGGATCTGCAGCTTATCTGTTAGGTAGGAAAATGTGCAGACTAGGTGGGCCAAGCGGTCCTTATCTGCCGTCAAATTCTATGTTTCTATGTTTCTAGTTAGACCGCACCTAGAGTACTGCGTACAGTACTGGCACTCTTATCTGAAGAGGGATATTAAGTTACTGAAGGGGGTGCAGCACAAGGCGACAAAGACGATCAAGGGGCTGGGGGACTTATCATATGAGAGGAGGCTGAGGGAGTTGAACATGTACTCGCTGGAGGAGAGGAGGGTCGGAGGTACATGATTGTAACCCCTAGGTGGCACTATCCCAAGGGCTACTACCAATGCCTGCTTCGCTAGTAGCAGGTTAAGGGGCCTGAGTTCTGAAATGGGTGCCTCCACCCAGAGGTTAGGGTTGGTAGTGGTCAAGCTAACCTGGGCACAGCCCTCTGGGACACTGTAACCCCCCCTCTTACCCTCCACCTCCAGACTGTAGTGCCACAATATCACCACCTGGATAACACAAAAACTACAAATGCGCAGCTGTCAGAAATATAGCACATCATACCCCCTACTACATGGGTCTATATGAGCAGTGGACAGGCTGACTATCCCCTTCCTCCACCTGGTACTGATGTACCTCTAACCTACCAATGTACCATGCCAAAAAAATCACGTCGCATTACACAATCGCAGGCCCTAACATATTTAAAATGGCGATCTATTAGGATCACATGGCTGCTCCTACTGATCTCAGGTAATATCCATCCCAACCCAGGCCCGAGGACCTACACTGCAACAGGTCATAGGAAACAGAATGGACTGACAATAGCATCAATAAATATCTGCAGCCTGCTAGCAAAAATGGACACTCTCCAAGTCTGGGTCCAGCAGCATCAGCCCGACATTCTTGCAATAGTAGAGACCTGGCTATCTCCCAGGGTGCCAGACGCTGCTATACAACTCACTGGGTATGCTGCATTCAGACTAGACAGACTCAGTAAAAGAGGAGGTGGTTGTATTATATATGTTAAAGACCACATTCAGGGCCAAATGCTTAACCCACGTGACACCAAATGTGGGGCTCAACTGATGGCCATAAAAGTAATACTTGGCAAGAACGGGAAAACCCTAACAATACTGTTGGCCTATATCCCTCCCAAGGAACAAGCGAACAGTTTCAATTCTGTCATCAACTACCTCTCTGAAGGGGACCAAACACAAAGCTGATGATGGTTGGAGACTTTAATATCAACTGGGCCTCGGCTGAAGCTGTGCACTACAAGGACTCGTTAGCCACTCTCAACCTTCTGCAATTGGTAGACTCTCCCACTCAGTATAACAGCAGAACAGGCACGGGGTCAGTAATTGACTGGGTGGTCACAAATCGGCCAGAAAGAATATCCTCCATCATGGTTCTCCCTGACTCCCTCAGTGACCACTCCCCGGTAATCTGTAAATGGTCAAATAAGGCCCCAAAGGCACCATCCAGGACTATTACTGCTACACTTCTGAAGAAAGGCAAGTTGGGAGTTCTAAGAGCACACCTCAGCCTCCAAGATTGGAGCTCTATTGACCACAAAACAGATGTCAGCACTGCCCTAGAATGTTTTATAAGCAAATTCAATGAAGTGTGCAATGTCTCCGCCCCCTACACCAAAAGAAAGATCCGTGACTATGACAGCCCCTGGATCACGACACAGCTATTATACCTCATGAAAAATAGAGATGACTTGTGGTACAAAGTAAGAAACTCCGGTACCCAGACAGACTACCAGAACTATAGAGCTGCATAGAATAAATGCACCTGGGCTATTTGCAAGGCCAAAAACATTCACTTTAAAAATGAGCTGACAAACTCATGGAGTGACAGTAGACGGTTCTGGGAGAACATCAGGTCCCTAACTGGTAAACCTAATAAAACTCCCCCCACCTTCCTGAACATTAAGGGCCAACCTACGCAGGACCACAGTCGCATAGCAAATGTCTTCAACAAAGCTTTTACTGACCTCAGTGGAGTGTTGCCCCCTAGCTTCCTTCAACACCAATCAGATATTTGCACCGAACGAAACTCGGGGACCCAATCAAACTCCAATCTGCCTTTCTACTTCAGAGCGATCACCTTTATGGAAGCAAAAAAGTACATCCTAAAAGCACTAGGTAATTCCAGAGCTAGCTCTGATCAACTGGACCTAAAACTAGTTAGGCTCACCCTGGACATAACTCTCAAACCCCTCACCAAAATCTTAAATCTCTCCTTGGTATCAGGTGAACTCCCATGGATCTGGAAGGCGGCAGTGGTTACCCCTGCTTACAAAAGTGGTGACAGGGCCAACTCTGCAAATTACCGCCCAATATCTATCCTTCCTCCACTCTCCAAGGCCCTGGAGCGAATCGTAAGCGACCAACTGACGGAATATCTAGACAAGTATCATTTACAATGTCAACAACAACATGGATTTCAAAAACAACACAGTACCACAACCACTCTAATGGAGTTTACCAGCTTTATCCATAATGCTCTAGACAGAGGGCTCTTGGTGGGGGCAACATATATTGATCTCACCAAGGCCTTCGACACCGTCAATCACAATCTGCTCCTGGATCAGCTCTCCAGTACCGGCCTCTCCCCTGCAACAGTAGCATGGTTCAGAAGCTACCTCTCTGGGAGGGTCCAAAAAGTGAAAATCCTGGACACCTTCTCTGACATTCTTAGTGTTAACACAGGTGTTCCTCAAGGCTCTATCCTTGGCCCTCTACTGTTCAGCCTGTTCTTAAACAACCTCCCTCACTCGGTAAACGACCAGCTACTACTGTATGCAGATGATGCGGTCCTATATTCATGTAATTCTGACCCCTACAAACTGGAAAAGCAAATGCAGGCTAATTTCACCGCGGCTGAGCACTGGTTCCTTCAATCAAAGCTGCTCCTCAATTATTAAAAAACTAAGACGATGTTATTCGCATCATCACATAACAAACACCGCACTCACCAACTTTGCATTCAGAACAATCAGAATACTTCCCTGGAGGTGGTTCAAACATTTAAATACCTAGGACTGACACTGGACTACACCCTCTCATTTAACCAACACATAGACGCAGTAGCAAAGTCGTCAAATGCAAAACTAGGATTACTGTCTAGACACCGAAAAGGCCTGACTTCTGAGGCACTCAAAACTGCTGTAAATAGCTCAGTTCTCTCAGTGATAGACTATGGTCTAGCAGTATATGGGGCTGCCTCCCAAACTGCTTTGAAACGTATCAAAACAACACTAAATAAAGCGTGTCGTTTAGTCCTAGGTGTACTCCATCTCACTCACACCTGTGAGTTGTACACACAAACAAAATAGCTCAACCTTGACAGTCACCTCCAGTATCAAGTATGCATGCTCGCCAAGAAGTCTATGTTAGGACTTACCACCCCAGGCCTGCAAAGCCTCCTTAGCTGACCTAATTCCATCAGATGCACTAGGGGTACAAAAAACAAAGCTCTCTGCATCCCTTTCCATAGAACCACATAAGGCCAATGGTCCTACGAATACTGGGCACCACTTTGGCTTAATGCGCTTGACCTAGGCATCACAAAAGAGGACAA
Organism: Neoceratodus forsteri; assembly: GCA_016271365.2. Taxonomy (NCBI): domain Eukaryota; kingdom Metazoa; phylum Chordata; order Ceratodontiformes; family Ceratodontidae; genus Neoceratodus; species Neoceratodus forsteri. The sequence continues at coordinate 728,225,376 of CM057449.1, read as the reverse complement.
AATAGGCCACTTTAAAGATAAACTCCGAGTGGCCCTCGCCATAAACAGAACTGTGACTGTGAGACCAGAACTCCCCCACACTCTCCCCTCTCTTTCCTGCTACCCTCATTCTAACCTGCACTCTTGCCTCTCCTCTCTTCTTGCTAACTAACACTCCCATAGTAAGCTCCAGGTCCCCGCCTCAGCACTTCCCCTCCAGTGAGTCTAGCCCTCCTTTATGACTACACTCTTTTGCACTTATGACAAAAGAACTGCCGCCCATCAAGTTCTCGCTTCCTTGCATATAGTATTAGTTAATTATTTTACAGACTATATCATCCTCTGCTCCCTACCTGATTCACTCTGTATCCTGTAGAATCTCAAGTTGTTCACTTAACAACCTGTCAGCCTAGCCTGCTTTAAATTATGTGTCTGTATATTTTTACTTATGTACTCCCTGTTATTGTAATTATGTAACCGCTGTAACCTGATGTACTCATGTCTTTCTAGGCATGGAACCACCTTGTATCTGCTTATGTACTTGTAACCATTGTAAATGATGTAATGCCCATGTATTACTATGACATGGAACCTCTGTAAAAGAGCCTTTGGCTCAAAGGTACTTCCTAGAAATAAATAAATAAAAATAAAATAAATAGTGGCTGGAACAAAATACAATAATCACTTTCACAATACCCTGATACACCACACAAGTACCCACACTGTGCACTTACCGCCAGGGCTTTCCTCTGGCTCAACCCTGAGGACCCCCTGTAAAACAAGGTTATACACAACAAATAGTAGTACAGTACTCTTGCACAAACTGGAACCACAGTCAGGGTAAATGCAAAAAGAATTAGATCTAATTTATTTAAGGGACTTGAACAAGGGAGGGCGTAATCAGGTTAATTTGCTTAGAGGCTGTATCAATCAAACAGTTATGCATGCACGTCAGGGTCCATAAACAGTCACACACTCTGGGTACCCAGATGGAGAACGGTGGGCTAGCCAGGAACGTTGCAGCTGGTTGGGGCCCTGTGATGGAAGAAAACAACATGCACCACACACACTAATTGTAATCTGGAGCCGGAGGGCTGAGCTCGTGAAAGAAGACAACAAGATAATCAGATGACACACTTTTAGATTAGGCTGTTGTTGCAGGGAGCTACCCTGATGATTACTCATGGTACCCAAGACTGGACACAGGCTGGACAAAAATTGAGACTGCAGGCGATTGATCTGGAGTGCCAGGAGAAGCAGGGCCCACACGATTCGCCGAGGCATCGTTAATGTTCAAGCATGGAGCAGGGGGCTGATCCCCAGGCAGGTCTCTCGGCGATGGCTTTCTCTGTGCAGTGGGTAGTCTGGCTGGGCCAGTGTGGCAAGGCCCAATCCAAATGGAGACAAATTCGGATACCGTCCGTTTTGGGATGGATACAGCTTCCAGCAAGCAGAACATAGTTCATACAGTGGAGAACCAAATCACAACCCACTAACAACTCACAGCACATTTACATGTAAGGAAATTCTACTGTACCAGGCAAACCCTCTCTGGTCACGATCGCAAAGTCTCTGCACAAACCGGGGATTCAAAAGCAGCTGGAAATCTTGACAGGCCGATCGCATTCAGCAAAATCTTCGGTCTTCTTCAGGTATGAGCCCGGTTAAAAATCAGTGGCTTACTTCGTTCTCACAAACTTGGATTTAGTCAAAATAATTCTTCAAACAACATGAAGTCTTGCTGTATTCTGACATATGCAGTGATGTCCAACCTTGAACTGCCCGGAGATGAAAGATAATTTCCATGCCAGGCATGGAACACTGAGCTCGAGCTCGGTTGAGACTCTGTCTGTTGCTGTTTGAACTCAAACCGTCAGATTCTTTACTCCGCCTCACTGAACAGTCGCTCCAGAGATTTCTCCTTTGCTCGGTTCAAGTTTGTCGGTTAAAGTGCCATTTTCCTCGGTTTTCGACCGAATTTAATCCGTTAACCTGTCGGTTCAGTCTCTATCTGTGGTATCGTGAGTACTAGATAGGTTTATTTTCTTGTTCTTCTGTGTGGAACTTGTAAACGTAGGATCGGTTCGGTTTGAACCGATCAGGTTTGTTCAAAAAAGTTTATTCTACTTTTAGAGTGTGGTAACCGGTTCTTATCGGTTCTAAAAAAAACGGATTTAATTACGTTTTTTTCCACGACCCGTAACACGGTCAGGAACCGATAATGGTGTCTTGCCCGGTGGATTGCCGAAAAAAGGGTAAGTTTTGTTAGGACTGGCCATGTCTGAGAAACCCAAAAGAAAAACTGGGCCCACTGGGTTTCAACACTGTAGTGTGTGTGGGGAAGCCTTTGCTAAGGCTGACCCCCACACCACCTGTGTTTATTGTCTGGGGTTTGACCACCTCGATTCAGACTGCCAGATTTGCAAGAATTTTCCTGCAGCTACCCTGGAAAAGAGAGTTGGTAGGCTCAGGGAAAGGGAGGCCAAGAAGTCCGCTGACCTGGATGGGCAGCCCGGTTCGGTTCCAACTGAACCAGAAGGAGTGCCTCTGACCAGGCGTAAACTTTTCTGGCAAGGAGAACCGACTCTGAGGAGTCGGTTCCGGTTAAAAGAAAAAGAAGGGATCAATCAGCCGGTGCAGATCCACAACTTCTTTCTCCGACCGCTGATGAAATAGCCAAAGCGATAAGGATTGTTCAGTCGCTAACCCCGGTTCCGACCGAACCGGCACCATCGGGAAGGGACTAGGTTCGGTCTGTTCCCTCGGTTCCAGATTATAATTTAGAAGATTTTTATGAACCGGAGAAGGAGGAAGGAGAGTATGAGGATAGTGATGGTGATTACGAAAGTCTGGATGTGCCCATTGACCCAGACATCTCCCCAGACAGACCTTCAGGGGTTTCTCCTCCTAGGCTTTCTGAGTCCCCTTCCCATTTTACGTTCTACAAAAAAGTGGTTGAAACTCTTCAGCTTCCTATGGAAGAAGCTGTAGACGATCAGGAGGAGCCTGACTATGTTGAAATGATGGATATCCCAGAGTCCAGGAGGCTGTCTATTCCCCTTCATAAGTCCTTTGGGAAACAGACAATAAAAATTTTAAAGACTCCTAATTCTATACCTCCTGTGGACAACAGAATGGAAAGAGGTATACTCTCTCAGGCTCAGATATGGACTTCCTTACCCAGCAATGCAGCCATGTTGGGGTAGTGCAGGCTGCTGCCTGTGATAAGGCAAATATACCCTTGGCTTCACACCCCCCAGATAAGGACTCCGGGAGGACTGATGCCATGGCAAAGAAACAGTACATGGCAGCATCCTTGGGACTCAGGCAGGTTAATTATATGGCCTATACAGCTAGATATCAGAAATCTAGATGGGGCACTGTAATGGCTTTAGCTAAACAGGTCCCTGGCCAGCTTGCCAAGGAGCTGGAGCAGGTGGCTGCGGATGGTATTGAGGCATCCAAGGTGCAGTTCCATGCTGCAGTGGACTCCAATGATGTTTCATCTAGAGTCATGGCTACATCTGTGGCCCTTCGTTGGATGCCTTGGCTTAGATGTACTAGCCTGTCTCAGGATACCCAGACTAAGGCCATGGATTTTCCTGTTAGGTAATTCTCTGTTTGGGGAGCAAACAGAGAACTACATGAAGAAAATGGATGAATACAGGACCACCTATAGGAGTGCTCAGGCCAGGAAAGGCAAGCCACCTCAGAGGCAGCATTCCAGGGCAGGGGCAGGCCTTTCATAGGCCTTTCTACCAAGCCCAGGCCTCCTCTGCTTATGCTCATAGGGGTTCTTCAGAGGAGAGGCAGACGGGCACAAGCAGGCCTGCTTCCCCCCTCAGCCTAAAGCCCTGCCAAGCAGGCACCCTGATGGGTTTGCCAGGGCCGATTCTCCACCACCTGTAGGGGCAGGCTGGCTTACTTTGTCCAGGACTGGATGTCTTTAACATCAGACAAATGGGTCCTGGAAGTAGTAAGCCAGGGACTGGTTCTCAGCTTCAAAAAATTTCCAACGATGAGAACCAGATCCTTTCCACCTGCAAGTCCTTCAGAGGCACTTGCCGTAGAGGCAGAGGTCTCTTCCCTCTTGGCTCTGAGAGCCATAGAGAGGGTTCCACCCCTACACAAGAGAAAAGGATTGTACTCCAGGTACTTCCTAACCCCCAAAAAGACAGGAGAATGGTGGCCCATCCTGGATCTCAGATATTTAAACAAGCACCTTTAAAGCCAAAGTTCAAAATGATGACTCTGGAATAATTCTACCTCTCTAAGGCCAGGGACTGGCTAGTTTCCTGGACCTCAAGGATGCCTATTTCCATATTCTCATCAGGAGCTCCCACCGAAAGTACCTCAGGTTCGAGCTGCCCTCAGGCCATTATCAATTCAGAGCAATGCCCTTCGGCCTAACTTCTGCTCCAAGCGTGTTCACAAAATGCCTGGCAGTAGTGGTTGCCTTCCTAAGGAGAAAAAAGATCTCCATCTTTCCATACCTGGACGACTGGCTCATAGTAGGCCAGTCTCCAGACCAAGTCAAGTCACACCTACAGAAAACTCAGCAAGTGCTCACTTCTCTAGGTTTCCTTCTGAATCTTTCAAAGTCAGTTCTATAGCCTGTGCAGCTCCTCACCTTCATAGGGGCAGAGCTGGATACAGTAAAGGCAAGAGCCTTCCTTCCCCTGGACAGGGCAAGGACCCTTATCTCTCTGGCCTCTTCATTCACCCTCCAGGTGTCTCGACCAGCAAGGCATTTTCTGCAGCTCCTGGGACACATGACTGCCTCTACAGCAGTGGTTCAGGGAGCAAGATTTCAAATGAGGGACATTCAGTTCCACTTGAGAGCCTTCTGGTCTCAGAAAAAGGATCCTCTGACCAAACTAATCCCAGTGACTCGAACCCTGATCCAGGCGTTACAGTGGTGGCAGGATCAGGACAATCTAAGACAGGGAGTTCCTTCTGTCACTCAGTCTCATTCTCCTAATCCTTACTACAGATGCCTCCTCTTGGGCTGGGAGCCCACTTGGGGACCTGGCACCAAGGGTTGTGGTCTCCTCAGGAATCTCTGCTTCACATCAATCTATTAGAACTCAGAGCAGTGTTTCTAGCACTTCAAGCTTTTTCCAAGTCTGTTCAGAACAAAGTAGTTCAGATCAGGACAGACAATACCACCACAATGTGGTATATCAACAAGCAAGGGGGCACTCAGTCTACGGTCTTGTGCACAGAGGCAATGAAGTTGTGGTCTCTGGCCTATTCCCTGAACGCCTCTCTTAAAGCAGTGCACCTCCAAGGGAAGGACAATGTCCTGGCAGATGCTCTCAGCAGGATATCTCAGGGCCATCACGAATGGTCCCTGGATCCCCTGATTTTAAAGGTGATCTTCTCCAGATGGGGCACCCCACAGATAGATCTTTTTGCAGCCCCAGACAATCACCAACTTCCTCTCTTTTGCTGCAGGCCCCCAGTGTTGGGCTCAGTCCCCCTGGATGCCCTAGTTCTCAATTGGGAAGGGAAGTTCCTGTATGCTTTTCCCCCCTTCCCTCTCCTGTTCAAGGTGCTAGTCAAAATCAGGTCTCAACCCTGCAAGGTGATTCTGATTGCTCCAGACTGGGCCAGACAGCCCTGGTACCCTCTCTTGTTGTCCTTAGCAGTCCACCTTCCCCTGTCTCTTCCTGGGAATTACAACCTGTTAAAATGTGCTTGGGGAGGGTTTGGTATCCGAATCTCAAATCTCTCAATCTCAAGGCCTGGCTCTTGAAGAGTTAGAGTTTGCTGATTTGCACCTCTCTCAAGGTGTTCTGGATATCTTAAAGGCTTCTCGAAAGCCTTCCACTAGAAACATTTACAATTCCAAGTGGAAAAGATTTACTATATGGTGCTCTGGGAAGCATATTTCTCCAGAGTCTGCTGGCCTGCCCTCAGTCCTTGACTATATGGTTCATCTCAATAGCTTGGGACTCAGACCAGCTACACTAAGAGTGCATCTGGCAGCTGTCTCTCCCTTCCTCTCAGCAGGCAAGCACTCTTCCCTTTCAGCTCATCCTGTATTTTCTAAATTTTTCAAGGGATTGCTGCATACCAATCCTCCCTTCAGGGCCCCTGCCCCTGCTTGGGACCTTAATGTTTGCATTGCTCAGCTTATGCAACCCCCTTTTGAGCCTTTGTCCTCAGCAGAGCTTAAGTACTTGACTTGGAAAACTGTTTTCTTGGTGGCCATCACTTCTGCTAGACACATAAGTGAGTTACAGGTCCTGTCAGTGGAGCCTGATTTCATCTCTTTCCATAGAGATAAGGTGGTCCTCAGGACTAATAGGAAGTTTTTGCCTAAGATGGTTTCAGATTTCCACCTTAACCAGTCTATGTCTCTTCCTGTTTTCTTCACTGACCATTCCTCCTCTGGGGAGAGGAGGCTGCACAGTTTGGATGTGAAAAGGGCCCTTAGCTACTACACAGAGCGCACCAAGGGTCACAGGTTTGACTCCCTCCAACTATTCCTCACTTATGGTGAGGTTGGTAAGGGAAAACCTGCTACTAAGAGATCTTTTGCCAGGTGGATTGTCTCCTGCATTCAATTTTGCTATGAAAAACTTGGTAGGATCCCACCCTCAGGCCTGAGGGCTCACTCTACCAGAGGTACAGCTGCTTCCCTGGCTGCTGCCAGGGATATTCCTATCTTAGAGATCTGTCAAGCAGCCACCTGGAAAACAGTACACACTTTTACCAAGCATTACTCTCTGGATATCCAGGCTAGGAGTGATGCTCGGTTTGGCACAGCAGTGCTTCAGAGCCTATTTCCAAAGTAGGTTCTGCCCCTCCTCCATGGAGGTACTGCTTGGTAGTCTGCATATGTCAGAATACAGCAAGACTTCATGTTGTTTGAAGAAAAAATTACTCACCTTAGTAATGTCGTTTCTTCTAATGGAGTCTTGCTGTATTCTGACCTCCCCCCCGCCTCCCCTCTCAGAACCTGGTTTTTGGGATGTGGGTGGGCAGTAGCAGTGTTGGCACTTGGGAGGTGCTCCCACCCCTTCTTTTCTCACCCCTTTAGTTTGGGTGTGTGGGTGTTGTGTTTTGTTTTATTTTTTGGGTTTCCTGACTTGAGTCTTTGCTTTGGGACCAAAAAATCTTTTTATTATATTTAGTAGCCAGTTGGCTAGTGTAAGTTTACAGTTTCCACGCAGGACACCCAGTGAGTATAGCTCGTAAAGATCTGATGGTTTGAGTTCAAACAGCAACAGACAGAGTCTCAACCGAGCTCGAGCTCAGCGTTCCATGCCTGGCATGGAAAGTTAACGCTTTCATCTCCGGGGCAGTTCAAAGGTTGCACATCACTGCATTTGTCAGAATACAGCAAGACTCCATTAGAATAAACAACATTACTAAGGTGAGTAATTTTTTCTTCTCTCCCTCTCAGGGGCAGCAGGCAGACATGCAGGCCACAACGTAGGCCTTTCCACAGTTCTCCCACACAAAACTACTCAGACAGCTGGCTGCTTGACTGTCTCAAGCTGTTGCTTCTTGAGCTCCCAACTTAGATCTGACTCAACTGCCACTAAGCCTGGGACTTTCCCCAGAATCTAAAAAGTTCAGTTGGCTGATCTGTCTGTCAGTCACAACAAAGGCTCCCCCTTCAGGTGCAAAAAAGCACCAAAAGCCCCAAAGTACAATTCCTACAGATTTTGACTCCAGACAGCTCCTGTAGTCCGGCTCCATTTTTGATTCCACCAGTACTGATTGGTCCAATTCGGCAGTCCAGGACCAAGATAGTGAAGATAAACAAAACAGTCCTTGCTGCAAAGAAGGCAAGTTAGACAAGCTACATTATCATTATCACTCTAAATTATTTTCAGCAAATAGTTACATCTTTCAACAGAGCTCCCTCTCAGATTACTTATGACTGCAATCCAGGCAGCTCTTAAAGAGACAGTACACAGAGGCTATACAGGCACTCTCTGGCAATCACATTTAAACTGCTAAAACGCAGGACACCAGCCTGGTAGTGAGGATTTAGGCAAGCTTAAGTAAGACTTTTCGGGAATCTCCATTTGTAGGGGGTTACATGAGGAACTCACCAGAGAACTGAGTGCAAACACAGCAACTCTGAGCCAGGTGATAACTTGAATAATAAAGATGTTACATTTTGCTTGACTCTAATTTGGGACAGCTTGGTGAACTAGGACAGATCCATCCCACATGTTGTCACTGCTGACACTACCAGGTCGCCACCAAGAATACAAAAATATTTGACTAAATGAACAATTAAAAAAGTCAACAAGGATGAAAAACTATGTAAAATGCTTGCAGCTAAGCACTACTTTCAATTTTCTTAGACCAATGTGACAAGTCAGAACAACTGCTGCATAATGATGCCACTTTGAGATAAACAGGCACGACACAATAGTTGAGGTGCAGGCTATCTTGGTCAGGAATACAGAAATAGACTCAAAAATCTTTACAACGGAGCACAGCATCAATTGCCCCATCCACTGATGTTCCATCTTTCTGCCCCTCACCTTCTTCCTCTACCACTGGTGCAGTATCATCTTCACCACTGTCAAAAACTAGAGCTGCCTAAGGACCACGCAGTTCAGCATCAGGTTTCTGGAGCCATTTGTAAGATGTGATTGTAACCTCTTCATTTACTTCTTCAAACTTAACCTAATTACAGACTATTGCTGAGATGTACCTGGCAGAGCCCAACATTGATTGGAATGCTGATCCTTTGAAATATTGTAAATTCAGACAAAATATGCGGCCATGCCCTAGTGCAAGTCGCAATGAAGTATGTGACTTGTCATCCAACTAATGTCTAATTGGAATCGTTCAGTTTGGCTGGTAGAAACAAAGGGCCTGATTTTAAAGCAGCCTGGAATGACACAAGGGACTTGAGTTGAAAAAGTTTGATGCAAGTGGGGACTTGCGTCAAAGTTTGCGTCAGTCGCAATTTTCTATCACACCTTGCTTCAAAAGTGGGAGTGAATGCGTCAAATTCCCTTGCATCCAGGTTGTGTCCCAAAAATTGGTGTGCAATGTCACAATGTAGCTTACATTAAAGCAAAAACCAAAAGAAGCCATATCTCCTTTTTGGGGATTTTACAAGGTGGAGCTCCCATACTTGCACCAAATATTTGCTGCATCTGTTAGACCAGGGTGGAGCTGGTCTAAGTGAGACCACAGCATATAAATAGGCCCATGCCAGGCACTTGGAAACTGAATCACCACTGAGGAGTTACTGCAGCAGCACAAACACCAGAGGAGTGACAGCACAAAGTGCCATGGCTAGCAGCCCTACTGGCTATTTGGCTGGCAATATGAAGGTGGCATAGACATGCCCAGTGGCACCCACCCAGGGCACAGCGTGAGGCCACAGCAAAGAGGGCAGTTAGACACCGGCGAAGGTACCCCGAGTGGGCGTACAGGAGGCAGATATAATTCTGTGACCTGACAGATGAGAAGTGCATGGCATGATATCGGATTCCCAAGGATACCATTGTGGAGCTATGTGAGGAGCTCCAGAGGAACCTGCAGAGCCAAACCCGCAGCGGGCCCCCAATACAGTGGCAGTGAGGGTGTCCGCAGAACTGTGCTTCCTGGTGACAGGGACCTCCCAGACCCCCACGGGCAACACTGTGGGCATCTCATCTGCAGTGTCAAAGTGCTTGAATCAATTCCTGGAGGCCCTGCTGCACAGGACAAACACATACATTAGCTTCCCCCAGGAGGCACAGCAGCAACCTGCATTTAAGCAGGGATTGCACATTTCGCTCATGTCCTAGGTGCTATGGATCACATGCATGTAGCCATACAAGCACCGCCAGTTGATGCAGATGTATATGTGAACAGGAAGGGGTACCATGCAATGAATGTACAGGTTGTGTGTGACAGCCACTGCTGAATCCTGGATGTGGTTGACCCATACCCCGGATTCTGCCATGACTCTTATATATTCCGACACAGTGGCCTGTGTGAGACCTCTGAATGAGGAGCTATACAGGGAGGATGGCTGCTAGGTACATGCCTGACTCGGGAAGCATGACAGCTGCACCAGGCACTGTCACACAAGCTACCTATCTGCATGCTGTGGAGGTGGATCCCTAAGGGAGCGGGTTGTGAAGGAATTGCAACAGGAGGCGTTGGTGCACTAGTCCACCATGTAGCATGCTGTTGCACTGCATAGATGGGTGAGTGGAAGGTATATGGGGCTGTATGTGGACACCGAATGGTACTGAGGTATGGCATGCGCTGGGGGGAGAGGGAAGGTCAAAGTGGCATAGAGAAACTGCAGGGGGGCATGATGGGGTGAACACTGGTATCACCACATGGCTAATCTGGCCTTGTCATTCCTGCAGGTGACAGTGGGTACCCACAGCAGCTGTGGCTCATAACCATTTAGGCCCAGCGATGCATATCACACTGAACAGCTGATACCTTATCAGAAGCAGCAGCTGGACTGATTGTGCACATGGACACCAAGAAAGCCATGTAGGGAGATACCTTTGGCTGGGGTAGCCACCTAGGAGTGGACGCGCTTATGATGGTAGTGTGCCCACTGCCTGGAGATGGTCCTGGGTGAGAGGTTGTGCAGCAGCTGCCTCCTGCGAAGAGGATATGGAGGGTGAGGGCATCTTGCATAGAGTACATGTGATGTACCAGGCAGTATGTGTCATTGCCCACGCAGACATAATCGATATGCCAGAGAAGAGAGGTGTGCAGGGCGGCAAGGGGTGGGGCCAGGAGGAGGCCCCTACTTCAAAACCACCCTGACCATTATGGCACCCTGTGAGTGCCCAGAGGCAGGACTGTTGGGCACCTGTGGCCATGTGCCAGCATGCCGTATGGGACACTGGGCAGGGGCAATGTGTGACCTTTTTAGGGAGGAGGGTACACACAGAACAGCATGTTCTAGGGGTAGGTGCACCACAGGATGAAGGAGGCCTGTGTGCCCTCCCGCTGCTAGGATGTGGTGACTGCATGATGCAGGAGTTGGAGGGGTGTCCTAGGGGTCTGTTGATTGATCACAGAGGGGAACGGGGTGTAAACCTGTGGAGTACAGGCACTCTCAGACATTCGGCAAGCATTATCAGGGGTCGGGGTATGGCTGTGGATATGTGGTATGGAACATGGGGTTGTAGTGTGGCAAGGGGCAGAGGGGCATAGCTGGTGGAGGTGTCACTTGTGGTATGCAAAGGACATCCAAGTGGACAGCTGGTGTCACGTGTCACCCAGCAGAGTATTGTACCCATGGCCATCTGGGTGAAGAGGGGTAGGGTTACAGGGGCATTACAGGCATGTTGTGAATGAAGGACAACTGCATAGGAGACCTCAGAGGGTGGGGAAGGAAGAGAGTTGGGTACCAAGTGAGAGTGCTGTGCACTGTTGGGAACCTGAAGGAGCTCAAAAAAGTAAGGGGGGCTTTGCAGCTAGTAACGCTGTAGTTTGCAGCATTTCTGAGGAACATAAAGGACTTGTGGCAATCTTCAGGCAGTACTGCGTACAAAGTCAAGGATATTTTTGGCGTAATTTGCGACGAGTGGAAAATGACTTATTCTGCATCACACAGTGACGCTGACACTGAATGCATGAGTAAACAGAGAAGCCATGTGAATTTCACTGACATGCTGCACCGCAAAACTAGGGAGACACAAGCATGCGTCACCTGGCATTGCTGGTACAGGTTTCTCAAAGCAGTTAGCTGAGACATGAAAGTAATAAAAATTAAAAGAGCACAAAGATGGGGATGTGCCCCTAACTTCATGAAGAAGGAGACATCCCTCCTAGTAAGCAGCATGCATCAGTGGGCATGAGTGCTGCTGCCCCCCCCCCAAGGAGCAGGCGACATACCCTGAGTGAGAGGGACTGGGTACGGAAGGTCATAGCCAACAAACTAAAGCACCTGTCTGGAGTTAGAAGGACTACCAGGCAGGCCAAACTTTAATGGAATGACCTCCAACTGAGGATCGCCACCAGCCTCCAGAGACTGCAGCACCTGGTGAGGGAGGTGGATATCACTATGACGGGAGGGCACCGACAAGACTGAGGTAAGTGGCCTGTGCAGAGTGTGTCAGCAGACCTTCAGTAACCCCCCCCCCAAAAAAAAACTGTAGTCCTAATAATAATGTTCTGTTCCTGCATGTGTCTACACCAGAGATACCCCCACCACCCAGGAAGAGGGTCAGTAAGTGGTAGGGTCTAGGCAGCAGCCCCAACCGGCACAGGAGGAAAGACCTGCAGGCAGCCATAAAGGTAGGTGCCCTATATGGTGTGGGTCTCTACAGCAGTGCATACAGTTAAGGTACCAGTGCTTTGCGCCCCGCTTTCCTTTGGTCACGCACCAGGTGCACTCCTAGAAATCTTATAAAGATGTATTGTAAATGTGACGGGTTGAGCTTGCCAAACCCTTTATATGGCCTGTACAGCAGTGGGCATGATGACCTCTCTCATGAACAATGGCACAGCATTTATTTATTTGTTTGATTACCAGGTAAGGTACTCTGATCCCAGGGACCATTTCAGGCACGACCCGGGCCATTTAGATGGCACATCTGATGCAAAGACACAGTTTCATTACAATCACAGAAGAGGAAGGATTACAAATTAAGAACACAGATAATATGAAAATACAGTTACAATGGCTGACATGCATGAGTCAAGTATACTCTGATTCCTTAGACATTAAGCATGACATGCCATATGGCAGTGGTCAGCAGCAGTGGCATACTGCGTGCACCCCATCACAGCTGATGCCTTGCCAGTTCCTGAGCACCATTGGTAGTGCACCTTTGACAGGCAGTGGTAGCCCTGCAGACAATCGCTGCAATGGTAGCTCTCCCACTGTTGTACTAGGACATGGAATGTGAACACCCTGGAACTGCAGTGGCACACAAGGACCGAGCGGGGGATAGGCAATGTGGTAAGACCTCCCTGTGTTGGGAAGCACACTGTGTACCCACCTGGGATGACGTGTTGCACATGCCGTAGGCTGCCCAAGAGCAGCACATAGGGGATGGTGGGTGACCCCCACACTGCGTGATGCTGGCATTATTGTGGGAACATGGCTGCATAGATGGGGTCTCCCTGGTCACGTTGAGGGACCTGCAAGTGGAAAGGCGGCAGTAGCGGTGCACAGCTGCAGAGACAGTGCCATCTCCTATACTATGGCTAAAAGGGGGGGAAGTGGATTAGAGGGCAAGTGTCAAAGGTTGAGTGTGGCCATGTCACAGGAGGTTGGAGCACTCTGTACAGTGCTGTGTCCTAACATTGAGCAAAAGCTGTAGGGGAGGCCACATGGCAGAGGGTTGCTGTTGAGGGAGAGGGCCCTTTGACATTGCATGTTGTGGGTGGCATGCTGTGAAGCACAGGTGGGGCTTGAGGCCACCGGAGGGAATGTAAATTGGTACAGGTCACATGCAGGTTTTCTGGTGCCCACCAGGGATGCATGCCCTAATTCACTGCCCCAGGCGGTGTACAGCTGTGCCATGGGGTGTGGGGTAAGTGGCCATGGCAGTTACCCAGGAGACTCTGAGACAGTACAGCTGCAGCAAACAGTCATGAGTAGGAGGCAGTGAGTCTCAGTGGGTACCCCATGGGTCAGGTCGCAGAAGGCCAGTTGGCATACACTCCCAAGTGGGTGCGGAGCATGACGTGTGCATGGACTGCGGAATGCTGTGCCATGCTGACAGTCTATCACCCACACCGTAGCACCCACGAGGATACAGCAGTGGTCCTTATAGGGGTTCAGTGCATGCCGCTCAGGTGGACAGTGTCACGTGTAACTCAGCAGTGGAAGGGGCAGATGGTTGTGCCAGCAGCATACAGCAGCATGGCAGGCATGCCCCCATTGTGGTTGGTAACTTTGGAAGGGAGAGGTGGACTCATGTGGGGAGTGCTCAGGGCAATGCTGGGGTATCAATGTGGTGCCAGTGCTGAGTGCCATGCCTCGGCAGTAAGCGCATGCCTGGGAGATGTGCAGCCATGTACGCAATATGGATTGCCACAGTACATCCAGGAAGTGGAGTATGCCCATGTGACACAGGCAGCAGCTGTGACCACATGCTGAAGTGTCACATATGCCCATCATGCTTCTATGACATGTCTGGCTGTCGGACATAGACCGTCCAGTGGTGTCTCTGTACTACCAGGGGCCCTGCCACTCCTTGGTGTGACAAACACACACACACAGAAATGTGTTGGATGGGGAGTATCACTCAGGCAAGTGGGAATGGATTGCAGGGCAACAGGGAGGACCACCACACCAGTGGGGCCCCCTGCCAGTGCCGGCAGTGCCACATGTTGTTACTGGTGTGGAGGCTGGTAGAGACAGGGGACACAGTACGGAGGAAAAGGGTATTGTGGGTTGGTGCTATGCAGACAGCTTTGTGCCACCACTGTAGGCTGGGGGGCGAAGGACCCTGGTCATCCTGGCCCAGCAATCCTTGGCATGTCACTCCTTGAGATGCTGCATGGGTTAGAGTTCTGACATTGAGGCAGTGCTATGCTGGGGCAGATGTTCCCACAGCATGTCACAGAGCGGCAGACTGGGTGCTGGTTGGGGGGGTTTGAGGGGAAACTTTATGGGGGGGTGCCCCGAAGTGTGTTAGGTGATCCTGTGCTGTATTAAGAGGTCTTATGGCCTAGGTATGTTTTCCCTTGTAGGGCTAGCAAGGGATATGGCACCAGATGTGATCCCTTGGGATGAAGTGGACAGGATGATGCAGCAGGGTCAATATGTGGCCACCATTGGCCCCCTTGGCATGACAGTGATGTCCCCCCATCCAGTAACAGGCAGCAAAAGTCAGCACCATGCAGAGTAGACAGACCTGTCTGATGCAGATATGAGGTGATGCTAGCAATTCCTGTAACACTTCTGCAGACTGACACGCGTGAGGCTTTGAGGCCAACAGCACCACAACTGCAGTGGTTCATGACATGTGCGCACGTTATCCACACCTTAAGTCCCCCCCTCCCTCCTGGCTCCATTCTCTCTCAAGGGGGATCATGTCCTCTACCTATTGTAGTTATGGAGTACACCTTGTCTTTTACCAGGAAAGACATACTAAACTGGTATCAGCTTGAGCAAACTGAAAAAGGAAGAGAACCCATAGTTTAGGGAAACTGGACAACAAAGCAGATTGACCAGCAGTAGGTTTCATATGAGGGAGGCCAAAAGAAACCACCATTGTAATACCAATTATTATTATTATTATTATCATGAGGGTGACAAGCGGTGTTCCTCAGGGGTCAGTACTGGGACCAATCCTTTTTAACATATATATCAGTGTGACTTGAGATAGGTTTCATATGAGGGAGAGCAAAGAAACTACCATTGTAATACCAATTATTATTATTCGATGTGCTTACACAACCTGATGAGATGATATGAGATGATGCTTGTGTAACTTGATTTGATTTGAGGCTTTCCGCCTCTATCCATGGGATATACCATCCTGTAGGGGTACGACGCAAGGAACCCTAGATGAGGGTTCCCCTACAGGTGCTGTGGAAATGATAGCATTTGCTAAAGGTAGGTTAGAAAGAAGCCCAAAAAGAATACCTAAAGAGCTCGAGCATCGAAGAAGCGAGGATGATGAATGAATGAATTCTGAGAAGATAAGGGCTGACTTCCTAATGAGAGAGGGGAAAGCTGGAGTCACCATCCGCCTCCATCCAACAGTGGAACCTAACTAAACTAAGAAAGCACTAACTTTAACTAATATTATGACCATTGGCACGGAGGAGAGGAAAAACCCCCTTTGAGGAGGAAACCTCTGGGGATCCAAGGCCTAGGTCGCCTTCCCTCCAGGCTGACAACCTTTGATTTGATGATGCATGTCATTAAAAAGAAGGGTTTGGTAGTGAAAGGGATATGAGTAGGGAGGATGATGACGGAATAGGGAAACCCCCCAAAAGAAAGCACAGATTGAATAGGGAACATGAGGCTGCACACAGATCAAAGGAACATGAGGCAAAGATAAATATTGATGGTGATGATTGCTGCAAGAGGGTGGCAGGTCGATGAGGTAGCAGATCCAATGAGAGGTACGCCTGATTGAGCAAGGTGAGGAAGTGGATGCTGAGGCCGATAAGGCATGATTATGCGATGGGAACGATTAGACCTTGATGTTGACAGTGATGAAATAGCATAGGATTCAATAGAGTGATGCAGTAATAAGGCTCCTGTAAAGGAGATATACTCCGAGGACAATGCTCGAGTAAATGATGTAAATAGATAAATCTTGAGGTAAGGCTGAGTGAATGATGACGGGAGTTATGAACCTGATATATGCGGCAGGATGGACGCGGGTTGATAAGGTGGCATAGAAGTCATGATATGTATGCCCCAAAAAAAATATATATCAATTGCAGGCCTTGAGTGGAGGGAATCCTGGACAGGCAGTACAGAATCAGAAGAGGAGGAGACAAGAATGAACTTGAAATAAACTGGTACGAAGGCAATAGGTGAAAAGGAACTTGTATGAAGGTAGTACGAGTGAGTAAGCTCCTCAAAAGGAGGTAGAGATGAGGCCAAGAAGGCACATCTAGAGCAAACATCGAACGATGGATGATGAGCAGTGAATCCATGAGAGTGAGACAGCACTCGAGGAAGTGATGGAACAGATTAACCATGAGAGAAATGAACCTGAACTTGAATGATGGTGGAGAGATGCCAGCCAGCCAGTAGCAAGGGGCGGATATGAAGGCATGGCCAATGAACTGGAAAATGAACTTGTACGAAGGAAGTAAAAGGAAATAGGCTCCTCAAAAGGAGGTAGACTCCTATGCCCAGAAGGTAGATCTGGAACCAGAGGCAACTCAAGTTGAGCGATCGAAGAGCAAAACCGGATGAGGTATAATGGGGAGTGAGCAAAACTGGACGATGTATGATGAGGAGGAGTGAAGCTAAGACTGAAGGGAAGCCATGATGGCTGGTACTAGAAAAGGTGCTGGGATAAGGATGGTGAAATTAGGAAATGAATGAGGTAATGATGAGATATAGAAGCCATGACTGGAGGGAATCCTTGACGGATAATGATGGATGGAATCAGGAACACGATATATGCAGAGTGAGGGCTGCGGATTCATGAGGCGGGCATATGAGTAATGACAGTTATGCCCAAAAAGAATTATCGAATGCAGGCCATGATGGGAATGAGACCCGGATGGTGAGAAAAGGTGCGAACCAGAGGGTATGCTCAGGTTGAGCAATATGGTAACGGAGGAAAGCCTGTCAGGCAGGCAGGGAGAGCCACATGAATGCGTGAAAGCTGGCTGGGACTAAGGAAAGGGAATGAATGAAGTAAGGGTTTGAACAGAAAGGGGAGATGTGAAGGAGTATCCCCTAAAAAGAAAACAAGGACAGCAAAACAGCTGAGGCCAGCAAACCAGGGGTGCAAAGCAAGTCTGGCATCAAGATGCAGAGTGGAGGCAAGAGTCAAAATGTATTTATTTCTTTAATTGATTACAGGATTGTCAGTAGGGAAGGCATAAAAAGCAAGTAGAAGAGGCACTACTGTAAGTGGGAGCAGGTAATGGTACTACAACTGTATACTGATGTGGAGATATGAAGAAAATGCAGGCAGGAACATGCATCCCAAAGGGCAGACCAGAATAAGGCGCTAACAGACGAGTCAGTCACCATGTCTACCAGCCCAGTACAGGTACTTGCCAACCTCAAAGCACATGGGATCCGTGCCATTTCAAAGCAATACCCCATATCCTACAGTGAAATAGTTCAGATGTCCAGGGACGTGCCCAAGAGGAATGAAGGCAGGAAGAATGAGATGAATCACGGGCAGAACCAGAGACAGGACTGGGAGAAGAAAACAAGTGAGGCACCAGAACGAGCTGAGTGGAGCAGTGTGAAATTCACAGCATGTCAGTCCCAGCAAGCAGGAATGAAAACAGGGGCTGCGATGCAGCCGGAGAGACCGGCAGTAGATGGGAAAGATGGGCGCTGGGGTGATGTCAGACCCCAGAAGCACCATGGGTACAGAGTGGAGGCGATGACTGGAGACAGAGGAGGAGGTCCCAGTTGGAATGCTGGGCAAAGGGGCCCACCGACAGCTTGGCAGAATAAGAAGAAAGGTACAGGGATGGGGGGGGGGACCAAATCAAACCCAAGGCAAGAGCACGGCATCCCGAGCTGCACAGCAAGGGGGACGGTGAGAAAGCAAGACAGGACCGGAGTAGCACCAGTCGTCCAAAGGACAAGGAATGGGGTAGTCAAGCTGCCGGAGGCAAGGAGCAGAGGAGATGTGGAGAATGGATATAGCCTCTGGCAGCAATGAAAACGAATCTTGGATGGGCTCCAGGATGCGTGAGCTTTTAAGCCCGCTAGGGGAGTGACGTTATGAGGGTGACAAGCGGTGTTCCTCAGGGGTCAGTACTGGGATCAATCCTTTTTAACATATATATCAGTGGGACTTGAAGGGAAAGTGTGTCTTTTTGAGGATGATGCAAAGTTACATAATAGGGTTGACATAGCAGGAGGGGTTGAGGCCATGAGGAGAGATCTGAGCACCCTACAGAAGTGGTCAGACATTTGGCAGCTGAAGTTCAATTCTAAGAAGCAACAGCTCAGACACATAGGTCAACCCTAGGAGGCATACACCTTGTGTGGTCCAGCCCCTAGCCTTACTGTCTGCTGAGCTTCACTTATCTTCCCCAACCGGAAAAGAGACCTTCTCTCCTCCAGTCTCTAGTTGTGCTATTAACTGGCAGACCTTAACAAACTGATTGTTTTTTTTCAGCAGGAAGGAGTAACAAGGGTCTGCCTTCCCACCCACCCCTGGTTCCTCTTCCTATACAGGTTTTGCATGTCACCACCCACTTCCTGTCTGACCTGACTAGAGAAGACAAAAAAAAAAAAGCCTGATTCTCTTTCGTCCGCTCGGAACAGATCATCTTCCTCTAAATTTGAATAATTATGTGCTCTTCCTTTCCTTCCACTGGCATGCACATGGATATCATTGGCTGCCAACACTGTGGGACACTCTTCAATGGTCACATCACCCAAAGGCAGGGCCGCTGTCCCATATGCTCAGAGATATGTCACCTCAGGGCTCAGCTGCAGGAGGCATGGGGTGAGATCAGCATCCTGCATAACCACCTACAGGGAAACATTTATTTAAGGAGTACACTTCCACATCGCTGACACCAAACCAGCACACCTCTCCCCCAGAGAACGATCAGGCCCTTCGGGATGGCAACTGGTTGCAGGAAAAGGGGGCAGAGCTCAGGCAACTCTCCCAAACCAACAAAGCACTCTAAACACAGCGAACAGGTACACACCTCTTGCGTCCATACCATCCGTCATGACGGAGGATGCCTTGGGCCAAAGGAATGCCAAATGCAACAGGATAGCAAAACAACATCATAAACAAAACCTCAACAGGAAAAAAATCATAATCATAGGGGACTCCATGATTCGCTGTGTGGACTCCCACCCGAGGCAAAACAAATATGCAGATGTGCAGGTCAGATGTCTCCCAGGAGCATATGCTTGGAAGGACACTGACCGAATAGTCAACATAGTTAAAAAGGAAGAAGAGGGCTCAAACATACTGGTCCACCTAGGGACCAATGACCTTGCTAGCCGGTCGGTCGAGGAGGTTAAGGAGCATATTGCGCAGCTCGGCGAGAAATTTATTTCATTTTCGTCCAAAATTGCACTCTCTGAGATTCTGCCTGTTTGGGAAAAGGCAGAAAATCAGAGAGAAAGAGATAAGTGAGTTCAATGCATGCCTCAAGGACTGGTGCCACACAAAGGGGCACCACTTCGTCGGAATCTGGGGCAACTTCTGGGAAAGGGAATTCTTCAAATTCAACGACCTCCACCTGACTAAAGAGGGAGCCAGAGCACTAAGCCAGAAATCTGACGTCCACATAGGACATTTAAACTAGTGGGAGGGGAAATGATGGTAGCTCTAGGAGAAGCACACATAGAACCTGCTGTCTCTCCCCCTCCGGCTAGCACCAAATCTGCACACTCCAGGTTAGCAAAAGCAGATAGCCAGGAACATAAAACCCTTTCCGGCTCTGGCGTTGGCCATCACAGTGGAAAGAGAGGAACCATAAACAGGGAAAACTACAAAGGGATGAACAATAAGATCAAGGGAGGCATGACAAGCAAAGCGACACAGTGAGAGTGGTCAGCACTATGCCTCAATGCATGCAGTCTGACTAAGAAGATGACTGACCTCACTTCCACAATAGCTGAGGAAGGACTACAGTAGACTGGGTGGACGTGACTGAAACATGGTTCACAAATAATCATGGTTGGGAGGTGAGTATCCCAGGGTACAACTTGTTTAGGAGAGATAGGACTGGGAATAAGGGAGGGGGAGGTAGCTATTTACGTTAAGGATACCATCAATGCTACAGAAATGCAGCAGGCACTAGGGGAAGCAGAGGATCTATGGGTCACAATAGGGGCTGGAAACCAGAAACCAATTCGGGTAGGAATAATCTCCAGACCCCCAAATCAGGAGGAAGCCAGGGATAAGGAAATCCTGGAAACCATCCTCCAGATGTCAGGCAAAGGGGACATGGTGCTGGTGGGGGATTTCAATCTGCCAGACATAGATTGAAATACCCAAACAGTGGCATCACAGAAGAGCAGGGAATTCCTAGTCACACTACAGGAAGCAGGCCTAAGTCAACTAGTGACATCACCCACAAGGGATAACATGGTTCTAGATCTGCTATTCACAAATAGCAATAGGGTTACAGGTGTCGAAGTAGAGAACAACGTGGACAACAGTGATTATAACATGGTATGGTTCAGTGTAAAAAGGACTGCAGTCTCCTCATACTCCAAACTGAAGGTCCTTGACTTCAGGAGGGCAGACTTCACAAACATGAAGGGCTGCCTAAGAGACAAACTTAGTAACTCAACAGAAGGGAGCATTGAGGAATGTTGGACAAGGCTGAAGGATGCAATAACCATGGTAACATCACAGTGTGCCTGTCAGGTTAGTAAAAACCAAAGAAGGAAAAACTCACTGTGGTTTTCCAAGGAGGTGGCAACCATGGTGAGAGAAATGTGCATAGCCTTCAGAAAATAGAAGGAGTTGAGGAACAAGGCAGACAAAACAGAATACAGACAGAAACTGAAAGAGACAGGGAAAGTGATAAGAAATTCAAAGGCTCAAACAGAGGTTAGGATAGCTCAGAAAGTAAAAAAGGATAACAAAACATTCTACAGGTACATACGTGAAAAAAAGAAAAGCAAAGGGGGCATTGTTAGAATCACAAAAAAAGACGGACAAAGCACATAGCAAGACGGGGAGAAGGCAGAGGCACTCAATGAGTACTTCTGCTCAATCTTCACACAGGAAGCAGACGGCAGTGGACCAACAGGAGGCATAAAGAAGTGTCCGACTGAAGTAATAGACATGGGTCCCTTTACGGAGGAAAGGGTCCTGGAAGAAACAGACAAGTTAAAGGTAGATAAAGCTATGGGGCCAGATGGGACACAACCAAGAATACTGAAAGAACTAGGGAGGGAACTGGCAGCCCCCTTAGCAGTGCTCTTCAACAAATCATTAAGGAGTGGGGAAGTGCCGGAGGATTGGAAGAGTGCAACAGTAGTACCACTCCACAAGAGTGGAAGCAAGGATCAGCCAGATAACTACTGTCCGGTTAGTCTAACGTCAGTCATGGAAAAACTGATGGAGTCCCTGATGATGGAAAGAATCCTAGCTTTTTTTGAGCAAACTGGTCTGCTCCACAAAAATCAACATAGTTTCACGGCAGGGAGGTCCTGACAGACAAACCTGGTTGATTTTTTCAATTGGGTCACCAAAACAGTGGATCGGGGTGGGGCAGTGGATGTGGTTTACCTGGACTTCAGAAAAGCTTTTGACTCCGTTCCGCACAGGAGACTAGTCAAAAAACTAGAGAACATGGAAATTGGGCCCAAGGTTATAAACTGTGTCTGACACTGGTTACATGTCAGAACTCTGAGAGTATTAGTAAATGGCACTCTGTCTGTGGAGGGGAGGGTGACTAGCCGGGTCCCGCAGGGCTCAGTTCTGGGGCCGATCCTCTTCAACATATTCATCAGCGACATTGCAGATGAACTGGAGGGAAAGGTGTGTCTGTTTGCAGATGACACCAAAATCTGCAACAGGGTAGACACAACAGAGGGACAGCAAAGCATGGAAGCTGATCTCTGAAAACTGGAGGAGTGGTCCAAGACCTGGCAATTGAAATTCAATGCCAAAAAATGCAAGGTTATGCACCTGGGAAAGTGTAAGCCAGGGAAACTGTACTCTATGGGAGGGGAGCAGCTGGTGGCTACCAGGCAGGAGCGAGACCTAGGGGTGATCATATCAAATTACCTCAAGGTCAGTAGACAATGTGAAAAGGCAACACTAAAGGCTAGTGGTATCCTGGCATGCATAGGGAGCAGCATCACGAGCAGAAGGCATGAAGCAATCATTCCTCTGTATCGGTTCCTGGTCAGGCCTCACCTGGAGTACTGTGTCCAGTTCTGGAGGCCACACCTCAGGAAGGACACAGATAGGCTAGAGATGGTACAGAGAAGAGCAACAAAGATGGTGCAGGGCTTGCATCAGAAACTGTACAAGGCAAGACTGGATGATCTCAAATTATACTCCCTAGAACAAAGCAGGAATCATGGGGACATGATAGAAACATCCAAATACAGTACCTTAAAGGCAACAACAGGCTGCATGTGTAGGTAAAGGGCTACAGCAGGACTAGAGGGCACAACCTTCGACTTAAGGGAGGAAAGTTCAGAAGCAATATGAGGAAATTCTTCTTCACAGAGCGTGTTGTGGAACCACGGAATAGCCTGCTGGAGGGGGTGGTGGGAGCCAAGACAGTGGGGGAATTCAAGTGGGCATGGGACAGACACTATGTGATACACAAGCAGGCAGCCAAGTAGGTGGGTAGGAAGCCAAGGGCAGACTTGATGAATCGTATGGTCTCCATCCGCCAACAACTTCTATGTTTCTAAGAAGTGTGCAGTGATGCATGTGGGGCATAAAAATCTACTGGCTGAGTACTCACTGGGGAGAGAACTGATAAAGCAAACAGAACAGGAAAGGGACCTGGGATTATAAACTCAAAGAATCTTATGGTAGGAGACCAATGTAGTAAGGCAGTAAGTAGGTAAAGCTAATAGAAGGATGGCGTACATAGGAAGGGGTACAACAAGTAGGAAGAGGGAGGTGTTGATGCCTTTATATAAGACCATGGTCAGACTGCAACTGGAGTACGGGGTACAGTTCTGGAGGCCTTATTTAAGAAAGGATATAGATGGGTTGCAGAGGGTTCAGAGAAGGGCAACAGAGATGGTGTAAGGTATGCAAGAAAAGCCATGCAAGAGAAGATGGAGAGAATTAAATCTATACCTGATGGAGGTTAGAAGAGATAGAGATGACATGACAGAGACTTTTAAGTATATGAAAGGAATAAAGTGAATGAAAGTACACTATTGAAAAGGAAAGTAGGAGTTAAAAAATGGGTCATAATTTAAGATTGGAAGGGGAAGATTTAAGAGTAATGTAAGGAGATGTTATTTCACTGAGAGGGTGGTGGAACCCTGGAACAGATTACCCAATGGGGTGGTGTGTGCAGAAACAGTGGAGGAATTCCAGAGGGCATGGGACAGACACAAGTGGTTGTCTGGTGGGCAGAGGAAAATACCCCTGGGAAGTGGAGACAAGTAGGGGTGGTTGGGAAATGGGCAGACTAGATGAACCAGAAAGGTCCTTTTCTGCTGACACATTACTATGATACAATGACTGGAGCCAATGTATTACAATCATAATTACTTGAGATCTAATGAGAATACTTCAACTTGGCTTGGGAGCAGCACTGTAAATTACTACCTCAAAGCATTATTTATTAAAAAATCTGCAGCTCTTTATGGAGCCAACACACAAACAACTTTTTGCCTCTAGGTCGTACACAAAACTATAATGAGTGCTAAAAAACTCAATACTGGTGCACACATTACTTTACAAGGTAAAGTACTCACTGTGTTTTTGAAATATGTATGACTTAAACAACATGTATATTTCTATAGCTGTCCCAGTGGGTAGGTATCCTTATCAGCAATGAAAACCAAATAATGAAGTTCAACAAGTATCATGAATTAAGCCTTGGTGAAGCAGGCAGCAGAATACAGACATGTTGCAGGCCCAGGTTTGATACCTGGACCTGTTTCCCTGTAGTCAGAGAAAGTTTGAAATGTATCCACTGTACAGCACTTATACAGTTTATACTGGAGAGACAGCTGGAAGAAGGATCAATGAGGAGTGTCACTCCATTCATTATCTCTACTGTCTTTGGGAGCTCTTCAAGTGTTCTCTGACAAATATGGAGCATTAGGGTTCCATAAATAAGAAAGCATTTCTATCTACAACTAGCCTCACTCTCACCTGGAACACACGTGCAAATGGCACATCTACACCATGCAAAAAGAAGTTATCTTTCATTAACAAAAGTATTTCTGTCTGGTGGTGAAACTCATGTTGGAGGAAACAATAAATCATAGTCTCTCTTAATACCATTCAGTTTTTTGCAGCACAAATAACTCTCCTGTCACTTGTGGAAGTATGGCATAAATACCACTGATGTAGACCATTTGCCTGCAGCACGGTGTGTTGTGTTTTTATCTAAATATACTGGGCACCCTGCAGTGCCTAGTTATCCAAATAGCAACTGTGGCTTGGCCTTCTAACTAACTAAAAATATGTAAAGCAATAGCCCCTGTCTGCCCTTATCAAATGCATCACAATGGCAATACAATGCAATCACAATGGCGACACAGTGGAACCACAATGGCAATACAGTGGCAGGCTAAAACATTTGCAATGGTACTACCCAGTGTTACCCTGGTATTACAATGGTAGTTTATTTTGCCCTTCCTCATATGGAACCTACTGCTGGTCAATCTGCCTTGTTGTCCAGTTTTCCTAAACTATGGGGTTCTCTCCCTTTTTCAGTTTGCTTAAGCTGATACCAACTTCGTATGTCTTCCTGGTAAAACCTTTGAAAATCCTGATACAACCTTTGAAACAAATAAATGCGCGCATAAATAATTTCAATGTTTCAAACAGCAGGGCTCTATCAATGATGCTTTACAATAAGCATCATCTGCCTGCCGGTGAGTGATGCCTTGGAGATAGAACCTTATGCTAATTTTAGAACTTAGAATACAAGTTCATACTCTGCACTGTGGTCACACTCCTCCAGTCAGTGTTGGAATTATAGGTGACTTGCCAGGGCTCAGCCATCCTAGCTCTGAAGTGAGCCCCGGTAGCTCACGCATCACTGCCATTGACTTAGAATGGGAAGGGGGGCTCAATTTAAAGATATGACCCTTATGGACCCCTCCTGGGTCCCAAAGCTCATAAAGTTTAATTCCAACACTGTTCCTCCTAGTGTTCTAATGTTAGATTTGTTTTTCTGCCTGAAGAGAGCAGTTGCCTCGAAGCATAGCTCTACCCCTTTGGTCAACAAACTTTATCTACTTTCCTAATTTATTATTTTTCAATGACAAAGTTAGTTTTTGATACTCTGCATTAGATAGGGTATTTAATTTGTGATTTTTATTTTAATGAGTTATGAGGCATCATCGATGGATTACCGTTATTTGAAGAAAAAGTCACTCACTATAGTGAAGTTGTTTCTTCTCAGAGATCCATCTGTGAGCAATACCAACCCTGAGCCTGCCTCCTTTTCCAAAACCTGAAAATAGAGTCACAGAAACATCAGTTCTTATCTTAAGGTTGCTTGAGCATTCCTTAAGCTTGAGCATGCCAGTTGAGGGAAGGCTGACCCACAGCTTCCAGAAACGGGTAAAAACTACCACAGACAAGTGGGTCCTGGAAGTGGTGGGTAAGGGATTGTTCCTGCAATTCAAAATCTACTAATGACTAGTGGTTTGAACAATGTAATGACTAGCGATTTGAACAATAAAATCCTTACCAAACCAACTGGCAAGTGGATCATTAATTTACACTGTGTGGTACAATATTGCCTGAGGGCTTGTGGAAAACAGATCCCACCTGGTTTTCTGCTTTTTGTTACAGGTGCCAGAGGGCCACACAACCACTGTGTGCTTTTGGCTTATTATAAAGACTCATTGATAGATTCCTGGTGTTGGAACCTCAAAGAAGGGATGGAATAGGGGAGGAATGGGGAATTACTGAAGTTTGTGTCCTGGTGTTTTTTTCTATCCTGCTGTATATTTATTTATTTATTGACAAGTTTTACCAGGAAGAGCACACTGAGCAGCAATTGCTCATTTCCAGGTGTGTCCTGGAGGAGAAGGGAGAGGGAGTAATCATACATACAATACTAAGTTCAGTATTACATAATACAGCAATGGGAATATCATACATACAATACTAAGTTCAGTATTACATAATACAGCAATGGGAATATCATACATACAATACTAAGTTCAGTATTACATAATACAGCAATGGGAATATCATACATACAATGCTAAGTTCAGTATTACATAATACAACAATGGGAATATCATACATACAATACTAAGTTCAGTATTACATAATACAGCAATGATAATTACACACATTAAGAGTTTATCAGTTTGAGGTACTTACATATTAAATACACAAATGCAGCAATAATAGCTACTGCCCACAGGGAGGAAGAAAACAGGTAGATACGGGATATAGTCTTCTACACAATACAAAGTGATGCAAGGGAATGTGAGGGTGAAAACGAATGGCATTGGCAAGTAGAGGAAAAGAAGTTGTGAAGAAGTGAAGAGATAGCAGAAGGGGAGGAGGCATGTCAAATAGGAGAGAGGAGGGAGTTCCACAGCTTGGGGAATTGGTAAGAGGAAGCAGCCTGTCCAGCTGAGGTGGATCTGTGGGGGACTGCCAGTGTCCATGTGTCATGGGATCTGAGGGAGTGGGAGTGGGGAAGGTTAGATAGAGAGGAGAGAGGTATGAGGGAAGTGAGCCAGACCAGAATTTAGGTAGAAATTTAGCACAGGGGGAAAGCCGCCTGTCTTCAAGAGAGGGAAGAGAAAGAGCTTGATAAAGATCACAGTGGTGAGTGTGTGGAGGGGAGTCGAGTGCAAAGCGGCAGAAAGCGTGGAAAAGGGTGTCCAATCTGGTTAAGGAAGTCTTAGGAGAAGCACTATAGACTACATTACTGTAGTTGAAGATGAGAAGTATCATTTTCTGGATCAGTTCACGCCTGGCCGGTAGTGGTATGGAATTACGGTTCATGTATAGAGCACCTAACTTGGGGTATAGTTTTTTCAGGATGACGTCCAAATGTCCAAAGAAGTTGAGATGTTGGTCAAGCCAAACCCCAAGGTATCTAAAGGAGGAGTTTTCCTCCAGAGTTGTCCCATCTAGGGTATGGAACAAGAGAAGGGAAGGGAAGGAAAGGGATCCAAAAGAGTCACTGCCTTGTGCCAAAGGTCATGGAGACAGTCTTCTTGGCATTTAAAAAGAGTTGATTTGTGCATAGCCAGTGTTGAATCTTGTCAATGTCAAGCTGCAGTCTGGATGCTACATCAGTTGGAGAATGACCAGAGGTATAGAAGACAGTGTCATCTGCATACATATGGGTGGAGGTGGAGGAGCAGACTGAGGGAAGGTCATTTAGGAAAATTGAGAAAAGGAGAGGACCAAGCACTGACCCCTGAGTGACACCAGTGTTCATAGGGAGAGAAGGGGAGATGGAGTCGGCAATCCGAACTGATTGTGTTCTGCCTCCAAGGTAGGCTCTGAACCAACTTGTTGCACTGTCTGGTAAGCCAGCTGAGGAAAGTGTGTTTAGGAGGAGGGGGTGGGAGAGTGTTGAAAGCCTTGGCAAGGTCAACAAAGATAACAGATGTGATTAGTCCACGATCCACCCTGGAGAGGATGGAGTCGGTGAGCCTAAGCAGGGAAGTTGTAGTGGAGCGAATGGAGTTGTAGTGGTATATAAGGAGAAGGCTGCACTCAAAATATGGTTCCCGCCTTGAGGAAACCGAGTGAAATTCAATTAAAGTAGCAGAAAAGCCACAAAGCTTAAATTATTTTAGCAGTTTTACACATTTTACATTCCGTTCCCATTTTTACGGACCCAAACAGCATTTGAGTTTTTCAAATTATAAACTGCTTTCTTTTTCCAAACAGTTCCCCGCTACTGTGGGGGGTAAAAGTCTATTTTATACTTAAATTATATTGAAACTGATTTATTCTTTTGACTACAGGATTTTCAACCTAATAGTAATTTTTGTACAAGGTCTACAGTGTCTGGCATGACTGATAGACCTAGAAAATGAACAGGACCAACAGGCTTTAAAATTGTATACATTGGTTTTAGCTCCTGGCAAAGACAGACTGCCATGAGCTTTGTTTAAGGTGCCTGGGTCCAGATCATTATTGTCTCAGTTGTGAGCTCTGTAAAAAGTTTTGCCCTAAAACCCAAAAGAAAGGGGGATAAAAAAAAAAAAAAGATTTTATGGCTTCTCAATATTCCTCTATGTCTCCAAAACATAATAAAGGCTCTGAGGGAGCTCCTAATGATGGTGGAAAGCGTGTCTCAAAGGGTTCAGCAGCCCCTGTCAAAAGGGACAGATAAAAAAGATAGAGCTGCTGAGCCATCTGACAGGCATGGTAAAGATGGTTCAGATACCAAGATGTCCGCAAGGGCGAATCCTGAATCCAGTGATGGCAAAAATACAAATAAAACAGCCTTAGTATCCGCCAAGAAAAAGCAAAAAGAAAAGCATGTCCCTGCCAACTCCTCCTGCAAAAGAAAAGCAGCAGGCAGTAGACCTAAGACAAATGCCCTCAACAGAGGGCATCATTAAAACATGGTAGTTTTTCCAGGTCTTCCAGGCTATGGGAAACTTTCTTAATATGCCTGCCTCCCTGACTCAGGCTCTAGAGCACCTGCTTGGGGAAGAGGGGGACATTTATTAGGAGGAGGAGGAGGAGGAAGAGGAAGGTGAACCTACAGAACCCAGTGCTTCCCCTGAACCAAGTGTTTGGCACCCCTCTAAGGCCTACAGAGGATTACACCTCATACTCCTCTTTCAGCAGACAGATGGTGAGCAACCTCAACATCATCTTTCATGAAACAGAGGAGGAAATGGAGTTCATGGATATGATGGGGCCAACTCCCACAAGAAGGCGGCTAGTTACCATACACAAATCAGTCCAAAAAGCTGATTATGTCAGCACCTAACTCAGCTGCTGGCATAGTTAAAAAAAAGGTTGAAAAGAAATATCAGGTGGACAGACAGGGGGTGGAATACCTGTACCCCCATCCTGATCATGGAGGACTGGTTCAAGCAGCTGCTTGTGAGAAGGGTAAGGTGCCCTTCTCCGCACAGCTTCCTGAGAAGGATTTTAGGAAACTGGATACTATAGCCAAAAAAGTATATACAGCAGCTTCCCTGCTCCTCAGGCAGGCAGCTTATTTGGCATATACAGCCCACTACTAGACAGCACTGTGGAATGCAGTGCTGGCGCTGACTGAAAAGGCTGACAGTGAGGTGGCAAAATACCTGGCTGCCACAGCAAAGTCAGCCCTGGATGCCACTAAACACCAGTTCCACACGGCTATGGACACCAGTGACTCCTCTTCATGGATCTTAGCCCATGCAGTGGCATTGAGGTGGTTTGCCTGGCTAAGGGTTACAGTCCTTTCTCAGGACATCCTAAATAAGGGCATGGATTTCTTCTTCTTCTTCTTTTTTTTTTCAAATTCTATTTATTCTCCAACCTTCCGGGGCATCTCTCAGGCTGTTCTCACTCAACCTGCAGCTCCTAACCACCCGCCTGAACCACTCTCCCTGACAGTAGCATCAGTGACAGGACCCTTGTCTCTCCCGGGGCCCTTAGAGAGGCTGAGGATCCCCAGGGGGTAGAGTCGTGGATTGTGGCCAGTGATGGGTATGTGGAGCCTTGGTCCCTGGAGGTTGCCGTTGCCTCACCCAGCTGGTAGGGTTTTTTCTGGCTTTATTCTCCTAGGCTCAGACTTTGCAATGCATCCAGCATGAGCACGCATGCTCCCATGCATGCCTGCAGGATTGCCGCTGCAGCCAATCCTGTGGTTGCTAGACCTCAGGCCTGCTGTACCCCTGACTGCTGCCAGGAGCTGCCAGAGCCCGAAGTCAGGACCCCCCTCCCTCCCAGGAAAGAAGAGCAGTCCTCCCTTAGTGCAGTCCTGTCCTCCCCCTGCCGACCCCCAATGGCCCGAGCTAGCTCCCAAACCCGGGTCGCCAGTGTGGCGCGAGGTGTGGTGTCCAGCGCCTCAACCCTGAGAGCCACCAGCAGGCATGGATTTTTTCTTTGAGGGAAATTCCTTATTTGGTGACAAAACAAAGGCATACATTGAAAAAAGTGAACAAGTACAAGACCTCTACAAAAATAACACTGAGAAAAAAAGTCCTCCACTTATTACAAGCCCTATGGAAAGGGAGGTGGGGGTAAGGGCTACTATCACAGATCCTATGCCTCCTATGAGTACCAACCCCAAACAGTTTACTACAGAAGCAAAGGCAGGAGGTACTCCAGACATGCTGCTGCAGCACCAGCCCCAAGCCACAATCAAAACAAAACCCCTGACAATTCTACCCAGGATGTCCAACCATTACCAGTGTGGGGAGTGGGGGAGGCTGACCCACTACTTCCAGGAATGGTAAAAAATTACCATAAACAAGTGGGTCCTGGAATCAGTTGGTCCAGGATTGTCTCTGCAGTTCAAAAGGTTTCCAAAACAGCAGAAACAAAAACATTTTCCAGCTCAATCAGCAACAAAAAGAATTCTGCTGGAAATGGAGGTAAAGAAACTGCTGCAGGCAAAAGCAGTAGAAAAGGACCCAGCCTCACAGTGGGACAAGGACCTGTTCTCAAGATATCTTCTGACCCACAAGAAAAATGGGAAGTGACAACCCATTTTATATCTAAGATATCTGAACAAACATATCAAAAAGGAAAGGTCCAAGATGGTCACACTGGGCACAGTAATACCATCCTTACAACCAGGAAACTGTCTGGGGTCACTGGATCTGAAAAAAAAAAATACTCACCATAGTAATGTTATTTCTTCCAAAGGTATCCCTCACTGTGCTTAACAACTGCAATCATTCCCCTGGAATGAGCCACCCTGGAGCTTTAGAATGTTATGCTAATTAGAGAATTTGTAATGAAATTCAAACCTTGCTGTGCAGTCATGCTCACACCTGCATTCTAACGTCAGAGTTATTTTTAAAGCTAGGGGTGAGCAGTGACCTCTAAAACTAGCTACATGGCTACAAAAAATATACCAAACAGGAAATTATAAAAAGTTTGTAAAACTTTTTTTACATGACAGAACCATTTTAAAAGGCTATGAATGATTAAAACAGCTGAGTTCGAAGAGTATCAATTGTAAAGGCACGGTAACAAGTAACGCTCACACAAACAGAAAGAACCGATTCTTGTGTGAACAATTTTCTGGAAGGGGAGGTAGGGATTAGGGATTAGTGAGGGATCCCTTTGGAAGAAACAACACTACTATGGTGAGTAATTTTTTCCTTCAGACCCCAGGAATCCCTCACTTATGCTTAACAACTGAAGACTCCATAGCAGTACCTTGAGAGGCTGGGTACAGAACCTACTTAGGAAAAAGGTTCAGCAAGACAGCAGTAACAAAGCTGGCATCCTTTCTGGACTGTATGTCTAGACAGTAATGCTTTGTGAAAGTAGATAGCTGCTTTGCAGATTTCCTGCAGGGAGACACCTCCTGCTGCTGCCACAGAGGCAGAGGCAACCCTTGTGGAGTGAACCCGAAGACCTTTAGGCAGTAACTTGCCAGCTTTGTCATAAGAAGAACTGTATGCAGAAAACTATCCAATGAGACATGATTCTCTTGGATGCTGGTTAATCTTTTCCCACTTGTCCACAGATGATGAATAACTTGAATATTAGTGGACCTTACATCCTTTGTGTGGTCCAAATAGTACATCAGAACTCTGTTAACATCCAGACTGTGGAGCTTTTGTTCTCCTGAGCTGGATCTTGCTGGAAAGAAAACTGGAAGTGTGATTGACTGATTCAAATAGAATCCAGACACCACTTTAAGGAGGAATTTTGTGTTAGTTCTAAGGACTACCTTGTCCCTGTAAAAATGATATAGTTGGGATCTGTGCAGAAGGCTTGCCGCTTGCTTACCCTTCAGGCAGATGTGAATGCCACCAGTAAAACTGCTTCCCGGGTGACATACTTCATAGCAGCAATTGGTGTAGGCTTGAAAGGAGCCTCCATCAGCTGGGCAATGCACAGATTCAGGTCTCAAGGAGGAACAGGATGGGGGGGCAGGTGATTAAGCCCTTTAAAAAGAGCCTTTTGAAAACCGGCTATGACGTGTCCTTGCCCGCTGAGGTGTAAGCTGACACTGCTGTCAAATGAACCTTCAGGGTTGAGGACATGAGGCCCTAGGACTGTAGGTCAACTAGGTAGTCCAGGGTTGTGGCTAAACTTGCTTGCAATGGGTTGAGCTGTCTAGGGGAACACCAAAAGGAAATGTTCCCACTTTGAGGAGTAAGTTTCTCTTGTTGCTGGTTTCCTAGAAACCTTCAGCACTTCTATAACCCTGAGAGATTTAGTCCAGAGAACTCTAGGTCTTCAAGAACCATGCTCTGGAGACACAGAGTTCTCAAGTCTGGGAATGTTATCCTGCTCTGGGACAATGTCAGCAGACTGTATCTCAAGGGCAGGTTGACAGACTGTCTGTTGGAGAGGGACAGCAGTAGGGAGTACCAAATCTACTTGGCCCAATCAGGAGCTATGAGAATCATTGTTGCTGACTCCCTTTTAAGTTTTAGTAGCACGCTCAGCAAAAGGGGGAAATGTGGGAAGACGTAAAGAAACTTCCCTGATCAGTTGAGGGCTAAAGCATCCTCTGGGACTGTGCCCATCAACAGAGGTCTGCAACAAAACAATGGGAGCTGGCTGTTCTCCCAAGATGCAAACAGGTCTATAGTGTATGTTAGAATGTTGTTACCGATAAAAATCGGCATCTTTCTAAACATTGTTATGCTTCACTAGCACTGTCATGTATACTGTTATGCTGTAGTAGCTACATACTCACTGCAGCATAATAGTATAGAATGGTAATGCTCGCACTCAGGCACCTCAAAAGAATGTCATTCACTTAGCTATGACAGTAGTCGGCGCGAAGTGTAAACCGCAATGGCAAAACGTCAGCTGTGTTTTTCTGCATCCCCATAGGCTACCACAGAGAAATCAAAGCGCGAGGACGTCCTGACCACATGCAGACGTTTAACTTGCTGGTTCTGGAACTTCATTTACTAAACAATGGACAGTTTTTCAATTGTTGGACTTTTGGTTCTTGGCTTAACTACATAAAAGTCTGTTATTATTTGATTATTTTTTTTTTTCCGCGAATCCACCGCATTGCCTGTAAAATGCATTCATCGAAGTAAGTAAATGTTAAACTGCATAAATTTCCCAATGTGTGACTCACTGCTTCTACTGTGTCTTTTCTTGCATTTGTTTTCATAGTGTACAACATACACTATAAAAAACAATGGATGGATGCCCATCAGTAACTGGCCATGTTAGACCATCTTGTGGTTGCCAAGGTGACCTAACCTCTCGAGCTGCACTCTCGAGGTTAAAGCGGTCACCTTGGGAACCACTTGATGGTCCAACAAGCCTGTAACCAATGGGCATCCATCCATTATTCTCTATATTTCTGGGGTACCCCACCTTCTGAACACTGTCAACAGCACCTGCTGGTTCAAGGCCCCATTCATGATTTACCTCGCGAATTCTGTTAAGGGAAGCTGCCAGCATATTGCCTTCCCCTGGCAGGTGGATTGCTGAAAGCTGAACCCCAGGGAGTATGCTGCTGTCTGCTTGCAGAAAAGGTACCAAACCTGTCTGCTTGCAGAAATGGTACTGTTGGGACTAATCCTCTCCCCGGCTATACAAAACTGCTTACAGCCCATTACTAATCAATATAATACCAGCAGTATGACTAGGAATACTCTAGAAATACCATTCTGGAGGACAAGCCAGGGAAAATGCTTCTTTGCTGTAAGGGCAGCCAAGTGCCTGAGTGAATTACCTGAATCTCTGTGCCTTCCCAAAACTGCCCAATTCAAAAAAGCTCTGTGACTATTCCTCACGTCAAGCTCCAAATGTACCAGCTTCAGTTAATCTCTGCACCCAGCTCGCACTGCAGCACTGTTATTGATTTTGTAACAGCAAAGTTCCATTCTTGTAACTATACATCCTTTGATTATTCTGACTACATTCCTCTGAAATTACTATTGTGACTGTTTGTAACTATATCTTCTAACTCAGACATGGAACCTCTGTAAATGAGCACATGTGGTCAATGTCACTTTCCGAACGAATTAAATAAGTAAAAAGGTGCAAACGCAGAACCCCAATACAGCAGAGTACCCACTGAACTGTGCATCTATACTGCTCTATCCTGGGAAAAATAAATTGTGAAAGCTGTACCCGGCTGAAAATGTAACTTTCAGCTGGGGTACACTGGGTAAATATGTTATATAAATGGATAAAGCAGGGTCCCATTGAAAATTATATATTGCATCTATGCTTTGCTATCATGGGTAAATACAGTATGAAACTGAGAAAAGCAGGATCCCACTGAAAACAAGATAGCATCTGAGCTGTGCTATCCTGGGTAAATACACTAAACAAATGGATCAAAGCAGGACCCCACTGAAAATAAGACATTGCATCTTAGCTGGGTTATCTTGGGTAAATATATTGCAAAACTGTATAAAAATAGGACTATACAGCAAAATCCCACTGAAAGGGAGATACTGCATCTAGGATGACCCGTCCTAGAAAAATACATTGTAAAAGCAGGAGTACACTAAAAACGAAATATCACATCTCACTTCTACTATCTTGGGTAAATGCAATATAAAATTGTGTGACATCAGGACTCTATTGGAAATTTTATTTATTCATTTATTTTTTTTATTTCTGATCTCGGATTAACCATTTGAGCTCAGAGCTCTTTACATAGGTTCCACGTTAATACATTTAGAACAAGTAGGTGATTATACAGAGGATTGAGACAAACAAGGCAATAGAATTAGAATGAGAACATTTAGGTACATTTGGTCTTTAAACAAAGGAATGCAAAAAATACAGTGGGGTTATTGAAAATAAAAAGTAATTTGTTGGGCTGCTCCAGAACTTTGTTGTGGGGACAATGTATGGACTGCTTGGGGACTGTAACTAGTTGCAGCCATACTACAGTCTTTGACCCAACAGCAGCCAATCAGAAAGCCAGAACTGATCACAGAGACTTTTGGGACTGTGCCAGAGACTTGTGGGGGAAAAGCAGGGAGTTAATTTAGGTACCCAAACAAAAAAGCTATCAAGCATCAAGGAGGCTTAAAGAATATTAATTTTTGTGAAGGACAATGGAATCAGCCAATCAGGAGCTGCAAGGAGCTCTCAAATCCTCAGAGACTTTTCTGGCTGAGTCAGTTCAGCGTGAGCCCCTCCACAGGGAAGGGGGCTCTGGCCCCTTGCTGAGAATGGGCCTAGTCAGTTCAGCAGGAGCCCCTCCACAGGGGAAGGGGCTCTGTCCCCTTGAGAGAAAAATGTGACTACAAGGAATTGAAGTCGCTGGCCTGGGGGTTGCCAGTCATTGTCCCCCAGGGCTAGCATTTGCCTTTCAACATTCTGGAAAATGTGGGGAATTCCTGATTCAACTGCAGCTGTGAGAGAGCTGTGAAAAGCCTTGCCTGCAGTTGTGAGATAGCTGCAAGAAATTTTCTGCCTCAGCAGTGAAAGAGCTGATGTATCCTTTGATTTCAGCTAAGAGAAAGCTGCATCTAATTCCTGAGTGAGTAAATGTCTACCAAGTGTACAAGTAACTCATCTGTCTGCACCCTGCATTTGATCAGCGCCAAGGATAGGGTGGACATTTGTCACAAGAGTGACCACGGATGGTCCAGTTTAAGTGAAATGCCTGATGTGACTGTTTAAGTGTGCCTACAGGAATAAAAGGGAGGTATCCTGAGGTCGGACCTTTTCCTCAAGTTGCCTGTGAGGACCCTGTAAATGTCCAGCTGGAGCTGCAAATGCCAGATGGCCAAGAGGGACTTTGAGACTGTGATGTGAGCTTGTGAGAAGCAACAGTGAACAAGATTTGCTGACCAGTAAAGTGCTTAAAATGGTTGAGAGCCATGCCTTAAGCTCCGCTTTCTAACTTGGTGAGGAGTCAAGCCTTATGCTCCTGTTCTGCTTTGGAGAGAGAAATATTTTGCCTAAAAGACTGTGCCTTCTGAAAAGCCACAGCAGTTGTGTTAACTGTCTGGCTGGAACAGCCAAGTTAAATGAATATGCTGTAATGCGTGAAAGAGAAATAGACTGTGCAGGATTTGTGTCTTCCCTAGCCAGGGGGGATGCACCCATGTTTGAGACTGTATCCTGAATGTAAAAGGACCATGGCTGCTATGCCAGCAGTTGTGGTTGAAGTACAAGGGTGTCTGAAAGTACCTGAATTGCCTGAAACTGTAAGAGACAGTATTTGAGACTGGCCTGGGAGTCAGCCTGGCAGTGCGCCAGCTATGCACTACCATATACATCTCCCCCTGAGGAGCATAGCCTAAATGTGGGGGTCTGAGGCTTGATGGCCTCGGTCCCAGCCTAGTCTGTTTCCAGAAAGAAAACCAGAATATGACTTCAAGCCAAGAGAGAGAGAGGCAGTTGTCAAAAGCTTAGAAAGTTCCAGCCTGCAAGCTGTTAGAGCGTTTGTAAAGATGGGTCAGCCAAAGCTCCTGCCTGCATCTCAGCTAAATCTACCTGCACCTAATGATGATTTCAGAACCGTGAGTACACAGGCACAGGCCTGTGAAATCTAAAGGGAAGGGACTGTAAATAGCTATTGTTCTGCTTGTCAAGTTCAAAAGCCCAAGCTAGCAAAATAAAGGAGTTACCTGATCACTGTCAGAGTTAAAGGTTTAATATGCAATCTGATGGTGAAATAAAGCTAATCCGATTTTCTTTTTAGAGCCCCAATGTTGGCCAACTCAGCTGCAACTGCATCAGGCCTTCAACTTTTTGATTTAGTACTGGGTACCCAGATAAGGTACAGAATTGTGGGGTTCTAATACAGACTGGGGACTGGTATCAGTGTGGCATTTAATATGTGTTTTACCATCTAGTGCAGCTAGTTAGATAGCCCCATTAATTCTGAAACCATCAGAAGGTTGGTGAGTGGCCAAATATGATAAAGGGGTTTGAATTTAAAAATGCAATCTATTGTTTGAATTTAAAATGCAGAATGATTACTCTGATGCCAATTGCCAAATGACTGAAATGCCAGTCAGCTTGTTGTTTAACCTCTAATTCCAATTCACCCTTCCTAGCCCCCACCTCTTGTAAACAAATGTTGGTTAACCAATTTTTTTTATAAATCTTGTGTCATGAGCATATTATTACAGTAAGCCTTTAATTCTAAAATGTTGAAATGTGGGGTTTTGGTTTTTTATCCATGTGCGGAGTGACAATATGGTTTTGTGGCTGGATACAGCATCCCGAGGGTTGTACCAGGTATGATTCTAACCCACTTAAAGTATACTCTGGGTAGAGGCACTGCGTAATAATATAATCTATGGGAAAGAACCAGTTTTAAATCTTAAATAGGAACCCAGGCACCTCAACCTTGGTTAGGCCTACAAGGCAGGGGTAAGTAGCCCTTTGGGACACAGCATCCAGGTTACACAAATGGAGGCACCGATGGGATCTCCTGTTAGCCATGTCACGCCCAGCATGGACCCCCCAACCCCGGCTCACTAAGCATGGTGACCCTAAAATGGTAAGAATCTATGGAGAGTAATGGAAAAGTGTTTTGGCGCCAAATTTTGCTCTAGGCTGTTCATTGAGGGTCAATAACTGTTAGTGGGAAATGTGGAAATGCATCAGAAATGTTTTTCCAGCTCAAAATGTATTACTGGCAAGGGTCCCTGGGGAGATTGCAACATCTGAAAATGCTCACAGTTTAATTTACACTTGTTAGTTGTTGAATAGATAGAATGCATTTGTCTAGACACACACATGTTTGTAACCGATACTAGTTAAGAAGCCATATACTTGGAATAGACATGCTTAAAGGAGACTGATGCCACTTATTGGGTGCCAGGCTATGCCACAGACTTGGCGTGCATGCAAAGTTTTCTCAGGCAGCAGCGAGTGTAACCCCCCTGTGGGGCTTACCTTATTTTCCCTCAGTCTCCCAACTGCTGGTGGTGTTCCCCTTTCTCCCGTTTGCCTCCTGAGCACTCGTGGGGGTTCTTCTGTTATTCCCCATTATGCACCACTGCTGGCCCAAGCCCTGTAGTGCCCTTGAGTTTTCCCCTGGCCCCTGCATGTCTGTGGCCTTTGGTGGGGGCCAGAGGGTTTGAATCGAGAGCCACCGCCTTCCCTCCCAGTCACATCCCGGTGAGCGGATGGCTCGTGCATGCGCAAGAAGCATTTCAATTTTTCATGACTTGAGGTAAATTCAGCAGCCTTTTGGTGGGTCCCACTCTCTGATGGCAGTAAGGGGACTGGAGACCGTTCAGCAGCCACAAGAGGAGCTGCTTAATGTTTTAAATGTAGAGCACCAAGACGCACTGGGCCCTGCCCTATAAATATTAACAAGGGCTGCATTAATATTAATGAGGGAGCCTGGCCAGCATCTGGGGACAGTTAAATTCGGTACTAGTGACAGGCACAGGGTGGCAAATAAATGTAAAGTAAAGCAAGCACTTATGAGGGCACTGTATTTGCTTTTAAGCAGTGGGGTTATTGAAAATAAAAAGTAATTCATTGGGCTGCACCAGAACTTTTTTGTGGGGACAATGTATGGACTGCTTGGGGACTGTAACTAGTTGCAGCCATGTTGCAGCCTTTGATCTAACAGCAGGCAATCAGAAAGCCAGAATTGATCACAGAGACTTTTGGGACTGTGCCAGAGACTTGTGAGGCGAAAAACAGGGACCTAATTTAGGCGCCAAAACAAGAAACCTATCAGACGTCGAAGAGGCTTAATGAATATTCTTTTCTGTGAAGGACAATGGAATCAGCCAATCAGAAGCTGCAAGGAGCTCCCAAAACCCCAGATACTTTTCTGGCTGAGTCAGTTTGGTGTGAGCCGCTCCACAGGGATGGGGGCTCTGGCCCCTTGCTAATGAGAATGGGCCTAGTCAGTTCATTGGGAGTCCTTCCGCAGGGGAGAGGGGGCTCTGTCCCCTTGCAAGGAAAAATTGGCTGCAAGGAATTGGAGTAGCTGGCCTGGGGTTGCCAGTCATTGTTTCCCAGGGCTAGCATTTGCCTTTCCACATTCCGGAAAATGTGGGGAATTCCTGATTCAACTTCAGCTGAGAGACAGCTGTGAAGAGCCTTCTCTGCAGTTGTGAGAGAGCTGCGAGAAATGTTTCTGCCTCAGCAGTGAGAGAGCTGGTGAATCCTGTGATTTCAGTTAAGAGAAAGCTGCATCTATTTCCTGAGTGAGCAAACTTCTACCAAGTGTAGAAGTAGCTCATTTGATCAGCACCAAGGATAGGGTGGACAGCTGTTACAAGAGTGACCATGGATGGTCCAGTTTAAGTGAAATGCCTGATGTGATTGTTTAAGTGTGCCTACAGGAATGAAAGGGAGGTATCCTGAGGTCAGATCTTTTCCTGAAGTTGCCTGTGAGGACTCCGTAAATGTTCTATTGGAGCTGCAAATGCCAGATGGCCAAGAGGGACTTTGATATTGTGATTTGAGCTTGTGAGACGCTACAGCGAACAAGATTTGCTGACCAGTAAAGTGCTTAAAGTGATTGGGAGCCATGCCTTAAACTCCTGCATGCTAACTTGGAGAGGAGTCAAGCCTTAAGCTCCTGTTCTGCTTTGGAGAGAGAAAAAGATTTTGCCTAAAAGACTGTGCCTTCTGAAAAGCCACAGCAGTTGTGTTAACTGTCTGGCTGGAACAGCCAAGTTAAGTAAATGTGATGTAATGTGTGAAAGAGAAATAGACTGTGCAGGATTTGTGTCTTCCCTAGCCAGGGGGATGCACTCATGTTTGAGACTGTATCCTGAATGTAAAAGGACCATGGCTGCTATGCCAGCAGTTGTGGTTGAAGTGCAGGAGTGTCTGAAAATACCTGAATTGCCTGAAACTGTAAGAGACAGTATTTGAGAGCGGCCTGGGAGTCAGCCTGGTAGTGCGTCAGCTATGCACTGCCATATGAGTCTCCCCGTAAGAGGCATAACCTAGACGTGGGAGTCTGAGGCGTGATGGCCCCGGTCTCAGCCTAGTCTGTTTCTGGGAAAAAAAAACAGAATGTGACTTCAAGCCCAGAGAGGGGTCAGCCAAAGCTCTTGCCTGCATCTCAACTAAATCTACCTACACCTAATGATGATTTCAGAACCATAAGTACACAGGCGCAGGCCTGTGAACTCTAAAGGGAAGGAACAGTAAATAGCTATTGTTCTGCTTGCCAAGTGTAAAAGTCCAAGCTAGTAAAATAAGGGAGTTACTTGATCACTGTCAGAGTTAAAGGCTTAATCTACAGTCTGATGGAGAAATAAAGCTAATCCGATTTTCTTTTAAGGGCCCCAATGCTGGCCAGCTCAGCTGCAACTGAATAAGGCCTATAACTTAATTATTTAGTACTGGGTACCCAGATAAGGTATAGAATTGCAGGGTTCTAATACAGACTGGAGACTGGTACCAGTGTGGACATTTAATATGTGTTTTACCATCTAGTGCAGCTAGTTAGATAGCCCAGTTAATTCTGAAACCATCAGAAGGTTGGTGAGTGGCCAAATGTGATAACGAGGTTTGAATTTAAAAATGCAATCTATTGTTTGACT
This sequence comes from Neoceratodus forsteri, assembly GCA_016271365.2. Classification (NCBI taxonomy): domain Eukaryota; kingdom Metazoa; phylum Chordata; order Ceratodontiformes; family Ceratodontidae; genus Neoceratodus; species Neoceratodus forsteri. Next base: position 728,184,533 of record CM057449.1, on the reverse strand, counting down.
TTAAAATGCAAAATGATTACTCTGATGCCAAATGCAAATCAGTTTGTTGTATAACCTTGAATTCCAATTCACCCATCCTAGCCCTCACCTCTTGTAAATAATTGTCAGTTAACCATTTTTTATAAATCTTGTATCATGAGTCTATTGGTGAGCCTTTAATTCTAAAATGTTGAAATGTGGAGTTTTGGTTATTTATCCATGTGTGGGGTGACAATGTGGTATTGTGGTTGGGTACCACATCCCAGGGGGTTACATAGATACATAGATACATAGACAGTGTCGGCAGATAAGGGCCTATGGCTCACCCAGTCTGCCCATTTGAGCTTGTAAGTTCAGTTTGTTTTCCTAGAAGTCTGTTGCCCCTTACCCCTAACCTCAAGAATTCCTTTATGTCTATCCCATGCATTCTTAAATCCCGTGATTGTTTCAGCCCCCACCACTTCCTCTGGCAGGGTGTTCCACTTGTCCACCACCTGTCTCTGGAAGAAATTCTTTCTTGTGTTTCCTCTGAATCGTCCCTCCCTCCAACTTCATCCCATGCCCTCTAGTCCTGGAACATCTTTTTCGCTTAAAAATAGTGTTTTCCTGCACCTGTTCCTCCCTGTAAGATACTTGTATGTCTCTATCATGGCCCCTCTCCCTCCTCTCCTCCAGGGAGTACATGTTCAGTTCCTTCAACCTGTCTTCATAGGACTTGTGATGCAATCCATGCACCATCTTTGTTGCCCTCCTCTGAACCTTCTCTACCCTGTCTATGTCCTTACGTAGGTATGGTCTCCAGAACCGTACACTGTACTCCAGGTGGGGCCTCACTAGTGTCTTGTATAGCAGAATTATGACCTCCCTTTTCCTGCTGGTGATGCCCCTGCCTATACATCCCAGCATCCTATTTGCTTTACCTGCTGCCTTGTCACACTGTTTCCTACCTTGAGGTCATCAGAGATGATAACCCCAAGATCCCTTTCCTGCTTGGTGCATGCTATATCCTCACCCCAACTGATATATTGTGCCAGGGTTTTATACCCCCATATGCATTATCTTGCACTTCTTTGCATTGAATTTCAATGCCAAACCCTGACCATTCTTCAAGTTTCTGCAGGTCGCTTCTCATTCTGTCTACACCCTTTGGTGTGTCTACTCTGTTACAGAGCTTTGTGTCATCAGCGAACAGTGAAATTCTGCCTTCTAGGTCCTGCGCCACGTCACTGATGAAGATGTTGAATAGGACCGGTCCCAGCACTGATCCCTGTGGTACCCCACTGGTCGCTCTTCCCTCTGTGGAGTGACAGCCATTTACCACCACCCTCTGTGTCCTGCCACCCAGCCAGTTACCTACCCACCACACTACTGTCCTGCCCACACCCATATTCCCCAGTTTGTGTAATAGTCTTCTATGTGGCACAGTGTCAAAGGCCTTGCTGAAGTCCAGATAGGCCATGTCCACTGCCCTCCCCTGATCCACCTCCCTAGTCACCCAGTCAAAAAATTCAATGAGGTTGGTCTGACATGACCTCTCCCTGGTGAAACCATGCTGTCTTGGGTCCTGTAGTCCATTGACAACCAGATGTTCCACCAATCTGGGTTGTACCAGGTACGATTCTAGCCCACTTATAGTATACTCTGGGTGAAGGCTCTGCGCAATAATGTAATCTATGGGAAACAACCAGTTTTAAATCTGAAATGGGAACCCAGGCCCCTCAAATTTGGTTAGGCCTACAAGGCAGGGATAAGTAGCCTGTTCAGACATGGTGTCTGGGTTACACCTGTTACTCATTTCAGAAGTTCAATAAGATACATCAGGTGAGGTTTTTTTAAGTAACTGTACTTTCCAAGAGGTTAAAGGCACTCAGTGCAAGCTGCTGGCACCTCAAATCATAGCTGGGCTTGTGGTTTACAAATACAAACCCATATCCTCTGGTACCTTAATGCTTACACATTTTCTGTGAGGCATTGCTTTGTTTGGGTATTTATTCCTGGAAGAAGTGTGAACCCACGGGTTTCTTTCTTTTCCTAAACCTCCTGACTTTCTTACCCTCTTAGCCAATCAGGACGGAAGAAATTTCCTGCCCAGGTTAGAGGAAGAATTGGCATTTATGTAGCACTTTTCATACACATTGTACCCCAAAGCACTTTATAAGCAAAACCCTAAGAGAGTGATGAGCATTTTATGTAGCACATTTTTATACACAAGATGGGCAAGATATTCAGACTGCGCAGGGCTGTGGCGCAAGAGGGGGCGCAGCGCAACTGAGATGCACGGTGGCCAGGACAGGGCGATATTCAAAGGAGCTGTGCCAAGGCGCATCTCCGTTGAATATGGCACAGAATGCGACTGGTGCATGTACAATGCGCTGGTACATTCCCCGGACAGGGAGGACCGGGAATGCTCCAGCGCAAATGTAGTTGCGCTGTGTGCATCACCTGCGATATCCAGAAGTGGGCATGCAAATGGGTCCATAATGTATGCATGGAGCAAATGGGGCCATTTGCATGTCATTATGGCCCTATTTGCATGCCTTGCGCAGGGCAGCCTGGCAAAATGCGCCTGGCACCCTGCGTAGCGGCTGTGAGTCCCTGGTAGTCTAGGGGTTCCCCCATGCCCAATCGCGGGCATTTGTACAATATCCTGGTGGTCTAGTGGTCCCCCTCCCTCCAGTATGCCCAATCGCGGGCAATTGTATATATCTACAGTATCCTGGTGGTTTAGTGGTCCCCGTCTCTCCCTCCTGTATGCCCAATCGCAGGCAATAGTATTGAATATCAATACCTGATGGTCCAGCAGTACCCTCTCTCACTCACAGAAGACCCTGGCCACCCAGCTCCCCCCTCATCATCGGCGGGCGGCTGCACTCCGACGGCATACTGCCCGGCCGCCCGCTGAATGACAGCTTACAGTATGATCTGTAAGCCTATTGGTGCACAGTGTGGACCAATGGGCTTACAGGCACAAATATGCAGGGTCCTCTGTGGGTGGAAGGGGGAGGTACCACTGGACCACCAGGTATTGATATTCACTACTAATGCCCGCAATCGGGCATACAGAAGGGAAGGGCACCACTAGACTACCAGGATATTGTAGATATTTACAAATGCCCATGATCAGGCCTACGGGAGGGTTGGGGGGAACCACAAAACTACCAGGTGGACTTTCAATTGTGAATGCCTGTGATCGGGCATACTGGTGGGGGGGGCACTGGGCCATCGGGGAGGGTGTGGGTGCTTGTGGATGGTGTACCTGCTGGGTGGGTGGCCACCCACGGCTGGCTGGTGCTGTGTTGCACACTGCAATACAGCAGCCCACCTGTGGGTGGTCTGGTTTTGAGCCTTTTTTTTCCCGGCTCAATTTTGAGCCCCCGCATGTGGCGCAATTCGGGGTTGTGCCAGCATATGCGCCGCACATCCCGGGCTGAATATCGGGATGTGTCTCATATGCATGGGCATTCTCCCTGCATTTGTGCTGCATACATTGACTTTGCGCCCTGGCGCATCGGGACTTGTGCAGCGCAAGTCCCCCCTTTCAATATTGACCGAGGCGCATTATTGAGGTTGTGCTGGTGCATGCCCTTTGAATATCCTGCCCATTGTATCCCAAAACACTTTACAAGCAATAAGCAACTAGTGAAGTGACTGACAGGGGGAGTAGCCAGGCCATAGCCAGAAGGCCTAGCTAGGCTTCCATTTGGATTCCAGCATTTTAACCAAATATGCCTTAACTCACCTGGCCACGGACATACCCCTCAAGTGTCCCTCATTGCAAGGGACATCCCTCATTTTGCCCCTTAAAATTGCTCTGTCTCTTATGGAAAATGTGCTGTAAAGTCAGATTTTAAAGCAGAAACTCTTAATATTCTAAAATACTAAATCCAAAATAAACTTTGTACAAGTAAACACTGTTTTTCGCAGTGTCCTGAGCTTACATCTCCATGTTTGAGGATGTGACCCTCATTTTTATGTGTCCAAAAATGTCCATGTCCCTCATTTCAGTGACAAAAAGTTGAGAGGTATGGCCTCGGACACCAGTGTGCCCTAAACAGCATGTGCCGATATTTACTCCCCTTATTGTAAATATGTAGTGGCACCATTTCGCAATGTGCAAATACAAATAGTGCTGGCATAGCCAGAGTGTATTGCTTCTGCTGGGAAAACATCTGAAACTCGACCATGCTGCACTAAATAAACAGTGAAATATCACCTGACAAACACGAGCCACCTCAAAAACCCGAAGCCTGCGATACATTTCTAGTATCCCAGCATGCATTGCAGTATAGGGAGTCACGGAAGTGCTCTGCGGTGTTTTCCGCACGGAGCTAGCGGCGTCTTGCTCCACAGCGAGTTCCTTTATGGTGTGCATCAGCTGGCAGGCAGTGCGGACGCTTGGTTTGGCATTGAAGTAAGTAAACAGACACGGTTATTGCCACTTCCTACCCAGTTTCAGTACGCAATGAAATAACACTGTGAAGAAAATACGGGGACGTGACCTGTTCTGGGCACGCAGGTGTGGTGTGGAGGGTGTGTGAGAGCTGGTTACAGGGGCAGGCGGTGAACTGCGGTACAGGTAGAGTCGTCGTGTTTTTTTTTTATTGTATTCGGAAATGGGAATCTATATAGCCGTATTTCCAATGTAATGAACACGGACTAGTGTATTGTACTGAATTTACATATACATTATTAAAATAGATGTATTCGTACTATTCACATCAGTGGTCTGCAAATATTTTTCATGATTCTATAATAATACTAAACGTAACAGAATGAATGAATCCAACAGTTCGGTTGGTCGCTGGGGTGGTGTAGTAAATAAGATACTAAGTCTGAAATTGCGAGGCCGTGTTCCATTTCACAATGGTGCATGAATTGGTTATCTGCTCAAGTCTTCATTTACAGTGACGACTGCATTGCATGGGGAGTTGTTGGGCAACATTGAAACCATTCTGGTGGACAAAAATGGAAGGCGTGAATTGCGTCCTTCAGTAGTAAAAAATGGCTTTGTACCGTTATGGCAGCACAGTGCTTTTGCTCTGTCCTCAGCGGTTCACAAGTTCACTTAACAAATTGCATATCCTCCCCACCCATCACAGTGTGAGGAAGGCCTGCTATCTGAAGGCAAAAATATGCCACCTTTCCCTGAGCCTTGTATTGTCCATTAGCCGCCATTGACTATCTTACTGCACCATCCAAGTTATTCAGACTAAAGCATTGCCTGAACATGTTGCAAGCTTTTGGTCCAATAAAACTTCTCAGTGCCTCCTACTTTGTTTAGTCTGGTGGCTGTTTTCTGTCATCATAGCAATCTACATTCCCAGTTCATGGTCACCAGCCCCCAGCTACCCTGCTTGTACTAGCCATTTGCCAACCTTATGTTGCAAACTGCTCTGACATAATTGCCCCCAATGTATTTTCTAATAGTTCTGTTAGTTGAATAACTGTTTTGCCACTGGTCCAGTGCAGTCTTGTAGAAGAGGTTTGTTATCTAATGGAGTGCTTTCCTAACAAAAATGCTACCAATTTGCTCCGTTGGTCCAGATTAATTTTTTGAACTGCGATTATTTTATTTTTTTTTTATATTCAACATGTATGTGTGATCTACCATGAGTATTTTTTTTTTTTTGTTTGTTTTTTACTTATGCCAGGGTTTCTCAAATGGTGAGGCCAGCGTCCTTGGGGAGTCCCCAGCCTGTTCGGGATGGGGGGGGCTCAAGCAAGTCTGAAAAAGTTCTGAATTTCAATTTTGAGTTTCAGATATTTTGAGTGAAGTGATGAGGTAAACTGAAGTAAATGTATGTATTTATTTGTAAATCGGTAACCAGGAAGGGCACACTGAGCCAAGAATCATTTCAAGTGTACCCAGGGAAGGGTAGGAAGTGAATAAAGGGTAACTGTTTATCAGTCCAGCAATACAAAACCAACAGTAGAGCAAACAATTAGGAACAATGAACAAATAATGAGAGGTAATACCTGACCAATTAGACTGGCAGCAGAACAGCACAAATACAAGGTTTAAGCAGAGGGGTAGCAGGAGGGAGCAAAAGGATGCCTGAAAAGTTGATTAAGAGCAGGGTAAGAGAAGAGGCAAAGGTGGGTATGAAGGTTATTCATTTAGAGGGAAAACAGACCAAGTCCGACCCATGTAGGTATTGCAAAAAGCGGTAAAATGGTTCTAAAGTCAAAATAGTGGAACAAGTAAGCTGGCCTGGGGAGGGTGGTTACAATAAGCTGAATAAAATGAGACTACAAAAAGGAGTTTCACATTATTCCTGATGTATTGGTCAAGGTAAGCTGTTTTTCTATGGGAGGACCAAGATCATTTCAGTATTTGGGGGGAGGCTCAAGATTTCTTACATGGCTTGAGGGAGGTCCGCTGTGACAAAGTCTGAGAACTATATTGGCTTATGCCAGTCAGTTATAGTACCAGTGCTGTCCCCCGCTCACAAAAAAAGTTGCTTGAAATCCTGCAGTTTATTTAAATTCCATTTTCTTACTTTCTGTCTTCATTTCATTACTTTTATTAATTTAAAGGGGCTGTTAATCTCATTGTTCTGCTGAATCATGATTAGTCTGACCACCGATAAAAGGGTGACCCCCCCCCACATCGGTCAGGTCCCCCTACACTTTAAATTTTAACATGCCACAGGTGGTGAGAAGCCCACACCTCTCCTGTTCTTTGATGCAAGAGAGCTGTGGCCTTCTCCCAATTAGTAAGCTTCCCACTGGCCACCTGTGAGCCTCTTATGGACCAGAACATACTGTGTAAAAGATACAGCCAGATAGTTTGTTTCATGCAAGAAAAAGAGCGAAATCAGTGGGCTCTCGGCTTACATTAGCATGCTAAACAAAGGTACGTGACATTTTGTTCTAACTTCCTGCTTCTTATTGATGCTGAGGCCAAACCAGTAAGCTACTCCTTGCATACCTATACACATAACATGACCTAGTTGTTTCGTGTGATTGCTCGCTTCTCAACTTTTATTTAATAGCCTCCTTATTCATGAGTGTTCCCCTATCAAATTGTTCCTGAACCCCTGCTAAGCATATTACAACTACCGTAATGTGATGTGTGCTCAGACACTGTGATCCCATCCAGTTCTCCAGCAGCATTCTCTTTATCCGCTTGAAGAGGGACTGAGGCCAACATTTTTGGCATTAATAAATTAAGAATTTGAATCAGCATATCCCCAATGATCCTCATGCCACAAATCGAATCTGTAAGTTGCTTCGTTTAAAAAGTTGCAAGTCTTTTTGTAACCCCTAATTTACTGCCTGTTCAAAAAAGCCAGTTTCAGTGAAGAGCCGATGATGTTCTCTCCTGAACTGACAACCTAGTCCTCCCTGCAAGCTACGTTGTTATTTTAAACTGCAAGTGTAATCATCTGAAAAAAAGAAAACGGACACGGGGGTGTGTGTGTGGGGGGGGGGGTGTCAGCACATGCACTTCCATATTGTGTAGATGCAAGGTACAGTACTTGAGTGTGCTGGGGAGGGGGGAGAGATGGAATGCAGTGGCAAACATGGCTTTAGAATGACAAAGTTGTGTGCAATTTTTAAAATACTGCAGGTATGAGATTTCGAAATGTCACCAGGTCGCGATTGTGGAGTGCAGCAATGACACAGTTTTCGGAATGTGGCGGTGATGCACAATTTTGGAATGCTGTAGTGACGCACAGGTTTGGAATGCAGTGGTGACGCACAGTTTCGGAATGTAGCGACACAATTTGGGAACTTGGCAGTGACAATTTTGGAATGTGGCATTTAAACACAACTTGGTGGGGATATGCAGATATGGAATGTGGCAGGGATGCATCATTTTAGAATGTGGCAGGGCTGTGTAATTTGAGAATGGGAAAGGGATGTGCAATTTCGGAATGCTGTAGTGACGCAGAGGTTTGGAATGTGACGGTGATGCACAATTTAGGAATGCAGTGGTGATGCACAGTTTGGGAACATGGCAGTGACAAATTTGGAATGTGGCATTGGAACACAACTTGGTGGGGATATGCAATTAAGTAATTTGGCAGGGATGCGCGTAATTTGGGAATGAGAAAGGGATGTGCAATTTTAAAATATATCAGGGATACATAATTTTAGAATGTGGCTGGGACGCATGATGTTGGAATGTGGTAGGGATGTGATGCACAATTTTGAAATATGGTGGGTGCGTACAATGCTGGAGTGTGGCAGGGACAAGCAATTTCAGAATAAATGATGTCCTGTTATATTCCAACAGTGTGCATCTCAACTGTATTCCAAAATTGCCAGTCTCCACCAAATTCCTCGATGTGTATCCCTGTCGCATTCCAACAGTGATTGCCCCACCACATTTTGAGATGGCACAACCTTCAGACATGTTCCAAAGTACAGTGCCATGCATCTGAACATTCTGGAAATGCAAGCACTGCAGCCAACCCTATGCCATGTTTTTAAAGGATTACTATGGCTAAAGTTTCTTAAACTTTGGAGAAACAGGTCCTATAAGGTTGCTGACAGGGAGGACTAGGGTGTGAGTTCAGGAGGTGACATTATTAGGGGCTCTTCACGGAACCTGTTTTTTTGAATAGGTAGTGAAATCAGGGTTACAAAATGGCTCATAACTTTAAAACAAAGTGTAACTCCTTGTTACCCGGGGTTACTAGAATCCCAGTAAGACCTAGTGGTAGGCAGGGAAGGCAGCTTGTGAAAGTCCAGTTAAATGGGTTTCACACTGTCTCACTCTGTTCTCAGTCTCAGCTGAGACTGAGGGATGACATCACCAGTAGAACTTTCGCAGCTGTATAAGCCACATTGGAATCTGCATTGGAGGGAGTTAGTTGGAACGTTAGGAGATTTCAGAGGAGGAGTTCAGTTCCAGTTTTGTGTTCAGTAAGAGAAAGAGTCAGTGTCCAGTGCTCAAGTGGTGGAGACTGCTGTTTCGGGTCTCAGTGCGGGGGTGTAAAGATCCCCATGCAGATTCCTGGGGCAATCCCCTTAATTCTGCCAGAAGAAAGAAAGCTGCCTTTTCAGTTCAGCCTTTGTTTGGAAAGTTGGAAGATTTGTGATTCGCCTGTGGGGCACCTGCAACTAAAGGGTGAGTGTTTGCTCTAACATGAGAGGACAAAAGTGTTTCTTCAGCCTGGGACATGTGAGGAAATCTAGGAATTGAGCTACAATTTGGGAAACCTATAGGACTAGGTCAAACAAATGGAGTAGTGTCAAATGCTAGAGTGCTGTGTGATTTCAAGTAAAGTGTAGAGGAGATGCGACAGTTCATCTACCATTTAATCTACATTCAGAAGTGTCAGTTTTCCAGAGAAATGGCCGGGTATGGGCTGTGGAAGCTGGAGGTGGGCACAACCCCCATCTTTAGTAACCAGGTCCACCTCTACGGATTTCTGCTGTGGTTGCTACTTTGCCTCATGCACTTGGCCAGTGATGAGGGAAGTACCCAGACGTGGGGTTGCAAAAGGGAAAATCTCTCTAGGAGTCGCAGACTGTTAAGTGGTGTGGGGAGCCACGACAGGATAATTGGTTCATTCTTCCAATAGACCGTGAATCAAGTGGCCGGTGGGGGAGCCGGGCCAGTCGGGCTGTGTACCCAAAGAGTGTGCAAGTCCGGGCTGTGTGCCTGGTGGTTCCAGAGCCTGAAAACAGTATAATTGGTTCATTCTTCCAGTGGACCGCGTTGTAGTCTCTAATCTGTATTACCAGTAAATGTAGCCCCATGGGGGTCCGTCTGCGCTTTGTTTTGTTCAGCTAGTCTGTGAATAAAAGCCACACTGAAGAATCCCATTCCTGGTTCTGGACATTAGTTATTGCTTCCTGTGTTCGGATTTACTTGGGTGCCCCTGTGCAGAGTAGCCAAACCTAGGTCCCCATGTGCCGAGTAACCTCATCCTCCCTGAACCCAGGTCCCCACCAGGTACTGCTGTCAGCTTCAACAGCATGCCACCTGTCATTTTGACAAAAAGGCAGGGGTGAGGGGTTACACAAAGTAACATAGAAACCTAATTTTTGTTATGAGATTCATTGGGGGGGGTATGATTATTCTAATTCTGCAATCATGTAACACTTTTGGCTGGAATCCCTCTTAAGTGCTGACCGTAGTGTTGCCACCTACTGTAATAAAAGAACTTTCTGCCAACTGCCTTCAATCAGTTTGCTCTCCTTCAACCCCGAGCCTTCCACAGAACCACAGGTCCATCTGAGACAATGACATCATTTGTTCCCTAATGCATTGGGGGTCAGCTTTTAGAAAAGCAGTAGCAGGTCCCTGGCCCTCCAAGTTAATTGTGATATCTGAAAGTGCCATCAGCCTTGGTACTGGATGTGTTCAAGACTGCCCAAACTGAGTTCTACTCCATAATCCTTGCAAAAGGAATCAGTAACTCACTGTACTTCCAAACCTCGAATACCCTCTTTGACATCAAATGTGAATAATTTTCCAGTTATTGTGAATCTAAAATTAATGCCATCCTAATCACTACCAATATAAAAGCAGTAAGTAGTACAGTATTTGTTAGTTGACAAAACATTTTCATCATTATTTTTGTTTTAAGCATTAATATTTATTTTTGGTATAATTAGATTTATCAGTATTTTTGTTTCTCTCAGATGTTTTTTAAAACCACTTTTATCATTAAACTTTTTTTTTTTTTTTTTTTTTATTAAAAGTTTAAAAAGTGCGAAGAGGAAAAAAAAACCACAAAAGATGAATGGTACAAGGCAAATATTGCGATCAAAATGCAGCAGAAAGTATCCCGCTTATTTATTTGTTGCAGCCCTCTATCTGCCATTAACGACTAAGCCAAATTTATATTAGCATAGTAGATGAGTAAATTAAATACCTTACCTGATTGTAATGTTAAAAAAAAAAAAACAGGAAAGGGGGTTAGCTGATCAGAATAGAAATGTAGTATGAAAAGAGAGAAAAAGGGAAATAATGACAGAAGTTATTATAAACTATTAGGGGAGCTCAACCTCAAGGTACAAAATCAGAGTAGTATGTGGGTTTATATAAAACCCACATTTGCCACCAAACTCAAAATGAGGGTGTTAATCTATGTATGCACATGTCAGAGGTTCCATATTCTAGATTTCTATCATTATGGGTCATTACTCCTCTAAAGTAGGAATCTTATCCATGTGCCTGCATCTTGTAATCAACTTTTTTGCTGCAAGGGCCAAAATGAGTATTAAGCATAAACTCATGCGGCTTAATGTGCTGCCTTCTGACTGTATCGCCAGTAGGACATATCTCTCCAAAAGGGTTGGAGATGTGGGCATTCCCAAAAGATGTGTGAGATAGATACACACACACACACACACACACACACACACACACACACACATATATATATATGTGTGTGTGTGTGTGTGTGAAATATCTAGTCACGAGCTGATGGCTAGAAGGGCCACTAGAGTGGTGAGGGCGGCTAAGGCAAGGAAGGAGCAGAACCTGGCCAGGGAAATTAGGAGAGGGAACAAGGGGTTCTTTAGATACATTGGGGAAAAACGAAGGGTGAAGGGGCAGATTAGTAGGATTAAATCAGGGGAGAGATGGGCACAAGACCCGGGGGAGCAGGCTGAGGTACTAAATGAGTACTTCACCTCAGTTTTCACCAGGGAAAATGGGGGTGCTGCATCATACATGGGAGGAGACAGAGATACTTGAGGAGGGCGACCCTTACCGATGGGCAGGTCTGGGGAGAGGGGGAGGCATCACTGGCAGGTGGGGAGGGCTAAGCAGGGAGAAGGGTACCGGAAGTGGAAATCACAGCAGAGAGAGTGAGGGAAGCCCTCAGCTCCCTTAAGACGGAGAAAGCACCGGGGCCGGATAAATTACATCCCAGAGTGTTGAAGGAACTTGCAGATGTCCTGGCAAAACCCCTGGCAGAGCTTTTCACCATCTCTCTGAGGACAGGGTGGGTGCCCCAAGACTGGAAGGTGGCACATATAGTGCCTATCCACAAGGGGGGATCAAGGGAGGTGGCAGGGAACTACAGGCCTGTCAGCCTGACCTCGGTGGTGGGCAAGGTGATGGAGGGCATTGTCAAGGAGAGGCTAGGGGGGGACCTGGATAAGTCAGGGTTCCTGGACAATAGACAGCACGGATTCATCCCAGGGAAATCGTGTCAGACAAACCTGGTGGAGTTCTATGACTGGGTGACAAGTGCCTTGGACCTGGGTAGACCAGTGGATGTCCTCTTTCTAGACTTCAGCAAGGCATTTGACTCTGTTCCTCACGTGGGCCTGTTGGATAAGCTGGGAGAAATGGGGGTGGGGAACCAGATGATCAGATGGATAGGCAATTGGCTCCAGGACCAGACCCAGAGGGTCGTGAGTTGGTGGGATAGTCTCATCCCCAAGGAGGGTCATTAGTGGGTCCCACAGGATCAGTCCTGGGCCCTTCTGTTCAGCGCCCACGTATCTGACATAAGGACAGGAATCAGGAGGAGATGAGTCTCTTTATGGATGACTCAAACGGGGGCGGTGGTGGATGGGGAGGAGGGAGGGTGGCCTCACAGGGGACCTGGAGGCTCTGGAAAGATGGTCTAGAAAGTGGAAGCTGAGGTTCAATGCAGGGAAATGCAGGTACCCACCTGGGGCCAGAACCCAGGTCAAGTGTACACCCTGGGGGAAATGCTACAAGTCTCGATGGCTGAGAGGGACCTGGGGTGGTGGTGGATGTCAAGATGAACAACTCTGAGACTTGTAGGAGGGCAGCCAAGGCCAACAGGATGCTGGGATGCATCGCTGGGGATCACCTCAGAAGGAGGGAAGTGATACTCCTCTGTATAACTGCTTGGTGAGGCGCACCTGGAGTACTGCGTGCAGTTTTGGAGGCCACACTTAAAGCAGGACATTAACCTTCTGGAGAGGGTCCATAGGAGGGCAACCAAAATGATTTGGGGCTTGGGGGACAGGACCTATGAGGAGAGGCTCGAAGAGCTAAATATGTACACATTGGAAGAGAGAAGGGACCAGGGGGACATGATAGAGGTCTTTAGGTACATGAAGAGGGTAAATAGGGAGGAACAGTCAGGGTGCTTCAAGGAAGGAGGAAGGGGCCACTAGAGGGCATGGCTGGAAGCTGGAGGGGGAAGATCAGGGAGAAAGGAGGAGGTGCTACTTCACTGAGAGGGTGGTGGAGCCATGGAATGCACTGCCTAGGGGCTGGTGGAGGCAGAGACAGTGGAGGGGTTCAAGAGGGTGGGACAGGTACAGGGAAGGGTTCTGGAAGCAAAATCCAATGCAGCAAGAATATCTGGAACTGGGAAGGGAGAAGCCAGAGAAGGTGAGGGACAGCAAGGTCAGCACCCAGGTTGGGGACTGACCAAACGAGCAGACACGAAAGACCATTAGGCCTATTCTGCTGGCATTTTAGTATGTTAGTATATATGTGTGTATATGTTTTTTATATATGTATGTGTGTGTGTGTGTGTGTGTGTGTGTGTGTGTGTATATATATATATATATATATATATATATATATATATATATGTATGTGTGTGTGTGTGTGTGTGTGTATATATGTGATATGTATATATGTATGTGTGTGTGTGTGTATATATATATATATATATATATATATATATATATATATATATATATATATATAATGAATAAATGGGGAGGCATAGAAGTGCAGAGTGTCTACTGTAGCAGCTCTGGGATGGGAGGTCTGGGACTCCCCCATCAGAGAGTCTATCATACAGCAGTCCAGTTGCTCCCAGTGATTACTTGGTTGAAGCAGAAAGAACAGGCTTGTACGAGCTGGAAAATGTGCCCTCCCTACCTGTTCGCCTATATGTGCTGCCCTACGTAAAGTTCACTCTCAAGATGTGGAAACAGCTGCAGAACCCCTGGACTAGGCAGACACTTTGTGTTCTCCAGAAAGTGAGACTCCTAACCAAGACCCCAAACTTCCCAGGGCCATTGACAATCACAGTTGGGGACCCAGTGTTACAATTACCTAGGCTTGACAAAGGTTTTAAGCGATGGAATTGCAAAACCCTGACACACTTTGAGCAGTTGCTCCAGTGCGACTAGCTGCTGTACATCATTTGAACGTTTACGGCAAACCATTGGCCTGAGTCAGTCTGACTTCTCTAGGTTCTTTTAGTTAAGACGCAGTTTGTTAGCAGAAGTGGGACTCCCCAGTTTGTTGAGGGACCTGACCAAACTTGAGGACTTCTTATACTGGGTGGCGAAACTGAGAGATGGGGGGGGCAAATTAATTTAAAAGCTTTACCAATGTGTCTTTTTTTTTTTTTTTTTTTTAGAACTGGAGAAAATGCCTCAGAAAAAATCCAGTCCAATTGAGTTAGGGGCTCGCATTTCAAGTGAGGAATGGGAACACCTCTGGCTTAGGGGTTGGAAGCTGTCCGCCTACCTGAACCAGAGGGAGTTCTGATGGAAAGTTTGCACTACATTTTTGTATGTCCCAACTATTACCAAGCATTTTCATAGCCAAAACTCTCCGATTTGTTGGAGAGTGTGTGTTCAGCAGGGGACACGTGCGCATGTTTTCTGGCTCTGTCAAAAATGAGATGAGTTCTGGGCAAATGTTGGCTCAGCCCTGGACCAGTTGTGAAACAGACACTGCCTCTTAGTTGTTAGTCTGGGGATACTGGGATTTCCTCTAAAAGAAGCAGGCCCACATAAAGAGACAGTTACATACTCTGCTTTGTATGATGGCTTGCAAATGCATTACGGCACACTGGGTGTCTAGGACACCTCCCGAGAATGGAGATCCAAAGTACAGGAAGTGCAGACTGTAGAGCGAATAACAGCTGAATTACACATGAACATAGATAAATACACCAGTCTTTGGGCTGCATGGGATGCCTGCCAGCTGAACTGGTCAGCACCAGTCATGGGTCTGGTAGAGGAGACAAATCAGGAGCCTGACACTGCTTAATTGGGAATTGGACACAGGGATTCTACCCTGACAAAGGGTGCATTTCTTTTTCTTTGCTAACCCCTCTCCATTGGGACTCGGTAGTGGACAGACCCTCATACACTCAAAACAGCTAAGGTAAAACCAGTGATCACACCACACAGTTTGGGTTAGTTTCAGCTGTTATAGCTAGTTTTAATGTAGGTTTGCCACATCCAAGACAAATGAGGTTAGGCATGTAAGCCATGTCCATTGCAGTACATAGTTGATGCAGAACAATATCTGTTTGACCCTGTACGTTTTTGGGTATCATGTGATCAGTTGTTTTTTTTTTTTTTTGAGACATCCTAATTGATGGCGGTTATTGACCTCTCGTTGGATGAGTCTTGCACTGATTCTGAGTAGTTGGTAGTGGCCTATAATGGGGCCATATCTTCAGCCCTCGATCGGATTGCTCCTGTCCAAGTTCGCCCCCTTCCGCGTGGAGCCCTGTGGTTTGATGGGGATCTGAGAGAGTTGCGGAAATTGGGGTGTAGGTTAGAACGTCATTGGAGGAAGACTGCCGCTTGTGCCGACCACCGTATTTTGCTAGAGCATTATAAACTCTACCAAACAGAAATTTCCCATAAGAAGGCAGAATTCCTGTCCAGGGAAATTTCTGTCGCATGGAACCGACTGGCTCAACTCTTCAGAACTGTTGACAGGCTGTGCAACCCAGCCTGTCGGCAGCTCCGTCGAGTTTTTACACAAACTGATTGTGAAGAGATTGCTTGCTTCTTTGTGAATAAGGTCAACGACATCAGGAGGGAGTGCCACCAACTTCACTCTAAGGGGGTTGCTGTTGATCAGTGCTCTGTCACAGAGCCTGGAGTTTTCTGGAGTACCTTTGACCTGCCGGATTTCGTAGACATTATGAGGATTGTCCAGGAGATGCATCCCAAATGCGGTAGTTTTAGACCCAGGCCCTACTTCCCTGATTTTGGGTTGTAGTGAGATCATTGGCCCGGTCTTAGCTCGGATTGTCCAGTGCTCTTTAGATAATGGGTGAGTTTCCTAGCTCCCTGAACGATGGGGTGGTGATCCCCCTTCTGAAAAAAGCTTCTTTAGACCCGGAGAACCTAGCAAACTACAGGCCTATCTCTAACCTCCCTTTTGTGGGGAAGGTTATTGAGAAAGTTGTGGCTGCTCAAATGGATAACCATCCATAATTTATACGAACCTCTCCAATCTGGTTTTCGTAAGAGGCATAGTACTGAGACTGCTCTGGTTTGGGTGCTCAGTGATCTCCTGATGGCGAGAGATTGGAGACATTGTTCTATCTTGGTTCTCCTGGATCTATCATCCGCTTTTGATACTGTGGATCATGGGGTTCTGCTCAAACGCCTGAGGTTCATCTGTGGGCTGTCTGGTACAGTCCTCAGATGGTTTTCATCTTTCGTCGCTGGGAGAACACAGAAAGTGGTCTCGGGTTTGTTTTCATCCGGGGCTTTCTCTCTGCCTTGCGGGGTACCTCAGGGTTTGGTGCTGTCCCCCATGTTATTCGCAGTATATATGCTAACCCTTGGAGACATTGTAAGACGGTATGAGCTGAAGTTTCACTGCTGTGCTGATGATACCCAGCTCTACCTGTCTTTTGTGCCTGACCAGGTTGGTGCTATCTCGGTACTGAACAACTGCCTCGCAGAAATCCAAGACTGGATGAATTCCAGCGGTCTAAAGTTGAACCCAGGAAAGACTGCGGTTTTGGTTGTGGACCCGGGTCATAGGGTAGAGGGATTGAGGACTGGGCTCCCTTCCGGTTTAGTCCTGGGGGAGGCCCAGATTCTCACCTCTGAATGGGTGCGTAACCTGGGAGTGGAGCTTGACGATGGTCTGACTCTTTTGACATCCGGTATCTGCAGTAGTCAAGCTGGCCTTTTTCCATCTTAGGAACATTGCCAGGATTAGGCACCTTGTTCCATCCAGTGACCTGCCTGTCTTGGTCCATGCCTCTGTGACATCATGCCTTGATTACTGCAACTCCCTTTGTCTTGGGCTTCCTGGGGTTGATATCCTCCGCTTGCAGCTAGTGCAGAATGCGGCAGCACGTTTGTTGACTGGGGCATCTAGAAGATCTCGTATCACCCCTGTGCTGCACGCTTTGCACTGGCTGCCAATACAGTGGCAGATCACCTTTAAAGTAGGTCTATTGACTTGCAAAGCCCTATGCGGATTGGGTCCTTACATTTACAGAGCTCCTTGGTTCTCTTTACACCCTTTGTGACAGCTCCGCTATTGACAAGGGGTTGTTGGAGATTCCGAGGGTTAACTTAAAGTCATCTGGCGATGTACCTTGGATTTGTGGCACCTACCCTCTGGAATTCTCTGCCCCTTCAGCTCCGGGAGTGCAGGACGGTGGGAAGTTTTAAGCAGGCACTAAATACTTTTTAATGGGGAAAGGCATTTCCTGTTTTGTCATGATTTTATAGTATATGTATTTGTATATGTGTGTGTTCATATTAATATTGTACAGTGCTTTGAAATATTGAAAGGCGCTTAATTATATAAATTTTATTATTACTTGGTTGTCTGTCCTGATGTGACTGCTTACTTACTTGCATAGAAACATTGAAAAGTGATGGCATAAGGAAACAGTTAGTCCATCTAGTCTGCCCATGTTTTACCTAGACCTCTCTTAGGTCCAGGGCCTAATCCACCTTCTGAGTTCCCGGAAGCTACAGAAACATTTTAGAAGCAGCATGGGATCCAACAGATAGTGGGAGGGCTCCATGCACAGGTTTTACACAGAGATCCCCCAGATTCAGTCAAGGATGTTACACCAAGAAACCATCCACAACTCAAGACTCAAAACTGGGGTGTTCTGGTTCCAGCCAGACATTGTGTCATAATCAATGTTGACTACCCTCCCAATTCTAAGTATAAAACGAATCAACCATGGTATTAAATTGGGGCTCCTTTGAATGTGTGTGTGGTATCCAAATGCTTTTATGCTTTGAATAAAGTGGAGTTTGGGGCGGGCCACCACTAGTACTAGTTAAAAATCCTTTCTCTCTAGGGGTGGGGTGTGTGTTTTTTTTTTTTTTGGCCTTACAAACTGGATTCATATTGTGAATGTGGCCAGAGAGCGGAGGCTTTTATAAACGTCAAAACCCCATATTTCTGACTTTTATCTTGTAATTTTTTTGTGATTTTTATCTTTCTATTATTCTGTGCAGTGGCTTGAGCCCCTGAGAATAGGGTGTTTATTAAACAAACAAAAAAAAAATAGCGTTGCCTTTCCTTGCCGTACAATCCCAGTTCAGGAGTGAAATACAGTAAAAAGATGAATGGATGGATGCTTTTTGCCAGAAATTATTACTAAACAAAAATGTGTTCAGTCTCTTTCCACTAACAAGTATTACTGCCTCAATCTCGTTGTCCTGTTCCTTAGTTCTTCAGGAGCAGTGTAGCCTAGTGCTTAGAGTGCAGAACTGTGAACCTGGAAGTCAAGTTTACTGTTTTAACCTCTTCCCCCACAGCAGCACCTGTTTTTTTTTTCATTTGGTAGGGTAAACGAGTGGCTGCTGTTACCTTACAGCGAAGCATCCTGAGTTCTTGGGATAGAGTGCTGTAATAAAAATGCCTTGCCTTGCCTTGCTTTCATAGCCGGCACAAATGTTGCACCTTTGTCTGCAGCGTTGGGTATTTGAAATGCGAATGCCAGGCAGCTTGTGCCCTCTCACCCTTAGAGCAGAGTGCCTCACCTTTGTGATGCGCTCAGCCCCTGGCTGGCTTCACTGTGGGATTCTGCTGCTTGCACACACACTCTGGTCTTCCAGGTAGCAGTGCAATATACTGCTGCTGCCCACTGAGCCATCCAGACACAGGCACCCATTCAGACACAGGATTAGATCCCAGTACTGCATTTCTCATGGGATTCACTGGGCCAGACAGTCCCAGCGTTGTATGCCACTTTTTTTTATGGGACTTAATGGGCCAGCCAGCCCCAGGATTGAATTCCACTACTGCTTTTTCCTATGGAACCTACAGGGCTAGCCAGACCCAGCATTGAATCCTTCCACTGCAGTTTCCTGTGGGACCTACATGGCTAGCCAGACTCTATATTGAATCCTGCCACTGCCGTTTCCTGTGGAATTCACTGGGTCAGCCAGACTTGGGATTGAATCCCACCACTGTTATTCCCTATTCCCAATGGGACCCACTGGTCCAGCCAGGCCAAGGATTGAATGCCACCACTGCTGTTTCCTCTGGGACCCACTGGGCCAGCCAAACAGTGGACTGAATCCCACCACTGCGGTTTCCTATGGGACACTCAGTGTCAGCCAGACCCAGGATTGAATCACACTACTGCTATTTTCTATAGGACCCACTGGTTCAGCCAGAGTTGGGGATTGAATCTCACGACTGCTTTTGTTAGTGGGACCCGCTGGGTCAGCCAGACCAAGGATTGAATCCCAACACTGCTGTTTCTCATGGGACCCACTAGGGCAGCCAGTCCCAGGATTGTATCCTACCACTGTTATTTCTCTGTTGTACCTACTGGGCCAGCCAGACCCAGCATTGAATCCCACTACTGCAATTTCCTATGAGATCCATTGGACCAGCCAGACTTGAGATTGAATCCTACCACTGCTGTTCCCAGTTGGATACACTAGGTCAGGCAGACCCAGGATTGAATCCACTACTGCTATGTCCTGGGGGACCCACTGGGTCAGCCTAACTTGGGATTGAATCCCACCACTGCTCTTATAGATGGGACCCACTGGGCCACCCATTATACCCCTGATTAAATTCCAACACTGAGATTTCCTGTGGGACCCCCTGGGCCAGCCAGGTTCTGGGTTGAGTCCCACCACTACTATTTCCAGTGGGACCTACTTGGTCAGCCAGACTCAGGATTGAATCCCACTACTGCTATTTCCTGTGGGATACACTGGGTCAGCCAGACCCAAGATTGAATTCCGCTACTGATGTTTCGTATTGGACACACTGGGTCAGCCAGACCCAGGATGGAATCCCACTACTGCAATTTCCGGTTGGACTCACTGGGCCACCCAGACTCTGGATTGAATTCCACCACTTCTGTTCCCTTTGTGACCCACTGGGCCAGACGAACTCAGGATTGAGTCCCACCACTGCTGTTTCTTGTGGGACCTAAGGGGGGGATCCAGATCCAAGATTGAATCTTTCCGTTGCTATTTCCCCATGGGTCGCACTGGGCCAGCCAGACCCAGGAATGAAACCCACCACTGCTACTTCCCCATGGGACCCAGTGGGCTAACCAGACCTAATATTGAAGCCCACCACTGCAGTTTCCCCATGTGACCCATTGGGCCAGCCAGTCACAATACTGAAGCTCAGCACTGCTATTTCCCATGTGATCCTCAGCAAGTCACTAAAGCAGCAGTGCATGTTAGTGGTGAAACTTCTGACCGATACTTTTTTTTTTATTCTGTTTTTGGTTGCCCTTTATTTTCTGTCTTGTGTGATTAAACCCCCCCCCCCCCCTGCATTTTGAGTCTGCTTCATCGCTCTGTTTCACAGTTGAAATTGTAAAAGGAGCACTACTTTTAATATGGCTCGGTCCAGGTTTTCATCAGTATTATCTGTTTTTGAACATCCATTGTTTAACATCACTTTTTATGTGACTATTACGCGTGTGCAACAGAGTGCGCTCCCTCACCTTATGGGACAATAGCTGCACAAAATCAGCTGAGAAAATAGTGATGAAAATCTGCTCCAAGTCAGGAACATGCCGTTTGTTATTTTACAGGTAAAAAGAAAGTCTAATGTAGACTCAGGATGGGGAATGAAGGGTATCGTGTCATGGTAAGTAAGGAACAGTCTAAAATGGAACAAAATAATACAGGTTAAAACTTTCACTGTAACGTTCCTTGCTGTACTTTAAAGATCAATGGCAACCATTTTACACATTGTTTATGTGTGTGTATATATGTGTGTGTGTGTGTGTGTGTGTGTGTGTATGTATGTCATGCTATTTGGTTTGGTGGTTTTCTTTAAAACATTTGTTGACTTGTTGTGCACCAACTGGAAACATGCTGTTTCTATCCCTCTGACTGAGCCATGGAGAGTGATGACATCGTATCGGACTAAGCTACTGCTGCAGCAGTGCAAGTCCCTGCTTGACTGAAGAGCTGTAAACGTCCTAATAAGAGCAGTCTGTAGAATGAATTGTTTGCTGCCCAGGGTTTTTACTAACTCTGTCTCTGGCATGTGTTCAGATGAATTAGCTGAAAATATATCATTTTTTTGTTCTAAAAAGCTGATAATTTGAGTTTCACAGCTGAATTGAAGTGTTATGCATTTGAGAAATCAGCTTGTCTGTATCACAACTGAGTTCTGCTCCATCAAAAGTTTTTTTTTTTTTTTTTCAGCTAGATAACACTGGATTGTTTTAATATACAGTATATCTAACGTTTGTTATTTCGTACAAGTAATTTGTCATAGAAGTTGCCTCAATAAATTGGTTCACGTAAGAACAACTGTTTTCCTCTCAGTTTGAAAAAACAGGTGCCTGCCTGCCTGCCACGCTCTGCTATATCAGGCACATGTACTATATGAACTCACAAATTTCAG
Source organism: Neoceratodus forsteri (assembly GCA_016271365.2). Classification (NCBI taxonomy): domain Eukaryota; kingdom Metazoa; phylum Chordata; order Ceratodontiformes; family Ceratodontidae; genus Neoceratodus; species Neoceratodus forsteri. Next base: position 728,163,067 of record CM057449.1, on the reverse strand, counting down.
TTCTTTGGTTTCTGTTTGAAAATAAATCATGTATATGTATAACTAGAAACACTATATGGCATCCTGATGCCCCCATCTCCTGCTTACAGTTGAAGCAGCTGCATTCTGCTGCCCCATCACCCGCTGCACAAGTACCCTGTCTCCTGGCCCAAATTTGAGGCTGCTCTACCCTGCGGTCCACTGTCTTCTCCCATGGAGTCGGGGCTGCTGCACCCTGTTGCCCCCATCTCCTGCCTGAACAATCAGGGTCACTGCACCCTGCTGCCCTTGCCTGAACAGTTTTGGTTGCTGCACCCCGATGCACTTTCTCTCTTCTCCCCCCTTCCCCAGTCAGAGCTGCTGCACCATGTTGCTCCTGTTTCTGTCACCACAGTCTGGGCTGCTGTGTTCTGCTATGCCCTAGAGTCCCATGCTTCCACATTTGTGGTTGTTGCACCATGCTGCCCATGCTACCAGAGGTGGGGCTTTTATTGTAGCCTGCTACCTACTTCCATTTTCCCAAATGGGCAGGGCTGCTGCACCATGTGCATCCTATCCCACAGTCAGGGCTGCTGTATCTTGATGCCCCCACCATGTCCTGCCCCACATTTGACGCATCTGCACCATGCTGTAGTTTGTCCCCTGCCTCCATAGTCAGAGCTGCTGCACCCTGTTCCTGTCTACACAGTCAGGGCTTCTGTGCCCTGCTGCACCCTATAATCCCATGCCTCCACTGCACCATGACTCCACAGTTAGTGTTGGTGCACCGTGCTGCCCCCTACCACCAAATCAGATTTTTTTGCTGCTCTGCCTAAAAGAAAAAAACAGAAAAATACTTTCATCTTGTGTTATGGGGGTGAAGGATAGAAGGCAGTAAGGTGCAGAAGTCCTGACTGTTTGGCCAGGAGGCAAGGGAGGCATTAGGGTAAAGCAGCCCAAACTGTGGGACAAGGTGCAGCAGCCACACCTGGGTGGAACTGACATGACTTTTTGGGGGGGGAATAGGACAGGGTGCAGCAAATGCCACAACTCTTGTGGCAAGTGGCAGTATGGTGCAGCAGCTATAACTGTGGAGGCAAGGTACTCTAGGGCACAGCAAGCCACACCAGCATTTCCTAAATGGGCAAGAGCAGGGTGCAGCAGCCCTGGCTGTGGTGGCAGGGGACTCTGGACAGGATGGTGCAGAAGTCTTGAATGTGGGACAGGACACGGGGGGGCATCAGGGTACAGCATCCCTGACAGTGGGATTGGGTGCGCATGGTGCGGCAGCCCTGATTGTTCAGGCAGAGGATGGGGGCAACAGGGTGCAGCAACCCCAACTGTGTGTGAGAAGACAGTGGGCATCAGGGTGCAGTAGCCTCGAAATGTGGAGCAAGAGACCGTGCAGCAGCCTCGAATGTGGGGCAAGGGGCAGGGGATAGAGCAGCAGAGTGCAGCTGCCTCGACTATGGTGCAGGAAACAGTGGGCATCTGGATGCTCTATACTGTTTCTAGTAATACGTTATGTATTTTCACACAGAAACCATGAAAGAACTGAAATGTGTGCATGCATATAGTACATGTGCCTGAAGTAGCAGTGTGTGGCAGACACCTGTTGGTCAATCTGAGAGGAAAATAATTGTTCGTACATGTACCCATTTATTGAGGCAACATCAAAGACAAACTACTTGTATGAATTAACAAACTTGAGATGTATTTTATATCCACTAAATAAACAACCCAGTGTTGTATAGCTAGAAAAAAACAGTTTTGATGGGACAGAACTCCTACAGCTGTGATGCAGACAAGCTGATTTCTCAAATGCATACCACTTCACTTCAGCACTGAAACTCAAATGACCAACTTTTTAGAAGAACAAAATGATAGATTTTCAGCTAATTCATCTGAACGTATACCAGAAACTGAGTTAGTAAAGACCATGGACAACAAACAGTTCTACAGACTGCTCTAATTAGGAAGTTTACAACTCTTCAGTCACGCAGGGACTTGCACTGCTGCAGCAGTAGCTCAGTCCAACATGATGCCATCACTCTTCAAGGCTCAGTCAGAAGGATAGAAACAGCCTGACTGTTTCCAGTTAGTGCAGAACAAGTTAAATGCTGATGTAAAGAAAACCACAAAACCAGATAGCGTAACATTTTCGGGAAACACTCCTCATGAGACAGGGACTTGAATTCAGACTTTAACAATGTGTAAAATGGTTGCTATTGATCTTTAAACTTACTCTCTGTGAGCCTAACGGCAGCAACATTCTGTCCCTTTCCTTTTTTAGACTGTAAAGTACCTTGGAAAGCAGTTTGTATAGGAGGCACTATATAAAACCAGGTTCCTTTCCTTCTTTTACTTACTTCCGCTGTTGATCCTGCTCCTTCCTGGACCTGATCGAGGTTCTCCTATGTCTCAGATAAAAATGCAATATTACCAACATTACTTTATCCATGAAAAAGTATTACCTTCTGCAATTCTTTCCCAGTGCACTTTCTTATTTGGCCACCTGATCCTTGCTTCTACTGTAGCCAACATCATGCATTCCTCTTTTAATGAATATCCAAAGCCATTACTGTCTCGCCTCATCAAAAATATCTCAGTACTGTATATTCTGTTTCCTGCTTTCAGTTTTTGCTCGGTCTCCAACTTGTCCTTTCTCAGTAGGGTTCTTGTAAAGGAGAACCAAGAGCTGCACACAATTTGTAAGCCATATTTTCCATGGAAACGGTTATTTACTAGTTCAAAACATGTTCAGCCTTTATTAGACTTTGGTAAATTCATTGGATGCTTCTGTGATGAGCTCCGTTTTGGAATTGTATGGTATAATTTGTCTGTTGCAGCCACATAGTTCCATAGTAGAACATTGCAGTTTAACAGTGCAAGAGCCGAACAAGGACATAAACTACATCAGAAAGTTATAAAATGGTATTTACTACCAGTGTGTGTAAATCAGAAACACTCACTGAATTTACTAAATGACAGAATGTGAACAAATATTTGAAAAATCTCTTCTACCAGGAAAAATAACTTACAAGTTCATCTTGGTTCTCCTTTAAAGTACCCAGCCATCTCATCTTCAGTGGGGTACTTTACAGCTTCCAATCCAAGTCCGTTCCCCGTCACAGCATGGCATGGTCATTTGTTACATTACTTGTGCAAGAAACGTTTTCCTACAGGGAATGGTATTTCAGAGGTGACACTGACTAGCCCAATGCAAGTCAAGCTGCGTTGGGCTCATCCTTGACAGACTAGTGATCATGCAAGCTAAGTATGACCGTGGTTCACAGTTTATGGGTGGAAGCTTTGTGTAATTGAAATTAATTAAGCTCTCCAATGAGAGAGCACTTCATCCGTTTCATTTGCATAACGCCGTCCCAGTCCAAATGAAGGAGCGCAGACACTCATGTATAATCGTCCATCCCTCTAACCAGAAGAGGATGTTAGCCACCAAGTAATGAATAATTAAACTTTGTTCCCAGGTTTCATTTACTTATACCCAGGACAAGTAACAAACTTGGCTTTGTGCGCGTTCACACAGACACACGCACCTTGATTTGGTTTTTTGTATTTGCCAATAAAATACAGACCTTGGTCTCACTATTAGGGTGGACATGGCTTTCTTTTAGTCACTGGCCCACTTGGTAATATGTGGTAAATTGTTACTCGTGTAAAAGTTATATTGGGGAGGGCATGACAATTCTTAATTTGTGTCGTCCTGTCTTTGAGCAACTGGGAAGACAGGGGTTACATGTTTTACAAGATCGCTTACCTGTGGAACCATCGGAGAAATCGGCTTAGCATGTTCCAGCTACTGTCCGCTGACCCTCGTGTCTAGTGGCACCCCCAATGTTTCTCTGGTGTCTAGTGGCACCCCCCTTCCCCAGCCTCAGATTAATTTATTTATATTATCTGACATGGGGATGCCCACTCCTGGTGTCCGATGTGCCCCCTCCCAGTGCATTCTTTTTTCATTTATCGACATCGGGGTGCCCAATCCCCATGTCGCCACTACAGTCCTGTATTTCCCCCTTCAGCAGTGTGGGACACTGGGAAGCCCACTCCCAGTGTTCAGAAATCAGTCCCCTGATGTCTTTGTAAACCTAAAAATAAGAAAACGGTCCCTCATCGTGGGACACTGGGGAGCCCACTTCCAGTGTCCCAAGTCCTGTTTGCCCCCCCAGCAGTGTGGGGAAACTGGTGAGCCCACTCCCAGTGTCCCCATGCTTATATGACCCCAGCAGTGTGGGACAGGGAACCCACTCCCACTGTCCTGAAATCAGTCCCCAACTTTTTATTTTATTTTTTAAGTTTAAAAAGGTCCCTCGCTAGTGGGACACTGGGAGCCTTCCAGTGTCCCAAATGATTCTAATTAGAGTAGGACCTGTTTTTTAAAAAAAAAAAAAAAAGCCTCATCGTCTTCCCCCACGACCCTTCCTGAGCCTCCCACTGAGCACCCACAACCCCTTGTCTTTATACTTACCAATGGAGGTCGTCGGCTGTCCTCTTCTCTGGACTGGGACATGTCTACATTCTTCAAAACCGAACACCGAACCAAGGTAAGTGCTATATAATGGTTGTCAGTGGTGTTTTGAACTTATGATATCTCAGCCATTTTAAGGTATTTTTGCACCAACTTTTTTTTTTTTTTTTTCCAACATGGACTTTTTGGGACCCCTCCTCGTGAACTGTTTCGTTAATCGGACCCGTAAGGTGATTTTGCGGATGCTGCGTGAAATCACCTTTTGGGACCGAATAACGAAATGACAGTAGCAGTGTTTGAGGTGGGGTCCCAAAATGCACAAGTTGAAAATTTGGAACTAAAGTACCAAATGCCAGAGTTATGCGTGGTAGTTGAAATTTTCCTACACATACACGCAACTTTGCCAATTTTTAATATTTTCACTACTAGTTTTCAACATACTGTAACCATTTTTTTCACACCACCTCATGAACAAGTACAGCTGTCATTTCTCGCATCCTGCCTGAAAGGTGTTTCCACACCTGTGGTATGGAATGGCATTTTACCACGGATTACGAGGTTTTCACCTATGGGGTTTATAAGGTGGGATGATAAGAAGACTGTTTTGAAAATTTGGGGTCAAAATGTCAAAAGATGACAGTTATGACCATTTGTTACAGTTTCACTACGCACGCTCGTAACTACAAACATTTTTAATATTTTGACCCCAGATTTACAACATAGCCTTATTATCCCACCTCATGTATGTCACAGCTGTTATTTTTCAAATCCTGCCCACAATATGTTTTTGAACTTGTGGTGCAGAATGGCGTTGCAGTTATGCATAATTATGTTTCGTCTTGCATTTCACAATTTGTCTGTACCAGGGTACATGAGTTGGGGTAATAAGATGTCTATCCTTACAATTTGGACTCTGTTCTACACATAGAAGTGCAGGGCCTATGCACATCTACGGCAGGATTGGAGCCCACAATAAAATGGGGATACTAATATACTACCTCAAAGTAAGGAAATTCATTGCAAAAAAACCTTTTGTTAATGCATCAGTTAGGGTTTTTGCTAAAACAGCAAAAGCAGGGACGTGAGGTGTCACCCCACCACCACCCTACAGACATAGGTAGGTGTCAGGTGTGTGCCTTGGGGTTGTTGGCCCTAACGCTTGGCCCATTCTATCCCCACTCCCACCTTGCAGACACTGACAAGCCTCGGGGGTGTCTTGGGGTCGTCTGCCTAACACCTACCCCATTCTCCAATAGTGTACACATCTCGGGTTATTTAGTTATGGAATTGGGTGAGCGTTGGAGCCGATGACCCCAAGACACTCCCCTGACGCTTGTCAGTGTCTGCAGGGTGGGGATGGAAAGGGCTGAATGTTAAGACCGATGACCCCAAGGCACACCCCGTCACATATCTGTGTCTACAGGGTGGGGGTGGGGTGTTGGGTTGGAAACCCTAACACCTCATTTCCCTGCTTTTGTCGCTTTAATAAAAACCCCAGCTGGTTCATTTAATGAAGTGTGTTTTTTTTTTTTTGCAATGAATTTAAAATACCAACCCATTTATGTACTGTGCACTCTCCTTATTCTGCACACGCATGTCTCACACAGGAGAAAGGGAGGTACTGTGGGTGTAGTACACTATTTGGGAGCCTGTTGTAGAATGGATGTGATAGCTTCTATTTGACCTGGTAAGTCCTTGACGTCCCTCTGACAAGCAACTCAGAGGAGAGAGAGAAACAATTTCCAGAGCCAGCACTGTGAGATTATTGGTGTCATACACAGGCTCGGACCAAAAAAGTGTCAGTGTTGACCATATTGTCTGCAGCCGACATCTTTCACTATTTTATAATGGCAAAACCATGGACAACTCTGCATCAGAATGACAGATGGTCATGCGACAAAGTGGCTGGATCTTGAGTTTCATGCCCTACTGTACTTGAGCATGCAGTACACAGGTGTGTTTCATGTTGTCGGATCTTTCACATGGACGAGAGGGCTCAGTACTGGGTTTATATGTATTGCGCTCCCCCACATCATCTTGCTATATTTTAGAGGGTTGGGGGCACAGGAGTCCTGACTGACACCCCCCCCCACATTTGAAAGTGTCAGAATTTGAAAGGGGCAGCGTGCCCCAAGGAGTCCTGCCATAACTATCTGACCCCACCCCACCGAAATTCTAATTCTGCCTCAGCACTACTCACATCCCCACAATATCTCCAGGGGTCTTGTACAAAGCCAGGTACACTTCTTTTTTATTTATTTATTACTCTTTGCCCTGCAGTTTGGCCACCGGTCACGGAGCCTCCTGGCTTCCACCTCCGGCCGCGCTCTGCCCCGGGACCCCTTGGTTGCCCGCAGGGGGTGTGGTCGTGGATCTGGCTGCAGGTGCCGCGAAATCTGTGACTGACTGGGGGAGCCAGCCAGGAGGCTAATTGAAGCCAGAGGTTGGCTTCATGGGCGGCCCACTGTGAGATCCCTGCATACACGGGCTGGGACGTGCAGTGATGGCCAGCGTCCGCCCGGACATGCTGCCTGCTGTGGTGCGCCTGGCTTCCGCCAGGTGTCCCTAATGCATCAAATGCACTCCCACCCTCCCCCTGAAGAAGGAGAGCAGTCGCGGGATGCTCTGTCCTTCTTCCGGGTCTGTTCCTGAAACCGGGTCGGCACCTTGCCTCTGCGCCGGCAGGCTGGCTCACGTACACTTCTCAAGTTTTGTTCTAAACTAGAGTAGAGTATAACAGTTTCCCAGGGGCAGCCTCCCAACTGGAATCCTAGCCCTGCTCCTGCACTCAGTCTCCCGCACTTGATTCAGTCACTTCTCATGCCAACTGACAATTTTCAGGTAAGTATATTAGCCTCCCTCCTGTGACCCCTGGAGCCCTAGTTGTGAGCCCATTGCCATAGGTAGGACTGGTACAGTTGCTCCTGTCCATCTCTCTCCAATCTGCTGATTGTGAAACCAAAACTATATGGGGCCTCGTCCGACTCGCACTAGTGATGTCTGAAGTACATGTCAGAAGCAGTTCATAACACACACCATTCGGCGAAACTAACCTGCTCCAGCCAGTCTCGTCAATGGAAGATTTGCAAACGTAAATCAATCAGTTTAAATAAAGCTTCTACCCAGATGCCGGGAACCATTGTGGGACCTACTTTCCTGGGTTTTTGGAGGGTTGCTTTAGTGAAGGAGCATTTCTGTGATAGAGCCCAGAAATATTCAAGCGCAAGTGAAAATGGTCATGACAGGATGGATGACGTGCTTTGTAATTGTTTGTTCTGCGTTCTGAAAATGTTGTGTGCATACAAAAAAAGTCTTTGGCCCTTCTGTCTGTCCAGTTCAATATTCCACATCTCTAGCACCTTTTCTCTGAAGGAACAAAAAAAAAAAACTTTCTGGTACCCCTTGTAACTCACACACACATAATGGAATTACCACTGGTGCATTTCTTCCAACTCAGTTTGAACAATTCCATGCTATTCAACTTGTTTAGCCTGTGGATGTATTTGTATGTTTCAGTCATGTCCCTGTCTCCCTTTTCATCTTCTGCATGTATTGTACATGTTTAGGTCATAGTACGTTCTATCCTGCTGTCCCCAGATAATCTTGGTTACCCTCTGTACCACTTCCACTTTTTCTCTGCTCTTATTCCAATGTGGTTTCCAAAACTGCACACTATATGAATGCTAGGAGTCGCTTGCAATCACTAGCTGCTCTATAAGCCTACTGGCTTAGCTGTGTTCTGGGTAACTGGTACTTGGGAGCAACAGTCTCCAGGGTACTAAACAGCATGGATTTGTGGCAGGAAGGTCTTCTCGGACACTTGATAGTTTTGTTTGACTGGGTGATGAAGGAATTGGATAGGGGCCATGCACTGGATTTGGTCTACTTCAGCTGCAGCAAGGCTTTTGACTTAGTGCCTTATGGACGCTTGCTGAAGAAGATGGAGGATCTGGGTACAGCTAAGGACATAGTAAACTGGGGAGGCAGCAGAGGATTGTGGTCAATGCTGCCAAATCAGAAGAGAGGCAGGTCATGAGTAGGTTACCACCGGGATCTGTCCTGGGTACACAGTCCAGTCCTCTTCGATATGTTCATCAGCGACATTGGTGAGGGAATCCTGGGCAGGTTGTGTTTCTTTACACATGTCACTCATTAAGCTCTGTGGAAGGGTGGATAGTGATGAGTGAATCTGGGAAATGCAGAGTGACTTACAAAAGCTAGAGGGGTGGTCTAAGGCAGCGAGCAGGTGTACGACGTGATGGTCTTTGTCCAGCTTCACTCCGGTGGTGAGCAGCTGTTGCTGAAGTGACCCAGAGACGTGATCTAGGACCTGGAAGGACTGCTGCACTGGCATTCTGAGAATGCCTGCCTCTGGCTGGGGCAGTACTACATCGAAGAGCTGGCAGAGCCCGGCGGCAACAGTGACAAGGGGATTCCAGCGGGGGCTGACCAGCATGATGGACCGGTAAACCACTGACCTGTCCGGCCCCTTCCTCACAGCAGCAGCAGCAGCCCTGGCCTCAAACAGCCCACCATTTCAAATAAAACCAAAAAATTCCCTCACTAGCATGGGGTGTGGGTCAATATAACAGATTATCAAAAATAATGAACTCTCAAGGGGCAGCAAAAACAATCTTGACACCTCTCTGTCAAGATCTTGAAATCATCAAATATATCAACTAAGTGGGGCGCGCGTGTGTGTGTGTGTGTGTGGTGTGTTGTGTTTTTTGTAGGGTTGTTGATACGTAACCGTCACAGTTAGAGTTGGGGAAAAGCTCCTATCTGAAAGTGTAACTTGAGCTGTGTGCCAGCCACTCCTGAATCGCCAACAAGGACGGAGGTCCAGGACACCGCAGGGCTTTCTGGGCATCATGGGAACTGTGCGAGAGACCCTTATAGGTACCAGACAAGGACCTCCGAACTGGAACAGATCCCAAGCAGCTAGGATCTGAGAGTCCGATCAAGGATGTTGCCTGTAGTGTGGAATAATTGTTGTACCTCCTGGTGGGTGTGACAAGAAACTCCAGGAGGGTATCCCCTTAAGGGAGAACTAGAACTCCTGATGGGTTCAAGTCCTCTGTAGGGTTCCCCCAAAGAAATCCAGGGAGATCCTGGTCCTTGCTGAGTCATCCCACCTGAAGACTGCAGGCCAGAGCTGGTAAGACAATATTTAAAGCAGCAAGACAAAGCTGGATAAGTGTCTCCAGGCAAAAGGGAAGAGGAAATACCTTTGCAGGGTGGTGCCCACAGTCTGACCCACTGGGGACAGGATCAGAGCAGGCAGAACCAGAAGGTTTGCGTGGTAGCGTGAGTGGCTGTATGCAGGATGGGATCCAGTGGGTCCTTGCAGGAACTGGACTGTAGGAGTGTCGTTGGGATGCTGGCCAGGGAAGTGCCAACCTCTTAGTGTACCTCTGGGACTAGTGAGATTCACACTTAATGAAGGAACATCCTGTTGACTTGTTGTATCTGTTAAAAAGCACTTCCAAGCAAAGCAGAGCCCCTGCTTCACTACTGTGGTGGACCCTACGGCAAGGTCTGCCCAGTACCAGTACGTGGAGCTGCTACCACTTTTGAGTACTAGTAGGGCCTGGATGATTAAAGCACAACTTAACTAGTGTAGCAGTGCAAAGCCGGGGAGAGCAAGACTTCAACACTCAAGTCGCAGTGCTGCTAACTATATTCAATAAAGGGACTTATGAAAATTATGAATGGGGCTGACCAAACGAACAGACACGAAAGACCGTTGGGCCTATTCTGCTGGCATTTTAGTATAGTGATACAGTTGCAGAGTAGACACCGTTGTGTAAATCACGATTTACAGCTGTCTTTGGAATCTGACAACTGAGCATTGACATGCACATGCTTTGTGGTAGAATGCCGGAACCCGTCTCATTTTGGACAATCGGTTCAGTAGTTTTTAATTTGGTGGCGTCAAAAGGCAAAATTCAGTAGTTTTTTTCTGTCTAAAACAGGTAAATATTTTAAACCTGAAACTTTTAGGTTCATTAGATCCTGTCGTAAAGGTGGTACTTGTATGGTTTTCAGAACAAATAGATTTCAAATGCATAAGTTATAAGTCAGTTTTAGGAGCTGCCAGCCATGTTTGTGTGGTTCCAGTCATAACAGCATTTCACAGGGTTTGTGCGTATGTGGCACAGTGCCATTTACAGCAGCACTGTCGTGTGTTTCCCCGCACCCATTGAGCTGTTTGACTCTGAGCCATCAACTGTTGCAGCTGCTACCATCAGGTCTGCATGCTGACAATGTCTCAGTCCTGTCTGCCACTCCTTGCAACCTCTTAGCCAGTGGGGGATCAACAAGGAGATGGACTAGAGCATGTCAGTGTTAATTATTCATGCAGCTCATGGTACATGAGGTTTTCTTCATTTTTGTCTCCCTCGGGCCCACAAGCCTCCAACTTTTTATTTTATTTGTCTCTAGAATTACAAATATCTGTGAGCAATTGCTGCTCATTTACAAAGGTTCCATGTCAAAGGATGGAGGGAAAACGTACATACAGAGGTAGACCATGGTTATAGGTATAACACAACAAAGGCAAGGCTTTAAATTAAAAGTATGTAATGGAGAGACATTGAGCCAGTTTTATGAGGAAAAAGATGTTTCAGAGCAGACAGTACATTAAGAACAGGTAGTGATTGTAGGGTAGTAGGGTTAAAGAAAGGGGTGGGCAGGCTGAAAGGCCATTGTCAGCGGGTGATGGATGGGTAGCATAAGTGCAGGGTAGGTAGGGGTTAGGGGACCCGAAATCTGAAAGGGCCTACAAGAGGGGATGTGGAAATTAAGGCAGGGTGGTGGTGGGGAAGGGTAGGGGTGGGAGGAGGGAAGCAGGTGACAGGAAAATGCTGGGGGGGGGTAACAGGTCACCTTAGACTGGGGTGAGAGAGAAGGCTGCCACTAGGAGAAGCAGTCACATTGCGTGGTTTGTGTTGGGTATAGTTGGAGTTGCCTTTTAAGGGGTCCAAGTGTTGCAGGTGTAAATACTTCATTGTTGAGGGCATTGTACCACTGAGGATCTCTACGGGTGAATAACCTTTGGGTCATTGTGGTCCTGCATCTAGGGACCTGGAAGGTTTGATGTTGAGCACTGTGTGTATGTTGGGTACTGCTGTATGCAGTGAGGAGCCTTTGAATACCTGGTGGCATGAGACCCAAGAGAACCATCTTGGAGATCAGGCATGTCTGATACTGAATTCTACTATGAAGTGGAAGGCAGCCGGCCTGTGTGTACAGGTCACAGGTGTGAGTTTGGCGGGCAGTGCCAGTTAGGAGCCTTCAGGCTTTGTTGAGCGACACAGATATCCTGTGAAGTGCAGTAGGGGGAGCAGAGCTGTAGATAGCTAGACCGTAGTCAATGATGGAGGTGAAAGAGCTGTAGATAGCCAGTCTAAGGGCATCCGTAGTCATGCAGTGTTTGTGCCTGTGGAGCGTACCGATTCGTATGTTGGCGATCTTTGCTACATTGTCAATTTGTCATGCATAGGAGAGGGAGCTGTCCAGTATGATGCCGAGATATTTAAACTCTGGCGCATGTTCGAGTGAAGTCCGAAATTGGTTCTTGATGGTGAGGGACTGAGAGTAGTACTTGCTCCCTGTGTTGCAGAAAGTCATGACCTTGGTTTTGGTATAATTTAAGATGAGCTTGTGAGATCTGAACCATTCTTCAACATGACTAAAGTCTCTCTGCAACTGACTCTCCACGTGTTTGTCATGATGGTTAGTAAACAAGACTGCATAGTCCGCGTAGAGTAGTATTTTCTGGTGGCAAACTCTAGGGCGGTTATTCAGGGAAAGAGAGAAGAGTAAAGGGTCAAGTATGGACCCCTGTGGAACTCCGGAAGGAACTGGTCTATAATTGGAGGTGACACCAACAAGTCTGACATGCTGGACCCTTCCCCCGAGGTAGCTAGCGAATCAGGGCAGTGCGTCATTAGAGAGCCCGATGGTTGACAGTTGCCTAAGTAGAAGCAGGTGGTTAACGGTATCAAAGGCTTTAGTAAGGTCGATGAATACTGCCCCCACACAGTTACCTTGGTCGACGGTGGCATTTATGAGTCCTGTAAATTCCAGCAGTGTGGTGGTGGTACTATGCCCTTTTCTGAAGCCGTGATGTTCCGGGCATTGGATATCATACTTGTTCAGGTACTCGACTAGCTGATCCGAGACTATACGTTCAAGTGCTTTGGATAAGGGGGGGGAGGATGGAGATAGGACTGTAGTTGGTGTTCAGTGACTTGTCTCCACTTTTGTGGACTGGTGTTATAGTTGCCTGTTTCCAGAGTGATGGGAATTGGCCCAGTCTTGGTGAAAGGTTGAAGATTTTAGTCAGGGGTTCAAGGATATCCTCTAGGACTAGCACAATCAGCTTCAGGTTGAGTGCATCGCCACTGTACCTAGCTTTGCAGATGGCCTTGTGAATATAGGATCTGGCTATGTGCATGGGGACCTCCTTGAAGAAAAACTGTGGAGCTGTGTTTACCTGGGATGTCGTGACATAGGGTATGCTTGAGGAAGGGGCGTTGAAGTCGGGTGGGAGGACACTGCTGAGGTTTGAGAACGCATTATTAAAGGTGTTGGCGATAATGCCAAGGTCTTGCTTAGGTATACCATCGATATTGAGCATTGTGGGAGGTAATTTAGGATCCTTGGCTGTGAGGTCTTTCATATTATTCTAGAATTTTTTCCCGTCACCCCAGGAGTTGGCAGTGACTCTCTGAAATATTTGCTTTTGGCATTTCGTATTGCACGAGTGCAGTTATTTCTTGTGGTTTTGTATTTTTGTAGATCCCCTTGCATGGATGAGGCATGAGCACAGTGCTAGAGGTGGTCCCGTAGTTTGAGCTGTGTTATGAGTTCAGAGGTGATCTATGTGTCAGTGTGGCTCAATAGGTAGCACATCCACCTCTGGACCAGAAGGTCGTGGGTTCTCGTCCCACTCTGGGATTGGACTTGCACCTAAAAATCGCTGGCATCTGAATGCAGTATTGGGGGGTGCTGTACTGCTGGGGTGTGCCGTCCTTCGGATGAGACATTAAACCGAGGTCCCTTCTGCCCATCCTGGTGGTGTTTTGGTGGGTGTCCAGGTGGAAGTAAAAGAACCCAGGGCACTCTTCGCAAAGAGCAGGGAACATTCCCAGTGTCCTGGCCAGCATTCCCCTTCCCATAAACCGGTTCATGCAATTATCCAGGCTGTGTGTGGGTGATGTGCGATATGGCTGCCACCACACATTCAGTCACTTTACTACCAGTCTAGCATTGCTTGTAAAGCGCTTTGGGATACTGTGAATGAAAAGCGCTATATAAATGCTGATTCTTCTTCTTCTTTTTCTTTTACTACTATGGGTTGGGTCTGCCTTTGACCTTCATCTGTTTGAAAGAAGCATAAGTATCACAGGAAGCAGTAAAGCGGTTGATGAAGAGTTCCAAGGCTTTGTCATCGTCATTTAATGTCAATTATAGCCCAGTCCAGCCTGTTAAGATGGCATTTTAGCAGTTGGAGGTTCCCCTGTTTTAGTACCCTGGTGTGAATTACCTTGGGGCCTTGGTGAATTTGTTAGCACAGGAGCAGATAAGATGAGTGGTCACTATAGTGTCTGGGAGTACTGAGACCTTTGAGATATGTTCTGGGCAGTTAGTCAGTGTCCAGTCTAGCAGGGTGTAGATCCCAGTCCTGTAGTTGCACCTGGTGGGGGTAGGGACAAGCTGTGTGAGGTGCTGTGCTGAGACAACATCTTTGTAGATGCAGGCCTCCGGCGATAGCCAATTTATGTTAAAATTGCCCGAAATTATAGTCTGAGTTATGGTGTAGGCCCCTTAGATAATCTATGATGCTACTGAAGCCCCTAGTCTGATCCTTGGGGGTAGATACACTGAGGCGATAGTAAGATGCTTATTTTGGGTTCCGAGGAGAACTTTGATGGTGAGGACCTGAGGGGGTGAGTCTGGGCTAGAGAAAGGAATGACATGACCCATGAAAGTATCCCTCAGATAGATGGCGCAGCCCCCTCCTCGTCTTGCAATTCTGTCCTGCCTGAAGATAGAGTATCCGGGGATTGTGACCACAGTGTCGGGTGTCTTAGGGTTTAGCCATGTTTCGATCACAGAGAGGATGTCAGGGGTGTGATGCTGAACCCATGTTTGGAGGTTATCCAGTTTGCTGAGGAGGCTGCAGACCTTGCTTGATGCGAGTATGAGGGGCCCCCTCTCTGACTTTGGGTGGGGGGTGGTGGTGCTGCCTGGCCCTGGGTTGGGTGTAAACTGGGTAGAGATGGGTACAAGACTCTGAGGAGCAGGCTGAGGTACTAAATGAGTACTTCACCTTAGTTTTCACCAAGGAAAATGGGGTTGCTGCATCATACATGGGAGGAGACAGTGATACTGAGGGGGGGCCCTTACCGATCGGGGCAGGTCTGGGGAGAGGGGAGGCATCACTGGCAGGAGGGGGGAAGGTTAAGTGGGGAGAAGAGGTAGCGGAAGTGGAAATCACAGCAGAGAGAGTGACGGAAGCCCTCAGGTCCCTTAAGACTGAGAAAGCACTGGGGCCGGATAAATTACATACCAGAGTGCTGAAGGAACTTGCGGATGTCCCGGTGAAACCCCCAGTGGAGCTTTTCACCATCTCTCTCTCTCTGAGGACAGGGTGGGTGCCCCAGGACTGGAAGGTGGCGCATATATTGCCTATCTACAAGGGGGATCCAGGGAGGTGGCAGTGAACTACAGGCCTGTCAGCCTGACATCGGTGGTGGGCAAGGTGATGGAGGGCATTGTCAAGGAGGGGGGGGGGGGACCTGGAAAAGTCAGGGTGCCTGGATGATAGGCAGCATGGATTCGTCCCAGGGAAATCGTGTCAGACAAACCTTGTGGAGTTTATGACTGGGTGTGAGTGCCTTGGACCTGGGTAGACCAGTGGACGCCCTTTTTAGACTTCAGCAAGGCATTTGACTCTGTTCCTCACGAGGCCTGTTGGATAAGCTGGGAGAAATGGGGTGGGGAACCAGATGATCAGATGGATAGGCAGTTGGCTCCAGGACCGGAGTAGTTGGCAGGATAGTCTCATCCCCGAGGAGGGTCATTAGTGGGGTCCCACAGGGATCAGTCCTTGGGGCCCCTCCTGTTCAACGCCTATGTCTCTGACATAAGGACAGGTATCAGGAGTGAAATGAGTTTCTTGCGGATGACTCAAAACTGGGGCGGTGGTGGATGGGGAAGGTGGCCTCAGGGGACCTGGTGGCTCTGGAAAGATGGTCTAGAAAGTGGAAGCTGAGGTTCAATACAGGGAAATGCAAGGTACAGTACTGCACCTGGGGGCCAGAAACCCGGGCCAAGTGTACACCCGGGGGGGGGGGGGGAATGCTACAAGTCTCGATGGCTGAGAGGGACCTGGGGGTGGTGGTGGATGTCAAGATGAACAACTCT
Source organism: Neoceratodus forsteri (assembly GCA_016271365.2). Taxonomy (NCBI): domain Eukaryota; kingdom Metazoa; phylum Chordata; order Ceratodontiformes; family Ceratodontidae; genus Neoceratodus; species Neoceratodus forsteri. The sequence goes on along the minus strand of CM057449.1, from coordinate 728,147,184 downwards.
GAGATTTGTAGGAGGGCAGCAGCCAAGGCCAACAGGATGCTGGGATGCTTCGCTAGGGGGATAACCTCCAGAAGGAGGAAAGTGATACTTCCTCTGTATAACTGCTTGGTGTGGCCGCACCTAGAGTACTGCGCGCAGTTTGGAGGCCACACTTAGAGGGACATCAAACTCCTGGAGAGGGTCCAGAGGAGGGCAGCCAAAATGATTTGGGGCTTGGGGGACAGGGCCTATGAGGAGAGGCTTGAAGAGCTAAATATGTACACATTGGAAGAGAGAGGGACCGGGGGACATAATAGAGGTCTTCAGGTACATGAGAGGGGTAAATAGGGAGGAGCAGTCGGGTAAGCCTCAAGGAAGGAAGAGGGGCCACTAGAGGGCATGGGTGGAAGCTGGGGGGAGATTCAGGAAAGGAGGAGGTGCTACTTAACTGAGAGGGTGGTGGAGGCAGAGACTGTGGAGGGTTCAAGAGGGGTGGGACAGGTACAGGGAAGGGTTCGGAAGCAAAATCCAGTGCAGCGAGAATATCCGAACTGGGAAGGGAAGGGTTCCAGAAGCAAAATCCAATGCAGCGAGAATATCCGGAACTGGGAAGGGAGAAGCCAGAGAAGGTGAGGGGGGGGGGCAGTAAGGTCAGCTCCCAGGGTGGGAGCTGACCAAACGAGCAGACGCGAAAGACCGTTGGGCCTATTCTGCAAAATTAAATATATTACCAGGGATCAGAAGTAGCCTTAGAATACTTCTCATGATAGAGGTTTTAAGCATTTTATAGACTTGTTTGTTTGTTAGGCGCTTGTGCCTCTTGGCAGAACAGTAACGTTGGTGCCCTGCTATATTGCAGAGTATTGTCAATAGTTGAAAGTTCTCTGGAGAGCTGAGTGCTTGGAGCTTCAGCAAGTAAGAAATGTGCCAGGTTAGGGCGTAGTGGTCCATGAAATTATGGTTATGGGTTCCCGTTGACATAACTTGCGCATAGTGCATGGCAGAAGATGGTCCTTGCTGGAGGAAAGTTTGATATGAGGTCCCCACAAGGGTTATGGGGTGGCATAGTACCATGAGCACCACTAGTAGCATCTTAGGGTGCAGGTTTAGGCAAGGCAACCTATAATTACTGTGAGGAATGCTGGGTTAACAGAGGGCAGTCACTGATAAAGATTTTTCTATCAGTTGGTAAAGTGAGCTATGTAGGCAAGAGGAGGTGGTTTAAGGCTGCGGTTGCTGAACCAATGGGGTGTGAGCCACAAGGTGGGCATTGCAACAGCATATTTAAAGGAGGCTTGGGGGGTGGGGTGGCGGGAGAAAACCCTGCTTGACTGAAAAAGCAAAATAAAGCACAGAAGGCAGTTCAGAGAGTGGTCCAAAGGTGCACCAATGGCTGGAGAGCCGAAAGCCTTCTGGATCAATCACGGTCCACTAGCAGCAGCACCGCACCAATCTGGTTGCAGCCGTAGAGTTTGGGCTCCAGGAAGGATTAGGCAATCCTACCTCTGTGGGAATCCGCGTCCGAGTACCAGGAGGGCGGCCTGAGCTTGCTGGTGGAGTTGGTGCGGCGGCCGTCAAGCACCGTGCAGGTGGAATCCCTCTGTGGGGCCAGCAGAGAAAAGAACGCATTAGTTCATCATTTGGGAAGCGGAGGAAGAGGGGTGAGGAGGCTGGCGGCAGACAGTCAGCGGGGGGCAGGGGTGCTGCAAGATATTAATATGCAGCAGTCTGAGTGGTTTGGGTGGGGTAGAGAAAGGGACCAGGATAGATATAATTAAAGTGTAAAGTTGGAGCCACAGAGAGTGGGCACGAAGGACAGTGCGGATCTGGAGGTTTGCAAGCGTGGGGGAGGTATAGGGCAGCAGCCGTTCAGGTTGAAATGTGGGTCCGTGGAGAGTAAAGTTTTAAACCAGAGTTTATCAGTGAGGGAGTGGGAGGGACAGAGAGGGAGGATGATTAGCAGAGAGAGAAAACGTAGCATATCACGACATAATTCACCACTAACTGACTGTTGCTGTAAAACACTTAGGCAATTACATACAGGCTAAAGCTATTTTTAGCAACCCAGGATAAGCAGAAGTTGGTGAAAAAACAGCACTGGAGCGCAGATTTCAAAACCCTGAATGACTGAAAAGCAAAATAAAGCACACAAGGCAGTCCAGAGAGTGGTCCAAAGGCGCACCAATGGCTGGAGAGCTGAAAACCTTCCGGACCAATCACTGTCCACTAGCAGCAGCACCGCACCAGTCAGGTTGCAGCTGTAGATTATGGGCTCCAGGAAGGATTATGCAGTCCTACCTCTGTGGGAAGAGGGAGTACCAGGAGGGCGGCCTGAGCTTGCCGGTGGAGTTGGTGCCAGAGAGACAGCACAGACCTGCAGTGCTCCTTTGTGGAGAAGACGAGCTCCCTGATGCAACACAGTGGTCACCCCATCTATGAAGCCTGGTGCCTGCCCTTTCTGGTTGGGAGCTGTGCGGCATGGCACCAACAACCAAGCCCCCTTAACCTCCCGGTCCGGCTCCGGAGTCCACACTTGAATGTGGGCCACTGGCATGGGAGTGCTACTCAGTATTCACTGGGCTATCTAGTAGCCCCTTTGTATTTTACACCAACATTAATGACTGTTTTGTGCATCTAACTGTGAAAACTACTGCCGACACCAAGCGACCATCCTGGTATTTGCAGCATTTTGTTTTTGTGTTTACACTGGGAGCCTGTCTCGAGTCGCCTCTCTCCTCCACCCCCCCCACCCAAACCCACCTTTTTTTTTTGTGTAAACTTTTCAACACCTCCCACTCAACAATTCTGTACGGCCACTGGGAACCCATTCTGGGTGGCCCCTTTTTGTCCTGACTTCTTCTCATGCCCCTTAAGTGCACTCACTGGACACCCATTCCAAATGGCATACATCTTCCCTGCTTGGGGCAGAATGAAGGAGATGGTACCACTGGATGGCAGGGACTGCTTGGATTGGGGCAAGGTGAGGGAGCAGGGTGCCACTTGATGTCTTGGATTGGTTGGAATGGGGCAAGGTAAGGAAGTGCCTTAGTATATCGTGGCCTGCTTGTCTTTGGGATGGGCGAGGAAGGGTGGATCGCTGGATGCTAGTGACCACTTTGCGTGTGGCAGGGTAAGGGAGGGGAGTTCCACTTGGCACCAAGGACTGCTTGAAATGATGCAAGTTTAAAGCAGCAGTACAATGAAATTGGGCCAAACATTTGACCCTAACTATTTTAACTGTAAAAGATTCCAGGCATCTTCCAGTTTCATTTGGTGGTAACATTTTTCTAGTTCCACCAAAATCTGAGTATTTTATATAAGTTTAATATCGTGTTTTTTTTTTTTTGTTTTTTTTGTTTGTTTGTTTTTTTTTTTTCCTCAAGAAAAAAAAAAGATGGCCCACATTTGGCTTAGAATTAGCATTGTAGACCTGGCAAGGTTTAGGTTCCATTGGTACGCAGCATAAGAGGTAGCCAGACAAGTAAATTTGACATGTATGGTAATATTTTATTAATTGTAGCTGAAACTAACTTTTTGGAAAAGCGCTTTTTGTTGCACTGCTTCTATAAAGAAGGTGGTTCCACTGGCCCCCAGACGCTACTTTACTTGTGACAGGGATAGGAAGTGTGTCACTGGAGACCAGGGAGTGCTTTTAAAAAAGCAGGGTGTGGGAGTTGGTGCCAGGGAATGCCAGAGACTGCTTGGCTTGGAGCACCATGAGGAAGGGGGTGTCATTGGTTGCTAGGGGTCCTTATTTGATAAGGTGTTCAGGCAACATAGGAAAGGTGTGTGGTTTTTTTTTTTTTGGTTTTGTTTGTTTTAAGCAAAACACACTTTAGTTGAGCTTCAAATACAGTGGATTCTCCAGGTTGCCCCTGACACCATAACATTTCAACATCACCATCTTGGTCACAAGTGGGGGAACAGTTCACCCAATTGTAGAGCAGCTGCACATGCCCACTAGCAGAGCAGTCCCGTGGCAGGTAAGCAGAATTTGTATGTTATCTTTAACCAAGTAGGTTGTAGCACACACTGTAGGGAGCCTGATCAGTGATTTTATTTTGAACTGATATTTAGGCATTGTCAGTAGATGTTACTGTGCATTTATTTAATGTCTTATGTAAAATGGAAATTTAATTGCAAAAACTATTAATTTTTTATTTCTCACTTGAGTCTAGGATTACAAATACCTTTTGAGCTGAGAGCTCTTTTATAAATGTTCCACATCAGTAGAGAAACAATACAAATAGGATGATTAAGTAAAAAAGCCATGATACATGGTAATAAGTCAGTTGCAGGAACATGAATGCATACATTTTAGGGCATTATCAGCCAGAGGCATTGTCAGGACACAGAGTATAGAAGGGGGAGAGGAAGAGATGGGTGGAGGAGAGGATCTTGGGAGGGAGAGAGGAAGGGAGGGGGAGGGAAGTGGGAGGTAATTAGGGTTAATAACAGAAGTGCTAAGTAGTTAGGAATTACGACAAGAGATTGGGTCCTGGTAGGGAGAGCAGATTAAAGGAGACAATCGCAGGAGCTTGAAGCTGAGAGTAGAAGTCGGAGCTTCGATTTGAAAGGACCAAGCTTGGGTTGCGAGGAGATGTCCCTGCTGAGACCATTCAACCAGATAGGGGCCCTATGTGCAAATGATCTTTGTCCCTGAGTGGTACGGCAGCGAGGGACCTGCAGGAGTTGAGATCCAGAGCCTCAGGTGTAGCGAGGATTACAAAGTGGGCAAAGGAGAACTTGACTCTGGGAGATGAAAGGCCTAGTGCTATTTTCTTTGCCATTATGCATGTTTGATACTTGATGCGGTTTGTGAGTTGTAACCAGCTAGTTTGTGCATAGAGGTTACACGTGTGAGTGAGACTGTGAGCTCCCGTGATGAGACTACGTGCTTTGTCGAGAGCCGTGGAGATGCGTCGGAGGGCAGTAACAGTGGCTGAGATGTAGATGATCAGGCCATAGTCTATTAAGGAGATAATGGAGCTCTGAACAGCCACCCTTAAGGCTTCTGGAGTGAGGTATTGCCTGTGTCTGTAGAGCAGCCCAATACATATATTTGCAGCTTTCATGATGCAGTCTGTATGCATACCATAAGATAAGTTACTGTCAATCATGACTCCTGGATATTTAAAGGATTGCACCTGTTCAAGGGCAGTTCCAAGGCAGTTGGTAATAGTCAGGGGATGTTGCCTGTGCTTGTTGTGGGAGCTGCTGAAGAGCACTGTCTAAGTGTTTTTTTTTTTTTTTAATAGTTTAGTACCAATTTTACGTTTACTAAACCATTTCTCTATTGAGGCAAAGCTGAGTTGTAGTTTGCTTTGAAAGGGGTAGGGGGTCCTTATGGGTGGTGTGAATAACTGTGAATAACGGCGTCATCAGCATAGAGGAGGATTTGTTCAGGGCAAGATAGGGGTGGGTAGGTTGTTTAGGAAGAGACTGAATAGAAGGGGGGCCCAGTATGAACCCTTGGGGGACTCCTGAGCGAACAGGTCTTGAGTCAATGAGGACATCCATAACTCTGAGTGCGCTTATCCAGATAGCTTTTAAACCAGGCCGAGGAGTCAGGGGAGAGCCCAGCATTGTGAAGCTGTTCGAGTAGTAGATGGTTTTATGCTTCAGATAAGGTTCAAGCCCAAAGCCTCAAAACTAGGAAACAGCAGTATCAGGGTAAAAAAAAGCCCTACATCTTCATGACTGTATGGTGTGATGTTCCTTGGGGGGGTTAGAACAACTGATTGGAGCATCATTGGCGTTGGCCTAACATTGGCACCCTCTTTTAACTCATTCAGGCCTAGATACACCTGTAGGTGGCATCTGAAAGCATAGCCACTCAGGCCAGTAACGCATGTAGTCGTACTGGCTGACTTTCACTCAGGCCTGGAAACGTCTGAGGAAGTCGGCAGTTTTTACCTAAATATTAAACAAACCAAATTGCTTAGAACAGATTGCATAGCACCGTTAGAAAGGTCATTTTGTGCTGAACACTTTTGTCGCTGATACTTTGTGTCTACGACATATATATTTTAGGAGTTATTCGCATTTGTTTAAGGTATGGTGTGTGTGTGTGTGTGTGTGTGTGTGTGTGTGTGTGTGTGTGTGTGTGTGTGTGTGTGTGTGTCTGACATTTGTCTCTCAAGCCTCACCTAAGCACCTTGAAAAAATCTGAAAAAAAAAAAAAGTTGTTTGGTATTTCAGCTAGTGTAAAATAAAAAACAAATTAATTACAACTGATTGCATAGCACCATTGGCAAATTAATGTTGTGCTAAACAACTTTTCTGCTCGTACTTTGTGTGTAGCACTTACGGTTCAAGAGGTATTCACATTCGTTTGTGGCATGCTGATTATGGCTTAATTTTACTTAGAAAGGCCCAGGATGCAGTGCTAAGAGTATACAGGGCACAAGTGGTAAAAGTCTCAAAGAGCTCTTGTGGTGTGAATGAATTAAAGCACTGGTGTTCAAGTAAGTTTCTCTGCCTTGAAGGACAGTGCCAGAGTACGGGTAACTCCAACATGATTGTTTTGCACAGTTGTTCAAACCCTGAGGAATACTACACCATGCAGTTACAAAGATTCTGGGGACTTCGTAACCCAGTGTTGCATTTCCTGACTTTTGTGGCCATTTCTGCAACTAAGTTGATCAAAATGCAATACAAAAATTATACTCTCTATGTAAGGGAAGGGATAAAAGCAACTGAACAAAAGAGTAAACAGGAGAGGAGGCACTATGGGTCACCTTAGAGACTGGAAAATGGCACCACAATCTGCACAGGGGTTGTATACAGACCCCCATGTCAGGGGGAGGGAATGGACAAGGATGTGATAGAAAGCATACTTAGGATGGCAGAGAAAGGGGAGATACCGTTGATGGGGGACCTTAATATGCCGGATGTCAACTGGAGCACATTTGCTGCAGCCACATCCAAAAGCAGGGCCATTCTCTATGCCCTACAGGTGGCATGCCTCAGACAGCTAGTTTTGGAACCTACTCATGAGGGAGCAATCTTAGACCTCGTACTCTCAAATGGGGACAGTGAGAGGATCTCAGATCTAGAAGTGGGTAGCCATTTGGGAGCAAGTAACCACCAAACAGTGTGGTTCACGATAAACTCAGCTACAGAGTTAAACCATACAAAAGTGAGGGTTCTGGACTTCAGGAGGGCTGACTTTGGCAAGACGGGAGAGTGCCTTAGAAAAGCACTAGCAAACAGCCTAGAAGGAGAGGTGGAGCAACAATGGGGAAATATCAAAACTGCCATCACAGTGGCAACAAGCCTTTGTGTGAAGCAAATAAATCAAAACGAAAGAAAAAGCCACTATGGTTCTCAAAAGAGGTGGTGGTAAAGGTTAGGGAGAAAAAGATAGCATTTAGGAAGTATAAGGAAACACAGAAGGAGCAGGACAGAGAACTATACCAGTTAAGGCAGAAGGAAGCAGGGAGGGTAGTCAGAATAGCAAAGGCCCAAACTGAGGAAAAGATGGCCAACTCGGTTAAGAAGGGGGATAAAACCTTTTATAGGTATATCCGGGAGCGTAGAAAGACAAAGGGAGGGATAGTGAGGCTGAATAGAATGGACGGTGGGTGGGCAGAGAGAGACAGTGAAAAAGCAGGGATACTGAATGAATACTTCTGTTCAGTATTCACAAAAGAGGAGGTGCCTAATCGAATTAACAGAAGCACTCTGGATAGGGGGGTTGATCCCAGTTCTTTCACAGAAGAAAGGGTTCTGAAAGAACTCCTAAACTGAAGGTGGACAAAGCAAGGGGCCAGATGGAATTCACCCCAGAATTCTAAAAGAATTAAGCGGAGAACTAGTGACACCACTGACTACCCTTTTTAACAAATCATGGGAGGATGGTGTGGTGCCTGAGGACTGGAGGAAGGCAGATGTGATTCCCCTTCACAAAGGTGGGACCAAGACAGAGGCAGGAAACTACAGACGTGTCAATTTGACCTCTCTGGTAGGGAAAGTGATGGAATCACTTCTGAAGGAAAGAATTGTTGAGTACCTAGAGGCCAGTGGGGCATAGGACCCAAGGCAGCATGGGTTCATAGCGGGAAGGTCATGTTAGACTAATTTAATTGATTTCTTTGACTGGGTGACCAAAGTAGTAGACGGGGGCTGTGGACATGGCCTACCTAGACTTTAGCAAGGCATTTGACACAGTCCCACACAAAGATTAATAGTCAAATTAACCAGCCTGGGAGTGGGTCCCAGGGTGGTAGCCTGGGTAAAACATTGGCTGGACAACGGGACACAGAAGGTAATTGTAAATGGAGTCCACTCTGAAGAAAGAGGGGTTACTAGTGGGGTACCGCAGGATTCAGTACTGGGTCCAGTCCTTTTTAATGTCTTTATAAGTGACATTGCAGAGGGACTGGAAGGAAAAGTATGCCTCTTTGAAGATGACACAAAGATCTGCAACAGGTTTGATACACAAGGAGGTGTGGAAAGGACAAGAAGGGACTTGGCAAGGTTGGAGGAATGGTCAGAAGTATGGCAGCTTGGATTCAATGCAAAGAAGTGCAAAATAATGCACTGGGAAACAAAAACCGGGGAAGATTATACAAGGGGGGGGGGGGAGGTAGTAACAACAAAAAAGAAAGGGACCTGGGGTAATCATATCAGATGTCCTTAAGGTTGGCAAGCAATGTGAGAAGGCGGTAGGGAGGGCTGGGGGGATACTGGTATGTATAGGGAGAGGCATCACCAGCAGGAAACCGGAAGTTGTTATCCCCCTGTACAGACAGTTGGTGAGACCCCATCCCTGCAAGGACATAGACACGATGGAGGCAGTTCAGAGGAGGGCAATTAAAATGGTGCAGGGTCTACAAGAGAAGCCATATGAGGAGAGACTAAAGGAGCTTAATATGTATACCCTTGAGGAAAGGGGGGAGAGAGAGGACATGATAAAAACGTTTAAGTACCTCAGTGGAATCAACAAAGTCCAAGAGGGTAGCATCTTTCAGAAAAAGAGATGTGCAAGAACAAGGGGCACAATTTGAAGATGGGGGGGCGGATCAGGGGCAATGTGAGGAAGTATTTTTTCACAGAGAGGGTGGTGGCTGCATGGAACAGTCTTCCTGAGGAGGTTGTGGGGTCTAAAACTGGGGGAGAATTCAAGAATGCATGGGACAGACATAAGGCAATTTTTTTTGGGGGGTAGGAAGAAATAGGCTGTTGGTTAAATAGGATCTGCAGCTTATCCAGTAGGTAGGGAAATGGGCAGACTAGGTGGGCCAAGCAGTCCTTATCTGCCGTCAAAGTCTATGCAGTTTACTACAAGATCTACAAGTCTAAAATGAGGATGAACATCTATTTACAGTAGTTTATTTCCCCTTTTGTCATTAATTTGTTGTTTTTGCTCCTTTCTCTCTTCTTAATGATACTTAGTTACCACAACAGCAGCCTCTGACTGGCGTGTAACTGTTTTCACAGTTGATGCCAGTGCGATGCCATGGCTTGCCAATGGGGGAGGGATGCATGAATTCTGGGCAGCCTGTACCCTCCTTGCATTCTCAGTGGCCAAGTGCGTCACCTCCACAGTGTGCTGCCCCCTGCCGGCCTTCATATCGGATTATGGGGGCTCGCACGTGAATCTTCCACCTTTAAGGGCAGCATAGGTTTTAAAAGTAAAATCCATAAATTGTGCAGATTATAAAACACATTTCATTGCACTTTAATGAAGCTAATAAGACATTGTTATAGCTGTGCAGGGATTTTTAAATGCACCCACATGTGGTGCCAGACAGGTAAAGAAATTAACTTGACCTGACTCATGAAGTCTGAATGTTCTGTCACTGATCAGTAAATTGAGTTCAGGTAAGGTGTAGTCATGCAGTTTGGGCAGCTTTTTACTAAGCTTTGTGAGGCACACTCTATTTTATAATTCAGTGTTTCGTAAGAGCAGAGTATATGCAATTGTTATCTTTATTCTGATATCACCTTAAATAGAAGTTTGTAGTTCAGCAGCTCATGAACCCACCAGTTCATACAGGCTGGTAGAAACCCAATTTGTGAGGGGCAGTTTCAGTAAAATTTTAGTGGAAATCGGGGCCCTACCTGCAGCTCAAATAAGAAAACATACAAGGGAGGGCCAAAAACTGATTTAAAGGAAATGTAGTACAAAGGTGTAAGAAATTGACAAAGCTGGAAGAAATGAGATTGAAAATGCTACTAGCATCAGGTGCTGAGAACCTAAAGGGTTTTTATATGCATGCGAATAATAATAAGAAAACTAGTAATAATACGGTGGGAACACAACAGATGGGTGGGAGGGATCCTAAACACAGACCAGAAGCTCAAGGCAGAACTCATAACCACTCCAACACGTCTAAACCTAAAAAGTAATAACCACACTATCTTTGAGTGGGTGTTCACAAACTGAGTTGTCACAGTTAAGGGAGCTGGAGTATTTGCTGATTCTGTCAGTGACCGTGACTCCCCCACCTACTGTACCTGGTCATGCAAACCTCAGGGACCACTCCAGAAAATCCTGATGTATTGCTCATTCTCTATTACAGAAGTTACTACTGTCGTATCGGTTATTAACTCTATGGACTGGTCCAGACTCTAACTGATCCCTGACATTGGCACAGTCATGTCTTCTGAACTCAGCTAAGGGCTATCCAGGATAAATAACTGTACTTTACTTTCTTTTCCTGATTAAGCGGATAGGAGAATAAACAGCAAATGGCTGACAATAGATTTTCTTTCTAAAATAAAGCTTAGGGATGTACTCTAGTCAGCTTTCAGATTCTACAATTGCCAAATTTACTGTGCCACCAATACTGGACTATGCCTTCCTATTTTCTTGCAAGCTGCTGTGAAAGACATTCCCAGGCTAATTATAGTTTACGAAGTGTATGCAAGATTGCCCCTTATAGAACATACCACTGTAACCTTTACCAGAATCTTGGCTGGCTCTTTCCCCTAGGCAAGTGGGGACTTCATCCTCAGCTGCCTGATTAGCAAACCACAAACCCCTAACCTCTCTTCCTTGTCAAGGTTCCTAAGCCACAAAATAGACCCATGCAACCTGTGCTCTTATCTCCTTTGGCTTGAAATACCGTGTACATATACTAGCATGAGCAAAATGGCTTTCTCCTCTGTTGGCCCATCTCTCTGGAACACTCTTTCTTAGGGCATCAGAACAGGCCCCTCCCAACCCCTCTTTAACTACAGCTCTTGGATCTTTTATTGAATGCATCTTTCGTCAGTTTAGCAACGTAAGATGTCATGTACTATTGTACCTATTTTATGTCATCTACTACTGTCTAATTTATAGGGGACAAGATAGAAATGAGGACGGTGGGGAACATCAGATCGATATCGAGCACCAGGGGTCAGGGGGTCAGTGTGCTCCACTGGGAGAAGAAAGGGTTGGATGGGGACAGTAGATAATGGTAAAAGGGGGAGGTGGGCAGAGTGGAGGAGTAGGCCCACAGCTGAGGATGGGTCTATGATCAGCACGGAGTGGATACATGAGAATGAGGGATGGAAGCTGGTTAGGGGCAAGGGGACTCTGACCAACTTTAAGAGACGAAAGGAGGGAGGAGCCCTTGTAGGGAAGGCAGTTGGGGACATTGTGCACAAAAATAGGTTCACAGAACTGCAGACCCAGGATTGGGATGGGTGTGGGGAAGTTTGTGCTAAGTGGGATCAGGGGAGAGCAAACTGAGCAGGCCTGTTACAACCCACGGGTGAGGGGAAATCAACGGTCCTTCCCCCAGAGGCGGCAATAAGGGTGAGGGCAGACGGAGATCACGGGAAGGATAGCACACAGAGGAAGCCTCCTCAGGACAGTAGCAACCAGGAGAGGGTATTGGGAGCCAGGGATCACTCAGGAGAGCATTTCCTGGAGGGCAGGGGGAGTGGTACCCAAGCATCAGGCATGCCTAGAACCAAACGGGGCAATGGGGGACAGAATGGTACCAAGCGTGCAGGGGACCAAGGTCAGAAATAAGGAGGTGGGGCCAGTACAGGAGGTGATGAGCCCAGGGGACAGTCAATGGATCTCGCGGTGCTCTGAGGCCCAGAGGGAGAAGGAGGGAGGAATTGAGGCAACCCAGCCACAAGGCAGAGAGGGGCAGGAAAGGGAGCTCACCCAGATGGTGGGATGGGAGGCAGGAGGGAAGCATAGGGTCTGAGGACAGTGGGGCTGCAGGTAGGGGTCCGGGGCAGCCTCTGAGGGGACAGAGTGCAGGGGCAAAGAAGGAGGAGTCCCAGTCTAGGGAAGGTGACGGGGGGTGGGGGAGATGAGATGCAGGAAAGACCTGGGAGAGATGCAGGGAGCGGACCCAGTTCAGGAAGAGTGGAGGACACGATCCTAATTGTCGGGGACTCCATTGTCAGAGGTATTAGCTGGGGGGGCAAGGGAGGTAAGGTTTGGGTTAGCTGCTTGCCAGGCATGACTGCAGCAGAGGTAGTTTATCACATCCCTCTCCTGAGGGAAATGGCAGGATGAGAGAACCCATGTGATGTTCCACTTGGGAACGAATGATCTTGCAGGGCACAGTTTGATGGCGGTGCAGGCAAGGTTTGGAACACTGGCAAGGTTCTGCAGCAACCCGAGATCTGGATCTGTGGCGTTCTCAGAGGTGCTCCCAGTTCTGGGAGCTAGCCTGGAGAGAAAGCAGAGGATAACAGTTTAATAGGTGGCTTTATGGATGGTATGCTCAGAAAGGCTTCGAGCTGGTGGGGATTGGGGGACCACATGGCAGAATGAGAGCCTCTTTGCCCAACATAGGCTACACTTAAATAGGTAGCGAAAGATTGTGCTGAAGTGGAAACTAGTTCATTGCAAACAATTACAATTTAAACTGAGTTGGGGGGGGTGTTGCAAGCTAAACCAAACAGAGCAGCTGACAAGGGGGGCACCAAGCACCCCCCTCCACAGATAACAAGGCACCTAGTTGGGGCTGTGGGAGGGAGTGTCAAGACAGGGAGGGGCACCAGGGAGTCTGGAAGGTCATATGCACCAATGCCAGGAGCCTGGGTAACAAGGTCCCAGACCTGGCAGCAGTCATGGCTGAAGCGGACTTGGAGGGAATTGCTGAGTCTTGGTGTCATGGCGGGTAGGATTGGGACATGAAAATACCTGGGTATACGCTGTTTAGGAGGGACAGGTTCAAAGGAGGGGGGAGTGGTGCTTTACGTGAGTGAGGGGATTAAAGCAACAAATACAGGGCAGGTGGGGGGACACAGAGGCATTATGGTTCTCTGACCACGGGGAGAGGTGAGGTGGTGCACTCAGGAGTGGTATACAGGCCACCAGAACAGCAAGAAATGGTGAATAACCAGATGATGGAAGAGATGATGGAAGAGATTATAAGGATGGCATCTGAGGGAGAGGTGCTGCTGATGGGGGACCTTAACCCGCCGGATGTGGTATGGGATACAGTGTCAGCAGCCTCAACCAGAAGTAGGGCGATTCTAGACTCCCCGAAAGTTGCCCCACTCAGACAGCTGGTCAGGAACCAACAAGGGATGGGGCGGTGTTGGATTTGATGCTGACTAATGGTGACAGGGTAGGGGAAATATCGATGAAGGACAACCTTGGCACAAGTGGCCATGGTACCATGTGGTTCACGGTGTACACGTCGGCCACTGTTAACCTAACCAAGGCGAAGGTGCTTGACTTCAGACGAGCAGATGTTAGAAGGATGGGGAAATATGTTCATCAGGCACTAGATGGTGTGGGGAAGCTTGGGGGTGTAGAGGATATGTGGGAGTTAATAAAGGGGGGGCCATCATGGGGGCCACAGACCTCTGCGCGAGGAGGGTGAGCAAGAACAGGAGGAAGAGCCTCTGTGGTTCAGCAGAGAAGTGAAGGAAAGCATCAGAGCTAAGAGGAGAGCCTTCAGGAGATTTAAAACAACGCAGGGGAAGAAGGATTTGGAGGAGTATCAGGTAAAGCAGAGGGAGGCGGGACAGGAGATGAGATGAGCAAAGGCAAGGACGGAGGAGAGCATTGCCAGGGTGGTCAAGAAGGGGGACAAGACCTTTTTTAGATATACAGGTGAGTGGAGGAAAACTGGGAAAGGGATACTCAGCCCGAAAAACAGGGCAGGGGAACGGGTGGTGGGGGACCAGGAGAAGGCTAAACTGCTGAATAGCTATTTCTGCTCAGCATTCACGAAGGAAGAGGAATGGAAGGGGGGGTAACTCTAGGGCAGCAGAGATTGTAGGGGAAGGGGTGGACATGAGTCCCTTTTGGGTAGAGGAGATCCTGAGGGAGCTTAGGGACTTGAAGGTTGACAAAGCCATGGGGCCGCATGGGGTTCACCCAAGAGTGTTGAGGGAACTGAGGGATGTGCTGGCAGCCCTCATGACCGTGCTGTTCAACAATTCCTTAACATCAGGGGTGGTACCTAATGATTGGAAACATGCAGATGTGGTACCTCTTCACAAGGGTAGGGGAAGGGAAGGAAGAGGTGAGCAACTACAGGTCAGTGAGCTTGACATCTGTAGTAGGCAAGCTCATGGAGAAACTGCGCAAGAACAGGATCATCAGCTATCTGGAGGCAAACGGCCTTCAAGACCCAAGGCAACATGGGTTCACCAAGGGTAGATCCTGTCAAACGATCTTGATAGAGTTCTTTGACTGGGTCACCAAGGTGGTGGATCGGGGGAGGGGGTTGTTGCTGGATGTGGCCTACCTTGATTTCAAAAAGGCATTTGACTTGGTGCTGCACAGGAGGCTGCTGCACAAAATGGGTTGCCTGGGATTGGGGGAGGTGGTAATAAGATGGGTACAGAACTGGTTGGAGGGCAGAACACAGAGGGTATTGGTCTACAGGGTACCCTCGGGGGACACCGCGGTCATCAGCGGGGTTCCCCAAGGGTCGTTGCTAGGACAGCTACTGTTTAATGTATTTATAGGAGACATAGCAGAGGGTCTGGAAAGGAGGGTGAGTCTATTTGCAGATGATGCAAAGGTCTGCAATAGAGTGGACATGCAGGAGGGGTTCGAAATGATGTGTAGAGATCTGAGGAAGTTAGAGGAGTGGTCCGAAGAATGGCAACTGTCGTTCAGTATAGCAAAGTGCAGAATCATGCACTTGGGCAGAAAAACGGAAAGCAGAATACTGGATGGGGGTGGGGGTGGTAGGTCCCTGTAGAAACGGAAGAAGAAAGGGACCTTGGCATTATCATTTTGCAGGACCTGAAGGTGGCAAAGCAGTGTGGTAGGGCAGTGGCAGGAGTCAGCAGGATATTGGGTTGCATAGGGAGGGAGATCACCAGCAGGAGGAGAGGGGTCATGAGAAATGTCTTTCGGATGACGCGTTAAACTGAGGTCACATCTGCCTGTTCTGGTGGTAGTTCAAGTGGATGTTAAGGATCCCACGGCACTTCTCGAAAAGAGTAGGGGAATTTGTTATTTTGAAGAATCATACAACATAGTAATACGTCTCATCAGTTAACCACAAAAAATTATTCATATGTACAGGAAAAAAAAAATGGAAAAATAATATAATAAAGGAAAATAACTGAATAGTCAAATCTAATTTGACAGTTGCTGCGCACAAAATCATGTTAACATACTAACATGCCAGCAGAATAGGCCTAATGTTCTTTCGCATCTGCTCGTTTGGTCAGCCCCCACCCTGGGAGCTGACCTTGCTGCCCCCTTTGCCTTCTCTGGCTTCTCCCTTCCCAGTTCCGGATATTCTCGCTGCATTGGATTTTGCTTCCAGAACCCTTCCCCTGTACCTATCCCACCCCCTCTTGAACCCCTCCACCAGCCCCCTGGGCAGCGCATTCCATGGCTTCACCCTCTCAGTGAAGTAGCACCTCCTCCTCCTTTCTCCCCTGAATCTTCCCCCCTCCAGCTTCCACCCATGCCCTCTAGTTGCTCCCTCCTCCTTCCTTCGAAGCACCCTGACTGCTCCTCCCCTATTTACCCCCTTCATGTACCTGAAGACCTTTATCATGTCCCCCCGGTCCCTTCTCTCTTCCAATGTGTACTTATTTAGCTCTTCAAGCCTCTCCCCATATGTCCTGTCCCCCAGACCCCAAATCAATTTGGTGCCCTCCTCTGGACCCTCTCCAGGAGTTTAATGTCCCTCTTTAAGTGTGGCTTCCAAAACTGCATGCAGTACTGTAGGTGTGGCTTCACCAAGCAGTTGTACAGAGGGAGTATCACTTCCCTCCTTCTGGAGGTGATTCCTCTAGCGATGCATCCCAGCATCCTGTTGGCCATGGCTACTTCCCTCCTACAAGTCTCCGAGTTGTTAATCTTGACATCCACCACCACCACCCCCAGGTCCCTCTCGGCCATCGAGACTTGTAGCATCCCCCCAGGGTGTACACTTGGCCCAGGTTTCTGGCCCCCAGGTGCAGTACCTTGCATTTCCCTGCATTGAACCTCAGCTTCCACTTTCTAGACCATCTTTCCAGAGCCTCTAGGTCACCCTGTAGGGCCACCCACCCCTCCTCCCCATTCACCACCGCCTCCAGTTTTGAGTCATCCGCAAAGAGACTCCTCTCACTCCTGATACCCGTCCTTATGTCAGTGGCTTATTTATGTGACGGGAACGTCAGTACTGGTGATCCAAGACAAGTTTCTCCAGCTTAATAATAGTTCTCTCTGTGCATATTTTTTTTGTTTCCAAAGAATAAATACTTTTTAGTTCATTCATAACCGTCTGTACCATCTCAATATGCGAAATTTGCTTTTGTTGCAATGTGAAGAGACTTCTGCTGTTCCATATAACTCCTCTGAAAACAGAAAATAAAATATTCAAAGTACTCCTTTCCCATTTAAACCACTGTGTAGAGTAGGCACCATAAATAAGCATTTCATATGTAACTGTAGAAAAACTGCTTTCAGTCCATACATGACCAAATAGGACCAAAATCTGTCATATGAAGAACAGGAAAATAAGAAGTGTCTCATGGGTTTTGGTTCTTGAATGCAACCAGGACTCTCCTCCATTTGCTTATGTTTTTGGTTGTCCTTAACATTAAGTCTCTCGTGGCAACATAGCCAATGTACATCCTTTTGCTTTGGAGTGAAACTTTTCAGTAATTAATTTTTGCAGAGTTGAGAGATGACCTTTTCAAAATGTCCCAACAGTTATTTGTTCTGTGAAAGTAGTCTCCAGAACCTTTGTATAAAGTTTTTTTTTTTTTTTTTTTAAAGTTGGATAATACCATTAAACTCATAATTTTCCAAGATTTCATTTTCACAAATACATGCCATAAATATGGGATGAATTGAGGCTAAATTTTACAAGTCTCTGTGTCCCATTCTCACATTTTGGGAACCATATATGTACAGAGGAAAAAAAAATAAATCTGCCCAGAATTTTCTGGTATTACGTAAAAGTGGCTGTAAGTTGGTGAATAAATACCGACAATATAAAACAGGCACCGGATTAACCATATTCAAACCTCCTTTATTAACTGCCAGATATAAACTATTACGTTTTTAAAGGGTTGAGCCGACTGCTCCATATGGCCTGGAAAAATACTCAAAAGGGCTGTGCCCCTTGCTTGGGGGGAGGAAAAACTTGACAAATAAAAATGGTCAGTAAATACATTGTTATTAAATACACTTTGTTTTATGTAAAAGCCAACGATTCCATGTTTTGAACCATCACTCACTTTTAATGTGTCTATAAATGACATTGCAGAGGGACTGGAAGGAAAAGTATGCCTCTTTATAGATGACACACAGATCTGCAACAGGGTTGATACACAAGGGAGGGGTGTGTGTGGAAAGGATGAGAAGGGACTTGGCAAGGTTGGAGGAATGGTCAAAAGTATGGCAGCTTAGATTTGGTGGAAAGAAGTGCAAAGTAATGCACCTGGGGAAACAAAAACCCAGGGGAAGAGTACACAGTGTGTAGGGGGAGCTATTAACAACACAAATGGAAAGGGACCTGGGGGTAGTCATATCAGATGACCTAAAGGTAAGCGAGCAATGTGAGAAGGCAGTAAGGATGGCTGGGGGTTAACTGGGATGTATAGGGAGAGGCATCACCAGTAGAAAACAGGAAGTTGTTATCCCTCTGTACAGATAATTGGTGAGACCCCATCTGGAGTACTGTGTGCAGTTCTGGAGACCCCATCTCTGCAAGGATGGAGGCAGCCCAGAGGAGGGTAACTATGGTACAGGGTCTGCAACAGAAGCCATACTGAAGAGACTAAAAGAGCTTAATATGTATACCCTTGAGGAAAGGGGGGCATGATGGAAACTTCAGGCACCTCAAGGAATCAACAAAGTCCAAGAGGGTAGCATCTTTCAGAAAAGAGATGTGCAAGAACAAGGGTTACAATTTGAAGATAAGGGGGATGGCTCAGGGCAATGTGAAGAAGTATTTTTCACAGAGAGGGTGGTGGATGGCATGGAACGGCCTCCTGAGGAGGTTGTGGGGTCAAAAACAGTGGGGGAATTCAAGAATGCATGGGACAGACATAAGGCAATTCTTGTGGGGGGGGTAGGAAGAAGTAGGCTGTTAAGTAGGATCTGCAGCTTATCCAATAGGCAGGGAAATGGGCACACTAGGTGGGCCAAGCGGTCTTTCTCTGCCGTCAGTCAATTTTTCTATGTCTCACTCTACCAATTTCTGACTTTGCCCCAGTTGTGGAGGGTGTGTGTGTGTGTGTGTTTTTTTTTCCAAATTCTATAACGAGGATCCTTATTGGGTCTCTAGGTGAATATCTGCAATATTTTGTCTGGGTTGTGTAGGGTGCCCTAATTCTGTCCCTACACATTTATTTTTATTTAAGGAAGCCCCTGAAACTGTACCATAATCTGTGCAGATACATATAGCTCTTTCTGCGTCTCTTGCATTTGGGTCCATTATATATGCATCGTCCGCATATGCCATAGCTGAAATGGGGAGGGTCTTTGCCCCTGTAGTAATGGGTGGAATGTCCTTGTTGACTTTCTTGAGTAGGGGATCTATACTGAATAGATACAGAAAGGGGGCTGATAGGCAAGGCTGCCCAAACTCCTTTCTGCATGGGTACCATCGGGCTGCATTTACCATTGACAGAAGGCGTCATTGCATTTTTATATAATTTCTGTAACCAAGTAATACATAACTCTGACATACCGTAATATTTTAAGATTAGGCGTAGGAGCTGGTGATTGACTGAATCAAAAGCACTTTTTCGATCCAAGGACAGTACACCAGGGGTGTGTGTTCTTTCAAACAACTCCCTTAACAATACCAATTGGTCAGTAATAGACCTACCTGGCACTGTACAGGTTTGTGCAGAGGAGATGGGATAAGGGGCTGTGGTCAATCAGTTATTTAAAAATTTTTGTTCATATTTTAAAATCGGCATTCAGTAAACTTATTGGTCCATGGCACTTCTCGAAAAGATTAGGGGAATTTCCACAGGGTCCTGGCCAAATTTCTCTCCCCTTCCCATTCACTAAGGCCCTGTCCACACTACACCAGAAAAATCCCTCTGTAACATTACAGAGGGTCCAAACCGTTACCATAATGGTTTGCGTTTACACTGGTAATGTCACAGAAAGCGTTTTCAAAACCGTTGTTGAAAACTGATATTCTAGGGACATGGATATGTTGTTCATCCACACTGTCTGGCAGGTATCCTTGCCGCTTTAAATCTTGCCGGAAGGTCTTCAAGCTGGCTCCTCCCACCCACCTGGGTGGTAAAACTCTCGGCTCCGCCCCATGACGCCAGATCTTCCTTACCGCTTGGAAGCTCAGGTTCCCTCCTTAACGCTCTGCGTATAAGACTGGTTCCTAATTCTTCGATTTTTTTAATTTAAAAGGTTTTTGCTTAAAAGACTTCGGTCTTCTCTCCCTCGCGGCTGTGATGGACAAATCGACTCCTGGTTTCCGGAGATGCCCTTGCGGGCAGAAGATGTCTCGGACGGATCCGCACTCCACGTGCGTCTACTGTCTAGGCCTGGAGCACGACCCGCAGGCCTGCGACCTGTGCTCTTCCTTTTGGGCCTACGTCCTCGAAGGCCGTGCTGCCCGTTTACAACTGGGGCGTCCCGAGGAGCGTTTTCCTCCGGTGAAGTCAAAAGAGGCCCAGTTGGCGGTTTCCATGGCGGCGGGCTCGGCGGATCACCTCGAGCAGATGATCGCCCTTGAAGAGGAGGCGGCGCGGGCCGCTTCTACCTCTGATGCGGCATTTGTCCCGCTCTCTCTCGGTGCCTCTTATTCAGCTTCTTTTAAGGAGCTTTGTCTGACCCTCTCTACTAAAGGTGAGGGACCAACTTCTGCTGGACCATTTTCTCGGTCCAAAAAGAGACACAAGGGTAAGTCCCACCGTCGACGCTCTTGGGAGCAGGAAAGATCCCTCTCCCCGAGTTGTCGGCCGTCGACTTCGGTTGACCGCTCAGCTTCGGCCACTGGTCTCGCGGTGTCCCCGTCAGGCCAGTTGACCGAGACTCCCGTCGACGCGGTCGAGATTTTTCTCGACCCGTTGGACGGGTTGTCGGCAGGAGAAGCCGAGAATCCCCTCTCCCCGGTTCCCCCGGTGGGAGTTGAGGACCCCGTTGGCTTGTCTGTGCCTCCGGTTCCGGAGCCTTCGGTTGAACCCTCCGAACCGAGGGGAGTGCCGGTTCCCACGCTACCTCCCCGCACGCCCTCGGGAAAGCTAAGGTTCTCTGTCTCGGACTTTGGTCCAGCCGATCCCGCGTCATAGCGGTTCGCACAGCAGAGCGGTGTGCTGCCGCCTCCTCTTCCTCCTCCTCGGACGTAGGGAGGCTTCACGTAAGTTGCGTCGACGATATGAGGACCTCGTGGCAACAGCTCCTTCTGACCGGGAACAAGCTGATGTCGTCGCCTTCCCCGGCCATTACGTGGCTGTCACCCGAGCGGCCGAAACAACCCCTCGTTTTATCAGAGGAGCCTGTTCCTAGGCCGGTTGTTTGGCCAAAACCAGCTGCCCCACCGATTCCGGTGGAACCTCCGCCTCCACAGCCTTGAGTTGGGGCTCCGACCAGAATCCTCGGTCGGCTCGGGTGACTGCCCCATGGGCTGTCTGTCACCCTCACTTCTGATCGACCTGGCGGGTGGAGGGTGGCTCAGGCCCGAGGCAGATCTTTGAGGACTCTTCAGAGTCCGAAGACGATTCCTCCCTTTTCTCCAAGCGAATGGACTTGGAGTCCTCAGGAGGACAGTCGGTGGACGATAGCCCTTCGTCCTTCCTGGGATAGCTTCGGCTCATCACGGAGTCCACCGGGATGAAGCTCGAACCCGTTTCTAAAGCGGGCCAGGTATCCCCTCACGGACATTCTGGACCGAGGGGATTCCCCTACGGAGGCCTTTCCGGTGGCCGAGGCCATAGTGGGCCCGGTCTTGGAGCTCTGGCAGCGCCCTGCTTCCTGCCCTGCGCCTTCGGCCAGGATGGCCAGGAAGTATGTGGTCCCTACCGGTTCCTTGTCCGGTTTTTCGGAACACCCCTCGGCCGAGGGGTTAGTTACCGACAGCGTTTTCCGGCGTGCCGGGAACGCTAGGGATGTGGACAAACCTCCCGACAAGGAGTCCAAGAAATTGGACTACGCCGGGCGAAAAGTCTACGCTGCGTCCTCCCTCGGCCTTCGCCAGGCCAGTTCGGCCGTCCTCATGGCACATTTCTGTCATGCCCTGTTGGGCTCCCTGGACAAGGTCGTCCCTCATCTTCCCGCGGATCTGCAGACCACGGTTAGGCAGGTGCGGGACCAGGGCAGGGCAGTGGCCAAACAGCAGCTTCAGTCTGCTTTGGACATTGGGGACTCATGTGCCAGCCGCAGTGGCTATGCGTTCGTCGGGCTTGGCTGAGGATATCCACCTTCACTTCGGATACCCAGCACAAGTTGGCGGATGTCCCCTTCTTGGGGACCGACCTCTTCGGCCCTGGGGTGGAAGGTCACCTGCAGAGGATCGAGAAGTCCAATGCTACCTTGGACTCGGTCTCATCCCTTTCGTCCCTCTGCGCCCGCGGCACGTCCGGCCCAGCAATGTCGGGGCCAGCAGGCTTGGGATTGGCACCCCAAACCCAAGCCCGGGGCTTCCTCCAACAGGAAGCAGGGAGGTAAAGGCCCAGGAGGTCCCTCGGCCGGTCCCTCCTCCAAGCCTGCCCAGTGACAGGCTGACTGGTGTCGCCCCCAACCCCGTCACCTCAAGCCAGGTTCCCCCCGTGTGGGGACGGCTCCGTCACTTCCTTTCCACCTGGTCCGTTATTACCACGGACAGGTGGGTGTTTGGAGGTGATGGGAAAAGGCCTGCCCTTGGAATTCGAGCAGGCCCCGCCCTTCAGAGCCGTCGCACCTCGGGGCATCGGGATCCGCAGCCTCACTGTCGGCTCGCCGAGCCGACATCGCTTCCTCCTCCTCAAAAGGAGGTGATCAGGAGGTGGCGACCCTCCTCAGACCCGGTTTGTGTCCAGGTACTTCCTGGTCCCGGGTGGACGGGCTACCCCATTCTCTACCCACGCAACCTAAACAAGTTCCTCAAGGTCTCGAACCTTCAGGATGGTCACTCTGGCTCAGATAATATCATCCCTGAACCCGGCGGTGGTTCTGCTCTTGGACCTGCAGGACGCCGTCTTTTCACATCCCTATCCGTCCGTCACATCAGAGATTCCTTCGCTTGAGCGGAGGATCCTTTTCGAGTTCCGAGCCATGCCCTTCGGCCTGTCTCCAGCTCCCAGGGTCTTCACCAAATGCATAGCAGTGGTGACAGCTTTCCGCGGCGCTGGAGGTCCGGTGTACCCTTACCTGGATGATTGGCTGATAGCAGCCCCTCCAGACAGGAGGTGGAGCAGTCCAGAGATCTGGCCCTCAGGTTTGCTCTCAAATTGGCCTTCTCATCAGCGAGGCCAAGTCGGAACTCGAGCCGAAGCAGGTGATTCTTTTATCGGGGCAGAGCACGCTCCCGGCCGGACAGGGCTGAGGTTCTTCCTCCTTTGCCCAATCATTTCTGGTTGGGCAATCGCTCTGCCCGGGACTTCTGCGCCTCCTGGGTTCATATGCCTGCACCAGCGTGGTCCATTGGGCACGCTGGCACATGCACTCTTCAGTGGGGACTGGCCAGCCAGTGGTCACAACGTCATGCATCCATTGGACCAGCTAGTGACGGTGACCCAGGGGATGTGGGAACGCCTCCGTGGTGGACCGCTCCAGTTCATCTGCAGGAGGGCCTCCCGCTTGTCCACCCTGAGCCGACGGTCTCTATCGACCGTGCCTCTCTGATGGGTTGGGGTGCGATCTGGGGAACACTGGCGCGGCCCTCTGGTCCCCACGGGAGTCCCTGCCACATCAATCTGCTGGAGCTCCCGAGTGTCCACCCAGCTCTCCGCCTCCTTTGTTCTTGCCCGGGTCAAGTGGTCAGAGTCCAGACGGACAATACCACGACCATGTACTATCTAAACCGCCAGGGCAGGACACGCTCCATGCTTCTATGCAAGAAAGCTCTCCATGTTGGTCACTCGTGCGCAGCTTGGAGGCGGATCTCCTAGCCATTCATGTGGCAGGAGCCTCCAACACCCTGGCCGATGCCCTAAGCCGGATAGGGGCTGCATCTCACGAGTGGTATCTCCTGCTGGAGGTAGTACAAGATCTGTTCTCCCACTGGGGCACACCTCAGGTGGATCTGTTTGCCTCAGGAGAAACTGAGCTGAGGGCTGTTCCATGCCCGCCCCTCAGCAGGGATCGCTGCAGGGGGATGCCTTCTCGAGGCCGTGGACCCCGGGCCTCTTCTACGCCTCCGCCCCCCCCATTTCCCTTGATACACAAGGTGCTTCTCAAAGCAAGGAGGGACAAGGCGCAGGTGATTCTGATAGCCCCAGACTGGCCCCGCCAGTTCTGGTACCCAGATCTCCTCAGCTTCAGGCTCCCGAGGCAGCTTCCAGCTCGCCCAGACCTGCTCTCAGTCAATCAGGGGAAGGTGTTCCATTGGGACCTTCAATCCCTGCACCTGACGGCCTGGTTCCTGAGTGGCTAGAGTTCCAGGCCTTGGGTCTTTCTGGCGAGGTCCTCAATGTAGTTGAGGCATCCCGTAAGGAGTCGACCAGGAAATGCTATGCCTTCAAATGGAAGAGGTTTTCCATTTGGTGTCAGGGCAAGGGCTTGGACCCTTCCTCCTGTTCCTTGGCAAGCATCTTGGACTATTTATGGTCCCTTTCTCGTCAAGGGCTTAGGTCGGCGACCCTAAGGTGCACCTGGCAGCCATCTCTGCTTGCAGGCGCGGGCGAGGCAGTGATGTAGCGCAGGAGAAGGTGGTCTGGCGCTTTTCAAAGGCCTTGATCACATTTCCCCTCGGTCAGAACCTCCACCTCCGTGGGATTTACTGCTGGTACTGGCAAAGCTCATGGGCAAGCCATTCGAACCAATGCAGAGGTGTGAACACTCTCACCTGTCATGGAAGACCGCCTTCTTGGTGGCTATCACGTCAGCCAGAAGGATGGGAGAGCTCCAGGCGCTCTGCATAGTCTCCTTACCTGGTCTTCCACAGGGACAAGGTTGTCCTGCGCCCCCAACCGAAATTCCTTCCGAAGGTGGTGTCTGAGTTTCACCTTAACCAGGTGTTGACTCTGCTGGTGTTCTACCCCAATCACACCTCGGAGGCCGAATACAGGCTCCATACTTTGGACCCTAGAAGGGCGCTTGCTTATTATAAGGAGCCACGGCTGAAATTCGGGGAGATGTTCGCCAGCTGTTTGTCACCTACGCTGAAGCCGCACCTGGCAGACCTGCAGCCAAGCGGACGATAAGCAGGTGGGTCACCTCCTGCATAGATCTCTGCTATAAGTTGGTGGGCATGGAGCCTCTCAGAGGGATAAGAGCTCATTCTACCCGCCATACTGCTGCATCGGTGGCTGCTTCCAGGGACGTCCCTATCCAGGATATCTGCAGGGCTGCTACCTGGAAGTCAGCACACACCTTCATCACCCATTACCACATCGACCGAGGCATGCCAGGATGCTGGTTTTGGGGCCTCTGTTCTCCAGTCTTTATTCCCTAAGTAGGGGGTGTGCGCCTTGCTTCCCTCCTCCCGGAGAACTGCTAGGAGTCTGCCAGACAGTGTGGATGAACAACATATCCATGTCCCTAGAAATACAGGTTACTCACCTGTAACAGGAGTTCTTGGAATGGTATATGTTGTTCATCCACTAACTCCCGACCTCGGCTTCGGCGCACAACCTGAGCTTCTCTCTAGCGGCCAGATCTGAAGCGCCATGGGCGGAGCCGAGTTTTACCAATTGGTGGGTGGGAGGAGCCAGCTTGAAGACCTTTCCGGCAAGATTTAAAGCGGCAAGGATACCTGCCAGACAGTGTGGATGAACAACATATACCATTCCTAGAACTCCTGTTACAGGTGAGTAACCTGTATTTTTGGGCCTGTCTACACTACATAAGTAAAATCCTGTAACGTTATCAGTGGTACTGTGGATGCACTGTAACGTTTTAGTCCTGTCTACACTGTAGTGAAAATCTATAATGTTTTGAAACCGGTACAGATTGAAAACCTTACAGTGCATCCACACTACCACTGAAAATGTTTTGAAAACGTTACAAGATTTTACTTATGTAGTGTGGACAGGGTTAAACAGAGCTTTGAAACCATTATAGAAACTGTTGTTGAAACCACCTCACAACAGGTTTCTGTAACGGTCACAGAAACACTTTCTGTAATGTTACCAGTGTAAACACAAACTGTTATGGTAACTGTTTGTTTGGGCCCTCTGTAACATTACAGAGGGGATTTCCAAGGGTAGTGTAGACAGGGCCTTTCAGTCTGTAATGGTTTCAAAACATTACAGATTTTCAGTGCAGTGTGGACAAGGCCTTAAAATACCACCAACAGCTTAAAATCTGGTTCAGTTTCAGTTAGCATCCTTCTGTATTCCCCCACCCCCCCCCGGACAAGGCTGAAAATAAGCAAAGCAATTGTCTACTCCCCTTCCCATAACAAAACCTAAATAACAAATTCCCTGTTAGCTGGTCAAGCACACCTGGAGTTATAGGGTCCAGTTCTGGAGAGACGTACCTCAAGAGAGAGGACATGGAGTGGGTGGGCGAGAGTTCAGAGGGAGGTGACAAAGATGGTAAGGGGACTCGACCACTTACCACATGGGGGGAGACTGAAGGACCTAGGCATGTACTTGCAGGAGCAGAGGAGGGAGAGGGGTGACGTGATTGGGGCATTCAAATATTTAAAGGGTATCAAAGTGCCAGTAGGGAGCCTTTTCTAATTTAAAGGAGCGATCTAGGATGAGGGGACATCAATTCCAAATCAAAGGGGGACAATTTAGAGGTAACATTAGGAAGCACTTCTTCACTGAGAGGGTGGTAGACAACTGGAATGTGCTGCCAAGGGAAGTGGGGAGGGTTCAGTAGAGCATGTGATAAACACAGAGGGCTGGTTGGCGGGGGAGGGTAGTCTACAGGGAGGGCCTAGTGGATAGCTAGACAGATTGGGCAGACTGGGTGGGCCTGGCGGTCCTTTTCTGCCGCTACATCCCTATGTTCTTATCTTGACAGTTTAAATGTGCTATGTTAGCACTGCTTGTTTCAGTTATGATATTAGCACCATTGTTTCCGAAACCTAATTGTTTAACTTGTGTTACTGTACCACTTTATTGAAACTGTTTCCTAATTTTTCCTTTAGTTTTATCTGTAGTTTCTGTTATTTTTGCAAATGTATTTTCCCAACTTTCTTAAAACCATGTACCACCCTTATTCTTTGCCTGTCTGTGCCGGGGTCGTTCCTGAAAAAGGTCCTTACTTACCCGGTAAACAAATGAATAAATAAATCAATACTTTTGTTTGGTTTATGGTGTTGACGATGTAGTTGAGAGCAGATGGAGAACTGAGACAGGAAAAGCAAAATGTATTTATTTTTTTTATTTATTGAAATCTCAGAATTGCAACACCTTTGAGCCAGGGCTTCATATACAAAGGCTCAACATCATGGAAAGAGGGAACAAAGTGGATTTTACATAGTAAAAGGGCAAAACGAGTGTACAAGTTACAAATACTGCAAGATGCACACAAATTACATATAATACATAGAAAGGTGCATAGTAAGTGCTGCTAGGTTACATGAGTTACAGGGTTACAGTTAATTTTATACTTGGTATTAGTAAAATGATAGCAGCATATTAATATTGTCAAGAAGTTAGGTTTTGGAGATGATGCTCACTTTAAGGGGTGATAAACTGAAGGGACCAGATGGGATTCACCCAAGTCTCTTGAAGGAATTAACTGAATAATTAGTGGCACTAGTAAGTTATTTACCTCATCTATTCAGATGTAGGTA
The DNA here is from genome assembly GCA_016271365.2 of Neoceratodus forsteri. Classification (NCBI taxonomy): domain Eukaryota; kingdom Metazoa; phylum Chordata; order Ceratodontiformes; family Ceratodontidae; genus Neoceratodus; species Neoceratodus forsteri. The sequence goes on along the minus strand of CM057449.1, from coordinate 728,119,957 downwards.
GTGCCCAAGGACTGGAGGGAAGCTGCAGTGATGCCACTGTTAAGAAAAGGGGGTAAGGGGAATTTTTTTAATTATATAATCAAGTCGGTGTAACTGCTAGTCTTTGCAAGAAAATGGAATCTTTTCTTAAGGGTTAACTTGAGGAAGAGTGTCATGAGTTGGCGTACAGGGATAAAATGCAGCACGGTTTCGCTAGAGGGAAATCATGTTTGAAAATTTTAACAATCATTTTATGAGCCAGTTATCACAAATGTAGATGGGGGCATACCAGTAGATACAATTTTCTTGGATTTTAGCAAAGCTTTTATTTTTTTTTTTTTTAACTTTGTTTATTGTTTTGTACATATAAACATATAGTAATGCCTTCATTCAACATTACAGATGTACCATACGAGGGCGCCACTCCTTCTCACTGTCCAAAGGTTAGTTAAATGAAATAAGATACGTCCTATGAGGGGATATCATCATAATTATAAAATAAGTACATAACTTTCCACATGCTGTAATAAAGACCATGAGCAGCATGAAATTTATAAATAAATCATTCATGTATTATTAATCAATGTCCTTCTGAGAATTAGGGAATTAACCATCATGCTATATCACAGTGTTAATACACAAAATGTGTATTAAATCAAAAGAACCCCTCAGAACTCTATACAGCCAGTATAAGAAAACTTCCCAAAATTTTATCAAACGTGTTAGGTGTAATTACTTTACGACTGGAATGGACAATGTTCCCTAATTATTATTTGCAAAAAGCATTCAGCTTATGAAGTTAGCAATTATTAGTAATGGGGGAAGAGACTTAACAAGTTAGGCCACACTTTTACAATTTTAAAGTCCAAACCAGCTGAGAACTAAATTTGTGTGTCTAATAATAAAGTAGATAATGTGTTCTAAATAGAATATTTTAAATTAACATTATCTCTACCTCCTTTTATAAATCTATTACCACTAGAGTCCAAAAAGAATTCAGGAATCATCTTCTTTGGAAGACAGATCATCTTCTTCTTTTTCTTCCCTTCTCCTACCGGGGAGAGGATTCTTCTGGCACCATTTTAATGCCTCTGACGGTTCCGAAAAAAGGTAAATCTTACTCCGGTGTGCAATTCGTAAATGTGCTGGAAAAATTATGCCATGCGGTATTCCTCCCTCTTGCAGCATAGCCCTTACACCATCGAAGCGTTTCCTCCATTGTTTGGTCGCATAGGATAGATCTGGAAATAAACTAATCAGATTGCCATCACAGAACAAAGCTTTTCTTCTCCTGGTCAGGGCTAATGGCTTATCCCGTGAACCCACACCATCTAGGACCACAAGTACTGTACGTGGGGCGTCCGAATTGTCTTGTTTGCCCCTAAAAGCCACACGGTAGGCCTTCTGAATTCTTTGAGTGATCGGGGTAACTTCTTCTCCCAGTTGCTGTATTAACCAGTCATGAAGAAATAGAATCAGTTGGTCCCCTTCTACATGTTCTGTGAGCCCGAGAATTCTGATATTTGAGGCCCTAGACTGGTTCTCAAGCTTTTCCAGTTTACAGCAGAGATGGGCATTTTCTTTCATGACCGTGGCCACGGCACCTATTGCTGCTTTGTTTGCATCTGATGATGCCACGGTGACTGCTTCAAGTGAAGTTTCCACAACCGTCACTCTCGAGGTAAGAGTCAAATTTGTTTGAGAGTCCGGTCACCGAAGAGATTAAACTATTTATCTTCTCACCCAGGGTTTGTAATGTCTCACCCCTGAATCTACCTCGTGGTTGTTCGCGGCCCAATGCTCGTAATGGAATGGAACCTTTAATTTTGCTCGTCCTCTGAATGTTTTTCCTTCCGCGGGTTGCCCATTTCTATTTTCTCAGGAATTGGCAACCTGTTGATACGACTTTTGTCCAAGTTTGTAGGGGAAAGTATTCTGCAAAAGTTATTTTTAAGTTTGTTGTTGTAGAGCTCTAGTGTTCTGCATCCTCCATGCTCAGGCTCCACAGCGCACGCGCCCCCTCCTCCCCCAGCTACTGAAGTGAAAGTGATGTGGAAATAAAACCGCACACTACCTCATTCCCACCAGCAAAGCTTTTGACATGGTACTACATGTGAAATTATTAAAGGGAAACGTCTACCTGTAAATGAGCCACACCTAAGTGTGAGGCAGGACCTGATTATCATTTTTTGCAGATTGTAAAAATGTTTTAACTTGCTGTTAATTTAGTAATGAAGATTTTATCTGGTTGGTCTGGCAGTCCCTCCCACTGGCATTTTGAAAGAAGTGCCCTTAACGATGCACCCACAACCTCCCACGGCTGTCCTGAGCCTGATGTCAGAACCAGGGAGCAGCTGCAGGAGGTTGTATAGGGGTTCTCTCTAGACTGAGCTATTAATGGCTCCGGTTTGCAATCTACATGTCCTAGTGCACTACCAAGACCAGGTATGGACTAGCCACACACACACATACATACATACATACATACATACATACATACATATATGTACGTGTATGTATGTGTGTATTATGTGTGTATATGTGTATAGTTGTGTGTGTGTGTGTGTGTGTGTGTGTGTATATATATATATATATATATATATATATATATATATATATACACACACACACACACACACACACACACACACACACACACTGTGATGCAATAGAAAATTGTGTTGCAAAATTTACTTATGATTCAAAGCTGGAATGAATTAAGCAATAAGACGTGACAAGTTGCGCATTATGGTGGGAATAAGCAGACTTTGAGTGTGTTGTGAGGTACGAGGCATCACTGAGTGCCTTCAACCACCTGAGAAGGGCCGTTATCCTACCACAAAGCACTCCAGGCAGTGTCATATTGTGATTTATAAAATGGGCCAAGATATTTGGGGGGATGTACAAAAATAAAATCACAATCAAGCTTTCATGATTAAGTTTTTTTTTTTTTTTTAATAAGTTCATACACTCCACCCCGATGAAATAGTCCCAGCACATCCTAGCATTAGGATGCCATCTCTGGTTCAAATATTATGCACAGCAAAATACATTTATAATATATGGTTAGCCTTTGTTCTGTATAAAAATCAGCCTGCTCTAAATCCTTATAGTGTATGGTGGAACGTTGTTCTCCACCGAAATCGATAGTTTTCGAAACCTTGTAGTCACACACTAGTGACGTTCGCAGTACAACAGAATGATGTTTTCTACTGTACTACGAACGTCACACTGTGTCCTCGCGCAGCATTTGACAGTTAGGGCTCACTCCATAGACAGGACACATGGCGAAAAGCAGCAATGTCGGGGACAGTATTAATGGTTAGTGTGAAAGCGTTCACAATGTAAATTCTTTTTTCCTTCAGTAACTGTTCCCAAAAGCGGCGTTCCACCATACACTATAAAAAAAAAAAGTGCATGGGGAACAGTTGACAACAGGGCATCTTTCAGCTGGGTGGCACTATGAGCGGATTACCTCTCGAGCTGCGCTCGAGGTAATCCGTTGTCATAGTGCCAACTCGGTGAAAGAATAGCCCTGTTGTCAACCGTTCCCCATGCACTATCCTATATGTTGTGCACGTTCTGAACCGTTGTGTACATTTCAAAGTGGTGGTGTGCGCATTCCGAATGGTTGTTGTATACAGTTCAAAGCTCATACAATTTTAAATTTCTCATTTATTCCACACCTAGCTACTTACTAACCACCCAGTGCCCAAAGTTGTACCTTTTAACTTTCAGAAGTCTGTAAATTTGATTTTGATCATTGAACATGTAACCCCCCTACAAATGGGGGTTCTCGAAAGTCTTCCTTGGGTGAGCCTAAATGCCCACTGCCAGGCTGGTGTTCTGCGTCTTAGCAGGTTTCACAGTATTTGCATGCGAGTGCTCGGTTGGCCTCTGTGCCTGTCTCTTTAAGAGCTACCTGTTTTGTGATTTTATAATTAATCTGAGTGAGGACCAAGTGTTTCCAGGCTCGAATCCCGCCCGGGCTACAGCACAGCTGCTTCTTTCTGCCATAAAACCAGTGTGCAGAGGGAACCCTACAGGACTCTGTGATTGTTTACTATCATCTGTGTTAAATGGAAACGATATTGTAGTGTCTAATCTGCCTTTCTTTGCAGCATGGACATTTTATGTGCCACAGTGTTGGTTCTGGACTGGCTATCTGCACCAGTTGGCACCTTTGGGGCCCTAAAATGGAGCCTGCCCCAGGGGGCTTGGTGGGAGTAAAATTCTGTAAGAATTGTGGTTTTTACAGTTTGGCACCTAAATGGATCTGGCGGGGAAGCTCTAACTGTGACAGACAGGTGGAAGAATTGAACCTTTTGGATCAGAGGGAAAATCCTGTGCTGCCAGCTGCAGAGAGTCAGTGTGGAGTCGGAGTTTAGAGAGTGAACAGCTCGAGAGATTCGAGCAGCTGCTCCTGCGCAGGGGAAATCTGCGGGATGGCTGTGCCTGGCCTGTCTGCTACCATCTTCCCTAGTGAGGGAGCTTTGCATTCAACAGTTCGGACTATTTCCAACTAGTATTACGACGTGATCATTGAATGGTGACCACACTTCTTCAGATGAGGACCGAAGATTTGCGGCTATGTGATCGGCCATCTGGACTTCCCTAAAACGACTGCAGAGCATACAGTTTGCACAGAGACGCTGCAAAATTGCAACTGGACTGCCATCTGAATCTGTGATATTTCCCTACTCTTACTATAAATGTGCTGATTGCTGCGGTTGGTCGTGATTTGATTCCCCACCTTGCTTATGCATCACGCTGGCTGGAAGCTGAATCCAGCATTCAAGATGAACTCTATCTGAACTGTTCCCTCGGTCTGGGCCTTTCCAACCTGGCCCAGACACTTACTCATGCTGCAGAGAAATATCCGACGAGAGACCAGCCAGGGATTCGGCTCCATGCTCACAACAACCAACGGTGTTTCGTGTGGGACCTGCTTCTCTTTATCCGGAGGTCTCCATTTCGTTCATCCTGCATTCTGTACTGGGTAGCATGAGTACACACCAGGGTAGCTCCCTGCAACAAAGCTCAAATCAAAGTGTGTCAACTGATTTTAATAATTGTTGCTAGTCTGTTCGGACTGAGCCATCCAGCTGCATATTACAAATTAAGGGTTAAAATGAATATTGTGTTTTCTTCTTTCCCAAGGGCTCTGACCAGCTGCAACGCCGGCCTACCCCAGGCAACGCTTCAGGTTAGCCTGTAGTTCCAACTGAGTACCCAGAGAGTATGAGTGTGTGCGTGTGTGTAATACAGGGACCTTTGAGTGCATGCCTTATAACCTGATTAAATCAGATCTGAAATCGACCTTGATTGCTGCCACTTCCCTTGTTCACGCCCTTAATAAAGCGGATCGTAATCTTTTTGCATTTCAACTGGTGGTGGAGTACCTTTTGTATTGAAAGCTCTGTGATATTGTATGTTAATTGTTGCAGGCCTTATTTTACGGGGGCCTTCAGGGCATGCCAGTAAATCCAGCCCTGGTGGTAAGTATTTATCGGGGGACATTCTCTGTATATTGCAAAGCGTGTTGGTGTGGGGCAACGGCAGGCATATTCAGACCATTAGGGGAGTCGGAGGGGAGTACCAGTGTCCCGGAGGACTGTACCCAGGGTAGTCACATGGCCAACCCCTGTTAAGAGAGCCTAGGCCTCTCAACCTGCAGCCCACTGCACAGGCAGGGGTAGTATCCTTCGGTATAGCGCCACCTAGGGGTTACAAACAGATCAGACATGGCAACATTTTTGTTTCCACTTCAGCGGGGGTCTGTCACTCCAGTGTAAACAAAAGCAAGCAGGCAAGCAAACAAACATATACTACATAAAGTAAAATATGGGCACTCTCACAGCTCGGCATGTGTTTCCATCTCAGGTTTGAGATGACAACATAGATCTCTCAAGCTTCGCTCTTGAGGTTCATATGCTGTCATTGCAACCTCTTGATGGAAACGCAGCCTTGTTGAGTATTGTTGCCCATACATTATTCTCTGTATTTTAAAATTACACTTAAAGAACAAGTGCTTAGTAAGCATATATATCTTAAAGGTCAACTGCAGTGTTTTTAAAATGCTTTTACCGTATTTTATTTGCTCACAATGAGAACAACCACTTCGTATATATTGCAAATAATGTTGAGGAACGGTCAGTTCTCATGTTCAGGTGCTGTTTTATTGCCTGTCATTTTTGGAAGGTTTCACAGAAAATCCCTCCGACATTTTCAGACCAGCTGGCAGAATCTTGGGTGAGTGCTGGTTCCATTCAAGCAACAATGGCAGCTCAGTATATCATATTATGACATTCAAAAATCCGTCTTTATATCCAATTTTCTGGTGGTGGCCTGCACTAATCAAATCATTATTCCACCATGAGTAAATACCTGTCAAGTTCCTTAAGCTGATCCCCAAAACTTGGTGCTCAGTATCACCCCCCCCCCAAAAAAAACCAAAAACAAACTCAACATGATAGGCTCTTAACATGAACGTTTTTGTTTGCTTTGTTCTCCTTCTGCCCTACATGAAGTTCCAACAGTTTCCTCATTTCAAAGTATTGTCCCCTAAAATTACTGATTAATCTGTGAAAGTGACAAAGTATCTGCAGTATTGTATCGATAAAATTCAATAGGCAAAGATCCTCAGACAATTGAAAGTAAACATGAGTTGTTGCCATTTTACAGTCTAGTGTGTGTGTGTGTGTGTGTGTGTATGTATGTGTGCGCACACGCGTACTGCCAGGACCTTGAGGGAGAATGATGTTATTGCTTGAATGGAATGAGCACTCACCCAAGATTCCGCCAGCTGGTATATTTAAAAAAAAAAAAAAAAAAGTCTGATGGATTTTCTATGAAACCGTCAAACAGGAGAGCATTAAAGTAGTATCTATACATGACAAATGACAATTCTTTTCATTTCATATGTAGTAAATAAGGCCTGGTTGTCCTTATGTTAGGAAAAAGGAGTAACGTTTATAATATGTTTGTAATATATCTGCATTTGATCTTTAACGAATGCAGATTTGCGACCTGTAGACGCGCCTCTAATCATTTTATTTGCTTTTGTTTCTTTACCTTTTCTTCATTTTATTTATATTTTACCAACTAGTGGTAATACAGAATTCAACGGAATTATTGTATTATTACGTCAGTAACTTTTTTTTACTGGCAAGATCAGCAGTGTATCTCTGTGGGAAAATGCAAACCACTTTTTTCAAATTTTTATAAATAAAATAATACTTTCTACCACCAATATTTTATATACTGTATTTACTAGAAATTTGATTTTATAAATATCCTGTGATCTTTTGTTATAGGTTAGCGGGTGACATTTTATTCATAACTAGATTTTACTTGGGAAGAAAAAAGAGAAGCCACTTACTGTTATAAAAATTGTAAAATCATACAGATGTACCACAGTAGTGCAAACATATAGAAGGCAAAGGTTGTTGCTGAAAGAGGTATCTATTTCTTTTGAAGAAGCTGGAAAAATATATTTAGTTTCTCACTGAAGTACATTGGGCTTAAAAGTAGCTTGCCATTTCTGACATCACAATAACAGAATTCTGCTGAATACTTTTTACTAGCAGTGTGAAAAACCAAGGAAAAACCCACTTGTTTTACTGCGCAAATATTTTACTAAATGGTGGACAACTTCAAGAGAGGTTGGAACAGGGTGGGGGAGGGGCGGGGGATATGGGGCAGTTACCTCTGTAAACACAGTGGGAATTGCACACTCAGAGATTAGATAGACTGTAGTAAGGCCTTTATCTGTTGGCACATTTGTATGTTCGTATGTATGTGTAAGAAAAGGATTATTGGGGCAAATTATTATTTTTTAAATTAAGTGAGTTTTATTTTTAGGGCATAGTTAAAAGTTTTTAGTGAGTATGGTGGCAGCCATGGTTGTGATGGCAGTTAGGATGTTTGGTTAGTATTGATTTTTACTGCAAAGAGGCTGCTGGATCTTTATCCAGTGCTGTTGTGCTTAGATAATAGCGTGGGTTAAAATGGCCCTCAGCTAATCAGAATTCGCGATTTTTTTTGAAACCCATTGTGTAATGGGAGATAGTAAGGAAGGAATAAAAATAATATTTAGTCACTTACAAAAGAGAGTGGGCAAATGGCATAGAGTCTAGGTGCTCTGAAGAATCGGACCTGTGTGTTGTGTAGCGCGCCCCCCCCCCATCCTCCTCCCCAGCATCTCTGGTGTCCAGTATCTCCCAGTGAAGTTTGGCAGACTGTGTACAGCTTAGTAATGTATGCCCCATCCCCTTGATCTTGGTGCCAGTCAAATGACCCATACTGTAATATTAGTGTTATCAAGCCTCCGCCCGATGCCATGGAGACTATACCTAAAAAAAAAGTTGCCTATGTGCCCACGTATCCGGCGTGTAGGCAACCCTAAGTAGAATGCTGCTGGTGGGGTCCCATGGACCCCTGGCTTATTCACCAAGGCGTGCAAGACAGATACACCAGTCCCCAGGCTGTACAGACAGCAATGTGCTGGGGTGGTCGGGGGGGTTGCCGGGGGCTTACCTGCACTACGCACCATTAAGTGCCAGGCACAGGGGAGCACAGGTTATGGCGGCTAGAACCCTGCTATAACCCGGTGCGCGCCCCCATGAACAAGGCCCACTAGTCGTGGCAGGACTAGGATCAGACTCTCCATGCTGCCCCTGCCCAGTAGGCAGTTGTGGAGGGCAGGGGCTGCTGTTTGGGCGCGTGCCCTTACTTTTTTCTAGTTTATATGGATTTATGCGGATCCGCTCTGCCACCATCCGCCCACCCACGGGCGCAAGGGATCCACTTTGGGACCTGGGTTGGACATCCAATTGGATGCCTGACTGGGTCCGCCCCCTCTGCACTGGGCCATCCCCCACGAACCTGCGCACTTGGGGTGGGGGGGTACAGACAGGTGACCCACGGGTGCATGCGGTTGTGCATACCGTGCACCCTGTGCCTGTATGGCTCCGCGGAGCTACGCTGGCCGGGTATGGATTTTTAGCACATACCCCCCCAAATAGTGCCTAGCACCCAGTGCTTGTGTAACTAAGAAAGTACGTGCCCTTATTCGCTTCCTGATCTGAGTTTCCATTCTCGTATTCCTGGTGTCCAGTGTCTCCCCTTTCCACAGTAAGTGCTGGTATGGTAGGCAGCTCATAACCTCTATGGCTGGCCACCGTCTGCTACACACAAGTCATGTATTGCTCTACAGCCTCGTACAACAATAAAATACTTGCAGGACGATCCTTTGAAATCATGGAGCTTTCGAGATTTCTAAGGGTTGTCATGTAAGTGTTGTATTGTGATACATGACTTGTGTGTGGCAGATAGCAGCTAGCAATGGAGGGTATATGCCTGTCACCATCCTGGGACCATGGTGGGGGTTGCCACCAGACATCAGGGATATAGGAACTGGCACCATGATCGGGGATGGCAAATATATTCTCTTAGCTATACTGGCACTGACTGGGACATTTTTTTTGGGGGGGGGGCTAGATAACACCATTACTGTGTGATGACTGCGCGTGTGTGTGTGTGTGTGTGTGTGTGTGTGTGTGTGTGTGAACAACATTACTGTGTGACTGCCACCAGGATCGGGAGGGCAGGGCATATATTGTGTGCCACTGGACACTACTGCCTTTTTTTTGGGGGGGGTGGCATGGGTTAATTCACACCACTCTGCATGTTTTTTAAGTAGGGAATAAGGCATGACAAAAGGGAGATTGTGATAATGTACCAAGTGGTGGGCCATGAGGTACATTCATGACATAGTCATAGCATAATCTCCCTGATGGAATTGCCTTATTCCACTGATTAAGTGGGTACATGATGGGCAGTCATACGATAGTGAATTTATCAGTATGACTGGCAAGTGAGCTCAGGGTTATCACAAGAGAAAACGCCGAGCTCACTTGCCAGGAGTACTGATATACGTTAGCGGATTTGACTGTCCATCACATATCCGTTTTATATAATAGGGGTTCACCTTTTCTTGAAGATGTTGTGTGTTTTTTTTTTTTTTTTTTCGTTAAAGTTTTTAGCTATTCCATGGGGTGTTCTTTTCTGTTCAGGTGTTCTTGCAGTGTTTTGTAAATGACGTGTACACAGCGGTGATAACAGCCGATAGGTAATCTCAGTAGTGATAACCTGCTGCTTTTTCCACTGTGTACACGTCATGACGAGTGGTTTGCTTTTGAGTGCTGATTTGCCTTTCTATCGTATGGATCATCAGCAAACCCCTATTATATAAAAAATGTTTAGTAATGTTAGTTTTTTAGCAGTGTAGTAGAGTTGTGATTTGGTGCTGTATCTTTAAATGCTTGGCTTTAGGTCATTTCCATAAATTAGTTATGCAGCATGGATTAGGTTGCAGCTGGTAAACTGCACTAGCTGGGTCAGTTGCATTGCAAGGAGTGGGTTGTTTTGTTACTAAATAGGTATTCCTGACTTTTGGAATTCTGTATATTCCACGTGACATTTGAGGCTAAACTGGAAGACTGGTCTGTGCTTTTCGTTCTTTCCACATGATCAGAGTCAGACCTGTAAACCTGTGCTGTTTATTAGATGTCATGTGACCTCACACAGGTGTAGTATAGTATATTTGAGATTGTCAGGAAGTTTCAGCTTTCCTTTGTTGCTGCATGCTAGATAGGTAACTGACTATTTTATTAGCTTTTAGAGTAGTGTGTGTAGAAGTTTTGCTGGTGGTATAGTGATGTATGCATGCATGTTTCTGTTTTGTAGAATCATAGTTATGAAATATATTATGTTTTTATTAGTTTAAAATGTTTTTCTTGTGTGAGCAGCATTGAAGCTTTTTGAGTTTGGATTGGTAAGTAGGAAGTACTGTATTTTGTTTTTTAGGTGGCTGGATTTTCCTTACAGTTTGTGTTTCTTAACCAGTGTTGTGGAGGGTTTATTTAATTTGCAAGATTTCTTTTTGATGTTGCTGTATTGTTTGATTTGCATTTTGACCTTTTTCGACACTGAGGGTATGTAATTAGCATATTGACCTTTTTGACACAGATGGTTGTGTTATCAATTAATGCACCCCTGTCATGTCTTCTAAGCAGGGATATATGCTAGTTTAATGTAGTACCATCTGACAGTGTCCTGGCCAATGAGAAGTCAGAATTAACCAGACACCATTTGATATAACTACTATGCTTGGAAGCATTGGCTAGTGTTGTGCAGACAGCCTGTTGGTGCTACCAAATTCCTACAATATGTCCATGCACCCCTTATGCATACACCACTCGTCGCTGACATGAGCACTTTGTCTTGGTTAGTGTTCGCATGCTGATAGCTTTGGGCCAGGCTAACTGTTCTATGAATATGGCATGTGCCATGCTAATGCACTGTTCTCTGAGTATAGCACAGTGTGACTGAAAGCCTGTTAGTGCTAAGCTGTGTGCATTATATAGGTCCCTTTGTCTTTATTTAATGGTTTTTTTTTGTTTTTGTTTTTGTTTTGTTTTGTTTTTGTTTTTCTTTGCACATCCTTTTTTTGGATTTCTTAGAGTGTCTGGAAGTCCCGACTCGCAAGCACATCTCTGTAAGCTAGATCTCCGTCTACACCCACCATCTTCTTGGAAGCTTTCTGTTTTATCCTGGAATCTGTCTCCAATACTGAAAAGCCAAACAGGGCAGCAGTACTCCAGTATAGGCCTGAAAAAAAAGACTTGCGCACCGGGACCAATTATTTCATGGTAGACCACCTTGTATACTCTTCAGATGAGGCATAAAATATACTCTTACTATGACATGCTCATGTCTAGCAAAGGTCTGCAGAGATGAAGCCTCTTGCTAAGATTGAGAGATGCAGTTTATGTTCTCATCTCCAATTCTGATTTGCTGTCTGTTATGACTGCGCCCCCTCTGTTTGGGCAGACTGTGACAGGGTTAGGTAAGACCCTGTCCATTTGTTATGCAGAGAGTTAAAAGCAAGACTCTATTTTTGTCCTCTTCTGTTTTGCCATTTGTCTGTCTCTTGCCTGTCTTCAGTCAAATCTTTCTTATGGCACCTAGGAATTGGCCACTCCAAAGATCCCACACTTCCCCCTGTTATCTCTCTTCCTTAACTTGCTGTTTCTATTCTTTCTTTGTCCCCTTGCTCCTCTGTGGTTAAAAAATTTGTGAATCTTTATGTGAAAATGGGATCCTTTGGTTTGTAAATGTATATTTTTATTTTCTTTGAAATGATTGCAGAAAGGTATTTGGGTTTCAGGGTTTTAAATAATTGATTAGCAGTTTTTTTTTTTTCCTTGGGACAATGCTAACTGTACAGGAAGTATTTATATAGGTTTTCTAGAAGTGTTATGTTTGTTAAACACAATGAGGCAAGTGCTATGCATTTTTCACAATGTTATAGCACTTTTGTGAGCAAAATGCTAATCAATTTTTGGAGTTAATTAAGACCCTGGGTTTCCTAAAAATCTGACGATCTGTAATGTAGGGGGTTGACCTTAAGATGTATTTTGACCTCCACAAGCATGTTAACAGAATTGTCAACAGGAAACCATCTGTGGGACAGAGTTTTCTATTTTGTTGCACCTGCTAAAGACTAGATGTACTCTTCTGGCTGGGCACAGGAAAAAACTGACCAAGGGGCCAATTTTCAAATGACTTGTGTATGCCACAAGCCCCTGGTGCGGCGAACATATGCAGGGGGCTTGCGGCATTCTTTTGGCGCCAAGAGCGATTTTTCCTTCAGTGCACCAAATGCCACAAGTTAGACCAGCTCCCTCCCGGTCTAACTTGTGCTATTTGGGGGACCCTTTTTACAGGGCTTGCGCCAAAACTTTGGTGCAAGCTGCCATAAACTGTGGAAAATGTTGCAGCGGCACCAAATGTACTAAAATTGGGCACAGTTGCATCAAAGGAGTTTGGTGCAGTTACGTAAAATATCTGGGTTGATGCAGGGCTTGATGCAAGCCCTGTGTTAACCTTTGAAAATTGGGCTCAAAGTCTTAATATATTTTGTGGAAATTTTGCATCCTGCTGCTGTAAATTAAAGTGCCAGGAAAAGACAACTAGTACAAAAAGAGCAATGTTTTGTTTAGGGATAGAGAGATTGAGATTTTAGAAAGAGACACGGGCAGGATTTTTGTGCATATTGCCTCTATAAAGAGCTATCCTGTACAATTGTATTTTTTTCTATTGTGTTATTCATAATAAAATGCTACTTGCAAATTTTATAACTTCTTATTTGCCTATGCTTCTTGACCTGTGCCTTGATGACAGGTTGGTGTCAAAGTGGGATTTGTGCAGTGCATACTCTGTGCCTGGATTTTTTTTTTGCATGGGTACTCTTCCTGGTACCTGGGAAGCAGAAAGGTGTGGATCCTGCATCAGCAAGCCCAGGACTGATTACCAGAAGAATGGCAGTCCAACTAGCAGCCCTAAACAAAAGTCTAGACTGAGACTGTACGTGCTGAAAGATGAACAGGCAGGGACAAAACCTGAAAGCATGTCTGCCTTCTTCAGACGGTGGGCTATACAACAAAGAGAGACTGAAAAACAGACAAGAGAAGAGATACAGCGACAGTGGCAGCAATGGCTGGATGCCTTGCATGCTGTCAAAGCTGCAGGATCTGGTATAGTACCAGCAGATCAACAAAACAAAAACAACTTAAAAGACATTAAACTTGCCGGCCCGCCGGTGCAGCAGTAGGGTTACCGCTCACAGCACCAGCAACCCGGGTTTGGGAACAGACTTGGGTGGCTGGAGGGTCTGCTGGGGAGGGGGGGAGGATCAAGCACCCAGTGGCTGCTGTCCTTCCCTGGGGTGGGTGGGCCTCTTGTCCCACCGTTATACCACCACCTGGGTGACCACGGGTGGAGGTGCAGTGGGACGACTGGAAGAAAGGAGGGAGGGAGGGAGGACGTCGGCTGGGAGCCAGAGCATGTGCACGTCCTGACATGCTCTGCCCCTAGGCTCTCCCAGCGAGCCGATGTCCTGAAGGGTAAACCAGGAAACACCCTGCAGCGCTCCCAGTAGACTGCAGCTTACCCTCTAGGTAGGGAAATGGGCAGACTACATGGGCCAAGCGGTCCTTATCTGCCGTCAAAGTCTGTTTCTATGACTGAGCACCAGGTCCCGATCCCCAGTGCCCCTACCGGAGCCGGCATCCCCGATGAAACATAGACATGGAGTGTAGAAGACCCCACCCAGTACCCGCCTGGGGAGTATAACCAAGACTCCGTGGGGGGATGGACTGCACCGGCTGCTGGCTAGATGAGCGGGGACATACAAGGCCATAGGTGTCTCCCGAAGAATGGGAGTGCTTCAGTGAGAAGGGGGCATAAAGAGAAAATTATATATTGTGTGTGTGTGTGTGTGTGTGTGTGTGTGTGTGTGTGTGTGTGTGTGTGTATGTGTGTGTATGTATGTGTATGTATATATATATATATATATATATATATATATATATATATATAGATATAGATGTATGTGTAGTAGTGTGTGTGTGTGTGTGTGTGTGTGTGTGTGTGTGTGTGTGTGTGTGTGTGTGTATATAGAGATAGAGATATATAGATATATATAGTGTGTGTGTATATGTATATATGGATAGATAGAGATAGGTATAGAGATGTAGAGAGATATAGATATAGATATAGATCTGTGTGTGTGTGTGTGTGTGTGTGTGTGTGTGTATATATGACATTAAACTTATAAAGCTGTGTCCCTCTGATGATATCAAAGAATACCTGACAACCTTCAAAAGGGTCTCCAGAGCCTGCCAGTGGTCAAAACAGGAATGGACAACCAGGCTGGTACCTTATCTGACTGGTAAGGCCCAATTTGCCTACAGCTATATGGACACTACACAGTCAGAAAATTATGACCTTGTGAAAAGAGAGATCCTTAAAAGGTATAACATCTAAGGAGAGACTTACAAGCAGAGATTCCAGTCCGCGAAGTACCACTCAGTCGACTGTCCTTGAGAAGCCTTCACCCAACCCGCAGAACTCCTCATTAAATGGCTCCAGTCAGTGGGAAAAACAGTCCCACAGATTATCAACATCCTTCCTACAGACTTGCAGCTTTAGGTAAAAACACCAAGCAGAAAGTGGGGAAAAAAGCAATTTCTTTGGCTGAGGACTATCAGATGGCCAGAAGCGTAATACATGCAAGGAATGGTAAGACTCTTCCAATTTTAACTCCAGAAACCAAATCCTAACAGTCAGAAAATCATTTATCAACAGGAGTAGGGATTGTGTTCTTCCACTTTACACTATGTATGTTAGACCTCATGTAGATTAAAGCACCTCATTTTGGGTACCCTATCTTGAAAAAGACATACAGATCGTAGAATCAGTTCAAAGACGAGCCACAAAACTTGTCATCGATAAATACTGTATCATATCCTGACAGGTTAAATACCTTAAACCTTTATGACCTTAGAACTCACAGGATCAGGTGCAATATATTAATGCTTTTTAACATCCTAAAAGACCCACACCTTACAATGGAATGTAACATTGAATGGGTGACAGAGCTTGAAGGCCTAAGATGCCACAACAAACAACTTAAATTACCTAAGGCTAAAACTAATGAAAGAGGAAACTTCTTCACCATCAGCATGTGCAAGCTATGGAACTCATTTCCTTCCTCGTTGGTTGATATTAAGTCATTCATTCGAATAATTAAAAAATGCATTAGCTAACTATTTGTTCGGCATCGGGAACTAATATACACCCCGCAGGGGTGGGGAAGGTGGTCTCGATGGGCATATGCCTTCTTCCGCGTTCAGTAACCGAGTAATACCAAGTAATCTGATAATGGTAACAAATGTGTAGCCAAAAACTTTATTTGCTATAACTATAATATGCCAGGCCATATAAGAAACTGCCATAAAAATGAGGGCAACACTAGAGCAAATTTGGCCTGAACAAATTGGGGCAAGTATTCGAAGAGTGGTCTAGAAAGTGGCAACTAAGTTTGTGCAAACAAAAAGCAAAATCATGCACTTGGGGCATAGAAACAAAGGGTCAGAGTACAAAATGGGGGGAGCAGTATTGGCAACTACCAAACAGAAAAGAGACCTGGGTGGTATCATATTTGATGACCTAAAGGTGGCCAAACAGTGTGACAAGGCAGTGAGGAGAGCCATTGAGATGCTAGGATGCATAGGGAGGGATATCGCAGCAGAAAGAGAGAGGTGGTGATAACTCTATCAATCTTTGACACCCCACCTAGAATACAGTGTCCAGTTCTGGAGTCTTCATCTCCGAAAGGACGTGGACAGAGTTGAGGCAGTCCAGAGGAGGGCAACTGAAATGGTGTGGGATCTGCATCGAAAGCCCTATGAGGAGAGACTGAAGGACCATTATATGTACACACTGGAGGGAAGGGGGGGCTATGATAAAGACTTTCAGATACCTCAAGGGTATAAATAAGGCTCAAGAAGGAAGCCTTTTTCAGAGAAAGGCGGCACAATAGCAAGGGATCATGCGATGAAGCTGCAGGGAGGGTAGAATCGGGAAATGTAAGGAAACACTTCTCATAGAAAGAGTGATGGGAGCAAAAACTGTAATTGGATTTAATGGAATTTAAGAAGGCATGGGATAGGTATAAGGGAACCTTAGAAGCAAGGAAGGGGGGTTGGGTGGGTAAAGCTTTAGATCAAGTAGGGTCTATGGTGTGACAGTAGGTAGAGGACATGGGCAGACTAGGTGGATCAAGTGGTCCTTATCTGCCATCAAATTCTATGTTTCTGTTTAACAGACGTCAAGGTGGGAGGTAAGACTGTGAAGGGACTTATATATGCGGGAAGCAGACAGACCCTGGTGCATGTTGAAGTTCTGGGAAAAGACTGCAAAAGGACCAGGTCTGGGGTCGTCTGTATCCATGGGGACACTCGATACTATCCCACCACCCAAGTGACTCTGAAAATTAATGGGGTGTCGCACCAAATGAAAGTGGAGGTAGTACCACAGTTACCTATACCTTTTGATAATTGGAAATGGCTTTCCAGGTTTTGCAAAGTTAATCACAATGCTGTTTTAGCAGCTGTGATGACAAGAACACAGTCAAATAAAATCTCAGATGTTGGGGACTTTCTTCCTTTTGATGGCTTTGATTCAGAATTGTTTGATCCCGGTTCTAAGATCTAGAAGAGCAGGAAAGAAAGAAGATACCTGAAAAATGGTGGCAGCAAAAGTCTGATGGACATAAGGGGTAGTTATATGAAAATGCTGAAACTAAACTGATAACTGAGTGTGATTTTGTTTCTGAGCAAACTAACAATGCTTCTCTCCAAGGTCATTTTAAGCAGTAGGGGGTGAAACAAAAACAGGGTGAACCAATATTTTAAAAAAATATAATGGGCTACTGTACAACGTTTGGGCTAATCCTCCGATGCAGGAACAGATAGAACAGTTGGTCCTACGAAAGATGTACAGAACAGAGTTGTTACAGATGGCACATGATAGTCCTATGGCTGGTCACTCTGGGAGGGATTGCACCCTTGTATGCTATAACTCACGACAGACCATGGGTGTATCGGGGCATTAATGCATGCCCGGGGTGCATTGTGAGGCATGAGGGTTTTCCAGAGTGACATCAATCAGCCAGGAAGTGCATTAATGCTCAGATACATCCACGGGGCTGGAGTGGGTTATTGCACTTATAAAATGGTTAGTTTTGCAAGTGTTTTAACTACTCAAAACACTTAAAAATCATTCAGGATTGTATTTTTTGTGCACTTTGTCCATCTGCCTTAAAAAGTATGTCTCTTTTTAAAAAAAAAAAAAAAAAAAGTTCTTGTCTAGATCTGGTTCTCATTGGATGCCAGTTGTGTGGGTGGAATTTTGGAAAAAAAAAAAACACATGGCAGTTATATTTCTCGTTAAGCGAGAGTTTACAGAGAGACTCGGTGGATTTTTATCATCAGACCCTCGAAAATGTCAAATTCTATGCATATTTACGTCTGAGATTCTCTCTGGCTTGCCATTACTTTCTCAGTAATGTCCCTTGTGTCACCTGTCTCTGGTGCTGCTGACTCCACGGCCCTCAACAAGATTAGAGTCGCCCTAAACAAGGCTTGCAGACTAGTGACCAATGGCCCCAGGCTCACCCACTCTTGTCAGCTTTATGACATGGCCAAACTCCTTAACCTTGATTAACGTCTCCGCTACCAAATCTGATTTCTTACTAAGAAAATTCTGCTCGGGCTCTTCTTCTCTCCCCACGGGGTTTCTGCCACCGTCCAACTTAAACCCTCCACAGTCTCTACCCGACCCACTGGCAAGGTCACCCTACTAGTGCCCAGAACTAAGACCACCCAGGCACAGAGGTCATTCAGCTACAGATCCCCGTCCTGGTTCAACTCGCTCCCCGCAGCCATCTCCAACACTACCAAAATTGCCCCCTTCAAAACTGCCCTTCGGAACCTACTACACCTGCAGCTGCACCTGTCTCTTGCAGATGCTCTGCAACTCTCAAGATACTATAGACATAGCCCTCTGGGCTGAACTCCCCACCACCCACACACACACACACACACACACACACACACACACACACACACACACACACACACACACACTCTCCCACATGGCCTCCTCTCCCACTGCCGGTACCTGCTGGTACTAAATCTGTCACTCTGAAATGTTTTTATTATTGATTGTGTTCTAGCAACTGTGTAAAACTGTTATTCTGTATGATTGTATTCTGTAAGTGTATGACTCTGTATGTCCTCTCTGTGATGAGGTACCTTTGTAAACGAGCCCCTGGCTCAAAAGTTGTAAATCCAATTGTACGGTAAATAAATATTTCTTGTGCTTGCTCTATCTTTTCAAGTTCTCTAGTTTATCCTGCTGTTGTCAGTGGCGGTGGTTAAAGCGAGAAAATGTGAAGGCTGTGTGTGTGTGTGTTTTTTTTTTTTTTTTTTTTTTTTTTGTTAACATTCGGCTTTATGTGCCAGCCAAAAAAGATCCTCATGCCAACTGTTCATCTTCCAGGGCATTCATGAATGGTCAGCTGACATGTTCTGACCAATGGCATGTCAGTATTTGACCTTTCATTAATGTCCATTTTATAAGACAGATTATTGTACAGATTTTACAGGCCTGAGATCCATGAGGATGTTGCTACCTATTCCAGTTCTTGTTTTGAATGTCAGAAAGTAGCTTCAGTGACTAAAAAGGCAAGGTGCCTCTGGTGCTCCTACCCTTAATAGATGTATCATTTGAGAGAATTGTAATGGATATGGTTAGCTCCTTAGATAAAAGTAAAAAGCGTAATCCAATTTATTTTTGTAGTATGTGACTGTGCTATTGGATACCCAGTGGTTATTCCATGCTAATCAAACCCACAAAGCCTCCTGAGATTCCTTGTAGAAGGCGCGGAAACTACTAATCTTGCTGTTGCTCTGTGCAGGTAGTGTGGAATTAAATCCGCCCCGGTTGCCAGCTGCCCCAGGGGAGCTCCCATAATTAAAGGGTCTCAGCTTCCTGCACATGAATGCATGCTGCCTAGCCAACAAATTTGACATGGTCCAGGCTTGGATGCTACATGCTATGCCTGATGTAGCAATGTTCTCAGAAACCTGGCTTAAGAATCATGTACTTGACCAAGTGATTAACATCCCTGGCTACAACCTGTACAGATGTGACAGGCTGACCAGAGGCGGTGGTAGTGCCATATACACGAAGGATAAAATCCTTACCACTGACATTGTCCGTACATCAATTCCCAAAGAATATGAATGTCTCACACTCAAGCTAACTTTATCACCTGGAGTAGTCCTGCTGGTAGCTGCTTGCTGTAGGCCGCCTGCCGCTGGCCTGGGTATACTGCCTCACCTTGATTCCCTCCTGGAACAAGCGAACAATGAATGCGTTATAATGGGAGACCTTAACCTCCACTGGAACGACACTTGCGCACACAGGCTTAAGAACTTCTGTGATGACCATGGGCTTTCCCAGATTACTCCTGAGGTCACCCGTCCTAACAAAAAGTACCCTGACTGTAGCTCTCTACTGGATCTTAGCTTGTCAACAAACCACACAATATCACCCATACAGGGGTTTTCCATAATAATTTGAGTGACCACTGCGCGGTCGCATGTGTTAGGTGCTCCCCACACCTCCCTTCCACTTCTACTTTCAAGCTAAAGCACAGCCTAAAACATTTCTGTCTCTCTGCCTTTCTGACAGATCTAAGAAATTCTAAGCAGCAGAGTTTCTATCTAGCACCCTCTGTGACGGAAGCATTCGGTATCTTCCAGGAACTGCTAATAAGGGTAATCAACAAACATGCTCCCCTAAAAAAGGTAAAATCCAGAAAACTGGCACCTGACTGGTTCAGCCCGTCCCTGAAGAGGGCCCTGCGGTTCAGAGATGAATTATGGAAAAGGGCAAGGAAGTCGCAGTCCGAATCGGACTGGCTTGCTTTTTGGGTAGCCAGGATCGCCTGCACGAAGCTGGTAAAGATGGAAAAGTCACGGTTCTTTCAGTCCACCCTAGAGGAAAACAAAAATTGCTGTGCCAAGTTTTGGCAAATCTTGAGAGAGGTTGAAGGACACTCCCCTATCACTCCAATATCGGCTAAAATTGTGGTGAACAATAACTCTTACATAGAAAGGTCTGAGATACTCATCAGCTTAATTGTTGCAGCGCAGGCCTTCGCATTCGATGTCTCTCTCACTTCAGTAAATTGAATGCTTTTGTGCGTAGTGCAGTACTAGCCCTTCTCCTGTTCCCAAGACTGACTGACCTCCCTTCAACTTCTAGCCAGTCTCATACAAACAAGTGGAGGACCTTCTTTCACTGGACACAAAAGAGTGCTGGTGCTGACTCGTTGGAACCCTTCTTCTTAAAAGCAGGATACCATTATCTGACAGCAGCAATCGCTCATCTATTTAGTAACTCACTTACTCAAGGGGAACTACCACTCAGTTGGAAAATCGTGCATATTATCCTCTTGTTCAAATCGGGGGACCCCACAGACTTGAATAATTACTGGCCTATCTCGCTTCTTACTATACTGTCCAAGTTATTTGAGAAAATTGTCAACTCACAACTCAGGGAGTACTTGGATTGTGAAAATATCCTTAACCCAGCCCAGTCGGGGTTCAGGCCAAAGCATAGCACTGTTGGGTCTAGCAAAAGTGTTGAATGACTGGTTAACAGTTCTGGACAGGAGACAGCATATCTACGCACTTTTCCTAGATATCAGCAAAGCCTTCGACATGGTTGATCACTCCATCCTGCTTGATACGCTGGGTTGCATTGGCATAACCCATGTTGCAGTTAAATGGTTTCACTGTTACCTCACAAATCGAAGACAACAAATTAAAGCACAGGGGGAACTGTCCCCACTTAAAGCCCAGCCCCGAGGTGTACCGCAAGGATCCATCTTGGGGCCTATCCTTTTTGCTGTCTGTATTGATAGCATTGACTCTGGCCTTCTTGCTGGAAATGTTCATCTCTTTGCAGATGATACAGTCCTTTACACAACCAACCCTTCTCTAGATCTTGCACACAAGGAGTTACAGCAGGATTTTTTCATGCTCCAGCATAACCTACTGAGCCTTAAGCTCTTGCTCAATGCCAAAAAAACAGAAGCCATGATCATCTCCCTGCATCCCCCAGATTATCACCCTCCTTGGTGAATCTCTGGAAATAGTCGATATATTCAAATATCTGGGAGTCTAGTTGGGATAACAAGCTTGGTTTTAGTGTTCACCTAAGTAAACTATCAAAAAAACTAAGACAGCAACTTGGCATATTCTACAGTATAAGACGTCTTTTCACTCTCGAAGCTGGGAAGCAACTTGTCCAAACAACCTTTCTGCCCTTGCTTGACTAAGCTGACTTTCTATACAGCCACTGCCCCCAGTATGTACTCCAGAAGCTTGATGCACTCTACCATCGTGCCTTGAGATTCATACTTGACATGCCCTTGCGGACTCATCACTGCCTGCTTTAGCAGGCAATTCATTGGCCATCCCTCTCCATGAGGAGGCAAAGAAACACCCTCTTGTGGCTCTTCAGGGTGCTGTCAAACAAACTCCCACCTTACATCGGTAACATGTTTGAACGGTCAGTTGGTACTTATGGCCTACGGAACTCCTCCCTTGTCCTCCTCAACCTACTGAGGATGAAGACACGCCTTGGCTCTACTGCCATCAGCTCTTTCCTCCCATCGCTCTGGAATGACACTCAAAAAGTACTAAATGCTTCCTCCTGCCCAGTCCCCATGTATTCAGACAGCTGCTTTATCAGTGCCTGAATACTGTGTGTGATTGCTTCAGGTAACCATGGACATACAGATGGAATTCACCCAGCTCTTGGACCCCATTGGCCGCCTTTTCCCCCCTGCGGCTGGCTTCCTATTAACATAACTACCCTCTTCCCTGACTCCCTTTTCCCTCTACAGAAATCCTCCAGGGGGTCCATTCTGTAGCAGGATTGCCCCCCCCCCGTGTCTGCCATCCTACTGTCTCCATTGTCTCCTTGCCTTCCTCTCCTCTCTGTCTCCTACAGCTTCCTCTCCTCTCCTTCCCACAGTAGTCCCCAAACCTACCGAAAGGGTCTGAATGTGCATGCACACAGTCGGTAATCAACAATGTCTAGGTATTAGCTGCAACTGTAATTTAAGAACTTGTCTGTTTCCTGTATATTATGTTATGTTATGGTTTGACATTTATTGTAAAGAATTTGTACTGTGTGTCCAGGACCATCTTGCAAATGAGCTTGCTCAACGATGTAAATGCCTGGTTAAATAAAGTTTGATTGAATTCCAGTGCATACTGTCATAGCCCCAAAAGTGGCAGCAGATCACACCAACATTTTCAGCAGGGTGGGCATACCTGAACAGATTTACTGATCAGTAATTTTGGTTCTGCATTGCTGATGGAGCTGTACCAGCTACTAGATATCACTACCCTAAGAACCTCCCCTTATCACCCTTGGACAGACTGGCTTGTTGAGCATTTTAATCGAACCGTAAAATGCATGTTACAAAGGTTTGTAAAAGGTGAAGGAAAAGAATAGGACCAATATTTACCTTACCTGCTTTTTGCTTTCGGAGAAGTCCCACAAGCATCAACAGGTTTTTCACACTTTGAAATGTTGTATGGTAGTCAACCCCTAGAGGACCACTGGATGTAACAAAAGAAACATGGGGAAGATGACCTCATTCAGAAAGAATCCATTATATCATACATACCCGTGTGTTTGTGTAATATAGTAAAAGAAAAACATTTTTGAGACTGGTGAAAAAATCTAGTTACTGTTCCCACTACTGAAAACAAACTGTTAATGAAGTGGCAAGGGCCTTGTGAAATGGTTCGACTTACTGGTACAGTTAACTATGAGACTGAGACCCTGGATAGGAAAAATCCTACCAAGATATACCATGCTTACCTCCTAAAAAAATGAGTTGATAAAATACCAAAGGTTGCTTTGTTCAAATTACCAGAAACTGCTAAAGGATATATTGATATAGCTTATGACAGACTGAAACAAACCATAACTTCTGATGCTGTAAAGGTGAATGTTTCCTTATTCATAGAACAAACCGCAGAAATTTGTAACTTGGTAAAGACATTTAAATTAGAATAGATGGATGTGTATTTACAAGGCAGTAACACTGGCGAGAGGTTTTGGGGTATTGCGCTCTTAAGGTTCCCAAAGTCCCCAACACCTTGAGATGGGCTTACTGCCTTGAAATACTGCCCTATCCATTTATTTTTTGTATTATATGGATCCGTTTCAAACTTGTATTGCTTTTTGTGTGGAACAGCCGGCTGAGCGCTGTACTGAAAAGGCGCTTGCTCTTGGCCAGCCAGCACACTGAAGACTCGTTCATCGTGGTCCTCCCCCATGTCTGTAAACTTTTTGACATTTAGTTTTGTGAGGCAGTCAGTCCTACCTTTTCCCTTTCACATCTTTCAGTGAATTCAGGATCAACCAGGTAATCCAGTTAATGTTTAAAAAAAAAAAAAGAAATGAATGGGTCACGTTTGTCTCGGTAAACGAGAGTAAACGGCCGTTATGTTTTTTTAACTTGTTCTGCCCGCCCACAGAGGAAAGGTGCCAGTGAGAATGCACGCTGTCAGTTTGGCTGTGCAGGAGGGGACATAGCACCATGGCAACTGGGATTCTGTGACAGGCAGACTTGCGCATGTGTTGTCATTTGTGTGATACTATCGTTCAGAGCTGAAACTATCTATTATCAACACTGAACGATAGTATTATCACTCTGAAACCATGTATTATCAGTGTTGGGACAATAGTATTATGGCAGTAGCAGTCTTGTATTGTATTATAAGAACATTTTTCGATAGGTCAAGATAGCATTAAGGATTATCCATATATTACAAGTACTTTTACCACAGTGCTAGGCTGAACAAAAGGGGTCAAGCACAACGGTGACAGGGAATGCTCGCCCTATCAGACAAAAGATATACAGTTTACCAGAGCAGTTAAGAGCAGACGTGGTTGGCTGGCCCAGCGGCGCTTATGCTCTGGACACCACACCTCATGCTGTACCGCATTCTGGGTTCGGGGCCGAGCCTGGGCTGTCAGGGTCAGCTGGGGGGGTGGGAGGGAGTGGGATTGAGCAGCGCTGGCAGCTCTCCTCTCCGGGGAGGGATCTCATCGTCCCCGTGGATCCACTGCCCCCAGGTGGAGCCCCTGAAGGGCAAGGTGCAAGCAGGAGGGCCACCAGGAAGAGGGTGGGTGCCTCCGGAAATACGGGCGCGCGTGCCTGTGGTACAAAGGGAGGGAAAACGCAGGGTGGAAAATGGGGCTGGCAGGCTCCATGGTGGCCCAGTATGTTTCCCCACGGCTGTCCCAGACTTCTGGATTGTGCTCTGGGGTGGGGAAAGTCGATGCTCCCTAGCCTGGGGGAGGTAATCCGTGGAAATACGGGGGTTTTGGCTGGGTGGGGGGCAGTCGGGGTCTGAGGAAAAGCCCCTCCAAGGGAGGGCAGAGCTGCCTTGCCAGCTCTGAGTATGTGTATGTGTATGTGTATGTATGTGTGTGTGTGTGTGTGTGTGTGTGTGTGTATATATATATATATATATATATATATATATATATATATATATATATATATATATATATATATATATATATATATATATAAAGCAGACTTAGTTAAGGAAATACAGAAAATTAAAAAGTTGTGTATCACTGAAGAATCGAGGTGCTTGGTCATCACTAATGGTAACTGTAAATTAAAAGAAAGAAGAGCGTGTAAGAATCTGCCTTGATTTTGGGAAACTTAATTGTGTCCATGTTTGACAGCCTATGCCCAGGATAGGTGATTTGGTGGACAGATTGGGAAGTGACAAGTACATGAGCACCCTCGATCTCACCAAGGGTTACTGGCAAATTTCCTTGGCTAAAGAATCCAGAACATGTTCCACTTCAGTTGGATTCTGTCAGTTCACTGCTATGCCGTTTGGTTTGCATGGCACACTCGCTACGTTCCGGTGGTACATGGATGTAATTCTTGCCCCTTAACACTGGTTATTGTGCTGCTTACCTGGGTGATGTTCTGGTGTACAGCCCAGACTGTAAAAACCACCTATAACACCTATGAGCAGTTATCCAATCTATTGAATATGCAGATATGACCATTAATCCTACCAAGTGCGCATTAGTCATGCAGGAAACCAGATATTTGGGTTATATTTTGGAAAATAGAGAAGTAAAGTAGGGCATACTGTATATTGGCAGAAACATCTTAAATATTTGCTGTTTTTCTGTCTTGGCATCTATTGGAAAAGTTTGCAAGTAACTGTGCCAGATATGTAAAAGTCATATCATATGTAGTACTTTCGTCTCTGTTTTCTGTCCCTCAATTCTGTTTCAGACTGCCTTCTGTTAATCTCACTACACAAATTTATGTCTTTTGCACCACACTGAAAACTGAGAATCATGTGGTGGCTGCTATGGCCAAGGAGTAAATGGGTGAGTCTTGCTTGTAGCGTTGGAGATATGGATTTGAACCCCTGTTAATAAGGGTTGCAGGAGTAATATTAACTGGCCCAAGCTTAGGGGAAATGTGGGGACGTTCTTCTTCTCTAAGAGGGTGGTGGATGCTTGGAACAGCGTCCCAGAGGTGGTGGTGGGGGCCAAAAAAGGTGAGGAGTTTAAGAATGCATTGTTCTGTGTTAAAGCCAGCGATTTCCATATAGAAGTAGTAGTTAACGGTCCTGTCCCGGGGAGAGACTGTGCCAGGTTATTTTTAGATCCGGCAGGCAGCTGCTGAAGATTTGTTCCCAACTTTGCCCAGTTAGCTACAACTCCCCTCACTAAACTCACAAAAATACGATACCTGAATAATATGAAATGGTCCCAAGAGTGTGATGACTGTTTTTGGGCCATCAAGGCTACATTATGTTCAGCCCCTGTTTTTAAGAAGTGCAGACCAGGAGGTGTTTAGTTCAGATGCTTGTCAGGTAGCCCAGTAGGCGGGTGCAGGGCCTGCAAGGACAAGCAGCATTATCCAGGCATTCTGGGGATGGGTTTTCCTCAATGAAGTCCCACCCACAGTGCTTCAAGGGGATGGTGGCTTGACGTAGGCGGGTAAGAAGACATGCCCACATCATCCATCAGGAGTGTCCCGACCAGCACCGCTGCCCCCGAACCAGCACTGCCTGTGCAAACCCAATGGGGTTATCAGAAATGGGGTGGACAACCCCCCCAACCCGGAGAAAGAGAGCATCAACAGGATGCCCAGTCATTCTCCCCCTGGCAGACCCCCAAGCGGCCCAGGCTCGTTTCTGAACCTGGCTCGCTGGCATGGCTTCAGGTAAGGCAAAGTGCCTCTATCCTCTGCACCACCGGGCAGGCTGGTATACATAAATTAGTTCTTAGAACTTGTGGTCTCCCTTCCTCTACCCTGCCTCCCTCAACTCCTTCATACCATGCTTCATATTCCTTCCCCTCCGCGGGCATCCGTTTCTCTCCTGTTACCACCCAGGAGATGCACTGACTGCCCAGTACTCCATGAATTTGAGCAAGTCTAGCCCAGGTGGACTTTATCCCAGATTTCTGCGTAGATCTGTGTCTGCCATTGCATCTCCTTTTGACTCATCATTTCCACATCTCCTTCTCCCTCAGTTTAGTCCCAGAGACCTGGAAGCTGGCTAAAGTTATACCACTACACAAAGTATTTACAGGCCTATTTGCCTCCAGTAACTATAGACCCATTTCCCTCCTCCCATCTCTAGCCAAGTTGCAAGAGAAGCTTGTCTATCACAGACCTCTCCGACTTCCTCTGCTCCTCTGAATTCCTCTCCCAATACCAGCCCAATTTCAGGAAAGATCACTCCACTGTCTCCTTCCTGCTGAATGTAACTAATTGTATCCTCTCTGGAATGGATTAGGGTCACATCACGGCAGCCATCTTCATTGATCTAGCCAAGGCCAATGACTCGGTGGCTTACCCAATTCTTCTGAATAATCAGGGTATGGCTGGCCCCTCAGATCCTGCCATAGATTGGGTCCGTTCTTACTTTACGGGCCTACTAGCAGCTGTACAGGTAGGCAGTGCCCTGTCACCTCTCCTGCCATCCAGGTGGGGGGGGGGGGTCTCCCACAGGGCTCTGTTCTGGGCCCATACTCTTCTCCATTTTCCTCAGTGACCTCCCGTCAGCCTGTGCCAGTTCACATATTCACAAGTATGATTGCAGATGACACGTTTATGTACTCTTCTGGGCCCTCCACCACTGACATTGAAGGTCTGCTACAGCTAGACTTCCACAACATCTTAGAATGGTTCCAGGCTAATCCACTTCATGTCAGTACTGAAATAAACAGTATCCACAACCTTTGGCACCAGCTAAAAACTGACCAAACTCACCTCATTGCCCACTTTTTCCATTTTGTACTGCTCACCACTTGGAAGTGATTCCTTCCTTCAGGTACCTTGGTGTATGTCTTGACAGCAAGCTTGACTTCTCTGTCCACATAGATGCCATCCATGCCAAGCCCTGCCCTAAACTTGGTGCCTTGTACGGAAATAAAGATGGTCTTTCCCTACAGGTCCATCCTGAGCTTGACACCAAAATGGTGCTGTCTGTCTTTGATTTGTGCAGATGTAGTCTGTGGTCTGCCCCAACCTCCCTGGCCAGACTGATTTTCTAACTCCTGTCACTTTGCAACTAACTCTCACTCTTGAACTCATCACTGCTCACATTTCAGTCAGCCTTCGTCTGTCATCTCCCTTCGTTTCACTCTGTGTCCTGCCTCCCTCAGATACCAACTAAGACTCCTTCCCTTCCCCCTTTCTCCTGTTTTCCTTCCTTTTAACAGACCCTTTACACCTGGTGCAATGACTAACTGCTACATTTTTTATTTGATCAGTTTTGCACTTTCCATTGTCATTGTGTGTGATAATTTTGCACTGTTCTTGTAATGCTGTATTTATCTAAGCTATGTACTGTTTTAAATGCTTTGCTTTCCTCTCTTGGGTTGCACTTATAAACGAGCCCTGGCTCAGTGTGCCTTTCCTGGTCACCAATTTTCAAGTAAATATATTTTCTGTAAAGATGTGGTTCAGGAATTGAGAATTCTGAAGAGTGAAAAAATGTGTGTGCTTAACTGGAGTGTTTGCTGTAAAAGGTGTTATGGAAAACGGATATTGCATATGCAGATATAGTTTTGGAAACCTGTTTAACAAAAAAACAAACAGGAAAAAAAAACAGGCTCCCTGAGGGGTGTGTGACAGGGTTGGGTAAGATTCTGTCCTGTTTATAATGCTGGATCTGTTTTGTCCTCTCCAGTTTTGCCACTTGTCTGTCACTTGCCCGTCTCATTGCGCAATCAAAAAGTATATCGGGGGGCGGCAGTAGAGTAGTAGGAGTGGGGTGGGTTCTGTACCCACCATAATAAAGGGGAATTGAGGAATGGGAGGGGGGACACAGAACGAGTGAGAGGAGCACAGATACGTGCTGTAGTAAGCTTGTCAAAATAAGCGTGTCACAAAGAGCATTTTGTGCCCCAATATCATCACTCCCCCTCCTTGCAGCTACTTAAACACACACCACTTCTGTTGGTCAGAAAAAATGACTGACAGCACAGATCACCTGTAAGAACAGGAATTCATATGTCCTTTCTCTTTGGTGTCCATGTAAATGTGCAAGCTTCTTCCCTCCAAGCAATGCTAACATCACTGGCTAGTTTTTTTGTTGGATAGCTAAAGTAGCTGAGAAATATACCTATTGTGTCTTTATCGTCTTGGTAACTTTTTTTTTGTGTAATATTTTGCAGAATGCCTGAGAATTAAGTACGATGGATTGGATGCATCTTTCTGGAGCTTCGTGTACAGTTGTCTACCAATTAATATGTATACAGAGACTGAAAAGGCAGATGCCCTTGTCCAGACTTTAAGTACTGCTTCAGTCATCTGTAGTATAGGGCTGGGAGTCTTCTGCTTTTTGGCTGACCATCTTCTACAGTTCTCTTTCATTCTACAAAATGACTGGCTTAGAGCTCTTTCAGACAACACCGTACATGGTGTTGTGGGATTGTGGTCCTGGGCAATTGTGATTGGCCTCAGGAAGAGAAGTGACTTCTATGAAGTCATCTTAGCTGGTTTTCTGGCATCAGTCATTGATTTGGACCACTTTGTTGTGGCGGGTTCTTTCTCTTTAAAGGTAAGTGTAATATCTTTTTCATCATGTGATGGTATCTTGCACGTGTGTATATGTTGAAGTGTAGAATTTGATAACAGATAAGGACCAGTTGGCCCACACAGCCTGCCCATTTTTCCCTACCAACAGTTACCGCAGACTGTACTTGATCTGCATCTCTTTCACTGACCCCCCCTGTCCTTTCTACTATGATTCCCTTGTTCTTATCCCATGCATTCTTGAACCCCACCAGTTTTCGCCCCCACACCTCCGCTGGAAGGCTGTTCCGGAAGTCCACCACTCTGTGTTTGAAGAAGTACTTCTTCATATCTATCTTGAATCTACCCCCCTCCAGCTTCATATCATGTCCCT